>CM065489.1:40429760-41171932 GCA_004115045.4 Sinella curviseta | reverse complement strand
TGCCCATTGAATTCTGCCCATTGAATTCTGCCCATTGAATTCTGCCCATTGAATTCTGCCCATTGAATTCTGCCCATTGAATTCTGCCCATTGAATTCTGCCCATTGAATTCTGCCCATTGAATTCTGCCCATTGAATTCTGCCCATTGAATTCTGCCCATTGAATTCTGCCCATTGAATTCTGCCCATTGAATTCTGCCCATTGAATTCTGCCCATTGAATTCTGCCCATTGAATTCTGCCCATTGAATTCTGCCCATTGATATTTGCCCATTGAATTCTGCCCATTGAATTCTGCCCATTGAATTCTGCCCATTGAATTCTGCCCATTGAATTCTGCCCATTGAATTCTGCCCATTGATATTTGCCCATTGAATTCTGCCCATTGAATTCTGCCCATTGAATTCTGCCCATTGAATTCTGCCCATTGAATTCTGCCCATTGAATTCTGCCCATTGAATTCTGCCCATTGAATTCTGCCCATTGAATTCTGCCCATTGAATTCTGCCCATTGAATTCTGCCCATTGAATTCTGCCCATTGAATTCTGCCCATTGAATTCTGCCCATTGAATTCTGCCCATTGAATTCTGCCCATTGAATTCTGCCCATTGAATTCTGCCCATTAATTTCTGCCCATTGAATTCTGCCCATTGATATTTGCCCATTGATTCTGCCCATTGATATTTGCCCATTGATTTCTGCCCATTGAATTCTGCCCATTGAATTCTGCCCATTGAATTCTGCCCATTGATTCTGCCCATTGATATTTGCCTATTGATTCTGCGCATTGAATTTAACCCATTGAATTCTGCCCATTAAATTCTGCCCATTGAATTCTGCCCATTGAATTCTGCCTATTGAATTCTGCCCATTGAATTCTGCCCATTGAATTCTGCCCATTGAATTCTGCCCATTGAATTCTGCCCATTGAATTCTGCCCATTGAATTCTGCCCATTGAATTCTGCCCATTGAATTCTGCCCATTGAATTCTGCCCATTGAATTCTGCCCATTGATATCTGCCCATTGAATTCTGCCCATTGAATTCTGCCCATTGAATTCTGCCCATTGAATTCTGCCCATTGAATTCTGCCCATTGATTCTGCCCATTGAATTCTGCCCATTGAATTCTGCCCATTGAATTCTGCCTATTGAATTCTGCCCATTGAATTCTGCCCATTGAATTCTGCCTATTGAATTCTGCCCATTGAATTCTGCCCATTGAATTCTGCCCATTGAATTCTGCCCATTGAATTCTGCCCATTGAATTCTGCCCATTGAATTCTGCCCATTGAATTCTGCCCATTGAATTCTGCCCATTGAATTCTGCCCATTGAATTCTGCCCATTGATTCTGCCCATTGAATTCTGCCCATTGATTCTGCCCATTGAATTCTGCCCATTGAATTCTGCCCATTGAATTCTGCCCATTGAATTCTGCCCATTGAATTCTGCCCATTGAATTCTGCCCATTGAATTCTGCCCATTGAATTATGCCCATTGAATTCTGCCCATTGAATTTTGCCCATTGATTCTGCCCATTGAATTCTGCCCATTGAATTCTGCCCATTGAATTCTGCCCATTGAATTCTGCCCATTGAATTCTGCCCATTGATATTTGCCCATTGAATTCTGCCCATTGAATTCTGCCCATTGAATTCTGCCCATTGAATTCTGCCCATTGAATTCTGCCCATTGAATTCTGCCCATTGAATTTTGCCCATTGAATTCTGCCCATTGAATTCTGCCCATTGAATTCTGCCCATTGAATTCTGCCCATTGAATTCTGCCCATTGAATTCTGCCCATTGAATTATGCCCATTGAATTTTGCCCATTGAATTTTGCCCATTGATTCTGCCCATTGAATTCTGCCCATTGAATTCTGCCCATTGAATTCTGCCCATTGAATTCTGCCCATTGAATTCTGCCCATTGAATTCTGCCCATTGAATTCTGCCCATTGAATTCTGCCCATTGAATTCTGCCCATTGAATTCTGCCCATTGAATTCTGCCCATTGAATTCTGCCCATTGAATTCTGCCCATTGAATTCTGCCCATTGAATTCTGCCCATTGATTCTGCCCATTGAATTCTGCCCATTGAATTCTGCCCATTGAATTCTGCCCATTGAATTCTGCCCATTGAATTCTGCCCATTGAATTCTGCCCATTGAATTCTGCCCATTGAATTCTGCCCATTGAATTCTGCCCATTGAATTCTGCCCATTGAATTCTGCCCATTGAATTCTGCCCATTGAATTCTGCCCATTGAATTCTGCCCATTGAATTCTGCCCATTGAATTCTGCCCATTGAATTCTGCCCATTGAATTCTGCCCATTGAATTTTGCGCATTGAATTATGCCCATTGAATTTGCCCATTGAATTCTGCCCATTGAATTCTGCCCATTGAATTCTGCCCATTGAATTCTGCCCATTGATTTCTGCCCATTGAATTCTGCCCATTGATTCTGCGCATTGAATTCTGCCCATAGAATTCTGCCCATTGAATTCTGCCCATTGAATTCTGCCCATTGAATTCTGCCCATTGAATTCTGCCCATTGAATTCTGCCCGTTGAATTCTGCCCATTGAATTCTGCCCATTGAATTCTGCCCATTGAATTATGCCCATTGAATTCTGCCCATTGAATTCTGCCCATTGAATTCTGCCCATTGAATTCTGCCCATTGAATTCTGCCCATTGAATTCTGCCCATTGAATTTTGCCCATTGAATTTTGCCCATTGATTCTGCCCATTGAATTCTGCCCATTGAATTCTGCCCATTGAATTATGCCCATTGAATTCTGCCCATTGAATTCTGCCCATTGAATTCTGCCCATTGAATTCTGCCCATTGAATTCTGCCCATTGAATTCTGCCCATTGAATTCTGCCCATTGAATTCTGCCCATTGAATTCTGCCCATTGAATTCTGCCCATTGATATCTGCCCATTGAATTCTGCCCATTGAATTCTGCCCATTGAATTCGGCCCATTGAATTCTGCCCATTGAATTCTGCCCATTGATTCTGCCCATTGAATTCTGCCCATTGAATTCTGCCCATTGAATTATGCCCATTGAATTCTGCCCATTGAATTCTGCCCATTGAATTCTGCCCATTGAATTCTGCCCATTGAATTCTGCCCATTGAATTCTGCCCATTGAATTCTGCCCATTGAATTCTGCCCATTGAATTCTGCCCATTGAATTCTGCCCATTGAATTCTGCCCATTGAATTCTGCCCATTGAATTCTGCCCATTGAATTCTGCCCATTGAATTCTGCCCATTGAATTCTGCCCATTGAATTCTGCCCATTGAATTCTGCCCATTGAATTATGCCCATTGAATTCTGCCCATTGAATTTTGCCCATTGATTCTGCCCATTGAATTTTGCCCATTGATTCTGCCCATTGAATTCTGCCCATTGAATTCTGCCCATTGAATTTTGCCCATTGAATTCTGCCCATTGAATTTGCCCATTGATTCTGCCCATTGAATTCTGCCCATTGAATTCTGCCCATTGAATTCTGCCCATTGAATTCTGCCCATTGAATTCTGCCCATTGAATTCTGCCCATTGAATTTTGCCCATTGATTCTGCCCATTGAATTCTGCCCATTGAATTTCTGCCCATTGAATTCTGCCCATTGAATTCTGCCCATTGAATTCTGCCCATTGAATTTTGCCCATTGAATTCTGCCCATTGAATTCTGCCCATTGAATTTTGCCCATTAATTTCTGCCCATTGAATTCTGCCCATTGATATTTGCCCATTGAATTCTGCCCATTAATTTCTGCCCATTGAATTCTGCCCATTGATATTTGCCCATTGATTTCTGCCCATTGATTCTGCCCATTGAATTCTGCCCATTGAATTCTGCCCATTGAATTCTGCCCATTGAATTCTGCCCATTGAATTATGCCCATTGAATTCTGCCCATTGAATTCTGCTCTTTGAATTCTGCCCATTGATATTTGCCCATTGAATTCTGCCCATTGATATTTGCCCCATGAATTCTGCGCATTGAATTCTGTCCATTGATATTTGACCATTGAATTCTGCCCATTGATTTCTGCCCGTTGAATTCTGCCCATTGAATTCTGCCCATTGAATTCTGCGCATTGAATTCTGTCCATTGATATTTGACCATTGAATTCTGCCCATTGATTTCTGCCCGTTGAATTCTACCCATTGAATTCTGCCCATTGAATTCTGCCCATTGAATTCTGCCCTTTGAATTCTGCCCATTGATTTCTGCCCGTCTAATTCTGCCCATTGATTTCTGCCCATTGAATTTTGCCCATTGAATTGTGCCTATTGAATTCTGCCCATTGAACTCTGCCCATTGAATTCTGCCCGTTGAATTCTGCCCATTGAATTCTGCCCATTGATTTCTGCCCGTTGAATTATGACCATTGAATTCTGCCCATTGAATTTTGCCCATTGATTCTGCCCATTGATTTCTGCCCATTGATTTCTGCCCATTGAATTCTGCCTATTGAATTCAGCCCATTTATATTTGCCCATTAAATTCTGCCCATTGAATTCTGCCAATTGAATTTTACCCATTGAATTTTGCCCATTGAATTCTGCCCATTGATATTTACCCATTAATTTCTGCCCATTGAATTCTGCCCATTGATATTTGCCCATTGATTCTGCCCATTGAATTCTGCCCATTGAATTCTTCCTATTGAATTCAGCCCATTTATATTTGCCCATTGAATTCTGTCCATTGATATTTGCCCATTGAATTCTGCCCATTGAATTCTGCCCATTGAATTCTGCCCATTGATTTCTGAACATTGAATTCTGCTCCTTGAATTCTGCCCATTGAATTGTGCCCATTGAATTCTGCGCATTGAATTCTGCCCGTTGAATTCTGCCCATTGAATTCTGACCATTGAATTTTGCCCATTGAATTCTGCCTATTGAATTCTGCCCATTGAACTCTGCCCATTGAATTCTGCCCGTTGAATTCTGCCCACTGAATTCTGCCCATTGATTTCTGCCCGTTGAATTATGCCCATTGATATTTGCCCATTGATTCTGCCCATTGAATTCTGCCCATTGAATTCTTCCTATTGAATTCAGCCCATTTATATTTGCCCATTGAATTCTGTCCATTGATATTTGCCCTTTGAATTCTGCCCATTGAATTCTGCCCATTGATATTTACCCATTAATTTCTGCCCATTGATATTTGCCCATTGATTCTGCCCATTGAATTCTGCCCATTGAATTCTTCCTATTGAATTCAGCCCATTTATATTTGCCCATTGAATTCTGTCCATTGATATTTGCCCATTGAAGTCTGCCCATTGAATTCTGCCCATTGAATTCTGCCCATTGAATTCTCCTCATTGAACTCTGCCCATTGAATTCTGCGCATTGAATTTTGCCCATTGAATTTTGCCCATTAAATTTTGCCCATTGAATTTTTCCCATTGAATTCTGCCCATTGAATTTTGCCCATTGATATCTGCCCATTGAATTCTGCCCATTAATTTCTGCCCATTGAATTCTGCCCTATGATATTTGCCCATTGATATTTGCCCATTCATTCTGCGCATTGAATTTGGCCCATTGAATTCTGCCCATTAAATTCTGCTAATTGAATTCTGCCCATTGATATTTGCCCATTGATTCTGCGCATTGAATTTGGCCCATTGAATTCTGCCCATTAAATTCTGCCCATTGAATTCTGCCCATTGAATATTGCCCATTGAGTTCTGCCCATTGAATTCTGCCCATTGAATTGTGCCCATTGATTTCTGCCCATTGAATTATGCCGATTGAATTCTGCCCATTGAATTCTGCTCTTTGAATTCTGCCCATTGAATTTTGCCCATTGAATTCTGCCCATTGATTTCTGCCCATTAAATTTTTCCCATTGATTTTTGCCCATTGAATTTTGCCCATTGAATTTTGCCCATTTATATCTGCCCATTGAATTCTGCCCATTAATTTCTGCCCATTGAATTCTGCGCATTGAATTCTGTCCATTGAATTCTGCCCATTGAATTCTGCCAATTGAATTCTGCCCATTGAATTCTGCTCTTTGAATTCTGCCCATTGAATTTTGCCCATTGAATTCTGCCCATTGATTTCTGCCCATTAAATTTTTCCCATTGATTTTTGCCCATTGAATTTTGCCCATTGAATTTTGCCCATTGATATCTGCCCATTATTGATTCTGCCCATTGAATTCTGCCCATTGAATATTGCCTATTGACTTCTGCCCATTGAATTCTGCCCATTGAATTCTGCCCATTGAATTGTGCCCATTGATTTCTGCCCATTGAATTATGCCCATTGAATTCTGCCCATTGAATTCTGCCCATTGATATTTGCCCATTGAATTCTGCGCATTGAATTTTGCCCATTGAATTCTGCCCATTGATTTCTGCCCATTAAATTTTTCCCATTGATTTTTGCCCATTGAATTTTGCCCATTGAATTTTGCCCATTGATATCTGCCCATTATTTTCTGCCCATTGAATTCTGCCCTATGATATTTGCCCATTGATATTTGCCCATTGATTCTGCCCATTGAATTCTGCCCATTGAATTTTGCCTATTGAGTTCTGCCCATTGAATTCTGCCCATTGAATTCTGCCCATTGAATTGTGCCCATTGATTTCTGCCCATTGAATTATGCCCATTGAATTCTGCCCATTGAATTCTGCTCTTTGAATTCTGCCCATTGATATTTGCCCATTGAATTCTGCCCATTGATATTTGCCCCATGAATTCTGCGCATTGAATTCTGTCCATTGATATTTGACCATTGAATTCTGCCCATTGATTTCTGCCCGTTGAATTCTGCCCATTGAATTCTGCCCATTGAATTCTGCGCATTGAATTCTGTCCATTGATATTTGACCATTGAATTCTGCCCATTGATTTCTGCCCGTTGAATTCTACCCATTGAATTCTGCCCATTGAATTCTGCCCATTGAATTCTGCCCTTTGAATTCTGCCCATTGATTTCTGCCCGTCTAATTCTGCCCATTGAGTTCTGCCCATTGAATTCTGCCCATTGAATTCTGCCCATTGAATTGTGCCCATTGATTTCTGCCCATTGAATTATGCCCATTGAATTCTGCCCATTGAATTCTGCTCTTTGAATTCTGCCCATTGATATTTGCCCATTGAATTCTGCCCATTGATATTTGCCCCATGAATTCTGCGCATTGAATTCTGTCCATTGATATTTGACCATTGAATTCTGCCCATTGATTTCTGCCCGTTGAATTCTGCCCATTGAATTCTGCCCATTGAATTCTGCGCATTGAATTCTGTCCATTGATATTTGACCATTGAATTCTGCCCATTGATTTCTGCCCGTTGAATTCTACCCATTGAATTCTGCCCATTGAATTCTGCCCATTGAATTCTGCCCTTTGAATTCTGCCCATTGATTTCTGCCCGTCTAATTCTGCCCATTGATTTCTGCCCATTGAATTTTGCCCATTGAATTGTGCCTATTGAATTCTGCCCATTGAACTCTGCCCATTGAATTCTGCCCGTTGAATTCTGCCCATTGAATTCTGCCCATTGATTTCTGCCCGTTGAATTATGACCATTGAATTCTGCCCATTGAATTTTGCCCATTGATTCTGCCCATTGATTTCTGCCCATTGATTTCTGCCCATTGAATTCTGCCTATTGAATTCAGCCCATTTATATTTGCCCATTAAATTCTGCCCATTGAATTCTGCCAATTGAATTTTACCCATTGAATTTTGCCCATTGAATTCTGCCCATTGATATTTACCCATTAATTTCTGCCCATTGAATTCTGCCCATTGATATTTGCCCATTGATTCTGCCCATTGAATTCTGCCCATTGAATTCTTCCTATTGAATTCAGCCCATTTATATTTGCCCATTGAATTCTGTCCATTGATATTTGCCCATTGAATTCTGCCCATTGAATTCTGCCCATTGAATTCTGCCCATTGAATTCTGCCCATTGATTTCTGAACATTGAATTCTGCTCCTTGAATTCTGCCCATTGAATTGTGCCCATTGAATTCTGCGCATTGAATTCTGCCCGTTGAATTCTGCCCATTGAATTCTGACCATTGAATTTTGCCCATTGAATTCTGCCTATTGAATTCTGCCCATTGAACTCTGCCCATTGAATTCTGCCCGTTGAATTCTGCCCATTGAATTCTGCCCATTGATTTCTGCCCATTGAATTCTGCCCATTGAATTCTGCCCATTGAATTCTGCCCATTGAATTTGCCCATTGAATTCTGCCCATTGAATTCTGCCCATTGAATTCTGCCCATTGAATTCTGCCCATTGATTCCATTAATTTCTGCCCATTGAATTCTGCCCATTGATATTTGCCCATTGAATTCTGCCCATTGATATTTGCCCATTGAATTCTGCCCATTGAATTCTGCCCATTGAATTCTGCCCATTGAATTCTGCCCATTGATTTTGCCCATTGAATTCTGCCCATTGAATTCTGCCCATTGAATTCTGCCCATTGAATTCTGCCCATTGAATTCTGCCCATTGAATTCTGCCCATTGAATTCTGCCCATTGAATTCTGCCCATTGAATTCTGCCCATTGAATTCTGCCCATTGAATTCTGCCCATTGAATTCTGCCCATTGAATTCTGCCCATTGAATTCTGCCCATTGAATTCTGCCCATTGAATTCTGCCCATTGAATTCTGCCCATTGAATTCTGCCCATTGAATTCTGCCCATTGAATTCTGCCCATTGATTTGCCCATTGAATTCTGCCCATTGAATTCTGCCCATTGAATTCTGCCCATTGAATTCTGCCCATTGATATTTGCCCATTGATTCTGCCCATTGAATTTGCCCATTGAATTCTGCCCATTGAATTCTGCCCATTGAATTCTGCCCATTGAATTCTGCCCATTGAATTATGCCCATTGAATTCTGCCCATTGAATTCTGCCCATTGAATTCTGCCCATTGAATTCTGCCCATTGAATTCTGCCCATTGAATTCTGCCCATTGAATTCTGCCCATTGAATTTCTGCCCATTGAATTCTGCCCATTGAATTCTGCCCATTGAATTTTGCCCATTGAATTTTGCCCATTGAATTCTGCCCATTGAATTTTGCCCATTGATTCTGCCCATTGAATTCTGCCTATTGAATTCTGCCTATTGAATTCTGCCCATTGATATCTGCCCATTGAAATCTGCCCATTGAATTCTGCCCATTGAATTCGGCCCGTTGAATTCTGCCCATTGAATTCTGCCCATTGAATTCTGCCCATTGAATTTTGCCCATTGAATTCTGCCCATTGAATTCTGCCCATTGAATTCTGCCCATTGAATTCTGCCCATTGAATTCTGCCCATTGAATTCTGCCCATTGATTTCTGCCCATTGAATTCTGCCCATTGAATTCTGCCCATTGAATTCTGCCCATTGAATTCTGCCCATTGAATTCTGCCCATTGAATTCTGCCCATTGATATTTGCCCATTGAATTCTGCCCATTGAATTCTGCCCATTGAATTCTGCCTATTGAATTCTGCCCATTGATATCTGCCCATTGAAATCTGCCCATTGAATTCTGCCCATTGAATTCGGCCCGTTGAATTCTGCCCATTGAATTCTGCCCATTGAATTCTGCCCATTGAATTCTGCCCATTGAATTCTGCCCATTGAATTCTGCCCATTGAATTTTGCCCATTGAATTCTGCCCATTGAATTTTGCCCATTGAATTCTGCCCATTGAATTCTGCCCATTGAATTCTGCCCATTGAATTCTGCCCATTGAATTTCTGCCCATTGAATTCTGCCCATTGAATTCTGCCCATTGATATTTGCCCATTGATTCTGCCCATTGAATTCTGCCCATTGAATTCTGCCCATTGAATTCTGCCCATTGAATTCTGCCCATTGAATTCTGCCCATTGAATTCTGCCCATTGAATTCTGCCCATTGAATTCTGCCCATTGAATTCTGCCCATTGAATTCTGCCCATTGAATTCTGCCCATTGAATTCTGCCCATTGAATTCTGCCCATTGAATTCTGCCCATTGAATTCTGCCCATTGATTTCTGCCCATTGAATTCTGCCCATTGATATTTGCCCATTGATTCTGCCCATTGATATTTGCCCATTGATTCTGCCCATTGATATTTGCCCATTGATTCTGCGCATTGAATTTTGCCCATTGAATTCTGCCCATTGAATTCTGCCCATTGAATTCTGCCCATTGAATTCTGCCCATTGAATTCTGCCCATTGAATTCTGCCCATTGAATTCTGCTCATTGAATTCTGCCCATTGAATTTTGCCCATTGAATTCTGCCCATTGATTTCTGCCCATTAAATTTTTCCCATTGATTTTTGCCCATTGAATTTTGCCCATTGATATCTGCCCATTATTTTCTGCCCATTGAATTCTGCCCTATGATATTTGCCCATTGATATTTGCCCATTGATTCTGCCCATTGAATTCTGCCCATTGAATTTGCCATTGATTCTGCCCATTGAATTCTGCCCATTGAATTCTGCCCATTGAATTGTGCCCATTGATTTCTGCCCATTGAATTATGCCCATTGAATTCTGCCCATTGAATTCTGCTCTTTGAATTCTGCCCATTGATATTTGCCCATTGAATTCTGCCCATTGATATTTGCCCCATGAATTCTGCGCATTGAATTCTGTCCATTGATATTTGACCATTGAATTCTGCCCATTGATTTCTGCCCGTTGAATTCTGCCCATTGAATTCTGCCCATTGAATTCTGCGCATTGAATTCTGTCCATTGATATTTGACCATTGAATTCTGCCCATTGATTTCTGCCCGTTGAATTCTACCCATTGAATTCTGCCCATTGAATTCTGCCCATTGAATTCTGCCCTTTGAATTCTGCCCATTGATTTCTGCCCGTCTAATTCTGCCCATTGAGTTCTGCCCATTGAATTCTGCCCATTGAATTCTGCCCATTGAATTGTGCCCATTGATTTCTGCCCATTGAATTATGCCCATTGAATTTTGCCCATTGAATTCTGCCCATTGATTTCTGCCCGTTGAATTATGACCATTGAATTCTGCCCATTGAATTTTGCCCATTGATTCTGCCCATTGATTTCTGCCCATTGATTTCTGCCCATTGAATTCTGCCTATTGAATTCAGCCCATTTATATTTGCCCATTAAATTCTGCCCATTGCATTCTGCCAATTGAATTTTACCCATTGAATTTTGCCCATTGAATTCTGCCCATTGATATTTACCCATTAATTTCTGCCCATTGAATTCTGCCCATTGATATTTGCCCATTGATTCTGCCCATTGAATTCTGCCCATTGAATTCTTCCTATTGAATTCAGCCCATTTGTATTTGCCCATTGAATTCTGTCCATTGATATTTGCCCATTGAATTCTGCCCATTGAATTCTGCCCATTGAATTCTGCCCATTGAATTCTGCCCATTGATTTCTGAACATTGAATTCTGCTCCTTGAATTCTGCCCATTGAATTGTGCCCATTGAATTCTGCGCATTGAATTCTGCCCGTTGAATTCTGCCCATTGAATTCTGACCATTGAATTTTGCCCATTGAATTCTGCCCGTTGAATTCTGCCCGTTGAATTCTGCCCATTGAATTCTGACCATTGAATTTTGCCCATTGAATTCTGCCCATTGAACTCTGCCCATTGAATTCTGCCCGTTGAATTCTGCCCACTGAATTCTGCCCATTGAATTCTGACCATTGAATTTTGCCCATTGAATTCTGCCCATTGAACTCTGCCCATTGAATTGTGCCCATTGAATTCTGCGCATTGAATTCTGCCCGTTGAATTCTGCCCGTTGAATTCTGCCCATTGAATTCTGACCATTGAATTTTGCCCATTGAATTCTGCCCATTGAACTCTGCCCATTGAATTGTGCCCATTGAATTCTGCCCGTTGAATTCTGCCCGTTGAATTCTGCCCATTGAATTCTGACCATTGAATTTTGCCCATTGAATTCTGCCCATTAAACTCTGCCCATTGAATTGTGCCCATTGAATTCTGCGCATTGAATTCTGCCCGTTGAATTCTGCCCATTGAATTCTGACCATTGAATTTTGCCCATTGAATTCTGCCCATTGAACTCTGCCCATTGAATTCTGCCCGTTGAATTCTGCCCACTGAATTCTGCCCATTGATTTCTGCCCGTTGAATTATGCCCATTGATATTTGCCCATTGATTCTGCCCATTGAATTCTGCCCATTGAATTCTTCCTATTGAATTCAGCCCATTTATATTTGCCCATTGAATTCTGTCCATTGATATTTGCCCATTGAAGTCTGCCCATTGAATTCTGCTCCTTGAATTCTGCCCATTGAATTCTCCTCATTGAACTCTTCCCATTGAATTCTGCGCATTGAATTTTACCCATTGAATTTTGCCCATTGAATTTTGCCCATTGATATCTGCCCATTGAATTCTGCCCATTAATTTCTGCCCATTGAATTCTGCCCTATGATATTTGCCCATTGATATTTGCCCATTCATTCTGCGCATTGAATTTGGCCCATTGAATTCTGCCCATTAAATTCTGCTAATTGAATTCTGCCCATTGATATTTGCCCATTGATTCTGCGCATTGAATTTGGCCCATTGAATTCTGCCCATTAAATTCTGCCCATTGAATTCTGCCCATTGAATATTGCCCATTGAGTTCTGCCCATTGAATTCTGCCCATTGAATTGTGCCCATTGATTTCTGCCCATTGAATTATGCCGATTGAATTCTGCCCATTGAATTTTGCCCATTGAATTCTGCCCATTGATTTCTGCCCATTAAATTTTTCCCATTGATTTTTGCTGATTGAATTTTGCCCATTGAATTTTGCCCATTGAATTTTGCCCATTTATATCTGCCCATTGAATTCTGCCCATTAATTTCTGCCCATTGAATTCTGCCCATTGATATTTGCCCATTGAATTCTGCGCATTGAATTCTGTCCATTGAATTCTGCCCATTGAATTCTGCCAATTGAATTCTGCCCATTGATTTCTGCCCATTGAATTCTGCCCATTGAATTCTGCTCCTTGAATTCTGCCCATCGAAATCTGCCCATTGAATTCTGCCCATTGAATTCTGCCCATTGAATTCTGCCAATTGGATTCTGCCCATTGATTTCTGCCCATTGAATTCTGCCCATTGAATTCTGCTCCTTGAATTCTGCCCATTGAATTATGCCCATTGAATTCTGCCCATTGAATTCTGCTCTTTAAATTCTGCCCATTGAATTTTGCCCATTGATTTCTGCCCATTGAATTCTGCCCTATGATATTTGCCTATTGATTCTGCCCATTGATATTTGCCCATTGATTCTGCGCATTGAATTTGGCCCATTGAATTCTGCTCTTTAAATTCTGCCCATTGAATTTTGCCCTATGATATTTGCCCATTGATTCTGCCCATTGATATTTGCCCATTGATTCTGCGCATTGAATTTTGCCCATTGAATTCTGCGCATTGAATTTTGCCCATTGAATTCTGCCCATTGATTTCTGCCCATTAAATTTTTCCCATTGATTTTTGCTGATTGAATTTTGCCCATTGAATTTTGCCCATTGAATTTTGCCCATTTATATCTGCCCATTGAATTCTGCCCATTAATTTCTGCCCATTGAATTCTGCCCATTGATATTTGCCCATTGAATTCTGCGCATTGAATTCTGTCCATTGAATTCTGCCCATTGAATTCTGCCAATTGAATTCTGCCCATTGATTTCTGCCCATTGAATTCTGCCCATTGAATTCTGCTCCTTGAATTCTGCCCATTGAATTATGCCCATTGAATTCTGCCCATTGAATTCTGCCCATTGAATTCTGCCAATTGAATTCTGCCCATTGATTTCTGCCTATTGAATTCTGCCCATTGAATTCTGCTCCTTGAATTCTGCCCATTGAATTATGCCCATTGAATTCTGCCCATTGAATTCTGCTCTTTAAATTCTGCCCATTGAATTTTGCCCATTGATTTCTGCCCATTGAATTCTGCCCTATGATATTTGCCTATTGATTCTGCCCATTGATATTTGCCCATTGATTCTGCGCATTGAATTTGGCCCATTGAATTCTGCTCTTTAAATTCTGCCCATTGAATTTTGCCCATTGATTTCTGCCCATTGAATTCTGCCCTATGATATTTGCCTATTGAATTCAGCCCATTTATATTTGCCCATTAAATTCTGCCCATTGAATTCTGCCAATTGAATTTTACCCATTGAATTTTGCCCATTGAATTCTGCCCATTGATATTTACCCATTAATTTCTGCCCATTGAATTCTGCCCATTGATATTTGCCCATTGATTCTGCCCATTGAATTCTGCCCATTGAATTCTTCCTATTGAATTCAGCCCATTTATATTTGCCCATTGAATTCTGTCCATTGATATTTGCCCATTGAATTCTGCCCATTGAATTCTGCCCATTGAATTCTGCCCATTGAATTCTGCCCATTGAATTCTGCCCATTGATTTCTGAACATTGAATTCTGCTCCTTGAATTCTGCCCATTGAATTGTGCCCATTGAATTCTGCGCATTGAATTCTGCCCGTTGAATTCTGCCCATTGAATTCTGACCATTGAATTTTGCCCATTGAATTCTGCCTATTGAATTCTGCCCATTGAACTCTGCCCATTGAATTCTGCCCGTTGAATTCTGCCCACTGAATTCTGCCCATTGATTTCTGCCCGTTGAATTATGCCCATTGATATTTGCCCATTGATTCTGCCCATTGAATTCTGCCCATTGAATTCTTCCTATTGAATTCAGCCCATTTATATTTACCCATTGAATTCTGTCCATTGATATTTGCCCTTTGAATTCTGCCCATTGAATTCTGCCCATTGATATTTACCCATTAATTTCTGCCCATTGATATTTGCCCATTGATTCTGCCCATTGAATTCTGCCCATTGAATTCTTCCTATTGAATTCAGCCCATTTATATTTGCCCATTGAATTCTGTCCATTGATATTTGCCCATTGAAGTCTGCCCATTGAATTCTGCCCATTGAATTCTGCCCATTGAATTCTCCTCATTGAACTCTTCCCATTGAATTCTGCGCATTGAATTTTACCCATTGAATTTTGCCCATTAAATTTTGCCCATTGAATTTTTCCCATTGAATTCTGCCCATTGAATTTTGCCCATTGATATCTGCCCATTGAATTCTGCCCATTAATTTCTGCCCATTGAATTCTGCCCTATGATATTTGCCCATTGATATTTGCCCATTCATTCTGCGCATTGAATTTGGCCCATTGTATTCTGCCCAATTAATTCTGCTAATTGAATTCTGCCCATTGATATTTGCCCATTGATTCTGCGCATTGAATTTGGCCCATTGAATTCTGCCCATTAAATTCTGCCCATTGAATTCTGCCCATTGAATATTGCCCATTGAGTTCTGCCCATTGAATTCTGCCCATTGAATTGTGCCCATTGATTTCTGCCCATTGAATTATGCCGATTGAATTCTGCCCATTGAATTCTGCTCTTTGAATTCTGCCCATTGAATTTTGCCCATTGAATTCTGCCCATTGATTTCTGCCCATTAAATTTTTCCCATTGATTTTTGCTGATTGAATTTTGCCCATTGAATTTTGCCCATTGAATTTTGCCCATTTATATCTGCCCATTGAATTCTGCCCATTAATTTCTGCCCATTGAATTCTGCCCATTGATATTTGCCCATTGAATTCTGCGCATTGAATTCTGTCCATTGAATTCTGCCCATTGAATTCTGCCAATTGAATTCTGCCCATTGATTTCTGCCCATTGAATTCTGCCCATTGAATTCTGCTCCTTGAATTCTGCCCATTGAATTATGCCCATTGAATTCTGTCCATTGAATTCTGCCCATTGAATTCTGCCAATTGAATTCTGCCCATTGATTTCTGCCCATTGAATTCTGCCCATTGAATTCTGCTCCTTGAATTCTGCCCATTGAATTATGCCCATTGAATTCTGCCCATTGAATTCTGCTCTTTAAATTCTGCCCATTGAATTTTGCCCATTGATTTCTGCCCATTGAATTCTGCCCTATGATATTTGCCCATTGCTTCTGCCCATTGATATTTGCCCATTGATTCTGCGCATTGAATTTGGCCCATTGAATTCTGCCCATTAAATTCTGCCCATTGATACTTGCCCATTGATTCTGCGCATTGAATTTGGCCCATTGAATTCTGCCCATTGAATTCTGGCCTTTAAATTCTGCCCATTGAATTCTGCCCATTGAATATTGCCCATTGAGTTCTGCCCATTGAATTCTGCCCATTGAATTGTGCCCATTGATTTCTGCCCATTGAATTATGCCGATTGAATTCTGCCCATTGAATTCTGCTCTTTGAATTCTGCCCATTGAATTTTGCCCATTGATTTTTGCCCATTGAATTCTGCCCATTGATATTTGCCTATTGATTCTGCCCATTGATATTTGCCCATTGATTCTGCGCATTGAATTTAACCCATTGAATTCTGCCCATTAAATTCTGCCCATTGAATTCTGCCCATTGATACTTGCCCATTGATTCTGCGCATTGAATTTGGCCCATTGAATTCTGCCCATTAAATTCTGCCCATTGAATTCTGCCCATTGAATATTGCCCATTGAGTTCTGCCCATTGAATTCTGCCCATTGAATTGTGCCCATTGATTTCTGCCCATTGAATTATGCCGATTGAATTCTGCCCATTGAATTCTGCCCTATGATATTTGCCTATTGATTCTGCCCATTGATATTTGCCCATTGATTCTGCGCATTGAATTTGGCCCATTGAATTCTGCTCTTTAAATTCTGCCCATTGAATTTTGCCCATTGATTTCTGCCCATTGAATTCTGCCCTATGATATTTGCCCATTGATTCTGCCCATTGATATTTGCCCATTGATTCTGCGCATTGAATTTGGCCCATTGAATTCTGCCCATTAAATTCTGCCCATTGAATTCTGCCCATTGATACTTGCCCATTGATTCTGCGCATTGAATTTGGCCCATTGAATTCTGCCCATTGAATTCTGGCCTTTAAATTCTGCCCATTGAATTCTGCCCATTGAATATTGCCCATTGAGTTCTGCCCATTGAATTCTGCCCATTGAATTGTGCCCATTGATTTCTGCCCATTGAATTATGCCGATTGAATTCTGCCCATTGAATTCTGCTCTTTGAATTCTGCCCATTGAATTTTGCCCATTGATTTTTGCCCATTGAATTCTGCCCATTGATATTTGCCTATTGATTCTGCCCATTGATATTTGCCCATTGATTCTGCGCATTGAATTTAACCCATTGAATTCTGCCCATTAAATTCTGCCCATTGAATTCTGCCCATTGATACTTGCCCATTGATTCTGCGCATTGAATTTGGCCCATTGAATTCTGCCCATTAAATTCTGCCCATTGAATTCTGCCCATTGAATATTGCCCATTGAGTTCTGCCCATTGAATTCTGCCCATTGAATTGTGCCCATTGATTTCTGCCCATTGAATTATGCCGATTGAATTCTGCCCATTGAATTCTGCTCTTTGAATTCTGCCCATTGAATTTTGCCCATTGAATTTTGCCCATTGAATTCTGCCTATTGAATTCTGCCCATTGAACTCTGCCCATTGAATTCTGCCCGTTGAATTCTGCCCATTGAATTCTTCCTATTGAATTCAGCCCATTTATATTTGCCCATTGAATTCTGTCCATTGATATTTGCCCATTGAAGTCTGCCCATTGAATTCTGCCCATTGAATTCTGCCCATTGAATTCTCCTCATTGAACTCTGCCCATTGAATTCTGCGCATTGAATTTGGCCCATTGAATTCTGCCCATTAAATTCTGCTAATTGAATTCTGCCCATTGATATTTGCCCATTGATTCTGCGCATTGAATTTGGCCCATTGAATTCTGCCCATTAAATTCTGCCCATTGAATTCTGCCCATTGAATATTACCCATTGAGTTCTGCCCATTGAATTCTGCCCATTGAATTGTGCCCATTGATTTCTGCCCATTGAATTATGCCCATTGAGTTCTGCCCATTGATTTCTGCCCATTAAATTTTTCCCATTGATTTTTGCTGATTGAATTTTGCCCATTGAATTTTGCCCATTGAATTTTGCCCATTTATATCCGCCCATTGAATTCTGCCCATTAATTTCTGCCCATTGAATTCTGCCCATTGATATTTGCCCATTGAATTCTGCGCATTGAATTCTGTCCATTGAATTCTGCCCATTGAATTCTGCCAATTGAATTCTGCCCATTGATTTCTGCCCATTGAATTCTGCCCATTGAATTCTGCTCCTTGAATTCTGCCCATTGAATTATGCCCATTGAATTCTGTCCATTGAATTCTGCCCATTGAATTCTGCCATTGAATTCTGCCCATTGAATTCTGCCCATTGAATTCTGCCCATTGAATTCTGCTCCTTGAATTCTGCCCATTGAATTATGCCCATTGAATTCTGCCCATTGAATTCTGCTCTTTAAATTCTTCCCATTGAATTTTGCCCATTGATTTCTGCCCATTGAATTCTGCCCTATGATATTTGCCCATTGATTCTGCCCATTGATATTTGCCCATTGATTCTGCGCATTGAATTTGGCCCATTGAATTCTGCCCATTAAATTCTGCCCATTGATACTTGCCCATTGATTCTGCGCATTGAATTTGGCCCATTGAATTCTGCCCATTGAATTCTGGCCTTTAAATTCTGCCCATTGAATTCTGCCCATTGAATATTGCCCATTGAGTTCTGCCCATTGAATTCTGCCCATTGAATTGTGCCCATTGATTTCTGCCCATTGAATTATGCCGATTGAATTCTGCCCATTGAATTCTGCTCTTTGAATTCTGCCCATTGAATTTTGCCCATTGATTTTTGCCCATTGAATTCTGCCCTATGATATTTGCCTATTGATTCTGCCCATTGATATTTGCCCATTGATTCTGCGCATTGAATTTGGCCCATTGAATTCTGCCCATTAAATTCTGCCCATTGAATTCTGCCCATTGATACTTGCCCATTGATTCTGCGCATTGAATTTGGCCCATTGAATTCTGCCCATTAAATTCTGCCCATTGAATTCTGCCCATTGAATATTGCCCATTGAGTTCTGCCCATTGAATTCTGCCCATTGAATTGTGCCCATTGATTTCTGCCCATTGAATTATGCCGATTGAATTCTGCCCATTGAATTCTGCCCTATGATATTTGCCTATTGATTCTGCCCATTGATATTTGCCCATTGATTCTGCGCATTGAATTTGGCCCATTGAATTCTGCTCTTTAAATTCTGCCCATTGAATTTTGCCCATTGATTTCTGCCCATTGAATTCTGCCCTATGATATTTGCCCATTGATTCTGCCCATTGATATTTGCCCATTGATTCTGCGCATTGAATTTGGCCCATTGAATTCTGCCCATTAAATTCTGCCCATTGAATTCTGCCCATTGATACTTGCCCATTGATTCTGCGCATTGAATTTGGCCCATTGAATTCTGCCCATTGAATTCTGGCCTTTAAATTCTGCCCATTGAATTCTGCCCATTGAATATTGCCCATTGAGTTCTGCCCATTGAATTCTGCCCATTGAATTGTGCCCATTGATTTCTGCCCATTGAATTATGCCGATTGAATTCTGCCCATTGAATTCTGCTCTTTGAATTCTGCCCATTGAATTTTGCCCATTGATTTTTGCCCATTGAATTCTGCCCATTGATATTTGCCTATTGATTCTGCCCATTGATATTTGCCCATTGATTCTGCGCATTGAATTTAACCCATTGAATTCTGCCCATTAAATTCTGCCCATTGAATTCTGCCCATTGATACTTGCCCATTGATTCTGCGCATTGAATTTGGCCCATTGAATTCTGCCCATTAAATTCTGCCCATTGAATTCTGCCCATTGAATATTGCCCATTGAGTTCTGCCCATTGAATTCTGCCCATTGAATTGTGCCCATTGATTTCTGCCCATTGAATTATGCCGATTGAATTCTGCCCATTGAATTCTGCTCTTTGAATTCTGCCCATTGAATTTTGCCCATTGAATTTTGCCCATTGAATTCTGCCTATTGAATTCTGCCCATTGAACTCTGCCCATTGAATTCTGCCCGTTGAATTCTGCCCATTGAATTCTTCCTATTGAATTCAGCCCATTTATATTTGCCCATTGAATTCTGTCCATTGATATTTGCCCATTGAAGTCTGCCCATTGAATTCTGCCCATTGAATTCTGCCCATTGAATTCTCCTCATTGAACTCTGCCCATTGAATTCTGCGCATTGAATTTGGCCCATTGAATTCTGCCCATTAAATTCTGCTAATTGAATTCTGCCCATTGATATTTGCCCATTGATTCTGCGCATTGAATTTGGCCCATTGAATTCTGCCCATTAAATTCTGCCCATTGAATTCTGCCCATTGAATATTACCCATTGAGTTCTGCCCATTGAATTCTGCCCATTGAATTGTGCCCATTGATTTCTGCCCATTGAATTATGCCCATTGAGTTCTGCCCATTGAATTCTGCCCATTGAATTCAGCCCATTTATATTTGCCCATTGAATTCTGTCCATTGATATTTGCCTATTGAAGTCTGCCCATTGAATTCTGCCCATTGAATTCTGCCCATTAAATTCTTCCCATTGAATTCTGCCCATTGAATATTGCCCATTGAGTTCTGCCCATTGAATTCTGCCCATTGAATTCAGCCCATTTATATTTGCCCATTGAATTCTGTCCATTGATATTTGCCCATTGAAGTCTGCCCATTGAATTCTGCCCATTGAATTCTGCCCATTGAATTCTCCTCATTGAACTCTGCCCATTGAATTCTGCGCATTGAATTCTGCCCATTGAATTCTCCTCATTGAACTCTGCCCATTGAATTCTGCGCATTGAATTTGGCCCATTGAATTTGGCCCATTGAATTCTGCCCATTAAATTCTGCTAATTGAATTCTGCCCATTGATATTTGCCCATTGATTCTGCGCATTGAATTTGGCCCATTGAATTCTGCCCATTAAATTCTGCCCATTGAATTCTGCCCATTGAATATTGCCCATTGAGTTCTGCCCATTGAATTCTGCCCATTGAATTGTGCCCATTGATTTCTGCCCATTGAATTATGCCGATTGAATTCTGCCCATTGAATTCTGCTCTTTGAATTCTGCCCATTGAATTTTGCCCATTGAATTCTGCCCATTGATTTCTGCCCATTAAATTTTTCCCATTGATTTTTGCCCATTGAATTTTGCCCATTGAATTCTGCCCATTAATTTCTGCCCATTGAATTCTGCCCATTGATATTTGCCCATTGAATTCTGCGCATTGAATTCTGTCCATTGAATTCTGCCCATTGAATTCTGCCAATTGAATTCTGCCCATTGATTTCTGCCCATTGAATTCTGCCCATTGAATTCTGCTCCTTGAATTCTGCCCATTGAATTATGCCCATTGAATTCTGCCCATTGAATTCTGCTCTTTAAATTCTGCCCATTGAATTTTGCCCATTGATTTCTGCCCATTGAATTCTGCCCTATGATATTTGCCTATTGATTCTGCCCATTGATATTTGCCCATTGATTCTGCGCATTGAATTTGGCTCATTGAATTCTGCTCTTTAAATTCTGCCCATTGAATTTTGCCCATTGATTTCTGCCCATTGAATTCTGCCCTATGATATTTGCCCATTGATTCTGCCCATTGATATTTGCCCATTGATTCTGCGCATTGAATTTGGCCCATTGAATTCTGCCCATTAAATTCTGCCCATTGAATTCTGCCCATTGATATTTGCCCATTGATTCTGCGCATTGAATTTGGCCCATTGAATTCTGCCCATTGAATTCTGCCCATTGAATTCTGCCCATTGAATTCTGCCCATTGAATATTGCCCATTGAGTTCTGCCCATTGAATTCTGCCCATTGAATTGTGCCCATTGATTTCTGCCCATTGAATTATGCCGATTGAATTCTGCCCATTGAATTCTGCTCTTTGAATTCTGCCCATTGAATTTTGCCCATTGAATTTTGCCCATTGAATTCTGCCCATTGATTTCTGCCCATTAAATTTTTCCCATTGATTTTTGCCCATTGAATTCTGCCCTATGATATTTGCCTATTGATTCTGCCCATTGATATTTGCCCATTGATTCTGCGCATTGAATTTGGCCCATTGAATTCTGCCCATTGAATTCTGCCCATTGAATTCTGCCCATTGAATTCTGCCCATTAAATTCTGCCCATTGAATTCTGCCCATTGAATATTGCCCATTGAGTTCTGCCCATTGAATTCTGCCCATTGAATTCTGCCCATTGAACTCTGCCCATTGAATTCTGCACATTGAATTCTGCCCGTTGAATTCTGCCCATTGATATTTACCCATTAATTTCTGCCCATTGATATTTGCCCATTGATTCTGCCCATTGAATTCTGCCCATTGAATTCTTCCTATTGAATTCAGCCCATTTATATTTGCCCATTGAATTCTGTCCATTGATATTTGCCCATTGAATTCTGCCCATTGAATTCTGCCCATAGAATTCTGCCCATTGGATTCTACTCATTGAACTCTGCCCATTGAATTCTGCACATTGAATTTTTCCCATTGAATTTTGCCCATTAAATTTTGCCCATTGAATTTTTCCCATTGAATTCTGCCCATTGAATTTTGCCCATTGATTCTGCCCATTGAATTCTGCCCATTGATTTCTGCCCATTGAATTCTGCTCCTTGAATTCTGCCCATTGAATTGTGCCCATTGAATTCTGCCCATTGATTTCTGCCCATTGAATTCTGCTCCTTGAATTCTGCCCATTGAATTTTGCCCATTGAATTTTGCCCATTGATTTCTGCCCATAGAATTCTGCTCCTTGAATTCTGCCCATTGAATTTTGCCCATTGAATTTTGCCCATTGATTCTGCCCATTGATTCTGCCCATTGAATTCTGCCCATTGATTTCTGCCCATTGAATTCTGCTCCTTGAATTCTGCCCATTGAATTTTGCCCATTGAATTTTGCCCATTGATTCTGCCCATTGAATTCTGCCCATTGATTTCTGCCCATTGAATTCTGCTCCTTGAATTCTGCCCATTGAATTGTGCCCATTGAATTCTGCCCATTGAATTCTGCTTGTTGAATTCTGCCCATTGAATTCTGACCATTGAATTTTGCCCATTGAACTCTGCCTATTGAATTCTGCCCATTGAACTCTGCCCATTGAATTCTGCCCGTTGAATTCTGCCCATTGAATTCTGCCCATTGATTTCTGCCCGTTGAATTATGCCCATTGAATTCTGCCCATTGAATTCTGCCCATTGAATTCAGCCCATTGAATTTTGTTCATTGAATTTTGCGCATTGAATTCTGCCCATTAATTTCTGCCCATTGAATTCTGCCCATTGAATTCTGCCCATTGATATTTACCCATTAATTTCTGCCCATTGAATTCTGCCCATTGATATTTGCCCATTGATTCTGCCCATTGATATTTGCCCATTGATTCTGCGCATTGAATTTGGCCCATTGAATTCTGCTCTTTAAATTCTGCCCATTGAATTTTGCCCATTGATTTCTGCCCATTGAATTCTGCCCTATGATATTTGCCCATTGATTCTGCCCATTGATATTTGCCCATTGAATTTTGCCCATTTATATCTGCCCATTGAATTCTGCCCATTAATTTCTGCCCATTGAATTCTGCCCATTGATATTTGCTCATTGAATTCTGCGCATTGAATTCTGTCCATTGAATTCTGCCCATTGAATTCTGCCAATTGAATTCTGCCCATTGATTTCTGCCCATTGAATTCTGCCCATTGAATTCTGCTCCTTGAATTCTGCCCATTGAATTATGCCCATTGAATTCTGCCCATTGAATTCTGCTCTTTAAATTCTGCCCATTGAATTTTGCCCATTGATTTCTGCCCATTGAATTCTGCCCTATGATATTTGCCTATTGATTCTGCCCATTGATATTTGCCCATTGATTCTGCGCATTGAATTTGGCCCATTGAATTCTGCTCTTTAAATTCTGCCCATTGAATTTTGCCCATTGATTTCTGCCCATTCAATTCTGCCCTATGATATTTGCCCATTGATTCTGCCCATTGATATTTGCCCATTGAATCTGCGCATTGAATTTGGCCCATTGAATTCTGCCCATTAAATTCTGCCCATTGAATTCTGCCCATTGATATTTGCCCATTGATTCTGCGCATTGAATTTGGCCCATTGAATTCTGCCCA
This sequence comes from Sinella curviseta, assembly GCA_004115045.4. NCBI lineage: Eukaryota > Metazoa > Arthropoda > Collembola > Entomobryomorpha > Entomobryidae > Sinella > Sinella curviseta. The sequence continues at coordinate 41,147,663 of CM065489.1, read as the reverse complement.
TTGAATTCTGCCCATTAAATTCTGCCCATTGAATTCTGCCCATTGGATATTGCCCATTGAGTTCTGCCCATTGAATTCTGCCCATTGAATTGTGCCCATTGATTTCTGCCCATTGAATTATGCCGATTGAATTCTGCCCATTGAATTCTGCTCTTTGAATTCTGCCCATTGAATTTTGCCCATTGAATTTTGCCCATTGAATTCTGCCCATTGATTTCTGCCCATTAAATTTTTCCCATTGATTTTTGCCCATTGAATTCTGCCCTATGATATTTGCCTATTGATTCTGCCCATTGATATTTGCCCATTGATTCTGCGCATTGAATTTGGCCCATTGAATTCTGCCCATTGAATTCTGCCCATTGAATTCTGCCCATTGATACTTGCCCATTGATTCTGCGCATTGAATTTGGCCCATTGAATTCTGCCCATTAAATTCTGCCCATTGAATTCTGCCCATTGAATATTGCCCATTGAGTTCTGCCCATTGAATTCTGCCCATTGAATTCTGCCCATTGAACTCTGCCCATTGAATTCTGCACATTGAATTCTGCCCATTGAATTCTGCCCATTGATATTTACCCATTAATTTCTGCCCATTGATATTTGCCCATTGATTCTGCCCATTGAATTCTGCCCATTGAATTCTTCCTATTGAATTCAGCCCATTTATATTTGCCCATTGAATTCTGTCCATTAATATTTGCCCATTGAATTCTGCCCATTGAATTCTGCCCATAGAATTCTGCCCATTGGATTCTACTCATTGAACTCTGCCCATTGAATTCTGCACATTGAATTTTTCCCATTGAATTTTGCCCATTAAATTTTGCCCATTGAATTTTTCCCATTGAATTCTGCCCATTGAATTTTGCCCATTGATTCTGCCCATTGAATTCTGCCCATTGATTTCTGCCCATTGAATTCTGCTCCTTGAATTCTGCCCATTGAATTGTGCCCATTGAATTCTGCCCATTGAATTCTGCTTGTTGAATTCTGCCCATTGAATTCTGACCAATGAATTTTGCCCATTGAACTCTGCCTATTGAATTCTGCCCATTGAACTCTGCCCATTGAATTCTGCCCGTTGAATTCTGCCCACTGAATTCTGCCCATTGATTTCTGCCCGTTGAATTATGCCCATTGATATTTGCCCATTGAATTCTGCCCATTGAATTCTGCCCATTGAATTCAGCCCATTGAATTTTGTTCATTGAATTTTGCGCATTGAATTCTGCCCATTAATTTCTGCCCATTGAATTCTGCCCATTGAATTCTGCCCATTGATATTTACCCATTAATTTCTGCCCATTGATATTTGCCCATTGATTCTGCCCATTGATATTTGCCCATTGAATCTGCGCATTGAATTTGACCCATTGAATTCTGCCCATTAAATTCTGCCCATTGAATTCTGCCCATTGATATTTGCCCATTGATTCTGCGCATTGAATTTGGCCCATTGAATTCTGCCCATTGAATTCTGCCCATTAAATTCTGCCCATTGAATTCTGCCCATTGAATATTGCCCATTGAATTCTGCTCTTTGAATTCTGCCCTATGATATTTGCCCATTGATTCTGCCCATTGATATTTGCCCATTGAATCTGCGCATTGAATTTGGCCCATTGAATTCTGCCCATTAAATTCTGCCCATTGAATTCTGCCCATTGATATTTGCCCATTGATTCTGCGCATTGAATTTGGCCCATTGAATTCTGCCCATTGAATTCTGCCCATTAAATTCTGCCCATTGAATTCTGCCCATTGAATATTGCCCATTGAGTTCTGCCCATTGAATTCTGCCCATTGAATTGTGCCCATTGATTTCTGCCCATTGAATTATGCCGATTGAATTCTGCCCATTGAATTCTGCTCTTTGAATTCTGCCCATTGAATTTTGCCCATTGAATTTTGCCCATTGAATTCTGCCCATTGATTTCTGCCCATTAAATTTTTCCCATTGATTTTTGCCCATTGAATTCTGCCCTATGATATTTGCCTATTGATTCTGCCCATTGATATTTGCCCATTGATTCTGCGCATTGAATTTGGCCCATTGAATTCTGCCCATTGAATTCTGCCCATTGAATTCTGCCCATTGATACTTGCCCATTGATTCTGCGCATTGAATTCTGCCCATTAAATTCTGCCCATTGAATTCTGCCCATTGAATATTGCCCATTGAGTTCTGCCCATTGAATTCTGCCCATTGAATTCTGCCCATTGAACTCTGCCCATTGAATTCTGCACATTGAATTCTGCCCGTTGAATTCTGCCCATTGATATTTACCCATTAATTTCTGCCCATTGATATTTGCCCATTGATTCTGCCCATTGAATTCTGCCCATTGAATTCTTCCTATTGAATTCAGCCCATTTATATTTGCCCATTGAATTCTGTCCATTGATATTTGCCCATTGAATTCTGCCCATTGAATTCTGCCCATAGAATTCTGCCCATTGGATTCTACTCATTGAACTCTGCCCATTGAATTCTGCACATTGAATTTTTCCCATTGAATTTTGCCCATTAAATTTTGCCCATTGAATTTTTCCCATTGAATTCTGCCCATTGAATTTTGCCCATTGATTCTGCCCATTGAATTCTGCCCATTGATTTCTGCCCATTGAATTCTGCTCCTTGAATTCTGCCCATTGAATTGTGCCCATTGAATTCTGCCCATTGATTTCTGCCCATTGAATTCTGCTCCTTGAATTCTGCCCATTGAATTTTGCCCATTGAATTTTGCCCATTGATTTCTGCCCATAGAATTCTGCTCCTTGAATTCTGCCCATTGAATTTTGCCCATTGAATTTTGCCCATTGATTCTGCCCATTGATTCTGCCCATTGAATTCTGCCCATTGATTTCTGCCCATTGAATTCTGCTCCTTGAATTCTGCCCATTGAATTTTGCCCATTGAATTTTGCCCATTGATTCTGCCCATTGAATTCTGCCCATTGATTTCTGCCCATTGAATTCTGCTCCTTGAATTCTGCCCATTGAATTGTGCCCATTGAATTCTGCCCATTGAATTCTGCTTGTTGAATTCTGCCCATTGAATTCTGACCATTGAATTTTGCCCATTGAATTCTGCCCATTGAATTCTGCCCATTGAACTCTGCCCATTGAATTCTGCCCGTTGAATTCTGCCCATTGAATTCTGCCCATTGATTTCTGCCCGTTGAATTATGCCCATTGAATTCTGCCCATTGAATTCTGCCCATTGAATTCAGCCCATTGAATTTTGTTCATTGAATTTTGCGCATTGAATTCTGCCCATTAATTTCTGCCCATTGAATTCTGCCCATTGAATTCTGCCCATTGATATTTACCCATTAATTTCTGCCCATTGAATTCTGCCCATTGATATTTGCCCATTGATTCTGCCCATTGATATTTGCCCATTGATTCTGCGCATTGAATTTGGCCCATTGAATTCTGCTCTTTAAATTCTGCCCATTGAATTTTGCCCATTGATTTCTGCCCATTGAATTCTGCCCTATGATATTTGCCCATTGATTCTGCCCATTGATATTTGCCCATTGAATTTTGCCCATTTATATCTGCCCATTGAATTCTGCCCATTAATTTCTGCCCATTGAATTCTGCCCATTGATATTTGCTCATTGAATTCTGCGCATTGAATTCTGTCCATTGAATTCTGCCCATTGAATTCTGCCAATTGAATTCTGCCCATTGATTTCTGCCCATTGAATTCTGCCCATTGAATTCTGCTCCTTGAATTCTGCCCATTGAATTATGCCCATTGAATTCTGCCCATTGAATTCTGCTCTTTAAATTCTGCCCATTGAATTTTGCCCATTGATTTCTGCCCATTGAATTCTGCCCTATGATATTTGCCTATTGATTCTGCCCATTGATATTTGCCCATTGATTCTGCGCATTGAATTTGGCCCATTGAATTCTGCTCTTTAAATTCTGCCCATTGAATTTTGCCCATTGATTTCTGCCCATTCAATTCTGCCCTATGATATTTGCCCATTGATTCTGCCCATTGATATTTGCCCATTGAATCTGCGCATTGAATTTGGCCCATTGAATTCTGCCCATTAAATTCTGCCCATTGAATTCTGCCCATTGATATTTGCCCATTGATTCTGCGCATTGAATTTGGCCCATTGAATTCTGCCCATTGAATTCTGCCCATTAAATTCTGCCCATTGAATTCTGCCCATTGGATATTGCCCATTGAGTTCTGCCCATTGAATTCTGCCCATTGAATTGTGCCCATTGATTTCTGCCCATTGAATTATGCCGATTGAATTCTGCCCATTGAATTCTGCTCTTTGAATTCTGCCCATTGAATTTTGCCCATTGAATTTTGCCCATTGAATTCTGCCCATTGATTTCTGCCCATTAAATTTTTCCCATTGATTTTTGCCCATTGAATTCTGCCCTATGATATTTGCCTATTGATTCTGCCCATTGATATTTGCCCATTGATTCTGCGCATTGAATTTGGCCCATTGAATTCTGCCCATTGAATTCTGCCCATTGAATTCTGCCCATTGATATTTGCCCATTGATTCTGCGCATTGAATTTGGCCCATTGAATTCTGCCCATTAAATTCTGCCCATTGAATTCTGCCCATTGAATATTGCCCATTGAGTTCTGCCCATTGAATTCTGCCCATTGAATTCTGCCCATTGAACTCTGCCCATTGAATTCTGCACATTGAATTCTGCCCATTGAATTCTGCCCATTGATATTTACCCATTAATTTCTGCCCATTGATATTTGCCCATTGATTCTGCCCATTGAATTCTGCCCATTGAATTCTTCCTATTGAATTCAGCCCATTTATATTTGCCCATTGAATTCTGTCCATTAATATTTGCCCATTGAATTCTGCCCATTGAATTCTGCCCATAGAATTCTGCCCATTGGATTCTACTCATTGAACTCTGCCCATTGAATTCTGCACATTGAATTTTTCCCATTGAATTTTGCCCATTAAATTTTGCCCATTGAATTTTTCCCATTGAATTCTGCCCATTGAATTTTGCCCATTGATTCTGCCCATTGAATTCTGCCCATTGATTTCTGCCCATTGAATTCTGCTCCTTGAATTCTGCCCATTGAATTGTGCCCATTGAATTCTGCCCATTGAATTCTGCTTGTTGAATTCTGCCCATTGAATTCTGACCAATGAATTTTGCCCATTGAACTCTGCCTATTGAATTCTGCCCATTGAACTCTGCCCATTGAATTCTGCCCGTTGAATTCTGCCCACTGAATTCTGCCCATTGATTTCTGCCCGTTGAATTATGCCCATTGATATTTGCCCATTGAATTCTGCCCATTGAATTCTGCCCATTGAATTCAGCCCATTGAATTTTGTTCATTGAATTTTGCGCATTGAATTCTGCCCATTAATTTCTGCCCATTGAATTCTGCCCATTGAATTCTGCCCATTGATATTTACCCATTAATTTCTGCCCATTGATATTTGCCCATTGATTCTGCCCATTGATATTTGCCCATTGATTCTGCGCATTGAATTTAACCCATTGAATTCTGCCCATTAAATTCTGCCCATTGAATTCTGCCCATTGATATTTGCCCATTGATTCTGCGCATTGAATTTGGCCCATTGAATTCTGCCCATTGAATTCTGCCCATTAAATTCTGCCCATTGAATTCTGCCCATTGAATATTGCCCATTGAATTCTGCCCATTGAATTCTGCCCATTGAATTTTGCCCATTGAATTTTGCCCATTGAATTCTGCCCATTGATTTCTGCCCATTAAATTTTTCCCATTGATTTTTGCCCATTGAATTCTGCCCTATGATATTTGCCTATTGATTCTGCCCATTGATATTTGCCCATTGATTCTGCGCATTGAATTTGGCCCATTGAATTCTGCCCATTGAATTCTGCCCATTGAATTCTGCCCATTGATACTTGCCCATTGATTCTGCGCATTGAATTTGGCCCATTGAATTGTGCCCATTAAATTCTGCCCATTGAATTCTGCCCATTGAATATTGCCCATTGAGTTCTGCCCATTGAATTCTGCCCATTGAATTGTGCCCATTAATTTCTGCCCATTGAATTATGCCGATTGAATTCTGCCCATTGAATTCTGCTCTTTGAATTCTGCCCATTGAATTTTGCCCATTGAATTTAGCCCATTGAATTCTGCCTATTGAATTCTGCCCATTGAACTCTGCCCATTGAATTCTGCCCGTTGAATTCTGCCCACTGAATTCTGCCCATTGATTTCTGCCCGTTGAATTATGCCCATTGATATTTGCCCATTGATTCTGCCCATTAATTTCTGCCAATTGATATTTACCCATTAATTTCTGCCCATTGATATTTGCCCATTGATTCTGCCCATTGAATTCTGCCCATTGAATTCTTCCTATTGAATTCAGCCCATTTATATTTGCCCATTGAATTCTGTCCATTGATATTTGCCCATTGAAGTCTGCCCATTGAATTCTGCCCATTGAATTCTCCTCATTGAACTCTGCCCATTGAATTCTGCGCATTGAATTTTGCCCATTGAATTTTGCCCATTAAATTTTGCCCATTGAATTTTTCCCATTGAATTCTGCCCATTAATTTCTGCCCATTGAATTCTGCCCTATGATATTTACCCATTAATTTCTGCCCATTGATTTCTGCCCATTGAACTCTGCCCATTGAATTCTGCACATTGAATTCTGCCCATTGAATTCTGCCCATTGATATTTACCCATTAATTTCTGCCCATTGATATTTGCCCATTGATTCTGCCCATTGAATTCTGCCCATTGAATTCTTCCTATTGAATTCAGCCCATTTATATTTGCCCATTGAATTCTGTCCATTGATATTTGCCCATTGAATTCTGCCCATTGATATTTGCCCATTGATTCTGCGCATTGAATTCTGCCCATTGAATTCTTCCTATTGAATTCAGCCCATTTATATTTGCCCATTGAATTCTGTCCATTGATATTTGCCCATTGAAGTCTGCCCATTGAATTCTGCCCATTGAATTCTCCTCATTGAACTCTGCCCATTGAATTCTGCGCATTGAATTTTGCCCATTGAATTTTGCCCATTAAATTTTGCCCATTGAATTTTTCCCATTGAATTCTGCCCATTGAATTTTGCCCATTGATATCTGCCCATTGAATTCTGCCCATTAATTTCTGCCCATTGAATTCTGCCCTATGATATTTACCCATTAATTTCTGCCCATTGATTTCTGCCCATTGAACTCTGCCCATTGAATTCTGCACATTGAATTCTGCCCATTGAATTCTGCCCATTGATATTTACCCATTAATTTCTGCCCATTGATATTTGCCCATTGATTCTGCCCATTGAATTCTGCCCATTGAATTCTTCCTATTGAATTCAGCCCATTTATATTTGCCCATTGAATTCTGTCCATTGATATTTGCCCATTGAATTCTGCCCATTGAATTCTGCCCATAGAATTCTGCCCATTGGATTCTACTCATTGAACTCTGCCCATTGAATTCTGCACATTGAATTTTTCCCATTGAATTTTTCCCATTAAATTTTGCCCATTGAATTTTTCCCATTGAATTCTGCCCATTGAATTTTGCCCATTGATTCTGCCCATTGAATTCTGCCCATTGATTTCTGCCCATTGAATTCTGCTCCTTGAATTCTGCCCATTGAATTGTGCCCATTGAATTCTGCCCATTGAATTCTGCTTGTTGAATTCTGCCCATTGAATTCTGACCATTGAATTTTGCCCATTGAACTCTGCCTATTGAATTCTGCCCATTGAACTCTGCCCATTGAATTCTGCCCGTTGAATTCTGCCCACTGAATTCTGCCCATTGATTTCTGCCCGTTGAATTATGCCCATTGATATTTGCCCATTGAATTCTGCCCATTGAATTCTTCCTATTGAATTCAGCCCATTTATATTTGCCCATTGAATTCTGTCCATTGATATTTGCCCATTGAATTCTGCCCATTGAATTCTGCCCATTGAATTCTGCCCATTGATATTTACCCATTAATTTCTGCCCATTGATATTTGCCCATTGATTCTGCCCATTGAATTCTGCCCATTGAATTCTTCCTATTAAATTCAGCCCATTTATATTTGCCCATTGAATTCTGTCCATTGATATTTGCCCATTGAATTCAGCCCATTGAATTCTGCCCATTGAATTCTGCCCATTGAATTCTACTCATTGAACTCTGCCCATTGAATTCTGCACATTGAATTTTGCCCATTGAATTTTGCCCATTAAATTTTGCCCATTGAATTTTTCCCATTGAATTCTGCCCATTGAATTTTGCCCATTGATATCTGCCCATTGAATTCTGCCCATTAATTTCTGCCCATTGAATTCTGCCCTATGATATTTGCCCATTGATATTTGCCCATTGATTCTGCCCATTGAATTTGGCCCATTGAATTCTGCCCATTAAATTCTGCCCATTGAATTCTGCCCATTGAATATTGCCCATTGAGTTCTGCCCATTGAATTCTGCCAATTGAATTGTGCCCATTGATTTCTGCCCATTGAATTATGCCGATTGCATTCTGCCCATTGAATTCTGCTCTTTGAATTCTGCCCATTGAATATTGCCCATTGAATTCTGCCCATTAAATTTTTCCCATTGATTTTTGCCCATTGAATTTTGCCCATTAAATTTTGCCCATTGAATTTTTCCCATTGAATTCTGCCCATTGAATTTTGCCCATTGATATCTGCCCATTGAATTCTGCCCATTAATTTCTGCCCATTGAATTCTGCCCTATGATATTTACCCATTAATTTCTGCCCATTGATTTCTGCCCATTGAACTCTGCCCATTGAATTCTGCACATTGAATTCTGCCCATTGAATTCTGCCCATTGATATTTACCCATTAATTTCTGCCCATTGATATTTGCCCATTGATTCTGCCCATTGAATTCTGCCCATTGAATTCTTCCTATTGAATTCAGCCCATTTATATTTGCCCATTGAATTCTGTCCATTGATATTTGCCCATTGAATTCTGCCCATTGAATTCTGCCCATAGAATTCTGCCCATTGGATTCTACTCATTGAACTCTGCCCATTGAATTCTGCACATTGAATTTTTCCCATTGAATTTTTCCCATTAAATTTTGCCCATTGAATTTTTCCCATTGAATTCTGCCCATTGAATTTTGCCCATTGATTCTGCCCATTGAATTGTGCCCATTGATTTCTGCCCATTGAATTCTGCTCCTTGAATTCTGCCCATTGAATTGTGCCCATTGAATTCTGCCCATTGAATTCTGCTTGTTGAATTCTGCCCATTGAATTCTGACCATTGAATTTTGCCCATTGAACTCTGCCTATTGAATTCTGCCCATTGAACTCTGCCCATTGAATTCTGCCCGTTGAATTCTGCCCACTGAATTCTGCCCATTGATTTCTGCCCGTTGAATTATGCCCATTGATATTTGCCCATTGAATTCTGCCCATTGAATTCTTCCTATTGAATTCAGCCCATTTATATTTGCCCATTGAATTCTGTCCATTGATATTTGCCCATTGAATTCTGCCCATTGAATTCTGCCCATTGAATTCTGCCCATTGATATTTACCCATTAATTTCTGCCCATTGATATTTGCCCATTGATTCTGCCCATTGAATTCTGCCCATTGAATTCTTCCTATTGAATTCAGCCCATTTATATTTGCCCATTGAATTCTGTCCATTGATATTTGCCCATTGAATTTTGCCCATTGAATTGTGCCTATTGAATTCTGCCCATTGAATTCTACTCATTGAACTCTGCCCATTAAATTTTGCCCATTGAATTTTTCCCATTGAATTCTGCCCATTGAATTTTGCCCATTGATATCTGCCCATTGAATTTTGCCCATTAATTTCTGCTCATTGAATTCTGCCCTATGATATTTGCCCATTGATATTTGCCCATTGATTCTGCGCATTGAATTTGGCCCATTGAATTCTGCCTATTAAATTCTGCCCATTGAATTCTGCCCATTGATATTTGCCCATTGATTCTGCGCATTGAATTTGGCCCATTGAATTCTGCCCATTAAATTCTGCCCATTGAATTCTGCCCATTGAATATTGCCCATTGAGTTCTGCCCATTGAATTCTGCCAATTGAATTGTGCCCATTGATTTCTGCCCATTGAATTATGCCGATTGCATTCTGCCCATTGAATTCTGCTCTTTGAATTCTGCCCATTGAATATTGCCCATTGAATTCTGCCCATTAAATTTTTCCCATTGATTTTTGCCCATTGAATTTTGCCCATTGAATTTTGCCCATTGATATCTGCCCATTGAATTCTGCCCATTAATTTCTGCCCATTGAATTCTGCCCATTGATATTTGCCCATTGAATTCTGCGCACTGAATTCTGTCCATTGAATTCTGCCCATTGAATTCTGCCAATCGAATTCTGCCCATTGATTTCTGCCCATTGAATTCTGCCCATTGAATTCTGCTCCTTGAATTCTGCCCATTGAATTATGCCCATTGAATTCTGCCCATTGAATTCTGCGCATTGAATTCTGCCCATTGAATTTTGCCCATTGATTTCTGCCCATTGAATTCTGCCCTATGATATTTGCCCATTGCTTCTGCCCATTGATATTTGCCCATTGATTCTGCGCATTGAATTTGGCCCATTGAATTCTGCCCATTAAATTCTGCCCATTGAATTCTGCCCATTGATATTTGCCCATTGATTCTGCGCATTGAATTTGGCCCATTGAATTCTGCCCATTAAATTCTGCCCATTGAATTCTGCCCATTGAATATTGCCCATTGAGTTCTGCCCATTGAATTCTGCCCATTGAATTGTGCCCATTGATTTCTGCCCATTGAATTATGCCGATTGAATTCTGCCCATTGAATTCTGCTCTTTGAATTCTGCCCATTGAATTTTGCCCATTGAATTCTGCCCATTGATTTCTGCCCATTAAATTTTTCCCATTGATTTTTGCCCATTGAATTTTGCCCATTGAATTTTGCCCATTGATATCTGCCCATTGAATTCTGCCCATTAATTTCTGCCCATTGAATTCTGCCCTATGATATTTGCCCATTGATTCTGCCGATTGATATTTGCCCATTGATTCTGCCCATTGAATATTGCCTATTGAGTTCTGCCCATTGATTTTTGCCCATTGAATTTTGCCCATTGATATCTGCCCATTGAATTCTGCCCATTAATTTCTGCCCATTGAATTCTGCCCTATGATATTTGCCCATTGATTCTGCCCATTGATATTTGCCCATTGATTCTGCGCATTTAATTTGCCCATTTAATTTTACCCATTTAATTTTGCCCATTGAATTATTCCCATTGAATTTTGCCCATTGAATTATTCCGATTTTATTTTGCCGATTTTATTTTGCCCATTTTATTTTGCCCATTTTATTTGGCCCATTTTATTTTGCCCATTCAATTTTGCCCATTTTATTTTGCCCATTTTATTTTGCCCATTTTATTTTGCCCATTTTATTTTGCCCATTCAATTTTGCCCATTTTATTTTGCCCATTTTATTTTGCCCATTTTATTTTACCCATTTTATTTTGCCCATTTAATTTTGCCCATTTAATTTTGTCCATTTAATTTTGCCCAATTAATTTTGCCCATTTTATTTTGCCCATTTTATTTTGCCCATTTTACGTTCCCCATTGAATTATGCCCATTGAATTTTGCCTATGTTATTTTGCCCATTTATAATTAGTAGTGTGCTTTTTATCTCTTCATAGTAGGTTTGGGGTTGTCGTTCGTTTTATTTTGAACACAAATATTTTATAAGCTGTTTTTTACCTTTTCGCCAAATATCTTGCATGGTTTTGATATATATACATCCCTACTTCACGGTCCATACTCTTCGGTTATCTCTCCCTTCTCAGCCAACGCACGTTAGGGTAGTGCATTTAGTACGGACGCTCAGAGCGGGAGGTTGTTCGCCAGTGCGCGTGACATTTCATGTTAAAATGGGTATGCTGTAAGCGTGGCATGGAGGGAGGGGATCTGAAAAATCGGTTCAGCTTTGGTTGCCTAAACATTTGGTCGACAAAGGTTTTGGTCGCCTTGATTTTAGGTCCCCTAAGGTTTTGGTCGCCTAAACATTTCGTCGCTTATATTTTGGTCGCCTAAAGATTTGGTCGTCAAAGGTTTTGGTCGCCATAAAATTTGGTCGCCTAAAGTTTTGGTCGCCTAAAGTTTTGGTCGCCTAAGGTTTTGGTCGCCTAAAGTTTTGGTCGCCTAAAGTTTTGGTCGCCTAAGGTTTTGGTCGCCTAAGGTTTTGGTTGCCTAAGGTTTTGGTCGCCTAAGGTTTTGGTCGCTTAAGGTTTTGGTCGCCTAAGGTTTTGGTCGCCTAAGATTTTGGTCGCCTAAGGTTTTGGTCGCCAAAAGTTTTGGTCGCCTAAGATTTTGGTCGCCTAAGGTTTTGGTCGCCAAAAGTTTTGGTCGCCTAAGGTTTTGGTCGCCTAAGGTTTTGGTCGCCTAAGGTTTTGGTCGCCTAAGGTTTTGGTCGCCTAAGGTTTTGGTCGCCTAAAATTTTGGTCGCCTAAGGTTTTGGTCGCCAAAAATTTTGGTCGCCTAAGGTTTTGGTCGCCTAAGGTTTTGGTCGCCTAAGGTTTTGGTCGCCTAAGGTTTTGGTCGCCTAAGGTTTGGGTCGCCTAAGGTTTTTGTCGCCTAACGTTTTGGTCGCCTAAGGTTTTGGTCGCCTAAAGTTTTGGTCGCCTAAGGTTTTGGTCGCCTAAAGGTTTGGTCGCCTAAAGTTTTGGTCGCTTAATTTTTGGTCGCCTAAGGTTTTCGCCGCTTAAAGTTTTGGTCGCCTAAGGTTTTTGTCGCCTAAGGTTTTGGTCGCCTAAGGTTTTGGTCGCTTAAAGTTTTGGTCGCCAAAGGATTATTTTGCCCATTCAATTTTGCTCATTTTTATTTTCCCATTTTATTATTGCCCATTTTATTTTGCCCATTTTATTTTGCCAATTTTATTTTGCCCATTTAATTTGCCCATTTAATTTTACCCATTTAATTTTGCCCATTGAATTATTCTCATTGAATTTTGCCCATTGAATTATTCCCATTTTATTTTGCCGATTTTATTTTGCCCATTTAATTTTGCCCATTTTATTTTGCCGATTTTATTTTGCCCATTTTATTTTGCCCATTCAATTTTGCCCATTCAATTTTGCCCATTTTATTTTGCCCATTTTATTTTGCCCATTTTATTTTGCCCATTTAATTTTGCCCATTTAATTTTGCCCATTTAATTTTGTCCATTTAATTTTGCCCATTTTATTTTGCCCATTTTATTTTGCCCATTTTAATTTGCCCATTGATTTATGCCCATTGAATTTTGCCCATTTTATTTTGCCCATTTTATTTTGCCCATTTTATTTTGCCCATTTTATGTTCCCCATTGAATTATGCCCATTGAATTTTGCCTATGTTATTTTGCCCATTTATAATTAGTAGTGTGCTTTTTATCTCTTCATAGTAGGTTTGGGGTTGTCGTTCGTTTTATTTTGAACACAAATATTTTATAAGCTGTTTTTTACCTTTTCGCCAAATATCTTGCATGGTTTTGATATATATACATCCCTACTTCACGGTCCATACTCTTCGGTTATCTCTCCCTTCTCAGCCAACGCACGTTAGGGTAGTGCATTTAGTACGGACGCTCAGAGCGGGAGGTTGTTCGCCAGTGCGCGTGACATTTCATGTTAAAATGGGTATGCTGTAAGCGTGGCATGGAGGGAGGGGATCTGAAAAATCGGTTCAGCTTTGGTTGCCTAAACATTTGGTCGACAAAGGTTTTGGTCGCCTTGATTTTAGGTCCCCTAAGGTTTTGGTCGCCTAAACATTTCGTCGCTTATATTTTGGTCGCCTAAAGATTTGGTCGTCAAAGGTTTTGGTCGCCATAAAATTTGGTCGCCTAAAGTTTTGGTCGCCTAAAGTTTTGGTCGCCTAAGGTTTTGGTCGCCTAAAGTTTTGGTCGCCTAAGGTTTTGGTCGCCTAAGGTTTTGGTCGCCTAAGGTTTTGGTCGCCTAAGGTTTTGGTCGCCTAAGGTTTTGGTCGCCTAAAGTTTTGGTCGCCTAAGGTTTTGGTCGCCTAAGGTTTTGGTCGCCTAAGGTTTTGGTCGCCTAAGGTTTTGGTCGCCTAAGGTTTTGGTCGCCTAAGGTTTTGGTCGCCTAACGTTTTGGTCGCCTAAAGTTTTGGTCGCCTAAGGTTTTGGTCGCCTAAGGTTTTGGTCGCCTAAGGTTTTGGTCGCCTAAGGTTTTGGTCGCCTAAGTTTTTGGTCGCCTAAGGTTTTGGTCGCCTAAGGTTTTGGTCGCCTAAGATTTTGGTCGCCTAAGGTTTTGGTCGCCTAAGGTTTTGGTCGCCTAAGGTTTTGGTCGCCTAAGGTTTTGGTCGCCTAAGGTTTTGGTCGCCTAAGGTTTTGGTCGCCTAAGGTTTTGGTCGCCTAAGGTTTTTGTCGCCTAAGGTTTTGGTCGCCTAACGTTTTGGTCGACTAAGGTTTTGGTCGCCTAAGATTTTGGTCGCCTAAGGTTTTGGTCGCCTAAGGCTTTGGACGTCTAAGGTTTTGGTCGCCTAAAGTTTTGGTCGCCTAAGGTTTTGGTCGCCTAAAGGTTTGGTCGCCTAAAGTTTTGGTCGCTTAATTTTTGGTCGCCTAAGGTTTTCGCCGCTTAAAGTTTTGGTCGCCTAAGGTTTTTGTCGCCTAAGGTTTTGGTCGCCTAAGGTTTTGGTCGCTTAAAGTTTTGGTCGCCTAAGGTTTTGGTCGCCTAAAGTTTTGGTCGCCTAAGGTTTTGGTCGCCTAAAGTTTTGGTCGGCTAAGGTTTTGGTCGCCTAAAGTTTTGGTCGCCTAAGGTTTTGGTCGCCTAAAGTTTTGGTCGCCTAAGGTTTTGGTCGCCTAAAGTTTTGGTCGCCTAAGGTTTTGGTCGCCTAAGGTTTTGGTCGCCTAAGGTTTTGGTCGCCTAAGGTTTTGGTCGCCTAAGGTTTTGGTCGCCTAAGGTTTTGGTCGCCTAAGGTTTTGGTCGCCTAAGGTTTTGGTCGGCTAAAATTTTGGTCGCCTAAGGTTTTGGTCGCCTAAAGTTTTGGTCGCGTAAAGTTTTAGTCGCCTAATGTTTTGGTCGCCTGAGGTTTTGGTCGCCAAAGGTTTTGGTCGCCTAAGGTTTTGGTCGCCTAAGGTTTGGGCCGCTTAAATTTTGGTCGCCTAAGGTTTTGGTCGGCTAAAATTTTGGTCGCCTAAGGTTTTGGTCGGCTAAAATGTTGGTCGCCTAAGGTTTTGGTCGCTTCAGGTTTTGGTGGCCTAAGGTTTTGGTCGCCTTAGATTTTGGTGTCCCTAAGGCTTTGGTCGCCTAGCGTTTTGTTCGATTAATATTTTGGACGCCTAAAGTTTTAGTTGCCTAAGATTTAGTTCGCCTAACGTGTTGGTCGCCTAAAGTTTTTGTCGCCCAAGGTTTTGGTCGCCTAAACCTTGCTATATTATTTAGGTAATATGCTCATAATAGTCATCCATCCCTATTAGACAATTAGACGTAAAAGTCGGTGACAAGTATTTAAAGTAATTGGAGGAACCATGACACTTACTCCCAAATTGCATTAAGGTTTTTTATAATGACGTGTGTGGTCGTATGGCGTATTGGAGTAGCTACTGCGTCTTACTTTTCCTCGGGGTGCTGCAAATGGCAAAGCGAGGCAATAGATCCATTTCCGCTTTCCCCCTCTCTCTCTCCTCTTATTACATGCATTACAAAATCAGTATTACAAGTGTATGTACAAGTGTAGCGGCAAAAAAATAAACGGAAACGAGAAGAGCACATGGAAGGAATGGAAGAAAGGAGAATTACATTATAGCTTGTCAAATATATGAATGACTAGAAGGGGACCAGTTCCTGCACTAAGTGCAGGAAAATTTCTGCGGAATTTCTGCGGTATGCGGAAACCTATACTGCCACATTTTCCACACTTCCACCCATGCTGCCACATTTTCCACACTTCCACCCGTGCTGCCACATTTTACATACCTCCACCCATACTTCCATATTTTACATACAGCCATGTAGAATTACTTCACTGAGGTAGCAATGTGGCAGTATGGGTGGAAGTGTGGGAAATGTGGCCTTATGGGGTGGGGAGGCAGTATGCAAAATGCAACAGTATGTATATAGTCATACTGCCACATAACTATTTCAGTAAGTTATCAATTGGGGTGCACAGAATCAGACAGCCAGGTAGACTCTTCTTTTATATATAAGATTTTGTTGATCCTTCCTCATCACTTTCACCCAAACTCTTCATCTGCTTTCTTGTCATCAAAAAAACGAGTACTAAAATGGACAAGTAAACTGTTGCGCACTCGGAAAGTATATTATGAGCCGAAATCATACTGAAAAGTATAACCTTTTTTACCTTGTTTCTCCTTTAGCCTTGAAACTTCCTCGTATGTATTTCATTAGGAAAAAGTTCCCACTGTCTTTCTTTTACTCTGATTATTAGTATTTGTATATAGCAGAGTCTAAGCGGGTGTAAATTGGCAAGTTAGTTGTGATTAGAAATTGAGTTATATCGGTAAAGTTTGCAAAATTGGCACGATGACGACTGGAGTGCATTCCGAAATAATTATCCTGATCGATATGAGCGCGTTCAGCAAGCGGGAGTGGAAGACGGACTTGGTGGAGCACGTCAAGGAAGCCGTCTCATTCCAAATCTCTCGCGGGGCGATAACCAATAAGAAGCTGATAAGCCTTTGCACGGTTATTTCTGTCTCTAGTTTTTATTATGATGTGAGGGATGTAGCTAGTAGTTTACCGTGACTTTAAGTTAGCTAAAACTAACGATGATGGCCTAAGCTCTTAGCAAATATCATGAGTTTCGGTTCGGTTTTCTCAGAATGCCCCAATGGAAAATAATGCGCAGTTTCGTTCTCCAGCTCAAGAGTAAGTTATTATAGGTACGCCTTTATTCTCGTTCTCAAGGTTACAAAGGGTCGCTCAAGATTATAAAAGCGATTTATTTTTACCGAAATTTTCAAGCACAAATTTTTTTTGAATGATTTGTTCGTTCTATGTGGTAGCCCTGCTCCTTAACCACAGCTCTGCATCGCCATTTCCATGATTCAAACACTTTGCCCATGAGAACGGTCGGAATCTTTTTCCACTCCTCATTTAGACATTTCCAAAGCCCGTCCCATACCCACCTTGAAGGTATCTGCTCTCCACTTTTAACATAACAAATCTTCCTTTTCCCCTTGCAGTAATCAACTTTGAAGAGTCCTTCATCAAACGTGACCACGTACTCCCATTTATCAACAGCCAGTCGCTGTTCGTAGAGCATTCGAGCATTAGTCTTCCGGTTTTGGATGTGGGAGGGCTTACAATTTACAGGGCAACAGTGCAATTTACTTTTCTTACGTTTTCCTAATCCCAAATCTTCACTCAAAGGACGTTGAACAGTCGGCCTTGATATTCCAAGTCGTTTCGCCATTTAATTTTGCGATGGGGGATACTTTTTGGTGGCCATATTCCGAACCTTCCTGATGACGTCTGGAGTGCGGTTTGTGCGAAGGTAACTATATGTACGTAGTTGAAGTCCCTGAGTCCTGGCATGTCGTCGTTTACCTTCGCAATTGATCACATTATGTACTCCGGACATCGAGACTACGTCACCTTTACTTTTTAACTGTTTAACTTTCCCCATTTCCGAACAATGGTGTTCGGAAAAGTGTTTTATCACCACTTCCACTTCCAGTGGTAATTTACGTGGAATTTTTAAAGATAGAAACTTTTAACTTGGCACGATCGTAGAATAGATGATAATAAATATACTCTGAAAATTTCATGCCGATATGTCAAGCGCAACGCGCGTAAGAAGCGCGCGAAATCGCTTTTATAATCTAGAGCGACCCTCAGTAATCTACGAGTCAAACAGATAGATCTGTGTGGTCGGCCCGCTGAGCTACAAAGATCTGATGCCAAGAAGCAACGAGCCACGAGCTATAATCTATTTTTGTGAGAGGCTTGTACAATTTTATCATACCAATTGACACCAATTACAAGGGTTTCAGATTCATGATTAACATTTAAGACTAATTCAATAATATCAATTTATCTTACATTCAACATAATATGTAAATACGTGACACCTTGGGAGTGCCGGAAATGAGGGCGGTGGAGGCGGCGGGCTCAGCAAATTTGTCGGGACAACGGATGAAAACGCTAACGTACGAGTGTTGGGACAAGTTTGAGAAGGAACTGATAAGAGCGATCAACTCCAACTCATCTCCAAAGGAGCTGAACATTTCCGTGAACGGGCGAATGAGGAATGTGATTATAATGTTGCAATCATTAAAGTTTCCCCATAGCTGGCCCCACGAGGTCCGTTGTAGCACTCCGGATCTTGTATTAACGAACCCAAATTACGCCGCCACCTCTTCGCCAAGCCCTACAGACAAGTTCATCACCGTTTTAACCGCAGTGCCCAAAGTATTCTCGTGTCTGGTCCACCTCGCCACCGGGATCACCGCCTGCAAAATTGTCCTCGCTGTCGCTGCCAACTGCGCACCCTCAAGCATACAGATTTGCTATGTGGTCGCGACATTTCCCCCGTGTCACTTCAGGAGCACGGGCTTGTTGGCAAATTGCCATGCTTTTGGGATGTCGTTTTTAGCCATTTTCAACAACAGTGACATGATAATGATGGTCAGGCGAAGCAGTATTCGGTAGTACCTGAGCGGAAACTCAGTTTGAAGGTGAGCTGTCTCAAAACGATAGTGATGGTCCACAAGTTGATGGAGATGCGGTTTCCCTGGATGTACGATTATTCCCTCGCCTTCGGGCTGGGATTGGGGATGAAACGGCTGCGCCAGTGGGAGTGGGGGATTCCACAGGAAATGCCCCAGCAACTCTCCCACGGAAGGAGGAGGGGCTGCTTGTCCCTCCGCAAGTGCTGCTCAGAGGAGATCTACTGTTCCCATTTACGTTAAATATGAGTTTTAAAATTAAGTTCAAATGATGCGTACAATATGGAATTGTATCATTTTTTAAATGGCAGCATCATTTTTAAGTTTATATAGATTCTAGGCTAAGAGACTTACAAAACTGTGTGCCTATAAAAGACATTCATATGCTTATTGTGTATAACTTTATTCCATGGTGGTAAATTATATTGAAAAATAAATAAGCTGGGATGTGTAATAGTAATGATGATGAATGAGACACAATTCTAAATATTATGAAAAAGCTATGAGAAAAAGTGTACGATTGAGTGATGTAAGTACTTGAATAAGTTAACTGGAGGAGTGAAATTTCGTCTCAACTCTCTCTAATTGTTGAGGTTAATCTTTCCTCAAGAGAGAATACTCCTTTTTCAATTGAGATTACTTGGTAGGCATTTATAAGGTTTATATATAACTTACAATATTAGTACCAATTACCAACAAAATTTCATGCATATAAATCATATATATTGTTGTTTAACTCGGCTAAGTGTATGTAATTACTCGTAAAATTGTTGATAATGTGGTATGTATTTAAATGCACAACTAAAGATTTAAAATTATATATTGCGATTTTTGTCGTGGTCCAAAAAAAACACTTGCAAAATCTCGCTTTTAATACAATTCGGGGTGATAAAAAATTGCTTTCCTCTCTCTCTACACGTACTCGTACAAAAGTACTATAGTATGTTTGTAATATGTAATTATAAAGTAAATGCAGAAGAAATAAAAATCATGAATATATGCCAATTCCTTTCTGCGACTTGTATTTGCACACTGGATTTTGTGATGGTGATGGAATGGAACCATTCTAAAGAAGGAAATAATGTTCTTATCTATCTCATGATGATGATGTCATTTGGTAATACATTATAATTTAGAATTCTTATCTGCCTTTAGTTTTTGCACATGGAGTGAAAATGGCTTGTTACTACTTGCCATTAACCTTTGATATCATTAAAAGCGATTGCTAATTTCATATCCGCTTTCATATCATTACTACGACTATTAATTTATTTTTACTCATGTTCAAGTTTCGGGTTTTGAAAATTGAGAGCATGAAAAACGGACAGTGTTGTTGTGTTAATGAAAAAAACATTGAATTGGGCTTGATTTTGTAATTTTCATTCATGATTCAGGAAAGGACATAGCTTCTTGTTATTATTGTTATTGTTCTCATTTGTAATTAACAAATTTTTTAAACAGTTAAATCATTGTCTAACAATCACATAATACTTTTTTGTTGTCATTACCTTCATCACATCACGCCTTTCTACCTCAACTCCTCCAGAGTGTCTATTGATTGAACGAAAATAACATTGGCATTTTTTACGACCTGTATTCATGATTGTTATTGCTCATTATATAAACAGTTTAACAGGACAATTACAGCATCAGTTTTATTTTTCATGTATATAAATGATTGAACCAAGTTGTCGTCGTCGAGGGAAGCTGAGTTTAGTTGAGTTTGGTAAGTGGTTATTAAACGTTAAATATTTTAGTCGAGTCCGTTTGATACCCCTTTTGGTAAGCAATTAAAATGATTTTTGACTAATTTCGGCAAAACCGAGATTACTCACCATTAATTTTTTTCCAAGACCGCAAATCAGACATGTGCTGCTCGTGTTATAAAAAAATCCCTCAACTACTTTTCTCAGCTCCACTTTCTTAAATAATAACACCATCATAACAATTATATCTTCAACTTGTGTATACAATATTTCTTGTCAATTAGCGCAGTAAAATATTAATGTGGGATTTTTTTAGACCCGCTATCAACATCATCATCCTCCATATTTATTATTATTGTTATTATTATTAATTTTTTTGCACTCAACTAACGACGCGACGGCATCCTTTTTCCTCTCCATCAAGTTTCATATTTTATATACCAACTCACTATTTTGTTTACTTTATCATCAAATTACAAGCTTCTTTTAAACTGTTATCGAAACGAGAAAGGACATAAACGAGTAATTTGACGACGGCGACGACGACAACGTTTTATTATTATTATTATCATTATGACTGCTAATGTTCTTCCATTTCGAGGGATTGTAAAGTTAAGAAGGGACAATTAAATAAGAAAAAAATAGTTAAGCCTTTCTCATGACACATAAGAGAGTCAAATGGAATCAATGCTAAATAGAATAACGTTTCTTGGTCCAAGAGTCACGAGAAGCTCGGCTTCATGAATTTTTTTTTGGATACGCAAATTTTTGCTGTCGCCACTCACTTCTTTCTTTTTCAGGCCATCATTCTCTTTCTGGAGTTTTTTGAGTAAGGTGGCTTAGTAAACTGACTTACGACTCAAATAATTTTATCCAGAACTTTTAGTTTCTTTTTGTAATCGAGTGTGTGCTCATTGTTGTCTTTATTTTTGTTAATTGTTTGCCCAGTTTTCCCAGAACTGTAATTTGTCAAGGTCTACTGCGAACGAGGGAGTAAATAATTGGAACCGTTGTCTAAAAAGTAAGTTATTATTATTTTTATATATTTATTGCATATCAATCAGTTTTGTTAAAACCGTCGCCTCACACCTCTCACTTTACTTTTTACAGCGTTTTTAATGGCTGTTTAATTCGTTAAATAATATTGCTGTAATGGCAATAAACAAAAACGGTCAATTATGCTGACAATTAATTGAAAATGAATATAATTGATCGAGATTATATAATAATCGCATTCCGTATCATATTACATGTATGAAATTTTTTTTATATTAGTGGCTGATAGTTAAGATAAACTTGTTGGCTACCGTTGACCGTTTGCACTGCCTAAATATACATAAATTCGCATTATAACTGAAATTATTGTCAAACATTTGTAACTATTTCAAATAATTCGCACACAGCCAAGGTACATACATTCGAGGTAGATGACATGTTATCAATGGACTGAGTATTCTTAAGAACCTGACAACTTGTTTTTTATTTCTTTTTCTGGCTATAGACATGCTTCCGCCAGCATTGGGAGAATTGGAGGAGGAGAGGCTAGTGATGCGAGGAGCCTCCTCCTTGCCGGTGACCAAGAATATGGAGAATCCCGACAACTTGGAAATGGTGTCCAAGTTCTTGTTTCTGCTCCACCGCGGCAAGTGTTTGGGCCGAACCCCGGATCAGGATGAAGAGAATGACCAGCGGTGCATTGAATCGGTCAGTTTAATTGTTAATCTCTTGATTTTTTCTTTAAAATAATCTTCTTTATCGAAATTATATTTATTAACTAGGTCGTTTGTTTCCATTCCTTTCTTTTTAGTGCATGTTTGCGAGGTTCTCTCGGCTCCGTGAAAGCGCCGTCCATTACGAGAGCTGTGCCGGGGCGACCTGCGCCGAGCCCCACTGCAAGCAGTCCGCGGATCTTCTCCAGCATTGGAACAGTTGCGACCAGCCCACGTGCTTCATTTGCTCCTCAGCGGTCAACCTGATCATTGACAACTTTTGCTCCTTCCTCGGAGGGAAAGGGGACAAGTACGCCGCCATGGTCGTTCAGATTCAAGCGTCAAATTTGGCTGTCAAGAAAGCCATCCTTCGCCTCAACATCAGCATCCAGTAAAAAACCTGGTTATCATTTATTTTATGCATTGTAATGTAATGTGATGGTTGTCATGTTCCCGTATATAAAATTTGAAGCCAATTGTTTGAAAAGCCAAACTATTAAACTATTAATTAAATGCTGATTATATTTAAATGAATGAATGTAGATGCAAATCACTGTCAAAGTCGATGCAATCGTAACTAATGGAATGAATAAAAACAAAATGTTTTTAAAACACAAACAAAAATTATAACTGGAGCATGTCCGAATGTATCATTCAGAGATATATACTTTTTTTATTGTCAGTATTGCTATTTTTAATTATGTCAAATGAAAAACACATGATTATCACATCAATAAACGACTCTATAAATGATTATTTATAAATCTGGTAAGAGATGAAACAATAAAAAAACTGCTAACTTTATATATATATATACTTTATACATACATCAGCTCAAAAAAAACGTCAAACAAAAAAAGTGACAGTTTTTCGCGTACTGTCACACAAAAGTTATCAGTTATATAATTTTTCTATCCGAACAAAACGGATCTCTCCTCCTTACTATTTTTGCGGTGAAAGAAAGCACAGCGAACAAAAAATTAAAGGTACAACGACTTTCTTTCTTTCTCTCAGCGCACGCATCTCTCTAGTTCAGTTTTTAAAAAGTCTTACAGTGTAAACACATTCATGTCGAATAATAATAATAATAATATATGTAATAATAATGATAATAATAATAATACATAATTGATAACAAATAACATAACATTTAATCTGCGAGAGAAAAAAAAGACTAAAACATACAATTATTATTATATATATCGGTAAAATAAAAAGCTGTTGTTGACTGTATTGTAAAATTGTTTGTAAATCTTTCTATAAAGAAGTAGTAGTAGTACAACCAATGGTATAAAAAACTACATTTTTTTTAAACTTGTAAATACAAACAGACGAAATCTCTCTCCAAATAAAAACAATAGCAATTATAATTATAGCTGCTACATAACTATCATTTATTATTATTATTTATTTTTTTATGCATATTACAATGACATGTAATAAAGAAGCAGTTTCCATCTTCTTCTTCTTTATAAAAAAAAATTTAAAGACAAAGTCTAAAATTTGATTGTCGTTATTATCCGTGTTGTCATATAAAATCTATAGAGTTTAAAATTCTTAATGTACAATTATCTTAATTATCTACAGCGCTAGAGTAACAAAGAAAAGATCATGTTCAAGAAATGAGCTGAAAAAATCATTTCTCCATAAATCTACATCCTTAAAAAACAAACTTGACTAACTAACTATCTAGCAGCGTAAACCATGTAAACATGGCCGCATTGTCACTTATATAGAAAATTAAAAATTCATCGTTAATGCTTTTTATTGTGTGCGCGTCACCTCTCTCGCGACTGCACTGTAAAAAAATGCGCAAAACTCTTCATCCTCCTCTCGTCTTTGTCAAATTAAACTTGACAAAATATGATTACCGTTAAAAACGTTATAGGTAATAATCTTATTCTATATATATAAATCTTATTCAAAATTAGGCAGACATAATAATAATTATTATTATTATGCGTTAGCATTAATTTTGTATTTTTGGTAAGGATCACACCATGTGTTGTAGTAGTAGAGTAAAAATTTGTAAGAGATGCATATTTACATACTACCTACCACATTTGTTATACTCATTGAAGCAATGATCATGGCTAGCTCGATAAAAAAACTGGATCAGAATCATTTAGTAACTCTTCTGGCTAATTGTAACAATTAACTACATAGTTTTTTAAAAACTGTACAGGAACACTGGAATAAGAGATGCGAACATAAAAGAAGAAGATTTTTTTGAATTCGGACTGGACTTTTTTTTGCAAATTGTAATGATAATTACTGTTGCTGCAACAATGACTAAACTACAATATACAATACCTAATAATAATATTGGTACTAATGACTTGGTTTTTTTTAGATCTTCTCTGCTATACAGAATTACTATAATGGTTGATTGTATTTTCCGTATTATTTATATATCTTATTATATGAATCCATATATCACTTTCAAATTAAGCGACTAAAAGGTAACTATGGTACTTACATTCTTTTTAAAGTAATTAAAAAAAAGCAGTTCAATAATTTTTTTACTGTTTCGATAAACGGGAGTCGCGCAATAAAAATGGTTTTTCATCATCGATTATATAACTATCTATCTATGTACACAAAAAGAAAAAAAAAACAAAAA
Organism: Sinella curviseta; assembly: GCA_004115045.4. Taxonomy (NCBI): domain Eukaryota; kingdom Metazoa; phylum Arthropoda; class Collembola; order Entomobryomorpha; family Entomobryidae; genus Sinella; species Sinella curviseta. Next base: position 41,122,888 of record CM065489.1, on the reverse strand, counting down.
AAATCATTCTTCATTACGAAGGTCTGAGACCAATGGTTGGAGATGCGTCGCTGGACTACCAGCAGATTCTAAAGTCGTTTTCGTCGACTGAAGATGACGATGAGAAACTACGTCGCCACCGCCACCAGCGTTATTACTGGTGGTCCCACTACCGCCAAGAGTCTGCGTCCCGACACTGTTGAGGACAACGGTGGACTCATCACTGGCCTTGATGAAGGTGCTACTGGTTGAACTACTGGAGCCATGGTGATGATGATCCTTCAACTGCAAGTTTCTCTTCTTGCGTCGACCCGCCTTGCCGACCGTTATAAAGTTGGCTGAATCGTTGTTGTTGTTGTTGGAGGAGGAGGTGTTGTTGGATGTGACGCTGTTGGTGACGCCAGTGCCATTGGCGCTTACAATCGCCACTTCCTTAAGACTGGCCGATGCCGCTCGGGTTTTGATGGTGCTGGGACTAGTTTTGCCAGCAGCGGGACTTGTAGGAATGTACAATGGAATACTATTCTCTTTGTTGCTGCAACCTGACGCGATGCTCTCGCAGGAGCCGGAAGTGGAGGGCTGGTAGTAGCTGCTGCTCTCCGCCCCGCTCACCATCCCCATTGACTCTGTTGCGGAGTCGTAGGACACTTCCGGAGGAAAGTCGGTAAATGACACTTCCGGAGGGACGCATCGATGAGTGCTCCACACGTCGGTGGAGTAGACGCAAATGTGCTCGTACTCCTTGGATGACACAGGCGCCACTGTTGCGAGGTCATACTTTCCGGCAGACTTGTCGCTCAGGATCCGCTCCTCGTTCCGCTCCTGCTCGCCGGGCTGGAGGAGAATTTTCTCGGTTTGGTAAATGATACAACCCGCCCGGAGAAACTGCATCAATACTTTGCAAATGTTTTTCGAGTCGTCCAGGCCGTTGTGGGCACGGCCTAGGAAGGGCAAGCCAAGAAATTCCAGAGCTGCTTTCAGGCAAACCTATTGAGTAACAAGAAAAAAAACAATCCCATTATAATTATTATTTAGTTATAATTGCATTTAAGCTACATTCAATTTTTATCATTTTTTTCTCTCCAGTGTGTGAGTAGCTCCATTTACTTCAACGTTTCCCATGCATCATCATTAAATCATTGCCATTCTAACGATTTCTTTATTCAACCTTGTGGCATGTCTAGTGCCAATTGCCTATCCTACAAATAAATTTCTGCGTAAGTACCCAAAAAACTCTAGTTCATACAATATAATTACACATTTAGTATTTTTTCTGTCTGCGCACAGCCACTTCCTTGTATCAACCAAACATTAAGCCTACTATAGTTTCGCTGTAGTCTTTAGAGTTGTAAACCGGAGCTAAATTGTAGTATTTAAAAAATAGCTTGTAGCAATTAACAGTGATGATTTTACAGGGGACAACTTTCTTTTGTAAAAAATATATACCATTTAGCTGTTAAATGCCATGTGCAATGCAATGCCCAGAAAAAAAAACAAAAAAACTGTGTGCAAATAATTTAAGACACAAAATATTGCATTAAAGTCAGTTTAACTTTACTAACGTAGATATATTTACTGCTATGAAAAAAAAAAGTTTTTTTTTCTAGCGCGTGAGCGCATATATATTTCGTATATATTTAATAATAAATAATAATAATACTAAAAATGTCCCACTATATGAAATCGTTTCGTGTGTGCAATAATAACACAACAAAACGGCAGAAATAATAAAAAAAAACTCTCCCTTGTTCAGGTTTTATCAGTAGAACCGTGTGAAAATGAAATTTGTAAGTGGAATGATGATGATGATGATGACGATAGGATAGCATTCATTCGCAGTAAATATTATTATGCGTAGGAACGAGCTTAACTGAAAAAATATAGAAGAGGGAGCGTTTCACCATCACTAACGTCACCAGTCACCATTAAACATTTTAATATTATTATTATGCTGCTGCATTTTTACTTTTATTATTTTCGAGCGAGCATCATAATATCATGGTTGAAAAGGAAATATTTCTCAAAAAAAATATAACTGTAAGGTATGTACGTATGCATGTAAAAGAGCAGAGCTTTTGTACGCGATTCTACCTTGATTAATTCTGAAGGACGTAAATTTCAAATCGTGAGCAGTCACCATCCAGTCTTCACTAATCACGATTTTTCGCCTACTACATGTATACATGTATGACTCCTATATATATAATGTACATATCAACTAACTAACTAACTCACTCACTGAATAAATAAATAAATTCTCAGCGAAAACAGAGTAATTTTGGACTGTTAAATTATATGGGGAAGGAGCAATAAAGATTCCTTCCTATTTTTTTCCACACACACACCAACAGTCAACAATGTACATTTTTTAAAGCATCACCAACAAACGCAAAGAAAAACATTACCTTTTTATATTTATGAGTCGATTGTTATTTGTTGTTGAAAATATTTTTTGAAAAAATATATATGAAAGAAAGACTGTTTACATCATGACGCTCATATTCTGAGTTAAGTATTATTATTATTATAGGTTATCTGTGAGTATAATTTGCACACGCGTGCCCTTTTGCAAAAAAAAGTATACGTTTACGAGGCTCATAAACTGTCACGAGTTTTGTCCAAATGACCAACACCATGACCTACAACTTTACTCACAAACAACATGAGAGAGTCAAGTTGCCGGTTAGAAAAAGCAATGTCAATTGAACAATGTATAAGATTGTGTGTGTGTGGTGGGGGGAAGGGGAGGGGGAGGTACGCGTAAATAGGCAAAAATGTGGGAAATAATCATAATCATAATAACAGCTAATAACAATAATAAATACAGCTTTAAGGGACCACTCACTACAAATTACACGTAATGCCCTCAAGCTCAACGCCACTTCCTTTTCCCCCTTTTTTTAAATACTGGACTAACTGATTGGAATGATAACCGGTACTGTAGGTGCAAATTGTAGGATTTCACTCACCCATCGTCGCCTGTAGACCTTCGTGAAGATTGTGCGAATGTTGACCCATCGAGATGCGTACGACGGATACGGAATCTGCGAGATCTGTAAAAAAAGAACAAGAAAAAAATATTGAACATTTATAGTTAGTTATCTTGAAATAGCAATCATTTCTATTGCTACGCAAAAAAAAGAAATAAGGTGAGCAGCTTATTTTTGAATTATGACAACAGACAACCTATACGAAAAGAATGGAATCCAATACTTCCTATTTTCTAAATTTAGTTGCAAACATGTTCGAAATAAAAAATGGTTGCAAGAGTTGTCATCAAGACAGCTCAAAATTTATATCAAACAAAGATGCTTGCAAAAAATAATTGTCACCAAAGCAAAATCGCCACACCATTTCCTCGCCTCACCCTTCAACCCTTTAGTTTTGTCGCTGTCAAAAAAGGCTCGACTAAAAGAAGCAATAAAACAATTTGCTATATATAATATGAAGCAGTGTGTCAGTTTAAGGGGCAAAATTGCAAATCAGGAAGAAAATTCCGTTGACACATCAACATGTTGTCAGAGCGCCGCAAGCGAGAGAGCATTCATTATTACGACAATATAATTTATGGACTAATAAGAAATGGTAAAAATTAGTTCGAAAAGTTGACGACGACGCTGATGATGATGATGTTGTCTGGTGGTTGGTTATGCAAACAAACAGATTGACATGTGCATATCGTCTACAGTTAACAACGTGGACAATCATAATATATTCATGCTTAAATACTGATTGCTGTTGTGAATGAATACTACACACAAGCTCATTTATCCAACTTAATGATCTCTGCAATTTTCACAGAGTCCTCTCCTCTCTGCTCTTGTGTGTTGTGCGCAACATTTTGAAATTATTGCATATTTTATCATCTATCGCCATCAATATCAATCCTTTTTGCATGAAATTACACGACTGCCAAAGGAAAACAATATAAAACGAAACTGTTCTGCGTAGTAGTAGTCATTTTCAAGTGATAAAATAATACGCAAGGTAGGTATGTACAAACACACATATTTTTTTGTACCGCGCACTGCATCCGCACATGTCATTAAGAAAAATGAAGTCAGTAGTAGACTGCATTGTAAGGAAATTAATGATGATGGCAAGTATAAATAATATAATTGTGTATGCAATGCGATATGCAATAATAATTTTTTTTATAAATCTTTGACAAAAGTTGCAACGCATACACAGCAGCAGTTTCGATTTCTCACTTAAAAAAAAAAGATGTGTGGCATGTTCACTTGCAAGTTGTTTTTTATTTGCACGGCTCAAAAAAAAAGTGCATAGGTATGTGCATTGATGCATATTATGCGTAAATACATGTGTTGCATGATGATATGCATAATGAGTCATAGACATATCAATAAATAATTTGTACAAGGAAAGAAGAAAAAATAATAATGTTGATGTTAACGGCGTTTTATTAGATGAGCATCTCACTGGCTAACGACAAATAATTGCCGTTACTTGTGTAAGCGTGCGGGGCCGAGAGCAATGCTGCTTGCTCCTCCTCATCATCATCAGTTTCTGTGGCAACCAACTTCCTGACTTGTAAATACAAGTGCACTTTTTCATCATGCATTTTATAAGAATATTTGTATGTAACATCCCATTCGACAAAAAAAAACTGCAGAAATCAAATTTATTTCAAGCGAGTAGTTATATTTCTGTCAACATTTATCTATCAACAAGGCACTGCGTGCGCAGCATGGGAGGAGAGAATCCTGTCACACGTTTAACTTAGTAATTAATTGATAACCGTTTTCGTTTTCAAACGGACTAATGACGATAGTCATAATCGCAGAGGTGCGTTTTTTATAATATGTTGCCTTTTGTTAACAGTTGCTAGTAAAACCACGCAAACTAATTGTCAGTAAACTGCATGTCGTTGTATAAATGCAAATGATTAGAATGATAAAAAAACGATACACTTTACATAATGCAGTTTTCAAAAAATATATATATGTACATAACAGGAACAAGATGATAATAATAATAACAGCAATTATACAATGATACAATATCATATAACCGCAACAATGACAGTTTTATATGCAGTCGTGTTCAATGAGTAACCACCACACCATCACCACCCATCTAACTGAATAAATGTTTAAAAGTGCATATCATTATTATTATTATTATTGCATTGCAATCATTACCACCGCCATAATATACATATATTTTTAAAAAACTGCACAATATATGAATTTCTTATAATATGCAGTAGTAGAAGCAATAACAGTTGTTGTCAAAAAGGAGTCACAATGAAAACAGCAAAATTTTGAATTAAATTTGGCGAATTTTTTTGATAATGTGGCTAGGTGCAAGCAGATATATTTGCCGTGTCTGATTTTCTAAGGGAGCAATGCAGCAGCAACAACGGAATGCGGCAAGGAAACCGTTGAAAAACAAACGCCGTATAAAAGCACACAGAGCTTTTGAGAGATTGCTTGTTAAATTGATCACGGCGTGGCATGGCATGCAAAATATGCCGGTGCTGTGGTAGTGGCTCATTTTTTGATGCCTATAGAAAGCGTGCAAAAATAACGCAGCTTCAGAAAACGCTATCATCATCTGTCTGTCTCTGTGCATTAAGATAATTTACAACTCTAAAGACTTGAGAGAGAGAGAGAGAGAGAACAATTAAGTACGTGGAGTTTTTAAAACTCTACTATTACTACAACTGCTGCTGCCATTTTTGCCATTTAGCTTTGCATTTCAGAAATACTGCTCTTGGCTGCCAATGCAATATCAATGCTCTTTACATATGTATTTAAACAGTACGCCTGCTTTTAACAATGATCGCCCAATTTGCAGTCAGCAACAGACAGTGAGCGAGAAGTGCATGCATATAAAAATACTTTTATTATCACTCTTTGTTGTTCTTGTACAGTTCTGTCATAAAAATAATGGCATTTATCACTTTTGGACTTGAAAATATTTGGAGTTTGTAAAGCGTTGAAAATGTTTGATATTATTCATGTGCTTTTGTATCATGTTTCCCATGTTTTTGTGTGTGTGTGTGTGCATTTCAGCTCTTCTCACCTCACCACATATTTAGGTATACGTGCAATTGTTGCATATGATAATGTATCTCATTTACTTATTACGATTGTTGTACTCTGTTTTACTATAACTTGAACAGCTACACGCTACACGGCCAACGCGACTGCCTGTCTGTCCGTCCATCCGATAACCCTGAAGATGATATCACTGATTGGACGAAACTTTGTAAAAAATTGTTCTTTCATTTCCGGGCAAAAGCTCGGCCTGCCAGTGCGCAAAAATATTATTACTGCCTTATATCCACAAGAAACTCATCTCCGCAAAGATCTGATCTGTGCCTTGGCTACTTTTACGCACAGTCACATATCCATTGTTCGGGTTTATTATTATTGAGACTGTACTGGTGAGAAGTAAAGGAGGAGTGGAATGCAACGCGAGCAAAAGCGTGCTCTGTTGTTGCTTGTTGCACTTATTATTGTTATTACATTTATTATTTCGTATATATGGCCACTTCAAGGATGGATGGCCAGGTTGTATTATTACGCATATTATATGCATGTATATGTAAAGTACAAGTTTATGATTATCATTTATGCTTTTTTTCTCTCTCTCCCTCTTTAACAATGATCATTATTGATACAAGGAAGGTTAAGTAAAATGTGGTAATAGCGGCAGTATTATGGCAGTATAAACTAAAAGGCTCGTCGACGAGTGAATATGATGACAGAAAAAAAAGAAAGTTGTGAAAATGGAGCCAAGTCCAAGTTAGTTGTAAAAAAACATGCGTAGGTACCTCTATTCTACAACAGTTTTAAAAGTAACCAAAAGTATTTGAATAAGCGTGTATATACCTACCTACTATGCATATCATTTTTATATATGTTTTTTTCTGTGTCCCATCACATTCATGATGCTCACGCAAGGTATTACAATAATTTTGATGGTAACCAAACAAATGTTTTGAGAAGCGAGTCTCACTTTTGCTACTGCAAAACGCGAGAGATAAAAATGACTTTAAAAAAAATGGTTAAATTTTTTTTGCACTTTTTCACATCAAAATAAAATGGAGAAAAGGAAGCGTGATATTTTGACAATTGAAATTTATCATCTCGTGAGATGATTCGAGCTTTCTTCAGCGCACCGAGTAAGAAAATTGACAGAGACAATGGTAAAAATAAGAAGGCTTTTAAGAGTGCGCACATAATTAATGAAGAAGAAGATTATCGTTTTTAAATGAAATGAATTTTTTGTCGGTAGAGTCATTGACGGTGTGGATATTCATGACGACAGTGTAAAGGAACGAATCGTCGTCGCATTTCATGATCCTGATAATTATTTTCCAAAGGATGGTAACTTGCTTTCTGGTCGGTGTTTTTATGGATGATAAAGAGGATAGCAATTAAAATAACGTTTCACGAGAAAAAAAAAGCAATAAGCGTAGAAAGAAAAACATTATTTTAAGATGAGCACTTACAATGCATTGTTTGTACAAGAAGTGTCCCATGTCATAGGATCCTGTTTGGAGAAAACACACAAAAAAACAGAAACAAAATAAGTATACATTTTTAAACAATACATTGATTTACATAAAATTTGAAATGCCTCCATAATATATACTTGTGAGCAAAGGCATATATGTAAATTGGCATGCATGCATGTTTTTTTACTATGCAGTTGATTGATACGATGATGATGATGGAAATGGGGAAACCTTCTTCAAGGTAGGGTCTCACGTTACAACCAACAAGGTTTTATCATCGTTATTATTCTTATAACCGACGGCTCACTAAAAGCTACCATAATTAAAAAATCTTGAGCCAAATCAGCAGCAGCAGCAATAGCGGCGGCTGCTGAAGGACAATGGATGAAAAAAGACATGAAAAAAATAAACTTTTATGGCCAAGTCATAAGTTAGCAGAGTGATATGAAAAACACACTCATCTCTTTCAATTGTTCAAGTAAATACAGATAACAAAATTTAAATTTCTGTTGGCTGTTTTTTTTGTACAATATATTATTTGCCAAATATCTGGCCGTAAAAATTTAACAATTGGTGGTAGTAATGGAAAGGGATGGGGGGAGAGGAACGAAAAAGGTTTCCCCACGTAAAACATGTAACATAAATGGACATACAAAAAAGTTAAGATTTAAAAATAAATAATATTCGCTTACCGTCAGTAACAATAGCAAAGGAATGGCCGTACTCCTGACTATTCAATGCAAGTCCATTGGACTTGAGCCATGCTTCGAAGCGACGGAGAACGGTAGGAAAGGTGGGCGCCTTCTTCACCATGCTCTGGAAACAAAAATGTCAAGTAGAAAAAAATACATGAATTTAATGAGAAAACATTTTTGTCTAATTATCAATTTTTTCTCTCTCTTAAATTAGTTACTTCACAAAAGCCTCAACCTACAATTTTTGTATACAAATACAGTCATCATCATCCTGAGAAGGATATAGTGTTCATTTAGTTAGTTGTTAGAGAAGATGGCAAGATTAATTCTTGTAATTGAGTTGTGTAGTTTACGCGCAAATGATAAGGATATCATCATCATTATTAAATTAAGGTACTACAACAACATGAGAACATTATTGTCATTGTCCTTCGTCTTCCATTATCTTTTCAACTAAATAAAAATAAGCTCATCTCACCATCCTTCTCATCATCATCATCATGGCAAGATATATAAACTTCAACATCCTGTTTCAAAACTCATTAATTCACACGATGCATTATCATTGCACTGCATTGCATTCGAACATTTGACTCGACTCAAATTCTCTGTACAGCATATTCATTTAATTTAGCATTCACTCTTTTTTCTTACTTGAAAGAACAACAAAAAAAGGCTACAGAGAAGAAGAAGAAAAAAAAAATGCTCCATTTATTTGTTTATCTATCCATCTTTTTTTTCTTTACTCAAAACTACTATTTGTAAAAGAGTTACGTGCAAATTGCAAAAAAAATACAATTCGCTGTTGTAGTACATATGTATACTCTACTGACAGTTTTCAGAAGAAGAATCACTAAAAGTTTATTTTTTTTGCTGATTTACGCATGCACCACCGCCACCATCGTCGTCGTTTTGTGCATGCAACTGCATAATAAATGTGCATGTACATTATCACATCAACATAATAATGTGTTATCATGATCGTCATCATGACTGAAGATGGCCTTTTGTTGCACATGCAAAACTGACTGTGCGGTACTCCTTCGTCATTATTATTATTAGTACTTACATTTTAATGAGTACGCATTTACCAGCATCATATTATCATCATGCTACAAATAACTCAACTTTCAACTTAATTTTTTAAAGTACCCAGTAAACCCAACTTTAAAAATATATTGTCTCTCTCTCTCTCTCTCTCTCTCTTCTGAAATGCAACTCGCATTTTGCCTTTTGTCTTTGTTTCTTGTAGCATGTATCGTTCGACACCAGTTCACATTACATATTATTCTACCAAAATGCGCAAATAAAAAGGAACAATAAGAAACAACAGGAAGGGTCCTTTAAAAGAGAAGACGAAGAAAATTGCATTCAAATGAAAACAACAAAGACGCTGATCATCATCAAAAATCATCTCTCAATCCTCAACTCATCTCATGCTCTCCATCTGTCTATATATTTGTGAAAACTGAACAACACACGCACTCATCATACTCATCATTATCATTGCACTTAAAAATGCTTTGTGTGTGTGTGAAATGCCTATTTACTTTTGCTTCTTGTTTGCTTGCTCCTACTTAAGTTGCCATAAGAACAGTTTAAGTTTACCGATAATATAAGTACACAGCTACTGCTACACACATTTTGTAGTTCTTCTTCTTCTTGTTCGCCTTCCTCTTAATTTCATCAGGATGTGCCTGTTCTACTTCTTCACTCTAATTTCTCCTTTTCTCCCTTTTCCTCTACTCTCATTTCATTTCCCTTAACCAAATTTATGAGTCTTCTCTATACAGCACAGAAGATGGAACATCGTCTTCTTAATATCATCCATCCCATAATACAATAATATGAGGAGATGCATACATCATTAGCTACCATCTTAATGCTATGGTCTCTGTGATCTGTGATGATGATGATGATATAAAAGGTAATAGTATGTAGTAAGTTGTGTGGCGAGGAAAATGACAAAAACAGCAAAAAAAAGTTACTAAGCAACTCTCTTCTTTTTGTACGCACAGGCTTTTCCTACCTTGTGCTTCTTCTTCTTCTTCCTCCTCGAGCAAATAACTTTATTACGTGTACCTATACACTACATATACGTCAAAATAACAATAACAAATACTAACATATTATGATTCTCTAAACGCGAGAGACATGGGCACACTTATTGTTCGTAGTTTCATGATGATGAAGATGATGATTTTTCGTTTTGAAAATTGAAATCCTAGTGCTCAATTACAGCAGAATGCAAAGCCTGGCCTGGTAGATATGGACTACCTCTCTACATGTTTATAACATTATTTGTATGTATGTAATTTGTTTTTATCGTTTCCTGAAACTGGATGCAGAGGAGCATTATATTTTCATGACAATGACATATACAAGGATGGAAAATTACTCTGTGGTAAATACACGTCACTTGCTCTTCTGTGTAGCAGCAGCAAAAACACATTTTGATTTTCACTTTTATCTTTTGGCCTGCTGCATTTCACAATAACGAAAGCATGGAGTCAAGGCAAAAAAGGAAAGTGGAGGAGGAAGAGGGAAGTGGTAAAAAAAATCATCGTAATAATAACAAATTGTGTAAGCATTTTATGCAATTTTTATTTATGTATCAATTTCTCTCTATACCTGGGTGATTCCAGTAAGGTCCGTGCAAAAGTCACTGAGAACCGGAGCCTCGACCGGTTTGACAATGCTGTTGAAAATGGATTCCACGACCATGGTCCGCACATTGACGAGGATGGCGGGGAACTGGATGATTTCGGGTCGCTCATGACGGATCGGTCTGGGATTCTCGTTTCTGGTGTTATCACAGGTTGCTTCAAAGTCGATGACAACCAAGTAGTCGTAGTACGTGTAGTAGGTACACGTGGGTTGGCGGTAGAAGTAGTCCACATACTTACTCATGATGACGCTGTGGTGGTTGCTGGCTGGTGGTGTGACGCCAACTGAGATTTCACTTTCACTCACGCTGCTGCTGCTATTACTGTAATTAGTAGGGCTACTACTGCTACTACTGCTATTACTGCAGCAACTCGTGTTGCTACTCCACATTGGAACTGATTTTCACACACAAAATATCCCTCTTCAAAAAAAAAATGACTCCCAATATATTTAAATACACAAAAGTCTTTTAACAATAAGCGCCTCTATTATTATGTATTATGGTTATTGTTGGTATCGGTGGCGTCTCCACAAGAACGGTACAAGGTTGGACAATGGTCGTATTGTTTCTTCTTCTTGCCCAACCACAACAAGTGTACATGATCGACGACAAAAGAGATGAACAAAGTGTCTATGTTAAAAAACCACGTGCGCTCTTCCATGCAAAGAAACTGGAACTGACACTGGAACCAAAGTCGTTCCTCTCCTATAACCATCTATTATCTGCTTCGAGTATCTGTACTTTCCACACACACAAACACGCTGTCTTACTCTCAACTTTTTTTTTGCTGAATGATAAAAACGCCTTATCTATCAGAACAAGAAAAAGAAAACTATACGCACTGTTAAATGTGTTGATGTTGTTGTTCTGAAGAGCACTGCTTCTAGCAAAGTTGTTGCGCTAGGAGAGTTCGTAGTAGTAACCGTGGCAATGCTATTACGTCAGTTTAAAGTGTAAAAGACGTATGCAACTTTATGATGACTCATCTACGTCACGTTTTTTTTTCTCGCGAAACTCGCCTTGCCTTTGCGCTTTTACTCCAGAGCTCTTTCTTGCTTATCAACTCTTGATTTCTCATATATGTCCGTCCGCCAAAAAAACTTACATTGAGCCTGGCCTAAATTTAATATTTTTTTAATGTGCGCTGATGAGTAATGAGAAAAACGGGAGAGTGTTTTAACGCTGAAAAATGCTACCAGTATAAATGCATATTGTATTGCTATTATCAGCTCTGATAAGTTTTCTTTCAAGTCAAGTTGAAACCAAGGATATATGATGATGATGTGTTGGTGAAAATCGGAGCAGAGGAAGCGTGCATGACAAAGACTTGATAAAATGAGGCACAGTCGTGAGTCGTCCCGATATCATGACAAGCTCTTGTGCGGAGAAGAAACGGTCTTGGTCTCTACACAATAACCTGCAGTTCAGTTGTACTTTAGACGACGTGTTGCTCTGCTCTCGGGTATGAGTCATTGGTTTTCTAGCTTCTCCAACTGCACATTTTTCGTCTAGAGACGAGACGACAACGAAAAGATGCATGTACAACAGTACATATCACCACGGCACAAACAAATTATTAAGCACGATATACATTGTAAATTTTACTTATATATATATTATATCCGTATGTAAGTAAGTAATATGGAGAAGACGGATGATTAGAATGTCATAATCATGTTAGGTAGGTATATGTAGGAACAATAAGTTTTGAGGAGATGTAGAGCTGTATAATATTTTGTAACTACTTATGTGTTTGGTTAGGTACGTAATCAATAATAATCATAAAGTAATGTTGCTCGTCTTTTCAGCAAAACTAGCACGGATATATATATATATTTTTTGAACAAGACAGGATAATAGTACGGTACGACGGAGAAGAAGCGAAGAAGTGTGAATGAACAAAGAAATTTTTGTTGTTGATGACGACTCGATGATGATGATGATGATGATTATTGGAAACAACGACGGAGAATTGGTAGCCGATTGAGAAATAGGAACGTATGAAATGTACTTAGGAAAAATAAGTTTAAGAAGATAACACGGCGCTCACAAAATAACAATCTTTTAGACAAAGATGCATAATATGTATATATGCATGTTAATGATGACGGTGTTGATTCCCTCCAGAGTAGATGGGTTTCTCTATTATCTCATATTAAATGATACTGTGGCTATTTCTATAAATTTTTCGTTTCTTTTTTTTTAAAGAAAAAGTGTCTTTTCTGTTTTTGCAGCTACTGCTATACTGTTGTTGTTATTTCTGTTTATTTTTCTTACGATGATGATGGTCACGCCAACTTGAGACGATGATGATGGCGAAGAAGTAGTAGTAATATTTTTCCGAGACACGACATCACCTTGAACTTTTTGTTGGGAGTCAGTTCAGCAGTCAGTTGTTGGCGGTGATGATGATGATGTTGATGATAGGGAAAAGTTTTTTTAAGTTTTATATGATGGCGAAACGCTGCAAATGCTTGGAACGGCAATCCACACAACTCCACTGGGTTGCTGAGGCTGATAGTCTCGACGAAATTGACACAACATTAACGCGGCATGCTCTTGTCGACGAAGCACCATCGAGGTGGAAAAGCATGGTTTTTCAAAAGTCTGACTATTTGTATTATTATTGATGCAAATCTGTTGCTTCATTTCTGGCACAGAAGAAAGAGAGAAGCTAAACTCACAACAACTCACTTACTCTTTTCCTTCTTATCTTTCTTTTATTTCTTGGGCAAGGAACTTTGTTTTTCTTAGAGAAAATCTACATATAATCTTATATGTTATCTGTTTTGACACAGCTCCCAACTTTCCTTTTGAATCAAGTGGAGAAATTGGGAAAAGTAGAGTGGTGGTGGAGTGGTTAATTCCAGTTTAAATCTCTCAGCGATAATTAAACGTGTTAAGTATATAGGTACATTAATATAATGATGTGTGGGTGTACTCCTGTCAAAAATGCATAATGTATGTAAAAAAAATTGTATGTAAAAAAGCGTGTTTGTATAAATGTGTGTGCGCACCAAGCCAACTCTCAATATCAACTGCTTCAACGAGAATGACGAGTCTGCAGCTTTATAATAATTTTTTCGGCTCACTTACTCCTTTGACCACGACCACCACGAGCAGCATCAGCACAAATAGCGATACAGTTCCACTCAGATTCATAATAATGATAAATGTTCAATCTCTCTCTCTCCCTCTCTCTCTATACGTAATGTTATAAGTTATAACTTTGCCTAGTGCTGTTTTCAACTTGAACCAGCACAAGGATGGCGATATGGCGATGATGATCCTGCGATGATGATGAGAAGATGGAGAGCAGCAGAAGGTGACCGAAGAAACAGCGTAAAGCGAACAAGACGTGTTGTGTCGTCGTCCTCCTCTTCTCTCCCTTCTTTCTTTTGGGATGATCAGCGAGAAAGACGAGCGTGGCCAAAAACTGCTGAATAAATGTCTGTTGGTCAAGAAAAGGAAAAAATAGAAATGATTATGATGATGATGAATGAATGAATAGTGAATATTATACACATAGCATTTATGTGAGAGGATCAACTGCAGATATTATATATTATTATTATTACATTACAAAAAAAATGAGTATTATTATTAGGGATTCTGAAAAGTTGTAGCGATTCCAAGGAAGAAAGGCAAGATAGACAAGAGCTCATCATAATTTAACTCTTTGAAGAAATGAACAAGAGAGACGCACACATGCACATGAATTTTTAAATGTTCGCCGTATCATGATTACTTATTCGTACGAAAAGTACAGCGAAGGATAATGATGATGATGCTGGTAAGAGTATTAGCAGCGCTCTGTTTATGCGGTTGTGTGTGTGCTGTAATAATGAATTACGTACACTCGCCTGCATTGCATTGCATTCATCATATTATCATCCTTATCATCATCTCCTCATGGCATGGTTCGCATGTCCATCGACGAAACTCCAATAATGCATCATGTATGCTGGCGATATGGCGATGATGATGATGGTGGATGGTGTTCCCCTTTTTTACAGAAAGGATTCAGAGTTATTTTTTTAGCAGAACAGGAGAGTCAGTCAGTAGCGGCGCTCATCATCATGATGATGCTTTTTGTAGAACTGGTCAAGATACTCTGAATTAAGGATGACGCGCTCCTCGCTCCTCTTTCTTCGTTACTGGCGATTGTGGTGATGATGATGGCATTTCGCCGGAGTCTACCGCCGCCGCTTTACAGTCAGTTTTTTTAGTAGCCAAGAGCAGCAGCAGCTCTCTTCTTGTGTCTTGTTTTTGCTGCTGGCGATATGGTGACGATGATGACGAGAGGATCATAAATGTATATTCATGCATTACCAACAACCGCTTCTCACATTCTCAGCGTAACTTTAAGCAAGTATGTAATAATAATACGCAATATATAAGTTGTTGCAACATACTTTTTTTATATATATTTTATATCCCTCTCGGCTTTACCATCACCACCACCACTTACTTGGTAGTTGAGAGTTTTGTGGAAGGAGCTCTACCAAGAAATCCAGCCAGAGTGGCAGAGAGAGAGAGAGAGCGTGCGTGGTTTCCAACAAAGAGGAACAGCACACAGAAAGCTGTTTCTCTCTCTGGCACGCTGTTGTGCAGAGTAGTCGTCAGTAGTAATCCCAGGCGTCGCTCCCTTTTTATTCGAAACAAGATGATGCCATGACGAACGACGACACGACCAAATGCAAGTAAACTTGACTCACACAAAACGCTGCTCAAAAAAAGTCAATGTTGTTTCGAATGCTAATAAATACAGTTGGTGTGGTGTATGGTGACGTATGGCGCTGCTATAAAGTCGGTGGCGATGGTCGTGGTGGGTGCTGATCTTGATAGCAAAGTTGTACGTAACTCAACTTTGAACTGACTGTACATCTTCTCTCTCTCTCTCTCTCTGCATAACATTGCATATTATTATGAGCATCGTCATGTCATTGAAAAAAATAAGAGAGATGTTGATTCGGAAAGACATTTTCCCATGCAACTACATACAGCAGCGTCGTCGAGCGCAGCGCACTAGCATCAATTAAGTTGAAGTAAGAAGAAGAAGCGACGGCACTGCTGTTGGTACAAAAATGTATTTTGCTACTAGAACCTGTGGGATGACATGGGATACTATTAAAAAATGAAACAGAGAAGCATGCGTGACACGTTTGTTTGTGCTTCGTTTACTCGATTTCTTCACTGGAATATCCCACAGAAAGAAAGAAAAATAGCAAGCGTGGCCTAATCAATATTGCAGTTAGTGCCCTTCTTCTACTACTGCTGCCAATAATAATGTTAATGAGATGATAGTCTCTCGCTTCTCTTCTCTTGGCTTGTTTGCTTCTTGCTCATGTTTTTTATTTATTATTAAATTCTTTGTTTGCTTTTTTCCATTGCCTGAAACTCGACATGGACTCCCACAACTATTTGCTGTAGCTTGTAAATATAGCTACTACATTAATATTGCAACGCGATTACCGCTATCCATCTAGTAATCATGGCAACGCAACAACGGTCATCAACCATCAAACATTATCATCATCATGACTAGTACAAACTTTAATCATTGACCATGTGTGTATGATTATGATAATGTTTTGGGGTGATGGTGCTGCTGCTGCCGATGATGATGATTCAATAGAGAGGAGAAATGAGAAGATGGATGAGAGAATGTCTTTTCCACCACTCGATGCTATTATTATTATTATTATTTGTATGATGGATGTCGTTACTCAATAACTTGTTTTTTCGTAAAATATATCCATATAATATATATATAAACTTCTCCAAAACCTAATAGCCGTAGTGCAGTAGTAAGTAGCAAGCAGCATTACAGTAATTTTTTCAAGTTTAAAATAAAATGGTGTGATGGCCATGATGATGGTGGTGGCTTGGCTGGTCAGAAATTTGTATGACGATGCTCGTGTGTGATAAAGATACGCCATCATGATGATAATCGTTTGGTGTACATTTGCCAGATGTGTGCACTCTGCACTTTACCATCATCAATTGGTCTCCGTCAGTATGTTCTTATCAGCCATTTTCTCTCTCTCTCTCGCTCTCTCTCTCTCTATACTCAATAATAATATTTAATATTCATAAACAAACAATAATATTTTGTCACAGGTCAACAAGGGTCTTCCTTCCAGCAATGGATTACCGTACTTTGTCGACGTTTTTTTTCAGAGTCAGTGACAGTGAATATATGTGTGTTGGCCAACGCCACGCCACACAACCAACAACTCTCAATGCACATCATCATCACCTTCAAACAAAATTGCTGATAATGACGATATTAGAAATGATCATGATGATACTCTCGCTTAATTGTTCACGGAAATTTATTTGAAGAAGGAGCATAGGATAATATAACGCATTGAAATATAACTTGCGGTAGTTGGTTAGGTGGATAAGGAGGAAATATATGTTGAGATGATATATTTTTTTAAAGAAAGGCCTCTCGTCATAAAAAAAACTGTTTGGTGTTGAATGAATGAACAGTTTTACTCTATACAGCACAATTACTACCACTCTGCTTTTTTTTAACTGTCATGCTTACTATTGTTTTCTTTCGAATTTGCAGTGCAAAAAATTGTTCAACTGCTTATTTCCTCGCCTTTGTCAACGAAAAAAAACGGTAACAACAACAACAGTTGTTGTCGTTGTTGTTGTTGTATGCATGTTTGTATATGACAGCTTTATGTACATACATGTTTCCACTTGTTCCTTCTGTCATACATTTTTTAATGGTTCTATTTTTATTCTACCGAAAATAGGATGTCGCACCATTTTTTCCCCTTCTATTTATAACAACATGTAGTTATGACGAAGACGCGTATATATATATTTTGTAGACAGTTGTCGTTCTAATGGGATTCCTTTGTTTGCCTCTTTAAATCCTCATTACTCCTTTCACAGAGGGCTTTACATGAACACACGAGAATAGTGATGACAACGAGGAGAGCACTTACTTTGGTTTCTTTGAGAATTCAGCTATTACCATTATTTATTGTCGCTGTTGCACCACTTTTTTTTTCTTGGGTTCGTGGATGTGTCTCCTCATTTATGGTCGGTCCACTTTCTCACAAGACGTTGTGTATGTAGCAGGTGAAGTATTGGGAAATGCGTGGGTGGGTGGGTCCTCCCGGCAGATTATTAAAGTATGTTTTTAAAGTGATGATGGTGTTGACCCTCTCTTCCTCAATTCGCATAATAATAATAATACTATTTGTAATATTATTATTACCATGTTCATATATACGTTTTATTTTGTACAAGAGGAGTGTAGTAAGTTGTGTTTGTTACTACAAGCGCACCTGTTGACAATAACAATAGCGAATACTCATTCTTCGTTCTTTTTTTACTTGTTATTTCTTCTCTTTTCTTTTTCTTTCAATTGAATAAAAAAAACTTCACGGTTGGTTTATTGGTGGCGGTGGTTGCTGGTGTTGATGATGTTAATGATGACTGCTGTCACCAACAAAAGTTATTGCTTATTTTCACACCTATTTCATCTGACAAAAAGATTTTTTTTTTGCAATGTCTCAAGTGGTTGCAAATTTTATAAACCTACTTCACATTGCGGATGACAAACAGTTACATAATACCGTACAGTTGATCTGGCACATGGCTGCATATACATACATACATTCATAATAAAACATTGTTAGCATAGTAGATTGACATTTATCATCATCATCATCAAAAAATTATTATTGATTTTTCCTCAATACTACATAATGTAGTCACGCGTTCTTATATAACAAATCAATCAGTACGACGAAACAGCGACATACAAAAAAAAATTATTATATTTTCAATATTAGTTCCTACTTTCTTATATTAAAATGCATTCTTCTTCTTCTTACTATTATTATTAGTAGTATGATATTTTTTTTTGCAAACGCTGTACACTTTGCGGTTGAAAGTGCGTTATCTCTCTCTCTCTCTCCCTCGTTGCTTTTTTGTTGTCGTTCATCTTTTGGCATACATGCTTGTTATTATTATTATTATTATTGCTATTACTCAAGTATATATACAGTCTATAACAGCATAATAATATTATCATCGTCGTCGTCGCTGAGCATAATATTATTTATTATCTCTGATTCCGCAGCACTTTGGCTCGTTTGGTTTGGTTTAAAAAGAGCAATGTTCGACGAGCTTTCATTTTCCCATTATGAATTGTGTGTTGTTGATTCACATGGTAGTAATCTAGAGTCGATGTCATTCACTCACATGATCACGTTGATGATGATCATGATGATCGCATAAAAAAATTGTATGCATTTCCCTGTGTGCTTTTTTTTGTCATCCCAAATACTACTACCAAACGAACAAATTGATTGATGGAGAGATTATTTAATTCAATAAGAATCCCTCTCCTTGTTTGCATCTAATGTCTAAAACATCTCTATCTTTCTTTCCCTCTGCCTTCCTGCCTGACTCACTCCTACCATAAAAAAATGAGAATATAATCATTTAAAAATCATTTTGTAAACAACTCAAACTATCAACATCGGTTTTTTATTCGTCACATCATCTCTGTTGCTGTCACTGACTCTCTGCAAAAGTCTGATTGTGAGTATCGACGAGTAAGTTCATGTCACTGGCTCTTCTAGCAGCACAGCATAATGATAGGATATATATATACAAACATATATTGAAAATATGAGATTTCATTTTTGGATTTTCATTCATGTTTCATATGTATTCTGCATTGTTTATTGTGTGTGTATTTTTATGTGTAAAAATCTTGTGTGTTGAAGCATTTTTTTTGCTGATGTTGCAGCTTATTTCTCTCTCTCTGCTGCGGTCTAGGTCTCTATGGCTTTTGGCCACTACGACGTAGTTTATGTTATTTACGTTACGTTAACTCGCATACATCATCATAGGTAATTAATATTATTATAGCCTTGTTTGTTTGCTGAATTTGATACAGAACACGGCGACTGTCAATATGTACATATGTTGTTGGTGATACGAGACAAATATAAACCTGGTCAACAAAAGCCTTGTGCATCCAGCATCCAGCTCACATTACCTTGGACAAAATGTTATGTAATTTGAGAAATGGGAAAAAAGTCAGCTAGGCCTCTTTCCATTACTAACTCACTTGTGTCATAATTAAATTATAAAGAGTGTTTCCTTTTTATATCTTTCTTCCATTTTACACAATTTCCCTTCAAACTCACTACGGCCATCTCAACAAGAGATTAATTTGATAATGTTATGACTTTCTTTTCATGTTTATATTATTATTAGCCCATAAAAACGTCATCACTTTAGACAAAAAAAATATATATTTAGTTTGTATACTCATCCATTCATCCTCTTTCTCTGTCTCCAAATAACATTTTTTTCTCGAATACAGCAACTTCTGTTCATATAATTATTTTTGGATGTCATTCAGTAATTCAAACTGGCAAGGATATTTTTATATATTTTGGGAAAATAACAAACCATTGTCATGATTACTTGGCAGACAGTTATAAATAATAATAAAAAAATATTTTAAAATTTATATGCGTCATCGTCGTCATCATCATTACAAACGTCTCTTTCATTACCAACAAAACGCCATCATCCACATCATCAATATATATTTTTTTACGTATAACTGATTAGATCAAGACATTGTGGTACATACTGTGGTAGTGGTGATGTGATGCTGTTTTCTTTTCTTGGTAATGATTATTCCGACTCTGACGACGATCATATCACATAATATTATCGACAGATGCAAAATAAAAATGCTTGAAATGTATAATAAATGTATATATTAAAAATATTATAAATTATAACTCGACAGTTTTACTCGAGCATGTGTACATGCGCATATCATATTATTCGCAAGCAAATCCGCGTCCACCAGACCTTTTGCTGTACTGGTGTGAGTAATGACGCGTTTACTTTTTGGTTCTTGTGGATATATTTTTTTTTCTTGCTCGCTCTTCCTTTTTATAGGATTTCCTGTTCAACTGGCTAACAAGCTCTTCTGAAGGAGTCGTCTTCGTTCTTTCGCTCGCAGCCTCTAAAAAAGGGCTTTCCTATAAAAACAAACTTGTATTGCAGTTTGCATTTTGCAATAATTACCATTTTTTTTGTATAATTGCGTACAAGATGCATATACGCTACTTAAAAATTGTACGCGTACTTGAACAGGATCATCATCGTCATCATGAATGAGCGAGCATGCTCTACTGATGATGATGATGACTCATCCATGTTTTGGGAAATTTAATTGTTTATCCTTCAGCAGCATAGCATGAGCATCAGATCAGAAAAAAATATTTATTGCAACCAAAATGGCAAGGATTAAAGTCCCCTTCTTTCTGCTTTATATTATTCCACGTTTTCGCATGATATATGAAAGTGTTGTCCATTTTTGAAGGAGCAGAGGAGCGAGGTAAAGTACATGATGCTGTAAATAGCGGGCGCAAAATAAAAGGGAGTTGATACTGTCATGTCACATATTATTTAAAAGAAGATGTGATAATTTTTTGTGCCATGCCTCTTTCAACCATATAAGTAATAATTATGCATTTTTATTACACACACATTTTTTGTGTTTGTGTGTAGGAAGTTGTTGCACCCGATCATGATCATGATGACATTGCAGTGTGCTAGTAAATTTATCATTGACAGAGAGAGAACTCTCTGAGAAAACTGTCATTTTCATTGCCAATGATCATTTCATGTATATATATTGCAGCATTACATTTTTTTTGTACTCTCCTTTCTACTTAAACTAGACTGACTCTCTGAACATTATCATCATTTTTGTGAGAGATGCGCAATGTGGCTTTCAATGCCCCTCCTGTCAAGTCCGACAGACAAGTCAATTGTCCGTCGTCGACGACCCAGCCATGTTGTTGTTGTGACAGGGGAAGGGACAACAACAATTACACTGTTGACTTGCTGTGCACAAAAATAAGAGGAGATTGACTCTCAAATAATCATAATCATAATGATGACAATAATAATAGTAATAATGCTGTGTGAATTGAGCATTAATATAACCACACAACATCATCATCAACAGCAACACCGCCACCGCCGCCGCTAAAATAATGAATCTATGTAACTGGTTGAATTTTTCTCGAGGAGGAGAATGAGGAGAGTTGCTGGTTGCCTTTTCCATCATCAGCCAAAAAATAATATTGTACTTTTTTTGAAAGTGAATAGATTTGTTCATTCGTTTCGTTTCGTTCGTGTTTGCAATATTAGCTGTAGAGAAGAAAAAATAATAATAATAAACGTCCTCTCTCTCTCTCTCTCTCTCTGGCCTGCGCTCTTGTCTTGATCGTCTTCATCTTGGTTTTTTTGGTGATGCTGGTTGCATTGCACTCTATATATTTTTAGTTATTATTTTTACGATGATGCTCATTTAATTTATGTTTTATGTATGCGAGCGAGCAAAAAATCATCATCATATCGTGTATGTATATATACATATTATTATGGTAATAATGATAATGATGCTCATGCACACACGAACGACACCAAAGAAAATGAGCGTGAAGGAAGAAGAGTGAAGAGGAACGAGAGGGATGATTTGCTTGCAAAATAATTTTTGCTAGAATATGAGCGTTTAAAAAAATCCTTGCAATTTTTTATTCTTCTTCTTAATAAAAACCTACATCCGTCCTCCATCTCATCTTCATTCTTTCCGTTTAGTAGGATCGTGTTCTCGTGCTGCGTATTATAGGCACCCGACGAGAGAAAGACAAAACAATTATCATTTTCGCCCGAGAGCAAAAAAATTATTATTAGCTAAATGCATGCACTTTACTTTGCATTTTATAATTGCGCTAAAATGATACTTTCATATTGCAAAAAAATACTGCTGCTGATGTACTTGTAACAATAATTGCCTATGAAATAAGTGATCATATTTAAAAACATAAAGGATATACGACACTTGCTATGAAATTCTTTAAAACTTGTAATTATAGCACACAATAATAAATAAATAAAATCAGAAAGAGGAAGTGAAGAGCGGAGCAAGGAGATTTTTGTCATTTTGCTTTAATTTGTTTCATAAAATTTTCGGCGGTCCCTCCTCCCTTTCTACATGGTCTGCTTTCTTCAACTTGGCGTAACCAAGTTTTATATCTTTTTTTAGCGAGCGAGAGAGAGAGAGTGTGCAGATTTTCTTTCCGAGTGCGAAATTTGTTCTTCTTTTCTGCAACAGCGTATTACAAAAAAAGTCATAAGAAATCGCACACGAGATATTTATTGAAACTCGCAGGTAAATGAACGGTGGTGGTGGTAAGTGGTCTGTAATATCGTGTGTGGTTAGAAACGCACGTAACAAAATAAAAGTTTGTAACTGCATCTTTTACATTTCGACCGCCGCCATTTTTCTCTCTTCTTTCTTCGAAAATGACTGATTATGTAAAAAATAGATAGCTTTATAACCTGAGCGAGTGGTAATGATTAGAAACGCTACTGGCTGCACACTCATGTAAATGATAACATTATTCTTCGCCTCTTTTTGATGACTGCTTAGAGTGCCCTTGTAAGTTCCCAGTTACCTTTTCTGTGCCGACGACATTTTGAGCTGAAGCAGTGGCACGAGTCCTAAATTTTTCTACGACATCTTTGGCTTACTTATATACTTCCCTCGTGCACACATCTTCCTCCTTTTTTACTATTTTTATTTGCATAGGTATTTTGCACACCTACACGAACGAGGATGATGATGCGACATGCATACCTACTTTGTATCATGATGCGCATAATTAAATAGTGTGTGTCCATGTTATCTGCAAGAAGCGCTAAAGCCGTTTGTTTTGTCCTATCACTCACACCCATCCTACTAATATTCCTAATTACTTATTAAACATTTTTTTAACTAACTGATTCACTATGTTTACCACCATACCATTCCCCAATAACAACAGCAGCAACAGAAGTATCATCATCTCATCATTCAAACAAGCTGCATACTTGACAGTAATATTGTCATTTGCATGCCTGGCCTCACACCTTCCTGCCTCTAATATCTACCTACCTACTTTTTACCATCACATCATTCTTTCCACTTGTTTTGCAATTTGTAAATACAACTACTCCGACATTTTTTTTTCTGCTTTTGTGATGGTGGCAAGAAAAAAAATCCTACTTGCCCTAATGCTGCTATACTTACAAAGCAGCACTAATCGTAAGAATGACAATGATTAACAGTTTTGTGTGCTGCTGCAGCTTCCGATTCCGACTTTTGTGCAAAAGTTCCTCTTTTTTATGACATCATTTCATCATTCATTTCATATGACCTGCCTTGCAAAAAAAAAGCTGTCACTTATGCTCATGAGCTGAAAGAGACAGAACAAAATTCTGGTGTGTGGTGAGATGAGGAGCATCATGACATGATCTTCACAGTAGCCAATGCATTTATTTATTTATTTTACTAAACTAAAAATATATTATTATTATTAACAGTCATGTTATTTTTGTATCTTGCATATATACATAAATAGTTACATGAGCAGAAAAACACACAACATCATCTCATCCTCCGAGAATGTACCCATTTTGGTGGTGCAATTGCTTTGCTTACAGAAAAGAGCTTGAGAGAGCGCATTACAATATATTTTGCTCTTGTGTGTGCCTCTACAACAAACTACGTAATTCCAAAGACTACTACACTGCAAAGGTGAGTGACACCAAAAATATATATATATTTATATATACCAATACGAACACCACCAACCAACCAACCAACCACTCTGCCAATACTATTTTTTTGCATAACATATCGTATCGTTCGTCGTGGTGGTGCGTAGCGTTTTTGTGAGTGAGTGAGTACAGATCATGGATCTGTGTTGTTGATACTTTTAATAGTATCAGCAATGATGATGATTATCACGACAACGATGATATAACATACTAACTAACTAACTACTCTATGTAGTCAATATTCAATCTCTGGTCCGTATATTATATATAAAAGGTATATATGTAAGTTGTTAGCAACAGATTCCTTTGTGTGTGTGTGTGTGTTTGTTTGTACTACTTTACTTGTTAGCTTTTTTTAGCAGAGGAGCGCAGTATATTATAGTAAGTAGTAATAGTAATAGCGTCAGCTGAACTAATAACAACGGCGGCATCGGCAGCAGCGTTATTTTTTACCCCGAATAAGCAGCTCCAATATATCTGCATGCAAAACGCAGATACTACTTTCTTGGGCGTCTTTAAAGTGAAAATAGGAGTAGAGAGATTATTTACGTGTCTACCTACACACAACACGTTTTATAATGTACACGGGGGAAAAAACTGTCGTTGTCGTCGTCCTGTGGTGGATCATGGAACTGGGCAGCTTGTCAAGCCCGACGACGAGCAAAAAGCGAGTGAGTATGTGTTTTTTCTTTCTTTCTTTTCAAGGCAGTCAAGAGGCTTCTTGCCAAAATGTCTTTTTTCTTAACGTGACGATATTATGATAAGATGATTATGCTGTAGATTCATTCAAGTAGATTTTGCATATACCTATTTTTATATAAGTAACGTTGAACTGTGTGTTGTTGTGTTCAGAGAGAGAGAGAGAGAGAGTCGAGAGAAAAAAATGATTTTTTTGCACAAAATTTCTCAAGTCTCCCTCTTCGGATATGATGATTATTTTTTTCATGAGAAAGGTGAACGTAAAAAGTAAATAATTTAAAACACGGTTAAAACTTTAAAGCCTGTATATTAAATATAGTACGTTTTCGAAAAAATGGTGGGGGAAGTAGGTAATTGTCAAAGAACCGGGTCATTTCTTGCGAGAAAAAAAAATAATCGCTCTTTTTTTTTGCCACAAAATTTTAGATGCAAAATATTATTCAACCCGAACGGTGAAAACTTTTTCAGAAAAAAAAATCGATTCAATGAACCTATCAACATAATTTTCTTTCTTGAAAAAAGGAATACTTAAATAACAGAAAAGAATAATAATGTGCATGCATACCACCTACCTAAAAATATATATACCAAGTTGGTAGTCGCAGCAGAACGTGATGATATTTTTATTCTCTTTTTTTTGCTAAATAAGGATCATTCCCTTTACAAAAAAAAAGATTCAAAAAAATTCTACACCGACCGATTCTGGTTGTTACGCACTATAAATATTGTGTGTTGTAGTGTGCACTTTAAAAAAAAACTCATTCATTGCAGATTTTGCCACCGCGCGGTTGAGAGAGACAAACTTAACAAAACATTTTTTTTTTCTTTCATTTTTTCCTTTGCAAAATTTTTTTTTCTGGGTTTACTGTCAAAAGTTACGAGCCTCTTAAGGTAATAACTGTTAAGTGTTCTCGATTCGAAATTATCACCACCGCCACACCGTGACACGTTGCCATGATGATGGGAGGGCGTTTTATTTTGCCACCACCCCCGAACCAAAAAAAAAATGTACATATCCGTTTCATATATTTATCAGTCTTACAGAAGCTCAGCTTACTAGAGAAATAACAATCGAGAGAGATTATAAATATCATTTTATATTCCAAATCTTAAGAAAAGACTTTGTTAAGAAGCGGTGGCTGTTGGTTTTGTCGTTGTTATTGCGCAGACGTTCACAAAAACGCATAAATTATATCCATCCAACAAAATATTTATATATTTTTTTTTACCTATCGGCACCCATAAAAAACAGAACAATCGAGTCACTGCGAAGATGTCATAAAATTTGGAGAGAAAATGAAAACTGACAGTTGATTATTTACTTGAGTAATAATAAAAGGAAGGCGTACTGAATGATTTTTGAATTGAACATGACTGTGTGAGTGAAAGACATCATAGTAATAATTATGATGATGATAATGAATACACATATCAAAATAAATTTCCTTACGAATTTTTTTTTTTCAAGATTCCAATAAAGCCGCTGCCGACGATTGCGTCAATCAGCTTTTATTGTCGATTTTTTGAAAGGAAAATCCACATAAAAATACTTTTCACGCTTGTCCAACACAACACAACACTTTTTTTTATTTTAAAAAAACGATAAGTTAAAAATAGCCACGTTGACTTTTTCTATTTTTACACGCTAATATCATCATTATCAATTGTTGTCTTTTTGCGTACAAATGTAATAGCAATATTTCATATCAAAAGTGGTTTGTATTTGACACGGAGCAGCAGCAGCAGCAAAATTTTGTCGGCGAATGCACCTGTCTTGTATGTATTTCTGTTTGAAAAAAACATTCACAACTTTAATCACAAAACACACATAAATACAGACACGTTACGACACACAAAGATAATCATGGAGATGAATCTTGTTCCTTATTTAATTTTTTGGCAAAATGAAAAAAACCGATGCACTTTGTGTTTCCTTTCTAAGTGTGTGTGTTTGCCGAGCTGCTCAAATTGCTACTACTGTTGTGTTTTTCGTTGTTGTGATTTTGATTTTTCAAAGATGATCATGATCATCATCATCACAGTGAGCTGATGCCACTACTTAGGACTCATCTTGTGTATGGGTTACATGTAAATATAATAATGTGGGATTATGCTTGTGATTTTGTAGCATGATGATGATCATCATATTATAATCTGTTTGCACTTTACTAGTAAAAGTAGTAATCTGTGTAGTGTGTGTGCGTTTCCTTTGGCTTCGTGTGAGTTTTTTCCATTGGAATTTCAGTGTTTTGATTTTGACGGAGATGCTGTTGCTCTCGTCGCTCCTTGTAACAGCAGCAGCAGCGGCGGCCCGATCGGGAGGAGAATGATGAGGAGATGAGGCGGCGGTTGAATGCTTTATGTTCCTCCGCGCTTCTCTCTCACTCTTTCCGTTACTGCAGTTGAACAACTTACACTGTTGCTTTTGCAAATTATTCTATCCTCTCTTCACTACTGCTATATTAAAACCATAACATTTTTTACGTTGCATACACGTTCTCTTTAAACACCGCCAGCCTGAAAAACGCCGAATGAAGGAACATGTAGTAGTCGTAGTATTTTTGTCAGTATAAATACACAGTCAACGCATATATTACATATATATATATTTTTACACAGATTCGAAAAAATATGTAAGAAGCCAGTATATAGTATAAAGTGTACTGATACAAAACACACAGAGTAGTGGCTGTTGTAAAACGAGCTGAGGCAAGCGCCACGAAAAGAAAAACACTGAAAAAACGCGCAACAAACAGTCAGCTCGAGAAACGGCAACTGACAACAACAGCACGAAACACACTGACTGTCACGTTGTTCCTGCCACTGCTTCTACTACACCGTATAATAATATGTAGAATGTGCTATGTGTATGTTTTTTTTTCTTTTCTTTGCTCTTGTTCGAAAAATTCGTTTGAAATTCCTGTCTGTCTAGTTGCCGTAATAAGAGCACATTGTAGAGAAGAAAAAAACATAAGAATAATATAGCAATAATGTGTGTTATGCTATTTTTCTACTATCATGTATGCGACTGTGATGACAGGCAGAATAAAACTAAATTCTGCAAGCTCTCAACAAACACTCCTTGTTTAAAAAGCAATTCGTAATAGTATATCGTTGTAAGTAGTAGCAAGCATTTTTCTTCCTAATAAAAAAAACGCTACTACACACACACACGGCACAGGGGGGACATAACAAAAACGCAGCGTTCGCTACACAAAAATTTACAGCGTCAGAGAGCCAGTGTGGTATTTTTCAGAGCACCGTGTGTATAAAATTATGCGTTTCATCAACAATAATGCTCGAACAACAACAAAGTACATTGATGCTCCTCTGAGCTGCGGCTGTTGTATTGTGTGTGTGTGTGTCTGCGCGCTGCTAAAAAAATCATAACCCTTTACTACACACACACACACACATTATGCCATGCCACTACAAAACTACATAAATACATTAATAATAAGTAAATAGGCTTGTCTTGTTAGTGCATTATCATATCATTGTTATTGTGTACAAGAGTCCTCGTGTGCGCAAAAATATATTATTTTCATTCGGCAAAAAAGCATGCATGCAAAATGTGATTCCCTCATCATAACAATACCAACATAACTAACATTGTATATTACGTTATATATGTAAGCCATTCGTCTATTTAAAAATTTTTTTGCAAAGCATCACTATATACAGCAAAATTCTCACCGGTTAAATTTTTGCTATTGCTACTGCTAAAATAAAGTTACATTATTGCGATTACATTATTGTGTTTCAATTTGAACGTGTATCGTATTTACATTGTGCATATCTCTCTTGATACACGCGGCATCGTAATAGCAAGTAATCTTGGTATTGCCGGTTCATACTATAATAAACTGCATTCATTCTCTCTCAGAGTGTTCCTTTTTTATTCTAATTATCCCTATCAATTTATCTATCCATTTTTGATTGCATTATTTGCAGCAGCAACAACAACAGCAGCACAGCATATTTATTCAAAACGAGAGCCAGCCATCATCATCATGTCTTTTTTCATTAAAAATCTCTTGTACATTTTTCGTTTCCTTTTCCTTCTTATTACATGTTTCGAGTGTGTGTGTATATTTACAAGTAACGCGTGCGATATGGCAGTTGCGTTGCGAGCGAGAGAGGGAATGAATAATTATTTATTATATTATATTATTGCTCCTTTGCTTGCTACATGCCTAATTAATATGCTTAAAACATTGGATATATGATTGTGATGTGATGAATTGATGAACAATTGTGTATAGAATAGTAGAAGTGTAAGCGCTCTTGACTTGAATGTAATAATAATAATAGCAAGCAATGGTATAATGAGATAGCACGTTTTTTTTGTACCATGAAAAAAAAAGTTTTTGCTGATTTGATTTACTAATCTTAATCTGCTGCTGAATATTACCAACTATCCTCCTCGTCGTCGTCGTCGTCGTTGTCGGTTGATTGAAATGGCAAAGTATTGTCTTGTTGATGGTTCGTGAAAAGGATATTTCATTGTGGCAGTTATTGCAAAAAAGATGAGCAATATTAAACATCGCATCGGCTTTTTTTTGTTGTTGAAAGATGATGGCGCGGTGATGATAAGTGACATGGTAATATTATTTATTGGTAAAAACGGTAAGGATGGATGTGTGATGAGGATGATAATGGGAGTTGCATGAGTGGAGTAGAGAAAAAAAAAGTTAATGAATAATGAGAGTTTTATTTGACAAAAATCGTGCGACTAATAATATTATTAGCATAATGTGAAATGTGTGAGATATTGAAGCGATACAGGCAACGTTGATAGTGTCAAGGAGTGAATGAAAAAATAAATGCAGAGCAGCGAGAAGAGGGAGTCAAGTTAAGTAGTAACAGAGAAGAGCTTGTGCTACTTGATTTTACTTTTGACTTACACAAAAGCTAAAAGGCTACACACAAGTTGGGAGAACAAGAAATGCCATACGTATAGATGGATATAGATAAATTAAAATAAATAATAATAATGATATGCATGTCTGGCGGAATGAAACTGATTATGACGAGTGCAACAATGAGAACGAGAGCGACTGTCCCATGGGAACATGCTACCTTTTGCTTGTATCAATTAGCCTTATAGGTTAATCCCCACAAATCATCGTCGTCGTCACAAAGCACAAGTGTTGCCAGTTGGTTCATTTTTTTGCTGCTGAAACATGACTAGAGACAATGAAGCAATCCTAAAACGCTATTTTTTTAATAATTAAAATAACTTTAAAACCAACTGTGTTTAAAATACTCACACCTGCTGAACCTTTCAATGCATATTATAATAATTTTTAGATTCAATTTTTCAGAAATTTATCTCTCAGCATTGAAAATAATGTGTGCAATAATAGTGCTGGGATGGGACATGGGATCTTGATCTTCAAAAATATAAATTCGCATTGCTCCACTGCTCCCACAAAAATATGTTGACTTTGATGAGTACATATTCTAATTGTTGCCTTATAATAAGTGGGAAGTCCTTAGAGTCCGTTTTAATCATAAAACTAGATTTTTCTTGAACACGCACAAATTTTTGAGCGCATCTCATTATTATCCATATTATTATTTTGGCGTGTTTTATCGTTGGCAAAAATTACATTCCACTATTTTAATTCAATTCCTAGACGTTGTCATCATCATCATAAGCAGCAGCGTGACCTTTACACGTAGCCTAATTACTTAATCAGCTTCTCCAGCAGTGGTAAAGTAATTCTAAAAATACCACTTTTTTTATTACAGTCTGCAATTAGGTAGGATCGTTCGTCGTGCGTGGCCTATTGTGTGAATTTTTATCAAAGTTTGTCGGTCTGCATGTTATGTACTTCTCTGGCTGCTGCTGGAATATCCCCTTTTTTTACATCAAAAGAGTTATGCAATGTTTCTCAAGGACGCGATAAGACAGACAGACCAAATTTTTACCAGAGTAGTGGCGAACAGCAGGAGAAGGAGAATTATTCCGATCTTGATTGATACACGACCAATGCTAAATGTAACATTCTCTAGAGACGGAGGGCACACATACATATGGGTAATAATAGTAGTAACTTGAGTAATTTACTGTGCGTATTGTAACTTGGGTATAAAATCAATTACATCTCTGCCTCTGCCTGCCTGCCTGCCTGCTTGTCTACCTGCACCACCGAGAGGAGCATTTTAACCATAAATCACAGTCTAGATACATATTAAAGCCACTACACTTTGTTCCTTCTACCTTGCAGTCGGTCGTCGTATCATTCAGGTAAAAACAGGTAGGTTTTTTTATTTGAGCTAAAATGGATATCATATCATCAATTTGTAAGCACGTAATATTATGGTGATGAGAGAGAGAGAGAGAGAGAGAGACGCGCATGTTTCTGGTGTAAAATAAAGTACACCGCCAACGCTATATTATAAGCTATCCATTACCTGCTATGTTTAGCTTAATGATAACTTGTGCCAGGTTATCTGTGTAAAAACTTGAGTGTGAAATTTGCGCAAGCTCTCACAGGAGCAACAAGAGAAGTAGTAAGAGTGGTCGTCGTCAATCAAATTCTTTCGGGAATCAGGAAACTCTTTTTCTCTCAGATTTACACACAGATACAGACAGATAGATAGAAAACAAAACATACAATTCAAATAATTCTACTACTCTCTGCTGTTAAATGTGGTACATGAATACAATATATCATTTAGGTATACTTGATACTTTTGTCCCTGTGGTTTGGTTACCAATCAATGCGCTACTCCATGTTTTCGAAGGATTTACTCTACCACTACTGCTGCTACTTAAACACACAAGTACATATTTACATGGAGTTTTAAAAGTGAGAATAATCGCAAAAGATATTGTACATATTTGCATAAAAATGTGTACTACTCTTTCCATTTCAGTAATGATGATGAGGATGATGATGACGTGTGCCAGGGAAGAACATTAGATTTTGAAGGAGATCGCGAGAGATCAGAGAGAATAATAATAAAAACATGGTAAATCAGTAATAAGGAAAACACAGGGTCTTTGTTATCCTTCCCAGAAACGGCAAAGTTTATTTTTTTAACGCGAGTGCGAAAACGTGCTAACAATTGTATCCCATTTTGTATGCGCATCTCTTATAAACACTCACATTACCTGTGTACATGTATATCATATCCATTAAAAGCAATTAATTAGTATTTCAATTAGCATTGCAGCTCTCTGCAAAAAACTAAATAACAGGCTTGACTTGACATGTTTATTTTTCGGGATGATTTAAACTTTGTTTCC
Organism: Sinella curviseta; assembly: GCA_004115045.4. Taxonomy (NCBI): domain Eukaryota; kingdom Metazoa; phylum Arthropoda; class Collembola; order Entomobryomorpha; family Entomobryidae; genus Sinella; species Sinella curviseta. Next base: position 41,090,417 of record CM065489.1, on the reverse strand, counting down.
TACTCCTGCCCAAAAAAAAACTATTATGACTCTTCATTATTATCATCCATCATTGTTGTCCACCGCCGCGTCCGTCGTCGTCATCATCGCCATGACCACCACACCAATGTTTGCACTTTTGTTGTTCATTGTAGAATCACTCGTCGTACTCATTATGGTCATCTTATCAATTGGCCATCCTTCCAGTACTCCACATCAAAGTGATGATGATGATGATGATGAGCGCAAAACTGACCAGTACTAGTGATAATGGTCAGTTGAGTACTTTAAGAAGGAAAAAAAATATGAAGAATAGGCGTATTTACAAAAAAAAAACATATATATTCCTGCCAATTTCTTGGGCATGTATAATTCTTTTGGAGATACTAAGGACAAAAGCGAATCCAACGAGTGTGGTTGTATAAATATACAATATTGTAATGGTGTTACGTTACCTTGTTTGTTGAGGTAAGAAGAAGGCAGTCATCATTATCATTATTACAAACTTTTTGGTATTGCACACGTTATGATGGAGAATGTTTGTGTGTGTGTGTGAGAGAGAGTCAGTCTTCATAATCATAATCGTGAGCAATGATTTTGATGATGCATTTTAGGAGCCTAAAAATCTCCTACCATAATACAAAAAAGTTCTTTTCAAGAAAACAAGAATTTTTGTTCCAAGCGGATAACCTTCATACCAAATAATTCATGTACTTGTTTAATATGCCTTCATGTTTTATCCTGTCGTAAAAAAGCATGTAGTTTTTTTTTTTTTGGGGGGGGGGGGAGAGAGAGAGAAGTGCAGTCGCAGTGGTCGGTTTGGAGTTTGGACAGTACAAAAAAATATATATATATCGTAGTAATATAATTTTAACCTTGGTTAAGCGTAAAACGAATTGTGGATGGACAAGCGACGATATAATACAGCTTTTTAAAAAAGTGCAATTGTGTGTTTGTGTGTGCCATTATTATTATTTTATTGATGTTATGCAACTTTTGCTCCTTTCAAACTCCAAATCGTCGCTTACCTTTTTTTCTATTATCCTCTTTGGAAAAAAAGGCTCAAGAATTGTCGACTATATGGAAATAGAGGCAGGCATCGAGTTAGTGATTTTGAAATTTGGGATGGACACACAACCATCCTTCTCTACTAACTAGTAGAGTTGCAATTCAGCAAACTAGTAAAAATAATGATGATAATAATAAGCATATCACTTCCAAGGAAAAATAATGCACCACCACACTAGAGGAAAAAAAATATTGTTCACTTCATTAAAGCATGCATCTTCATAATATCCTAATTTATTGTTGTTGCGTATATACCTAGTTACTATAATAGACTTTTATTTTTATGAATGCTAAATTCAGGCGTTATTTTTTGATGACCAAAATATAAATCTGTAGCCATTGTAGCATCACGTGTGCGTGTATAAATACACGGACAAAAAAAAATAACTGCAAGAAAAAAAAATATGTACAAATCGAAAGAAGATGGTTACGTTTTTCAACAGCGGCTACAGCAGCATTGCATCCAATCCATTTGTTCCTCTGTAAGCAATTCGTCCTCCAATTTGTATACTTAATCAACTTGATCAAGTCTAATGTATTTTAAGCATGTTTGCTATTTGTATTCTCCTCGTTGTTTCTATTTAGCTAAAAGCTAGAGCCGCAGCTATTTTAGCCAAGTAGCAAAATGAATAATGGAGAGAGAGAAGCTGATTAAAATCGTCTTCGTCACGGCTCTTTAAATATAATAGAAAATGTGTTTTTAAGCAGGCGCTTCCAGGGACATTTTTTTAAAAAGATTGCTGACATGGTAAAAAAAATAGCTAGCGTGTAGACTGAATGATATTGGGACTGAACTGGAACGTCCATTAAATTTCAAACTGCGCCTTCCTTAAATCCTGTTTATTTATTTGGCCTCTATGCCGTCATCGTCCCTGTCTCTGGGGTAATTTCCAGTTTGAACAATGTCTTGTGTGTTATTTGTATGCTTTACGACGAGAGCTATCACTTATCGCATCATTGTTTGCTTGAAGCTTGTAAAGATTTTGATAAGAGCACATGGCGATGACGACATTCGGCATTATCACCGTAAGGATTTGCTTATCAAGCACACCATTACGATAAGTAGGCAGCTTAATAGACAAGTGCATATAATATTTCTCTTTGTAATGGCATCATCATGTGCTCTATGCACTGTCCACCACCTGCCCTCATTTGAAAATGACAAAGAGGAGTAGTGCAACTAGGAAGAGCCAAGAAATGATGATAACATGTAATATGGGTAGCGTTACACATGATTGTGTGGATGTCACCACGAATGAATGAAATGGTGCAAACGAACAAAAGTGCACAAGTGGCAACAACGTATGTACGTAACATTAAAATACTTGATTACAATCAAACCTTCATCGGCATTCGTCATCATTGGCATATCACATCATCCACACATAAAATATAATAGTAATATGTAAATGTGTCTACGTCAGTATTACCATGATGATTGCTACAAAAGTGAAACGAAATGTCAACAAGGGGCTTATGGTCACGTGTGGAATTTTGCAACATGAAAATATTCACACCACCACCACCACCACAACGATGACACCAGCAGCCATGGATGGCAAAGAAAAAAAATAAGTGTATATGTACAGAACGGTCAAACCATTCTTTGTCAAGCAATAATGTTTCAGTTTAATATGTAAAATTATATTCTTTTGTGTAGTGCAATATGCTAATGCATACCTATTTGTGTAAAAAACTTAAGCCTAAAAAACTGTCATTCAACTTTGTAACTAACTACCTATTCATGACTTGAGCTAAAACTGTCATTAGTTTAACACGTGAAATTTCATTGACCTCAAGTCCAGAAGCCACTAGAATGTTCCATGATGTTCTATTGATTTAAAAACTATTGATTTGTATGTTATATGTATGTGATGCATGGTACATGAAACTTTCTAATGTAAAAAATACCATAAAACAACAATGTACCATGATCTCTTTGCCCAGAATTCGCTTCTCCTCAGACGAGACCACACGTCTCAAAACAACATATTATCAGACTTGTAGCCATTTTCTTTTACTTGTAAAATACCTATTTGACTTGTGCTGGAACACAGAAAAACGCTAATTGTGTGTCCAGAAATAAAACTAAGACTTTGACAGTTAATCTTAATTATCAATCAGTTTGTCTTACACATAAACAGCATTTATTTTATCATTTTAACGTACTTCTTTTATCATTTGACAACGATTTATAGCCGTTAAGCTATATGGTCCTTCGCGCAATCAATCATCAATCACAGAAGCAATCATCAACTTTTAAAAGCATTCACAGCATTTACTTCATACCGTTTGTATGCGCAAACAGTATATATAAAATATGCTTAAACAAACAATTTAAATGCGTACATGTGATAATCATAATGAGTGTGACGTATATTCATACATGCGTCTATCTGCCATCTTGATTACAGGTGCAACGTCGTCGTGCAACATTTTGTTTTGTCGTCGTCGTCGTCATGTCAAGATTTGAGACGGGACCTCCAATAATCCCAGGGATTGTTTTTCTCTTCATCTTACTCAACAATCATCAGAAACAATGCTGTTTGGACTTGTGCATTCCAGTATTAAGCAATAAGATCTAGAAACGAAAAAAAATAATGGTTGTGCCATTTATTTGTGTAAACTGCATGCTGGATTACTTTACCATGTCATCCTCCCCACCATCCCCATTAAAACTTGCGCAAAAAATAATATGTAGGGCTGCATGGCAGGTAGCGGCGGCGGCGCGGCGCGACCCTGGTGACAATATCATTAAATGCAACCACACTTGAAGCTGCTGAATATTTATAATTAAAATTGTGAATGTTTAATTAAAGTAAATCACACTATCGCTGCTGCTGCCGCCATTGTTGTAGTTGCCATTATATGAAATTCCTCCCCCCCCCCCACACACAACTTATTTTTGATTCCTCAGCGTGTGGCGCTAAAAAAATAATTGCGGATAAATTGTTTGCCAAATGAATGAAATGACGCGATACTGTTGTATGTATAGCAAGTACATTTTACATATATTTTTAATGATCAACTATTTTTTTTGTAATGTGGCTTACGTAACCAGAAAGATGATCTATGATCAACAGCAGCAGCAAGAGATTTTTTTTATTGGTGTCGTCATTGCAGATTGTAAACAATGTCTACTTACATTTTTTTTACTTATGATAATAAAGACACACGTCACTCATCATCATCGTCTTGGTCAAAAGTTGTATGTGATGTGTGCAGTTATTTAAACAATAAACACATTATCATCCAATCATCCACCGTTGTTGTCGTCGTGGAAACATACGCAAACTAAAAAAAAAGGGACAGCAGTCAGTTAGTTAGATTTTTAGAGCCCTTTTTTTATTATGCGTGACCTGTCTGTCGTTTTTTTAGGAATATAAAAATAGGTACTCACGGTATTATGTTTTTGATGGGATGCTAATTATGAATGGTGGTGTCAGTGCCATAGATGCTTATCTGACAAGTTGTTGTGTTTGTTGTTGGTAAGCTCATGTATTTCCATTTTCCATTCTTCATTATTTCTGTCGCTGCTGCTTAAATAATGAACAAGTTAAAAATTGTTCTCCTGTGTGTAGCCTCTTCAAGACATTTTGCCTTAAAAAAATGTGTGCGAGTTTGAGAGATATCTAATGAAATGATTAGATCGCAACAACAACAACGACAAAACAACAAAAGGAGCTGCTTTCCTATGCACTTTTTTTTGGAAAGGTGTGCACAAAGCCATAAATAAAGCATTTCAAAAATTACAAGTTGATTAAATATTAATAGCATTTTTTCTTCTCTTTTTTAGCATTCATAGTTGTTCTTTTGCAGGATTGTGTTTCTCATGTCATTTGTTCTCATACGAGCTATATTGCAATGTGATATATTCAATAAATATATGACGCTTTAAAAAAAATTTGTAATTAATTAGCATTACAATTTTGATGTGATGAATTTGATTAGGTACATGTTTTACACATTGCGGCTACAGGTATATCATTTCCTTTTTTCAAACACACACCTTTTAAACTAAACCAATTGTTGACGGGGCTGAAAGGTGTTTGCATTTTTAAAAAACGGAAGTAAAATGTGGAAGGTGTGCTTGCGCAATAATTACCTTGCTTAAGTACAAAAAACTCCTTGAGTTCTTTTATTCAGAGTGACCTCTGTTTGGGTGAATGTAGCCGAGGTTCCGTCTGTCATTTACATTCATAAAAACCGAATGAGTTTCCAAATGAAATCAAGACAAGAGGACGCACAAAAATAAGTGCAATTGAATTACCATTTTTTCTCCTTTGTCTTCTCCTTTCCCTGATCCCTGGCACGTAGTCTATATCTACCCATCTATCTACCTAGGTGGTTTTTTACTCGCTGAAAGTGAGATGATGAGGGATTGAGGCACAGCATTTTGCTTTTTTATCGCAAAAACATGTTTGCATGCAGACATGCACGCATATCCTCCCTCCCTCAACAAATTTTTGCAAGCGTTCATTCCTTTTTTCTGCATCTCTCTTCATTTCATTCACTCAGCTTAGTTAGTTTTTTAGCTGAATGAGTAATTCTTTATGTTTGGTTGTGTTGCTGCGAAAAGATAAACCAAGGAAAAGGGAGTATCATATCATCTCTCTCACACACAATAACAACAGCAGAAACAAGAACCATATCGAAAGTGAATCTTGATATCCGTGTTCTGCAATAAATCCATCCACTTTAACTATACTTGTTGTAGTAGTAGCAACATGAACGGAGCAGATGCGCTTGCGCTTCTACAAAGTTGCATGTTTTCTGCTTTTCTTAAGCGCATATTATTAGTATTAGTAGCACAGCTTCGTCGTCAACCACAACAACAAAGCAGAAAAAAAAATCAAATTCTAGACTTGCCATTTTGATATAATTTATATATATGTATGCATATGCACCTCCCTTGTTTATAGTCCTAAAACTAGACTTGTCCTCCTCTCTTGTTGTCAGCAAGAGCGTTATTTATTGTCCTTTGTTGCTACACATTAAAATGATCATCATCTTCATATGAAACAAGAGACACAAGTCACACATCATATTTAACTTACGGGTTGTGTGGACAAAGGAACATGTGCGTGCGAGTAGTACGGATGATATATTATTATTATTATTGTTAGTAGTAATAAGACATTCTTGTTTGATGTCATCAGCAACATAATTTATATTCTAATTACTCTATACTTTCAATCTATCAATATCAAATGTATTATAGTCCGTATAGACTGAGAAAACCGTATTTTCATTTTAATATCTTTCCACTTATTAAATTATGAAGTTGTGAAAGCTACTTAACCTTAATACCGGCATTGTTGACGGTTTGTCTGTCCGTCCATTATGGTTGGCTGTGAAACTACTTTCGCAACTTTTCCATATTTCGATTAGTCCGTTTAGTACTTACTTATTACTATTATTATTATACTTTATTATCATAATCTTAATATCACGTGTGTGGCATGGACTAAATATTAATCACAAAAACTGGGTCTTTCTTTCTCGCTGCAGCTGCTACACACACACACGTACATATCCCATCCTACCATTACCATTCATGCGTTAAAGACAAGTTGAGGAGATAAAGACTGATTCTATTATATATACATTTTTTTCTATTAAAACTAGAGCAGAAGCGGAAATCCGTGTCATCATCATAATCATCATGGTGCGGGCACAATCATCATCATCATCATAATAATAATATGCATAATGAGTACATGATACATGTTGCTGGTAGGTAGCGCACAAAGAAAATTGTTGATGCAGCACATATTAACTGCAGTGCTTGTGCTTATTGCATTTAATGGAGTATCCTCTCGGCATCATCATCATCATCGTAGTTAAAATTTTATTAAGATAAGATAGAGAAACTGTATGAAAACAGAACGCGTCATTGTCCGTCGTCATCGCATCGCATCCATCCACCTACAAAGTATAGTATCTTTAGCCATTAAGCAAATTAAAAAAGTCACATGTCATTTATTATCACAGAAAACGATTCCATGACCTTTCTTGTTGCCTTTTGACTTCCTTCCTTGGAGAATGACAAGCAGAAGAAGAAGAGTTAAAAATCCAAAATGCAGGCTTGGCTTGGACTGAGGCAACAGCGATATAGAGAAACAAAGAGAATGCTTGGTTTCTTGTCATGTTTTTATGACTGCTTTTCTAGAGAAGAAGAACCCTTGAACAAAAAAATATTTGGGTTCATAAGCTGAGATGATACTGCAAGTGCATGTTTTAATAATAATGACAGCCAATTTCAGTATAAATTTGAAGGAACATGGCAGCATACATGATGATGATGGGCATATTAACAAATATAATTGTGCGCACGTATTTTTCTGCTTCTTAAAAAAATCCACATAACTTAACATCCTATTTTTGAATTGAACGGTAGTCGTCGTCGTGAATATTTCAAATCGAGTGCGAATCCACTGTCTGCTGTCTGTACTTACGAGCTAATCATAAAAAAGCTCAAGAACATATTTCTCAAGATGCAGTAAGTAATATCTTTGCCAACATTGTAGTATTTTACATCTCTCACTCTCTCTCCCTCTTTCTTTAGTAAAAAAAATCAACATTCATTTTGTATTCCTTCCTGATTTGCAGGCTTGCATAATGGAAGGTTTAAGTAATTCCATATCCGTCGTCCGTCGTCGTACGAATAATCTGTGCTGTTCATGTACGATTCTCCATCATCATAATATTATCTACTCGTCAAAGAAAATGTTATGCATGCATTTTTGGCTCAACATTTTACAACATAACCCAGCCATATTCTGTATTATTTTTTTTACTATTATTGTTATTATTATTATTAGTAGGGAATTAAATGTGAGCCTGAATAAGGATTGAGTTGAAAATATTACACAGAAATTCGTATTAGTATACAAGTTTGCAATTTGCAATGCGTCTCTCTACTTGTCCGTGTCCCTATCTCTATTTTCTGCATACTTGATAGTAATTTTCATGTACGAGCACGTAGCAGAAAAAAAAATGTTTATTTTGTGTCGTCGTCGTGTTGAAGTTTGAGGTGGCCTCATTACTTCCGAGAATCTTTGACCCTTTCAAGGACTTTTACTTATTTTTTTTTAGTGGGACGAAAACTTCACGATTTTTAAAGTCGGTTAAAGACGAGACGATTATATCAAGTTGCACCTTCACATTCCACTACACACACTCATATTTTTTATATATAGGTAATAATATTATTCAAAATGTTATAGAGTGTATGGATGCGAATTTATTGAATAAAAATCAAGCAGGTAACAATTTTTATTTTATATAAATCTACCACCACACACGGAAGTTTCCAAGTTGCGTCACTCACTCTCCCCCGTTTTTACAACGATTACCATTCATTGTTATGGTTTTACATGAGACCATGGACATGTTTTATGGAAACGTCAATGGCAGCGGGTGAATTTATGACAGGGACCCCGGAAAAAAACAATACACATGGGTTAGGTTCAGAATATATTTATAACTTGCGAATAATATATTTTGATTGACAACCTGAAAAGATGATGATGATGAATACCGTGAACCGCAAGCATCGAAATCTTCCACAATGCTTTTAAAAAAAGTTTGCTCAACTTACAAAAAAATATAAGGCCAATAAAATAAACTGTAAGCTATTGGTATACAAATTTATTTTCATTTATATATTATTCAATTAAGTGGTCGGTTCCTTTCTCTCTCTCTATCTCTCTGCCTTTGCTTCTCGTTTATTTTTTTCGCATATGCATGACCATCCATATCCATCCACTCTTGTACAGTTTATTAATAACTTTCATCAAGGATTATGATGTAAAAATCCAACTGTTGGATTTGTGCAACATTTCATTCTACTGCTGCTGATTATTTTAAGAGGATGTCAAGCATTTTTTTCTCTCTCTTCTCCCTTTCTGTCTGTTGTACTTATTGAGCGGCCGAAAAAAATTATGATGATTATTATTACGAACATGATGACCAAATTGTAAAGTTGTAAAAAAAGGCAGCCGCATAATTTTTGCCATCAGCACCGCCGTGTGGCATCTGAAATGCAGCTCAGTAAGCACACAGCAGCAGCCAGCACACAAAAAAACGACACCAGACATCACCATAATGACCTCATAACATTTTTTAATAGTAAAAATCATTATTCATTATAGTAATATTATTATGCTGATTATGATGATATAAAAAAAACTATACATTTAACTTAACTCGATACAGCTCAGTAGTAGCAATATAACACCAGCAGCACAGCACCAGAACAGTTTGCATTTCAAATGGTGTAAAACATTGATGTGGTTTTGATAAGTTACGCTTGAAATAAGATAAACCAAAAAGTTTATCCTTGGATTTTTTTTAAACATTATTTTTTTAAACGCGTTATGTCATAGTCGTGTTTAAGTTTAAGTAAAGTAGAGATACATTTAATATTGATCAATATGCGTTTATGTATGTACCCATGTGCATAATGTGTGCCGTGTCAAGTGAGGATGATGACGAGGACGACACGACGACGACGCGAATAGATTCTTTGAGAGGTGATGGGACTCTGTGACAGACAACAAGGCGTAATTTTTAGGTGCCCTTTTTAATTGAATAAAGATAATGCTTGATAGTTGTAATAATCATAATAACAATAATAATTTTTGAAAGTTCAAAAAAAATAAAATCCGTAATTTTTAATGTTATTTCTACTGCTGCTATTATTATTACGTAATAGGTAGCGTCATGTAATTTTAAAGCTGGTTAGACAGGCAGGGACAGAGAGAGAGAGAGAGAGAGGATTTTCCTGATAAGCATAATGGATTCTCATCATAATCATATTACTTAATTTAATTTTTTTGCAGAGCATGAGTGTCAGTGGCATTTCATTATGTCACGTTGCAGTTAATAGTGATCAACGCCTTAAATTTAATAATAACTTATCTTGTACATTTATTTTTCTATATCTTTATTAAAATAGAAAAATAAGTGTTCTGCTACATTTGCCATTTCGGCGGCTGTGGCTGTTCCCATGTAAGCAAGCGCATATACGCCTTTCATTTCCAAGTCAGCAAAAAAATATTGAAAAAAATATGTGTGTCCGCTGGTTGACTTTTCAAGAGTCAAGTTGTCTGGCATTTCTTTTAAGACGATGCGATGATGATTGTCACATAATTGTCTCTAGCCACATACTATTCTATTTCACCTATTTAGGTAGGTTATGTTGAACAGATTGCAGAGATTATTGTCATTATTATTAAGCCTAATCCTGAAAGAGTTTTAAAGAATTGGTCATCTTGGTAATCGCATTACTTGAGTGGTTGTTATTTAAAAGAATCTTTGAACGTTGTCCATCGTTGCCATGCACCACCCACCATGTTTTCTCATCATCATCGCTCGTCATCTTTTTTCGCAACTTTTGAACGCGCATGTTGAAATCCCAATAAAATCATTCATGTGTGAAATATTAAAAATGATTACTACAGGTCTAATAATTTTTACTCTTTTTTTCAAAAAATAATAATAATAATAGCCCTAATTGAATCCATTCCTGCTGTCTTGTTGGTTTTTAGTCTTATCGTGAAAAACAAATTGTAGTTACTTCAATAATAATTACAACATCGGTTTTACATGTTTTACTCTGCTCTTCATAAATTACTGTGTGCAGATTTTATACTGCCATTAAAATCATGACTCGCTCGCTAAGAATTCCCTGCGTATTTATGTATACATGCCTTAATAATTTATCGTTTACATGAATGCAATTATTCCGGTATATATAACGATAATATATATTATTATATGCTGTTACATTTAGCTACACACATATTTTTCGATGCTCTCTTCTGCGCATGATAAACAGTACAAGTCTCGCATATTTTTTATGAGTTTTCAGTTCGCTAATAATAATAATGGATGTAACTTAAACTTTAACGTGAAACTCCACTAATTTAACGATACATGTACACAACGTAAAACTAAATAAATAAGTAATATGTAATGGTATCGTGATTTTTACAACAAAACCTTCAGATTCACACGAAAAAAGGCGCAAAACAGAGAGTGTACTAAGAGCAGATAACACAAAATTGGGGGATTTTTATACAACACAAACCTCGTCATATAGACAGAAGAAGACGAGTTACATGAAAAATGCATTTTGAGAGCGCACAGGAGCCTTCTTTTCTCTCTGAGAGTCCGATGCTGCTATTTTGCAAAACCACTTTAATTCCTTTCGCAATAATAATTGCAAATTATAATCCTTCATTATTTTTAAAATGCAAGAGGACAGGAATGTGTACTCCATAACACACACAAACAAGCAAAATATTATTTGTTGTCATTCATTAAAAATTCACAGTTAGCTCCCCTCCATGTACATATGTATACCCAGTAATCTGTCTACTAGCCTACTTTTTTGTATTGGAGGAAGGTGATATTATTTGAAACAAAAAAGTCGGAGCACCTGAATGAATGAAACATGAAACAAATTTTTTTTTCATAATATTCCATAATCCATCAAAATTTTCTGGAGCAACATGTTTTTTTATATTCTAGTCCTAACAACAAACAACAATAACAAGCGTGAATAGCAAAGAGTCAAAATGGATTTTGTGTGTAAAAAAAATACGATGGCTATTTCAAGTGCAGAGTCTACGCTCACAGCAGCAGCGTCGTCAGCAGCGTTTCAGCGTACCTACGGAAAAATAATGTTTGTCTGTTGCGCAGAGAGCAAGGTCAGTCGTTCAGCCACACACAAAAGCAAAAAAAGTTGGGTAGATTTTATTGCACTCCCAGAACGCAACGCATCAGTATTGGAAAAATAATAATTTTGTTAAAAGAAGCTTTTATAATCCGCCTGGTAAATCACACAATTTATTAGTAAATACTATAATGCCCTGTGTGTAAGTACATGGTCTGGTCTGGGGTGTATTTTGTATGAAATAATAAATTATAACTCTATATTTTTTATCAGCACTATTCACAATAATAAAAAATAATAAATACATACATACCTACATACTATACGCACTCACACGTTTATAGGGTTTTGCCACTCGCTTATCAAGTCTGATTTTTAAGTATGTACCTAAATATTATGATGATAACACATATGCATGCAGTAATAATGCTTATTTTTAACGCAATCATCAAAATGTACGAAAAAGTGAAACAATTTTGTCCAAAAGACAAGACGGTTAATGTTTAGCGCAAAATTAAAAGCGATAAGCATTTTGAGCGTGTAAATGTAAATGTAAATGGACTAGTCTGTAGTGACAAGTGACAAGAAGTAAAGTTATTCAACAGGGTCAAAGTGTACAGAACAAGCATGATTTCTTTTTTAGTGCAACAATTCATAACAACTTGATCGTTTGATGAGAAGCTTCAAAAAATATTCGTGATCTCGTTTTTTTTCTCGCACTCACAATCAGTCAAAGAAACGGCATCATGTTCGCTTTTTTAATTGCAATTTACAAAAAGGTTTATCATCATCAACTTTTTTATTGTGGAGCAATATGGCTAGTTTTAAAATACAACATTTTCTTTCTGCTAGAGCGGATTGCGTAACAAGATCAAAAAAAGTGTCTAATGAAGTGGATAGCACTACTGCCAGAATGCCCAGGTTAGTTATAAAAAAACCGGTCAATCGTCCATCCTGCGACCTACATGCTTCACTCTGCAAGTTCTTACCAAAAATAATCGTATATTTGCTTACGCATCTAAATAATGCAATAGTTTAAAAAAAGCTAATTACTAGTTACAGTTGACAGTTAACGGACTTGTTACTAGAATTATGCAAAAAAAGGCTTGAATCAACTTGTCAAGAAGATGCATACTATAATATGCAGCTGCACGATGCATTGCACTATTTGAAAAAGGCGTCACCTCATCATCAACAGGTCATCAGAGAGTGAGAGAATCACAGAAATGTAAAGCTGCCAATTTCCCAATCATTGAATAATGCTCAGTTTGACAAAACCTGATAAACTTTGACGATAACGCGGCATCGTTAGTTAGTTTTTATAAGGACGCATCCTGTAAATATTCGTACCTGGGCATTGTTGATTACCTGGAAAACAACAGTACTGGGGAAGTGGAAAAGTGCCTAGAAAACAATGTAATATTCATGTCGTTCCCGTGGTAACGTTGAGCCATTTTTTACAGCGGAAAACAATACATGAAACTTTTGTCGGTTTTCGTACTACATACATACATACCTAGTTTTCTCAGCATAATCATCATGAATACTTAATCAGCAGCAGAGCTCTAATACGAGATTCATGTCCATTTTTTTAATACTGATTACGTAAGCAACGAAACTGAAATTGATTATAAATACTCTAGTCAACACTGTTTGTTTTTTGTACATCAAGCTTTGTGAGCTAGTAACTCGTTCTTTTCTTCTGTATCAACTAGAAATTCAACTTTGAGACAAAGTAAGGAAAAAAGAATGCAATAAATATTATCAGTGACTATCTCTCTCTCTGTGTGGTGAGTATGGTCATGGTTATAATAATAATAATAATATTTTTGCTAACATATTATTCACCTACCTAACTACGTCATCTTACCTCATCATCTCTGCTAATTACCCAAGCAAATCTAAAACAAGAATGTCTGGTTTGTACTCTCCTACGACATGACATGCTTCATGCATGACAAGTTTCCAATACAAGTTTTTCTCATCATAGCAGCACACTGCATCGTTTAGGATCTGATGTATGGACGGTTAAAATCCCACATTTACTTTTGCCTGCTTGCATTATTACTTCCCGACATGGAATTTGTACGCAAGTGACAAATTTATTACTATTATTATTTGTCATATATATTGCCATAAATATAATTAATTATGCTCCATACATTTCCATCGCCATATCCAACAATACCCGCAAAGTCAACAGACATGCCATTATACTCAAAAGCAGCTCTCTGTCTCTCTCTCCGAGTCTGTGCGTCAATTACGCTAAAAATTTGCCAACGTGAGCCAGTGCACACCTGTCGCAAATTTCCACCACCACCGCCACACCATCACGCGTGCTGATAATTTCTTCCTTAAAATCTGTTTCATTCTCTCTCCCTGCAATAAAACGACATGATGATGATGATGATGATGATGATAATGATTGCTAATTCAAAATGTCACAAGTCACACCATCAGCATCATCCACCAGCTTATAAAACTGGCTGTACTAAATAGATATATTGCAAGTATATTCTCAATTTTTATTTTCGAGCAAAAATAACGACGAAATAATGATGATAACGACGTTAGTGGATTCGCTGTTCATGTTGCTGTGAGTTGTTACAGATATTCATTCAGTCAGTCATTATGCACGAGACATGTCAATGACGTTTTAAATAAAAACTAAAAAAATATACCTATAACCTGACTCCATTGTGTTTTTACATGCTCAAAACTTATTTAGGATATACTAACCTACTTTTTCCCCCACTTCTTCCTTCTGCTGCTGCTGCTGCTGTAGCTATTACCATTACCATTATTAGTAGCATCATCATCATCATCATCACCTTTATTTTTTTTATTAAACTTTAGTTAATCATGCGCGAACAACTTGGCTATATGCGTTTTGCACAGTGAAACTTGGGAAAATGGTGTTTTTTTCATATAGTTTATCCTCTTTACTACTACTTACAATACAATTAGTTTCATTTCAGCACATTCAAAGTCAAATTAGTTGCATGCAAGGCGCAAAAAATGTGTGCTACTGCATCAAACTTATTTTTCTTCTGCTTCAATCAACCAGAGAGAAGAGTCTGCCATATAGAAATTGTGGTGTGGTGTGAATGTAAAACTGCATTAATTAATTACTATCCTGCTTGATAAACGAACAAAACGATGAGAGAGAAGTGCAGCCACATTTTTTTTGGGGTCGCTGCAAAAAACTGCATAAACCGAGGAGCATTTTTCTGACTGAATATTATAGATAACCCAGTAGCCATGATGATGATGATGATGACTAAAAGATGCTTTTCGTCAGAACAAAGAAAAAAAGACGCGAGATGTGTGACAATAATTTTTTTTGTTCCTCGTTCCTCGTAAATATTACGTTTTATTTTTCGTTTGGAGCATTAAACCATTTTATATTTAGTGGTAATGGTAATACCATTATCAATATTGTTATAAGGAGGAAGATGAAAAAGGGCAAATATAGGAAGTGAATTATAAAGTTTTTTTTTTGTTTTGTGACCTGAAACGCAATCCAGCAATAAAAATCAACATAAATCTCGCTCATATTCTCTGTAAACGATGATAATATCATATTACACACAGAAGAGCTCTCTCTGTCTGTGTAAAGTTTGTGCAGATAAATATGGGTTTAGGATAAGGAGGAGGATGTAACCAAATGCTAAAGCACATTTTTATTTACAAATTTCACAAAAATTAGTGATAAACTGCTGCTCTGCTATTAAATGTATATAATATGCTGCTGCCATGACAAAGGATCGCAGAGAATCAGAACAAAGTGCTTTGTCAACTAAAAAACGCACTTGTTGGCTGTTTGGCCCTCTCTCTCTCTCCTGTTTACAAATTTCTTTCCCTATCTGAAAATCATACCACATCTCTCTCTCTCTCTCTCTTCTCACCAATCACCATTTTGTTTGATAATATTGTTTTGTGTAGTTAAACCATCATTAAATCCATAAATAGTGAAAATGAAATAGCACACGAGAGAGACGAGGGTTTTCAGCCAGCCGACCTTTATGACTTCCTGTTGACTCTCTCTCTCTCTCTCTCTCTCTCTGGTCTCTTGTGACGAGTTTTAGGACAAAAAACAAAGCAGACTCATGAACTCTTTTTTGCAGGTTCTCTTTGTCTCACACTCCAAACAAGAAGCGTATATAAAGTTATGCCTCGGTATTAAAAATTATTAAGCAAGCCTAGCTTTAATAAAACCCAATTGAAAAATGAAATGCCCCAAACCTGACGGTCTATTCATGCCCGATAGAAAGTTAAAAATAAATTCTTCGACATGTCGGTGTCAGGGTTGGGCGGTTGTTTATTAATATTTAATTTAATAACATGGTACCCAGGAAGAGGAAGCATACATGTAATGTTAAAGATTGTGTTCCCCTTTAATCTACGTAATGTTAAAAACCGAGTCGTGGGCACTGATTCTTCAACCCAGTGTTGACAACGACATTATAAATGTTTTATGAATGATTTTTTAAATATGGACTTCAATTTTGTAGTTCAATTTTAATATTTCATATTATATGATACTAAATGCTTCATCGTAAATTCTTCACTAATGCATTGATGCATTTATATTCTGATATTTAAAGTTTGGACAATGAGCGAGAAATGCAGCAATTATAGAACGGGATGAAGAAACTGATTGATATTTCAGTTATATCATAGACCGCCCAAACCTGCCACCGACATGTCGAAGAATTTATTTTTAACTTTCTATCGGGCATGAATAGACCGTCAGGTTTGGGGCATTTCATTTTTCAATTGGGTTTTATTTTATGTTTTTTTAAATAGAGGTTTACATATGACGAAATATTCTCAAAATATTTGCATAAATTTTGTCAAGCGTCTTTCAAAGAGTTTAGCAAGGAAAACAACACTGCATTTTGAAGGTTTTGTAATTAAAAAATTGACAAAGGTATACTATTTTTTGAAATTTTCGGTGCGTCCATTTATGCTCCTCTTTCTAGAATACCAGAAAATCGTATTATATGAATATCCATTAAGTTTTTCAGTGAGGAAAGGAAAAATAGTATTCTGCAGGCGCTATAGGATTTATAGTGGAAAAGGAGTGAAAATTTTCTAGTCTCCGCTTAGACAAATCATCAGAGTATCTCCGGAATATAAACATACTTAATTTCACAAAAATTGGTGAAAGTGCTCAACCACGAAATGGAGAAAACCGTGCTTTTCAGGCTTTGTTAAAAGAAAACAGGCAATCCAGCGTAATTTTTCCAAATTTTCGCTTTGACCAATCATCGGCACCTTTCCAGGATGTCAGTACATTTTATTTGAAGAAAATCGGTCACACCAATCCGCTACAAATAGAAGAAACCCGTATTTTTCAGCATTTATCAAAATTTAAATGGTCAAGCAGTGTCATATTTCAAAGTATTCCGTGCTAGCAACACTCCCCACGTACTCAGAATGACAGCAAATTTTATTTCATCAAAATCGGCCCAGCCGTTCCGCCAAAATAGGCTTTCAACTGTTTTTCGGGTATGACGAAATGCATAACCCCTTCTGGATACGCAACCTGCCGTTATATTGTTGCCATTGATTTGGTTGCCATATCCAGAACTGACCGTTGTTATCGCTCGCTTCGCTCGCGAAAGAATGCCTCGCTTCGCTCGAGGTCAGGTTAGGGGCAAAAATAGAGATAAGATGCTATCAAGAAGAAGAAGAATATAAAAAAAATCGTGACTAAATGTCAAAATAAAAGCAACTCTTTAAGAAATCTCTGAGAAAAGGTCTCCTTTGTCTCGCCAGGCAATCAACAGCAAAAAAATAAAATAGAATGCACCATTATTTTGCCACAGGAGGAGTAATAATAAAATATAATAATCATCATGTGGGTAATAACAAATAACTGTGGTCGTCGTCGTCGTCTTCGTAGCAAATACCTTTTTTTAAAGACGAGATTTGATTCTTTTTAAAAGGGGCTCTTTATTTTCAAAGTGGAGTTTGAGACGACCATTAACTTATTTTTCGAATCCCGACGACGATGATGATGATGATGATGACATGTCATGAGGAGTGCAAGGCGTGCATTTTTTTTAACAGCAAGCTTTAAAAATGGAGTTTATGGTTGTCGTCGTATAGCATTTTCGCTAGTAAACTTGGTGTCGCAACAAAAAAATCTATAAACAGAACAAGAGACAGCAGCAGAACAAAGGAATACATTATATTTCCATTTGATACACGCATCCTTTCTTCCTTCCCATACGTTGTTCGTCAGAAAGGAGTCAGATTACAGCTTCATAATTATTACCAGTTAGTTTAATGGGGTAAACTAATATTATTATAATCCTGTTAGTCCAATCTACAGTTGGACAACTTTCCAAACATGCCTCTTTGTCCTTTGCAGTGAAATTGTCCATGAGCAGAGGAGGAAGGGAAGGATAATCTACGTATCACATCTTATCAGCATCCATAATAAGGTTCTTGAAAGTTGTTAGTCATATCACAAATAAGCAAAACAAAACGACAAAATGACGTTCTTTCATGAATGTCTTTTCAAAACTGATGTTGGTTAAACTTTAACTTGAGATACACAAAGACAAGTGGTTGGTCATTAGTCACAAAATATTTTAGCCATGATCCATTTTCCTCTAAAAGTTTGAAGATAACATAAAATAATGCGTACATTAATATGCATCTAAACCTAACTAGTTTACGTTGCCCTGCCATTTCCATGAAAATCATTTTCAAATCATCTTTCTCTTAAACTCCAAACACGTGTGCAATGTATAATCTGCTTCTAATCTTTTGTTTATTTTTACTACACATTTTTCTGTCATCTGAATGTGACATCTGGACAGTATTTAAGAATTATGAGACATTATTTATTTCTCCGTGTGTGTTACATGGTTTCATGGTGGCTATCTAGCTGTGTGACTGACTGACTACGTGGTACATTTTAATGAAATGTGGCAATTACAATTAGCTGCAAGAATTACGCTTACACCATTGACTGTGCTGGTTGGGTATTATGGTACACTTAAACTATCGTAACAACGAACGACGCAAAAAAATAGATAAAAAGTGATGATTCAGCTTCTTCGCGGTGGTACATATACATTTATTTGGGATTACACATTTTTTTCTTTTCACACCCAGCCAGTCAGTCTTCCAGTTGTTCCAAGTTATGTAAAAAAATGTCCACCAGCCAGACAGATGCACAATGAAATGTATTTATCCTTGAGGTACTTTCTTTCATCTTTTTCATACTCACTTTATCTTTTAAATATACACAACAAGCCTATTCATCACATCATTTCAACAAGTGTCATTTTTGTTAACGCGACGCAGAAAATGAAGATGTCAACGTTTCTAGATGTTTGTTACACACGAATATTTTCCTTTCACGATGATGACAAAATATATATGTCACATGAGCTATTATTGTCGATGCTACGTAAAAATTAATTAACAATTAACTTTGACAATGATCAATAATACTTATACATATGTACACATATCCACTTAAATACGTGAGTGATTATTTGAAACATTTTCCACCAACACACAAAAATAATCAAGGGCTCTACCGGAACGAGAATGCAATTAAAGCTT
Source organism: Sinella curviseta (assembly GCA_004115045.4). Classification (NCBI taxonomy): domain Eukaryota; kingdom Metazoa; phylum Arthropoda; class Collembola; order Entomobryomorpha; family Entomobryidae; genus Sinella; species Sinella curviseta. The sequence continues at coordinate 41,071,096 of CM065489.1, read as the reverse complement.
AGTCAAATAAGGCATGCCACATAAATCAATGTTTCGTTTATTGCGATACTAAAAAATTGTCTTTAAAAATCATCTCTCCCTCGTTTAATGTGACCGTCATGTCAATTAGCTCCGGTCGCCGGTCGGTAATGAAAAATTTTGCATGAGATCTAAAACCGGGAGTGGGAAGATCGTAGAAGGTTTGTTTAAAGTAAATACTTTTTAAAAGTCTTACTGTTCATCATTTTTGCCATGATGCGTTACAGTATATGCACCGCCGCGGTGTAATAAATGTAATCATAATTATTTTTCATTCATAATTACCAGTACACACCCAAGTGAAGTTGAACATTGTTCGTTCGCAAGTCGTTAAATTAAAGTCTTCTAGAAAAAACATTCCCCGTTGACATTAAAAAACGCATAAAACTTTGACATACATTAACTTTTAAAAACTAATCATGAAATCAATAAAAATATTCAAATTATGATTCTTTTGTAATTTTCTCAGTTTGAACTTGAAGGTTTAAAAGTTTAAGCGAACTAAAAATACAAATATGTTTTTTTGGTCAGGTAAGCTGTTATTTTGTCATGTGTGTTTTTAGTCGAAAGGTCGATTAGTCGACATTGATTTGTTTATTGTCAAAATATTATTCATTTTTTTTACTACACGACCATCTAGACATTTCTCTCTGTTATCTTTTTCCACTTTACAATTCGTTCAACTTGACCAATTGCTGGTCAATCACACTCTCTCAGACAAGCAAAGTGTTTTGTCCTAGGTTGCATGAAAGTATGTATACTCACATCTCATTCACGGATGTTTGATGGCTTTAAAATAAACATGATTTTATTTTGATAAATATTGTTATGACATGTCTGTCCGCTGCTGCAACTGTCAATTTATTATTTTTTTAAGTAAAATGCGATAGGAGGATGATGATGAACCGTTCTTTTTTTTCTATTTGACATCTCAATAACAACAAAACAAGCAGAGAAACTTGAGAGAGAGCTGTGTTGTCGGTCCACCTAAATCAAATGAGTCATCATCAGTCATTCAAAATCGTAACTACTTAAAATTCAGGTAAAAAACTGTACTTGTGAGTTGTGGAAATTCCACAGTGTGGAATACTACGTAATATACCTAGTTATATAAATGGCTACTTTACTACTGACTGAAAATAAATTATGCCGAGTTTTAATGGCACACGTCACACGAATAATAATGCTCGACATTTTCATGGAATTTCAATATTTTGTCATAATGCTCAGAAGCGCCTAGATTTGGCTGAATATTTGCTGAATAGATGACAGAAATGACAATAAAATGCAATTTTCTCCTGCGAGGAGAAAGTTTATCGAATGATATCATCCTTTTTTAAATAGAAAGCTTGTAAATGCAAACCAGATTGATTGTACTCGTTACCATTTGAACTAATTTTGTTAAAAAATTAAAATATTATGCTACTTTCCCAGATGCCAACTTTCTCGTTCAATCATATTTTTGTGAATCGAATGAAATGAAATAATTACCAACAGCTCAAAAAATTAGCAACTATTTTCGGATGACAAAATTCATTTATTTTTATGGTTCATATAACAAAAATAAAAAACAAATACTGATATATTTTTACACTTAAAACTTAACCATCATCATCATCATCATCATCGACTTGCTCCAATGCTTCCTCGTCGCTGAAATATCCATCTCTGACAAATCTAGGCTTTTTGGTACGCTGTTGTTCATCAGACGCAGTTTGGAGGCGTCTGTAGTTACCACTCGCAACAGCCTCCCTGTACTCTTGTTCCTCTGCCTTCTCCCTCTACAGTACAAAAACATAACAGCCTTATCAATTGTTATTAATCATTACAACGTCGAACTATTAAGTAGTACACTTGCGCTTCGACTACTCCTTAAAGTTTAATGTCATGGTCACGGTTGAGAGCACATTATCATAAAAGGTACAATAAAACGCAGAAAAAAATCGTAAAGTTAAGTAATAAAATAAAATTTGCTTACTTGAAAATTAATTGCAGCGTGGAGTGAATCCGCTTGTGAATCATCGTTGGTGTCTGACTCATGGGAGGAGCCGCTGCTGTCATCCTCCTCCCGATTCCCTGTACCTACTGAATAGGATGAATGGCCGTCGTCGGTACCTTCATGTCGCCTCTTTCTCCGCTTCTTTTTTGGAGGAGGTTCCCTGTCGCCCAGCGCATTTTTCGGGCAGTTATAACTTAAATGGCCGAATTCACCGCACTCGTAGCAGCGCGTTTTGTCGGGGTACACTCGCTTTCGAATGAACTCTGCAGCCCTGCCGTTGTCAACGGCGATGCTGCAATTCCATTTGCGACCAAACATCTAATAAAAGTATAGAATAGTATTGCGATATTTTAATGAATAATGACACAATTAAATTGAAAACAAATTTGGATTACGATAAGTTAAGAGTACTAACCTCAACTCCGTTATATTCCTGTACGCACTTGGCGGCAGCTTCCGGTTGTAAAAACTGTATGAATGCGTAGCCCTTGCTTTTCCGGCTCACTTTGTCTTTAGCCACCTTGGCACTAAAATAAATACACCAACACAATATTATATGTGATTTATGCAGTATCATAAATAATTAATAAAATAGTTATACCCGTCAACGAAACACATACTCAACCATTAAGGATCAAGCATCAATGCTTTGTCAACACCAAAAATTACCCCATTTTAATGTTAACCGTGAACTAACTTACCATACAACCCTTCCACAGTGTTCCACCATTTTAATGAGATCATTATTTGTTAGTGAATAACTAATATTTCCTAAATAAACGGTACTTTTACTCGGACAAATAGAATTACTGGAGGATGTAGCAGCTTCTCCTTCTTCTTCACCATCAGCAGCACTCATACTTTCAGCCGTTATGTTTCATAATTATTATTTCAACAATTAGCTGTTTCCTGTCACCAAACCACAGCACTTAAAACGGACAATTAACAATTTAAAAAGTATTCATAATTAAAATCAGGCCAAGCTGATATTAAATCGGCTGCTGAACGAGCGAAACATGCAACTGGACTAGAGCTAGACAGCTGATTGTACAGCTGATCGCGGCCACAAACACCAGCAAGTCCACGTGTTTGGGATTCTGTGAATGGGTTCTATAACATCCCATGTTACTGGACATTGGTCACTTCTTATCGTATTTAATGACTTTTGTAGGAATGTTGGCGCATTTTTTTTTGCAGGAAAGTATTTTAAGCAGAGGAGAAAGACGCCAATCATGCCAGATCTTTGCATGCCAGAACAGTTTAAATGCTAAGTTAAATGCGAGAAGTCTACTTGATTGACTTTGTAACTGTAATTAATGCGGCTTTGATACATGCTAAATGACAGGATAGACAGATGGTGATCACGAGGATATTTTTTTATGGAATCTGACAGAGGTTTAATAATAATATGCACTTGTTGTTTTTGGTCGGATTTTTGCTGGAGAGATTTGGACTGGACATTGTGGAGATATGCTTCCATATGATATGCTTGTATAAGACATGATATGATATGATAAGCTTATTTAATGAAGGGTAAACCAGTTTTGCAGCTGACTGCCAAAAAAATACATACCTAACAACAAATACCATTTTTTTTCTTAAATATTTTTGTGGGATCCTCCCTGCAATCTTAAAAAAGTACCTACTTCTCTCTGGATAGTTAAATTTAGAAAATTTGTGTTTATAGTAATTCGTGTTAAAAATATTTAAGAAAGCGAAAGTGGATAAAATTAAACTACACAGACAAGAGTTGACATAACATTATTTCATCGCACGTTCTCTCTAAGAAAAACGAAAATATACATTACCTAAAAACTTAATTGGTTAAATTATCCTACATTATTTCGCTGCTAAAAATTATTCCTATAATGGCAAGTGTTGTAACAGCAACAAAGTCAGCACTACGACAACAGATCAAACAGCGCCTGGCGAAGATGACGAAAGAGGAACGGCAACGCCAATCTGCTGTCATTACACGAAAAGTATGAAGAGCTATTATTATAAAAGAATAAATAAATTTTAAAACATCTTTAGCATTTACTACACGTTAAAACGTGTCATGTTTTGTGTCTGCAATTAATTCCTGTGCAGGTTTTAAATAGTCACATTTACAAGAGGTCGGAAAGAGTTTGCCTCTATTTGAGCATGGACGAGGAGGTCTCCACGCACGACATCCTCCTTGACGTGCTGTCTTCTGGCAAACAGTGCTTCATACCAAGGTAACCAATCAATTTAACTTTAAATGTTTCGCCAAATTGCATGTTTTTTAAAATAGAATTCATTATCATCATCAGCGTTTGCTGGGGATGTTGCTACTATGTACTTTAACAATTCGCAAAAAAAGTTATCTTAAATTCAATTTGTCAATTTGCAAAAAAAGCAAACTTTGGCAATTTGCATTATAATTATAATTTTTTTTATACATGTTGTTGCGTAGATACACGTCGACAACGATGGAAATGCTGCGCATAAGTTCACTCGAGGATTATGAGGGCTTGCCAAAAACTAAATGGAATATAAAACAACCGGAAACGTCTCAAGGCCGTGACGAAGCGTTAGCATCAGGTTTGATGAAACATGCATTATTATTCAAACATCTTAAATAATTCAATAATAGTAGTGGTAGTTTAATCATAAATATAAATAAATATTGTTGTTGTTGCGCTGCTGCGTTACAGCTTATCACGCTCTTTCATTTTAATGCTATTTTTATCCCATCGTCATCACTTTAAAAAAAACAAATTTTAACCTGAAAGATGAAGCGTGTACGTGGGGCTGCATATTAAGATTTTACCTATACTTTACTTCATGATGTTGTTGCTTCATTTTTTGTGCAGATTTTTTTTTTCATCGCAAAGTGCACTTTAAACTATATGACAAGCAAATTAAGGTGGAACTTAATTCAATTTAAAGTTGCGTTGTTGTGCGTGCGTGGGACGCGTTCTCTTTTAAATTGTCAACAGTTTACGTTTACATTTGATAGATTTTGTAATGAGATATGAGACTCAACTTTCCTAGGATGCCCCTCGGCTATTCTTAGAACATGATTTTGTTGACGATCATCATAAATATTTATCATTAGATTACAATGCATTATCATTTTAATCTGCAGTCATATTCCTCATGTACTCATAAAACATGTTATGTAGAAAGTGTTTACACTACTACGTACATTAAAAGATGTGTGTATAAATATAATTGGCAATAGTAAGTAGAATGTTTCCACACACACAGGTGGACTGGACTTGATGCTAGTACCTGGCCTGGCGTTTACAAAAGAAGGTCATCGCCTTGGACGTGGAAAGGGATACTATGACGTTTACTTGACAAAGTGCAAAGCCAACAACAACTCTCGCGCTTTGGTCACGATTGGGCTGGCGTTCAAAGAGCAACTTGTGGAGCACATTCCAACTCACGACCATGACATTTCCGTTGGACACGTTTTCCACGCAGCAGCCGAGGACTCAGATTTTTGATCATTGATTTCACTGATTATTTGCATGACAAAAGATTAACTCAATATCCATTACCCACTGTATAAAAATGTTACTTTTAAATACTTTATTAATACACTTAGCTCTCTAATTATTATAAGAATTGTCATTTTTTGGAGCACTATTGTATCTTGTATTTTGTATTCATAATCCATACATTAAAACTGGTAGTTTTGAAGACAAAAAGCGTACAAGGTGTTGACTACTTTGTTTGATGAAATAATTCATTAATTGCAAAAAATTTCTAAATACTGAGACACATGAAAAATAACGCCACTTCAAAAGTTGAACGTGAAAAATTCAATTCTGCGAAATTATGATATGATTACATATTCGTGCTAAACATGTTGTTAGATTGTTCAGTTGGATATTACAACAAATTTTGTAAAAGGAATAAATCACTTGAGCAAATCTATGATTCGAATCCAAAAAAGGGGCTGTTTTTTATCTTTCATCTTGTCAGTGAGTCGAGTCATTATTTTGTGGTGTAAACAGCGATGCTTGGTAGAGTATTTATCATTATCATTATTACGAGCGCTTGCAAAATATTTTCGCTCTTCCTTGATGTTGATCAAGATTTTAAATTTTTTTTTGTACGACAACTCGAGTCTAAAAATTACACTCCAATAACAACAAACTTACTTTTTTTCCAAGTTCAAGATAAATGTGTAATCAGAGTAGTTGTACATACGTAGTAGTATATTCTTACATAATTACAAAATTTCTGACCTTGTCCACTATAACATTTATTATCACACCTTCGCATATACTCCACTTAAATATTGTCTAATTTTAAATATAATGAATGTATTTAAAATGTATGCTAGGCCAAATTCATCGATTACATCAACACTCTACTACTTTCTTTTACCAAAAAATAACACCCTTTGCCCAACACCCAAGTTATAATTCATGCCTAATTATTACTAAAACTTTTGACTACTAGTGTAAACGTGTAGCACAAGGTGCTGAACAAGTAATAAGTAAAATAAATAATAATAATAGCACACATTCAGACATACACTTATCTATAATATGCGTTCAATGATAAATTAGCCAATAATTTCAAATTTGCTTTAAAAAAATTAAACACTTATTATCTGTACAACTTAATTATGTGTGAAATGGTTGTGTTTATGATGCGTTACAACGCATTTTGTAATGGGAAACAGAACTGACTACATTTATCGACCATAATGAACAGTTACGCAAAAAAAAATCTGCGTTTCGAATATCATTTTGTTTCCGGTCAATCTAGTGCTGGACAACGCGTCTTGGTTCCTTTTTCGGAATAGAAATGCCCCGTTTGTGTTTCAGCATTCGTCGGACTGCAATGATTGCATTGGTCGCCTTGAGCCATCTTCTCCGGGCCACGAAGCGCTTCAAGGTGCCCGTGTTGATCCTCGACTCGCAGCCAGTCCGGAGCCAAGGGTGATCCCGGATGGTTGAGCATGTCATTCTGGATCTGTAAAAAATAAATTCAGCAAAATTCATTCTTAAAGTCCGGTACAATCACCTCCAACTTTCCCCGGGATTATATCCTGTTTATTTTATTTACTGCTGAAATAACGCATATATGCTTTCGTCGATGAGGAATTTGGTTGAGTTATTTTTTTAGACAAATGATGAGCCATCAGTTTACTTTACGAGAATTTACATATTCTAGCAAGATGTTATGCATGATTACTCAAAAAATGGGATTCATCTGCTCTCCTTCTCACACTCCACCCACTACTTCAAGAAACATCCGCTGTCTGACACTTCCTTAAAAAAAGCATTACTTAAACATTAAACATGATTAGAACAGAACGTCTATCCGGATCCAGACTGGACACTCCACACATCTCTCTCTTCCTACCCATTTTTGACAGGGTGGGTGTGGGCGAGAGCAGATTTGCTTCCCACTGAAAATTGCAACCTTTTTTACTGTTTTGTGCAAAATGTTCATGAACTCGTGGCCTTGAAACTGATAAGATGCAAAATTGCAATGCAATGCATGTTGTATGAGTGAGTACTTATCTAGCAAGTCTGCATGATTTGCACTGTGCAATCTTATAGAAAATAAAACAGGAGCAAAAAAAATTTGATGTTTTTTTGTAGGAATTATAAATAGCAAGTTAATTTTGCTTTCTGTACATAATGAAGTTGTTGAACTACATACATTAAAATACGCATTTTTTGCAAGGCGTTTTGCAACACTGGCTTCTCAACAAATCATTTACGCTCATTATCATTATCAGTACTTATCATTATTAAAACTTTAGGCATGTTGGCTTATAAGAGGAACCCAAATGAAATACTACACCTTTTTTTCTTTAAAAAAGACGAAATGGAAAGGGAACAAGTTATGATGGAGTTTTGGAGTGCATGTGGATATCATTACCACAACAATAATTTAATTAGTCATAATTCATGGATACGTTTTTGATGATTATCTAACAAGTGTATTCGTTTTGAATGGTTATCAATGCAACTCCATTAGCATTTTTGGTATTTGTGCTCCTACAATATTGAATATTGCCTGCGATCCTGATAACTACTTATAAATCTTGAAATCAATCTTTTTAGCTTCTTTTCAACTCTTAGCTGGACACACCTCTCTGCTTGTTCTAAGGAACAAGCCCAGTTCATCCCGTGCGATTAAAAAATGTAATGGTTAAAAATATACCACGCCTATAACTCTATCTATTTATCTATCTGTCTATCTGAAGAAACTTGACCATATTTTACATCTTGTTTCATTTGAATCCTTTTCTCCAGCATCCCACAGAGGATGTGAGATGAAGAATTATTGAGGAACTACGGAAACAAGCATTCGTCAGCACTAGTCAAATACTATATGATAATTGAAGCAAAACTTGAGTAGCAAAAAAAAGTTGCAGCAACAGCAAAAATCCAACGTTATTCGGAAGCATGCATGACTAACGGCGATTATTATTAATGTTTTATAACAAACAACCTGAACGTATTTTTTTGCACAACAGCTACAAAAAGTCTTAGTCTTGACATTGAACTTGCGCTGCATTTTTAGCCTTTTTTTATCAAAAACTAATGTTATTGCAGACAGAGGATAAGGAAAAATGTGCTAAAATAAAGCAAGCTTCCTCCTCCCCCTCCTCTCTTTCTGCCTGTCTTTTTTGGCTGCAGTCAGTCAACTTGATCTTTCATCAGTATTTTTGCGCCACAAGCAGAATGGAAGATATTATGATGAGGCGTAAACACGGACAGAGAGATTGAAATGTGTTTTCTGTTTGAAACAAAAAGAAAGATTTTTTTCTGTTCGAAATGATCTCTTTTAAGATGGTTAAGAGGTGACTCAGACTCACTCACAGTTTGCTGTAGTATTTTTTTGGCAACCTTTAGGAAATTTACTGTAAACAAAAATAAATAGCGTTTTTAAATAGATGCCCGTTGTCGTGTTGAGAAACGAGGAAAGCACAAAAGGTTTTTTTTCCGAACACGTTCGAGATGAGTGATGAGTCGAATGAGTGCTGTTTTTATAAATATATACCTATATAAGAAAAATAATGTGTGCGTTGTCAAAAAATAATAATAATAATGAGATATATAGTCACTTTTTCACATATTTATTTTTTTCCTATGAATTTATTTGAAAATAATACTTACCTACTTAAATCTAAGTGTATACATAATATTGTATTGTATTTATTTATATTTTAAATACTTAGCACGTTAACAATTTTCAATTGCTTAAACAATTTTTTTGTAGTAATTCATGTTGTCGGTACAACCAAAACTGTAGTTTCCCATTGACCATCATGACTATAAATATATATATATTTTTTAAACAAGACATTTTTTTTGTTTCTTGTCTTTTTGTAATACAAATTGACTATGTTGCTGCAAGTGCAAAAAAAAGAAGATAAATATTTATATATTTTTTTTACACTTTCGGCATGGATATAATGAGAACATTATTCAGTTAATTGTATGAATCGTGTGCCGTGTGTGTATCCTATGAACAGTTAAATACGTATTTAACCAACCAATATTAACCAACCAATTTTTTTTTTGAAGTTTATTAATATTTTGTTTCTGGATTTCGTTTTTTTTTGGAATTAGCTGTTTGTTAGATTACTTACTTGCTTGCTTTTTGTTTCTGTAATTCTAATCATACAACACGTAAAAGTTTTCAATCTTTCATATTACTATAATCTTGTTACCAAAACATCTCAATTACTTGTTTCGTTCTGTTAAATACATTGCGATTCTAAATCCTGAAAATAAAACTGAAGTATCCAGCTCCAAGCAGTTCATCATATCATACCACTCAAATTATTATAAAACGGGCAAAAAAATTAACACAACTCTAAAAAAAATTGTCAAGTTGGCTTGATTCATTTTCTTTCAAAAATAGGAAATCATTATTACTAATAATCATAATAATAATTAATATTAAAAATATTGGTAACGTTCACCGCAAAACCCTCTGCGTCCTCTGAGGATCACAAACAACACGCAAAAGAAAAAAAAGACATGTCATACGGACATGGTTTTTTGTAAACATTACAACAAACGGACAGACATTTAAAAAGATTAAATATTGTTTTTTTTTCTTCTTTTCTGTAATATTTTCAATAAATTGTAAATAAAGTACAAAGGAGCAGAGAACAAAAAAATGCATTTTTTTAATACCAAGTATAAATGGGATGACTTTTAAAAGTCTAAAAATGTAATTAATTGTTACCTACAATCTATTCATGTGCAACATGTGAAATAATGTTCGTCGTTAAATATTTTAAGGACTCTTATTTCAATTAAGATATGAGGTAAACGCGTATAGGTAGATATACATATAATATAAATGGAGATTCTTTCATTTGGTAACAATTAAAGAGTGTGCACACTCACATGGAGAACGGATGCTAAATGCTAATTAATTTTACACCATGCATTATTAAGATTATTACACTATTTTGCGGAAAATAAATAAAAATTACTGCTACAAACGGCGACGACGACAACGATGGTTAACAATATCAACATGTTTTCTCATCAATTACATATTATTATGATTAAGGTTAAGTTCGGATTGTATTCGAAGAAACATGTACACGTACACAGGTAGGAAGATTAATCCTAAAATTATGTTTTCTTTTTTAAAAAAAATGCTCATAATATTGAATATTATATTAAATAATCATACAACTAGTAAGGTGTAACCTTTAATACATAACTACCGGAATAGTGATTAATGCAAAAATAGCCAATATGGATACATATTTGACCATTACACTACGATTTTGAGGTTCAAATTGATAATCCCGATCGATTTATGGCATCAAAAATTTTGACAACTGGGGACACCCACACTTTGACGGCCCACCCCACCGCCAGGTGACAGATTTGACCCATGGTGCCTTGGCAAAAAATGATCGTCTTGAACTCCTCTATCGATTTAAACAATAAAAGTTTTTGACGACAAGGTCACCCCCACCAGGTCGAAAACGCCGACCACCATATTTCCGGTCAATGATGAGGTACATGGCTGAAATTCAATAGGGAACGTCCCCTTGGGGAAAGGTACATCTATGCAAAATTTGAGCCAAATCGGTCAACGTGGAGGGAAGTTAGAGTGTTTACGGACAGACAGACAGACAGACAGACAGACAGACGGACAGACAGACAAACAGATCAATCGCTATAACTACCTTTCAAGCATTTCATGCTTCCGGTAGTTAATAAGGTAATATATATCATAATTAATTATAATAATAATTGATTATAGTAGTAAATAGTAAATGATCTTGTGTGCTCATGACAATTTGTATCACTAGTTTTTAATTGACTGGTTTTAAGAGGTTGGTTGCATAATTACATTTATATTTAACCTATTCTGCGCTCTAGTAATTTATATAAATATGTAAATCAAGTTATGTGGACTTAAGGTCAAGGCGTGACATTTTTTTACCTTCATTCTGCCTCTCTCTGCAATTTATACCAGGTCCCATAAAAAATATTATTTAACAATTTTTTTTATTAGCCTATCGCCTCCGCCCGCACAAGACAAATGACTTAAATGGTATAAATATAAAGGTATAATATGTGGTAATAATAGCAATTCTTAATTCGTCGTATTCGTGCCATTTTTAACCTCTTCTTGTTTTAAAAGTTATCTGAAAATATTTTTTTACTGGGCATTCACAGAGACATCACTCAACGAGTACTTTCGGATTGCATTACAACTTCCACACTGCTTCTTCATGAGCTCCAGCTCCTCATGGAGCTGTTGTGAGAATCGGCGGATTTGACTAACGATATTAAGTCCGCACTCCATTTTGGAGTTGATGTCATGATCATCTTCGTCATGACTGCTGCTGCTACCGCTATCATCATTAGCGGCGCTCAAAATGCCACCACTCGCCGCCGCCGCCGCCGCCGCCGTCCCCGCACTCCTGCTCTTGCTAATATCAATTTTGACCCCGTGATTAGCCAAACTACTAGCGCTACTATTACTATTTGTTGAAGCGGTTTTGCCATTTTGTGATTTGCCTGTAGTAGTAGTAGTAGTCGCTGCTTTCAGTTCAGTAGTTTTGCTAGGCTTACTATTACTATTATGATTATTGTTATTATTACTGTCATTTTTAGCGGTACGCTGATGACTCGGAGTAGAAGAAGTGGTAGGATTAGAAGAGGCACTCTTGTTACTACTGCAACTAGCTGCAGAGGAGGCGGTCGTTGTTGCATTACTATCACCATAATCTGTGTTTGAAGTACAATTGACATGAGTGATGACTCCACGAGGACTGTCGAACAGGTAGGGATTGTCAGTCCAGCGGGAGACGAATTCTTTGAGATGCTCTTTGGTGAGGTCGAGGCTGGGCCGTTTGTGATTGTTTTGGTAGTAGTGATGCGGATGGAGATGGTGCATGGCGGCGGAGCCTCCGGACGCTGACGATGATGGGGGCGGCGTGGGAGAAATGTCCGAAGGGGACGAGTATACTGAGGAGGATCTTTCTCCGGGGGAGCTGCCACATCGACAACCCTCGCAGTCCTTGTCCATGTCAATCTCGTCCATGAGTTTCCCGTCTCCAGACTCCGTGTCTGTAAACTCGAGCTCGCACTCGATCCCGTGGTCCTCAATGTGCGACGCTGCAACAGGCTTCACAGGACTTTGTTTGAGGGACCTGGACGTAAGCCATGGATGCTTTAAGCAATTGCTCGCGGAAATTCTCTGCCTACAATCAAGACAAGAATAAATGAAAAGACAAACCAACAAAAACAATGAGCATCACAGAAACAAAATAAATAAATGAGTTTTTTTCATCTTCTTCCAATTAATGAGTGTAGTTAAATGATGCCAACGATAATTAGTGCATGCGCGAAATTCACATATTAGCAAACGTTATTTTTTTTGAACTGCACAAAATCATTCGAAATCATTTGAAAAAGAAACGGTTGCATGCTATCTTTTTAATTAGCTTGGCGGAAGTGAAAGTAAAAGTGACAAGTCACGCGTGTAGCTTAAATTGTTTAATGCGAGCTTCTTTTTTTTACAAAAAGTTACTACTGGGTTTTATTTTTACAATAATCATCCTCTCATTTTTCTGAGCTTTTAACAATCCTCACTATAAAAGATTAGCGTTTTAAGCTGGAGGAGGGAAACTTGCAAAAAAAAATCACAAACTCAAATTGTACGGTTCATCATGTTAATGGCGGAAAAGTAGAGGCGTGCATGATGCTTTTCAAGAAATTAATTAGAAAAGTGTGTTTTTTTCTCGACAAGTGAGGTTGAGTAAAATTATAACTACTCTCAAAAGGGTTGGTTGGAGATACACTAGCTATTATGCTTCCTACGCGCATAGTCGTGCAATATTTGTAAAGGTTTGATTTCAGTTTTTACAGAGAGGTGAAATATAACGGTGCACATTTTGTGACTAATTGTAAGAAAGAGTGGTTTACAGAAGAAAACAAAAAAAAAACGATTGAAAAGGGAGCAAGTGCAGTACAGTAGGCACATATAAAAACATGTAATGATGATGATAATCAAGTTTAAATAATCAGTTTGCGCATGATCATGATCTTACCTTTTGTCTTTGATCAGTAATTTGGTTATGAAGTCCTTGGCGTCTAGTGAAATATCGTCAAAGCTTTCATCCTCAAAGTCATATTTTGCAATGGTTACATTCGCCATCGTCTCCACGTCACTGTCCCCCATGAACGGAGACAACCCCGATAGCAAAACATAGGTAATGACTCCAATTGACCTGAAAAAAAAATGATTTGACGATGATGAAGAAAAACATGGATTTTTAATATAAAAATGCCATGGATTACATAATAAGCTCACGTACCACATATCCGTTGCATAGTCAATGTCATCAAAGTTGATGACTTCAGGGCTGACAAATTCAGGTGTTCCGAACAAAACCTGCAGAGCATTTACCCCGAGAATCAAGGAGCAAAGGAAAATCAAACAAACAAATCAATAAATTTAATTTTTTTAACTATCTGTTGGGTCAACCCTTCACGGTGGTGGCATTTATCAAAAAAAGCGACTTTGATGATCTATGAATGCATGCGTGGCAAATATTTATTTATTTGTTTCTCGTCATGAGAGCCACTTTTTTGGGTGGGTCTGTAATATAACAACCAGCGAGAGAGAGAGAGAGGCTTCTATTTATAGAACCATTCTTGTACTCACCCGTGTGCTTCTTCATCTCATCATCATCATTTTGTAACCGTTTATTTATCTCTCGATACCACACCAAGTCGGAAAAAATAAAATCAATCCGCGCCACGACGCATCAAATGGGAGTAATCAAATCAAAAAAGTATTTTATTTATTGACAAAAATGGAAACCCCACCTGCAGTTTCTTGGATGGGTCATAAAAGCGAGCGAGACCGAAGTCAATGATTTTGATACGATTCCCCGTCTTGGATGTGCACATGACGTTTTCCGGTTTCATGTCCAAATGCAGGATGTTCTTGGAATGTATGTACTCGATTCCTTCGCAGATTTGACGGACAAAAACTGCACATGCCCTTTCCGTTAGGATGAACTCATCTTCAATAACCCGATCAAATAACTCTCCGCCACACACCCTGCGCCAAGGAAAAAAAAGACAAATAAAAAATATATATATATATATTCATATCATCATCATTATCATCATTTAATTTATTTATTTTTCTTGGCATATTTGTTTCGTTTTGCAGCAGCAGCAGACACAAAAATTATTTCATTGCCAACCAAGATGATGATGATGGATCATGGATGGACCGAGGCTAAAAGGTGAGGTGAGTCACCACACAAACAAGAGCCAAGCCACAGCCCGACAATCTGATAATGTGAGCCCTAGTCCTAGTGTCGTTTTAGCCGTTTTTATATGGACTCGTGTAAGATGTATATAGCCAAAATATATAAAACTAGCAAACTACCGTTTTGGAAACCACACAACAATTTATTTGCATTTTAATCTCTGCTTCAATACTATTCATTCAGAGAGATGATATGAGACGTATATAATTATCTTTAATGGAGCAAGAGAGAGAGAGAGAAGCTCATCATTACTATATCATCATACGAAAGAAACAACAGCACGCCACATTACACGAAATGCTCATTCATGTGTCTTTCTTCATGCCATAATAATAATGTATTTTTGCAGAGAGAAGTGAGATACAGACACCGAGAGAGTTATTTATTTTAAACTCGAGAGTTTATTTGCATTTTTTTTGCATTCCGAATCATCGCACAACCGCCACCATGAACTCGTCCGAGGGAGGAATGTTCCACATCATCATCATCATCACCGTCGTCGCCACAGCCACCGTCATGATTCATCTTTATGAAATTCATTCTCACCGAACAACGCGGCGTCTGTTCCCAAGAAATTTTCGGTTTGGACTACTACTAGCTATGTAGCTCGCTCATCTCTCTCCCTCTCTTTCATTTAACCTACACGAACTACTTTCCAACTCACATTTTGCACAAAATCTTCAAAAGTATATCATTCTGCATCGATTTTCATGAGAACTCTCTGTCCGTATCTCTGACATCATCATTATTAGCACGGAGTGGTATTACTCAACAATTACAATAGCGTCAGTCATTCAATCAAATGCCTATCCAAACCGTACTCTAGTTGCAAATTATATTCTTATTTTTTTTGTACATCAGCTTATACCAGCAAGCAAACTGTTTTCACAATCATTTGCCTTTCTCAACTTCCACACCTGTTCGAACAACGACAAGCGAGACAACGCAACTGAAATAAAATGAAGTTTTGAAAATGATTTACAATTATAAATACACACATCTCTCTCCATTTTATCTCGAAAAAATCTCGGCTGGTCCCGTCGTTGTCGTCGTTCCCATTTTTGCGATTAGAAGCCTACAACCATATCATATATAACATTTTTGCACGAGTGTGGAAAGAGATATACAGGTCATCCACACTCTCCACATATGCAACTCTTGACAGAGAATTAGAAGAAAATACTATCATTACATATTATTATTATACAACTATTTATTTTAGCTGCAGCAGACCTATAAAAACTAAACCGTCATCCATAAAACTCATACATACAGCGCGAGAATGATATATACTACGAACTGTTGATTCATTCAAAGAATTTTAAATACAGATGTTGGAGCCCGTAGGAAGCATCATCGTGTCATTGTATAATCATTATGAAAATTGTTAAGTATAAGTTACATGTAGTAAGTATATGCCAAGTAATGTTAACTTGTAAAAAGTCGTTAGAAAGAATTAGTCATAATTATTGTAATTTAGTCAATCGATCTTTGAAACTTGGTACTAAGATAGTTAAGACATAGTTAAATGCATGTACAAAATGTTAAGAAAATTGTTACATTCGCACATGTTATAAATCGAGGTCAAAGTTGAGTGCATTTAGTACGTAGTAGCATGCAGCATGGGCGTAGTGTGACGTAGTTGCCAAGGTAGGGTGTGTTTACTTTGTTATATGAACGTTACGTCAGCTGCAAGGAGAAGCTGAGCAGAGAAGAGAGAGTGCGTGCTGCGATGCTGTTGTTGTTGTGAATTGTGCTTTTAGTTCTTTCCTGTAATCTTACGTAGAATAAGTAACTGTCGAGTTGTCTTGTTGAATTCGTCAGTTTTGTCTTTGCCAATAATAAAAACCGTTAAAATTATAACCGTCTGTGAAGTTTGACTTGAGTGATTTTATGACTAATGATAAGCGCAGCATTTTCACCAATTTACGGCATTTAACCTGAGCTTCAACAAGTGGTCCTTCGAGTACAACTAACGAACTAGTCCTGTGGAAAACAGCGATTACTGTGAAAATTAATGCCAGCGATTACAAGGAAAATGTCTGCTTCAGGAGTTACCCGTGCTGAAGACACCCAGAACTCGCCAGCTGTTCCACATTCCAGGGAACTGCAAAATCTGGTTTGGCCGATGGACAATCACCGACCAGCAGGTTCTGGAAGTCAAGAAGATGATGGAACCCCCACACAGGTAGATCAGGCGCAAGAAGGAGCTGGAGGAGCTGGAGTGTTAGGTGACCAGGAGGAACGCCCAGCATCCGGTCAGCATCAAGGAAACGCCATCAACCTAGAAAGGAGGTCAAATCCACCAAGCAGCAACGGAAGTATCTCCTCCAGATCCCACTCAAGTTCATCTTCCCGACGATCCAGACAAGTGACTCTGGGAAAAGAAGAAATATTGGCTAAGTTACGGGAAGAACAAAGGCAGAATGAACTTCGACTCGAAGAGGAACGTCTCCGGGTCGAACAGGACCGTCTACGTCTTAGGCTACTCGAGCATAAGGCAAAGGCGGAAGAACAACGCTTGGAGGATCAAAGGAAGTTGGTCATCCAGCGTTACGAACTGGAATTGGACGACGACGAAGAAGGTGATGCAAGATCCGGTGTCCAGAGTTTACCTCCTGTGAATCCAGACGTGGAAGAGTGGGTAGCAACACAGAACCAAGGAGCTCATGTTATCCAGAGGGACGTCAAAAAGAGTAACGTGCATTTACCACGGCCGGGTAATCACGTAGATGAATCTCGCCCTCCATTTGACAGGAACTTCCGGGAAAACCACCCAGCTGTAGGATACGCTCAACAACACAGGATACCGTCGGAGTCAGAAGGCTTCCAGAAGATGGCAGATTCGATTGTTTCTGCAATGAAGAATATGGTCCAGTCAGCCCAACCTCATCAGGAAATGAAGAACTTTGTGGCGAGGCAGTCTGGAGCCAAAGATTTACCCGACTTCCACGGGGACCCCGAAGAATGGCCGACTTTCTATGGAAGGTACGAGAGGTCGACCAAGATGTGTGGATTTTCCAACGAGGAAAACATCGTCCGGCTGCAGAGGAGCCTGAAAGGTAAGGCAAAGGAAAGCGTCGTGTCGATGCTTGCTTCTGCATGCAACGTGGACGATGTGATGGACGTGCTCCGGAAACGCTTTGGACGCCCGGAGCAAATAATCAAGAAGATGCTCGAGAGAGCGAAGAACGCACCGACGCCAGTGGAAGGGGACTTCCAATCGATTGTGGACTTCTCGATCGCAGTGAAGAACTTCTGTGCTACAGCGGGATCTCTCAACCTCCCGCTATACCTAAATAACCCTCAGCTGATGGAGGAATTTAGGAAGAAGTTACCATCAAGCCTGCAGTTAGAGTGGGCGCGGTTTCAAATCAGGAACGGAGGAAATGCAGACTTGGGAGACTTGTCAGGATTTTTGGATGAAATTGCCGAAGCAGCCGTTCTTGTTTGTGATGATGTGAATTCGAGAAAACCAAAAATGAAGAACCAGTGTCTACTGGTTACTGACGTCAGATGCCCGCTGAAGTGTAAAGAAGCTCACGGATTGTCGAAATGTCCGAAATTTAAGAAAATGCAAGTGAAGGAACGTTGGGAATGCGTGATGAAAATTCGCGTATGTTTTTGTTGTCTGGAGAAAGGCCACCCTAGGGACAAGTGTCCAAAATCTAGTCCGTGTCCACTTGACGGTTGCAAGTTCGTGCATCATCAACTCCTCCACGAAGACAGAAGAAAGAAGATTCCCGATGGTGCTCAAGATGGTGGTCAACCTAACGTTTCGTCAGTCATCTCGATGCCTGCCAGGATGCCAATCAGCAATGTGCTGATGAAAGTAGCCCCTGTCCAGTTGGTCGGACCCAAGGGAAGTGTTATCGTCAACGCTTTTCTCGACGATGGATCATCGCTGACGATGATAGAAGAAGACATCGCCAATTCCCTTGGGCTCGATGGAGAGACCAAAGCATTGGACCTCAACTGGCTAGGGGGTAAGCACGACCATGATGAGATGTCCAGACTTGTGTCACTGAAGATACGTGGCCTGGAAGAAAACGAGGAATTCGAGTTGCAGAACGTTAGGACGAAGAAAAAGTTGGACTTACCAGTTAAGCCGATCACAGATTATAAGAATCTGAAGAAGTGGACTCACTTGGAAGAAGTTCCGTTCCCGAAGACACTGAACAAGAGACCTTCCATCATTATTGGATCAGACCACAGCCGCCTGCTGTTGCCGAGGAAAGCCTTGGAAGGACCGAGCAATGCGCCAATTGCTGTTTGGACGTACCTTGGTTGGGTGATTCATGGGAAGGATGGAAGACCACCGGGAACGAAGACGACACACGTCTCTCTTGTGAACGTGGAAAACGTGGATCCAGACCAAGCTCTGCACGACTTGGTCAAGGAGCAGTTCAGACTTGAAGCGCTGGGAGCTGTGAACTGCAAGAAGCTGCCACAGTCAAAGGAAAATGAGCGTGCGGACATGCTCATGGAGAAGACATCGCGTCGAGTTGGGGAATCGTGGGAAACTGGAATGCTGTGGAAAACAGATGGTATCACCCTTCCAGAAAGTAAGTGTGCAGCAATCAGAAGATTGAAAACCCTGGAGAAGCAGATGGACAAGGACGAGACATTTGCTGAGATGTACTGTGCGAAGATTGAAGAATATCTCCAAAAAGGGTTTTGCAGGAAGTTAACCCCAGAAGAAGCTGCTGTGGACACTGGACGAGTGTGGTACTTGCCTCATTTCGGAAGGACTAACCCCAACAAGCCAGGGAAAATACGCCTTGTTTTTGACTGTGCAGCCAAAGTAGAAGGAATGAGCCTGAATGATGCCCTGATCCAAGGACCGGATTTGATGAGCCCTCTCATCAACGTGCTGATGAAGTTTCGTCAACGTGAAGTTGCCTTCAGTGGAGACATTAGGGATATGTTTCACCGAATCCAGATCAGGCAAGAAGACGTAGCTGCACTACGTTTCTTGTGGAGGGGGAAAGACCGAAGGCAACTACCGGAAGTCTACACAATGGATGTGATGATCTTTGGAGCTGTGAGTTCACCGTATCAAGCCCAATGGATCAAGAATAGGAATGCCGAAGAATTTGAAGATCAGTATCCAGATGCAGTCGACGCAATCAAGAATCGTCATTATGTTGATGACTACCTGGATAGCTGTGAGACTGTGGAGCAAGCCATCCAAAAGATTATGGACGTTCGCGAAGTTCATCGCCGTGGTGGATTCGAGATCAGAGGATGGCTCTGCAATAACCAAGACGTTTTGCGAGTTGTAGATCCAAGTGCTTCATCCGAAGTTACAACGCTTAACGTGAAGGAAGACAAGTTGGAGCGAGTTCTTGGACTACACTGGGACCCGAAGCTTGATGTTTTCAAGTTTCAAACGACCTTTCGCGCAATTGATCCGAAGATCGTGTCAGGAGAAAAGATTCCCACCAAAAGGGAACTGCTGAAGCTCATCATGAGCCTTTTCGATCCACTTGGCTTCATCGCCCATCTTACCGTACGAGGAAGAATCCTGCTCCAGGATGTGTGGCGCAGCAAGATTGGTTGGGACGAAAAGTTGAAGCCGGAATTAGAGCCAAAGTGGACTTGTTTACTGGAGCAAATTCTGAAGATTCCAGATGCTGTCGTGCCAAGATGTTTTGCCGCAGAAGTATCCGAGTGTGAAGATCTCCAGCTGCATGTGTTTTGTGACGCCAGTCAACAGGGATTTTCCGCCGTGGCTTATCTTCGTGCCACTGGGAGGGGAAGAAAAGTAAGTGTCAACATCATGTTGGCGAAGTCGAGAGTTACACCTATCAAGTGTGTATCCATCCCGCGACTGGAAATGGAAGCAGCCCTTGTCGGAGCAAGGATAAGTGATTTCATCAAGAAGAATTGCGACTTACCCCTGAAGAAGACCTACCTTTGGACAGACTCTAGGAATGTGCTTTGCTGGATAAGAGCAGAGGATCCATCAAGATTCAAGATTTATATCGCTCATCGAATTGGAGAGATTCTGGACTTGACCGAAGTGGAAGACTGGAGATGGGTTCCTACTGCGGATAACGTTGCAGATGATGCAACCAGAGACACGACTCCTGCTGATGTATCACCAAGTTCGCGATGGTTCAATGGACCTACTTTCCTTAAGAGACCAGTGGAAGATTGGCCTCAAGAAACGGAACTCAAGTTAGCTGATCAGAAGATAGACGACCTCGAGCTGAAGCGAGAATGCTGCATGGTGGTGACTGAAGGATCCGCTTTGCCAAACGTATCTGACTTTAGCAACTGGAGGCGCCTCATCAGAGTCACAGCATGGACCAAGAGGTATGTGAATATTTTGCAAGCAAAGTGTAGACAAGATGTGAAGACCTGGAAGAAGACGCTGACAGTGCAGGAGATCAAAGCTGCCGAGAAGGTATGGGTTACTCGCTGTCAAGAATCGTGCTTTCCAGAAGAGATGGAAGCACTAAGAAGAGGAAACTGCGTGGAAAGGTCATCAAGACTTTTCATGCTATCGCCAATCATGAAAGACGGCATCATCTGCGTGAAAAGCAGAGTTGCCAATTCTCCGGAAATCTTAGAAGATGGAAAGTTCCCCATCATTTTGGACCCGAAGGATAAGTGGACAAAGTTGCTGATCTCATGGTACCACCATGTATTTGGTCATCATGGAATCGAGATGATCTGCAACGAGATCAGACAGAAGTACTGGATTATCGGACTCAAAGCCGCCGTGAAGAAAGCTGCCAAGGAGTGTCTGGAGTGCAGGATGGCTGGTGCCAAACAAATTGTTCCTGAGATGGCTGCCTTGCCGGAAGTTCGCGTGAAGAAACCGCTCCGTCCTTTTTCGTATGTAGGCGTGGACTACTTTGGACCGTTGGATGTTGTCAACGGAAGAAAACGGGAGAAGCGTTATGGAGCTCTCTTCACATGCCTGAGTACTCGTGCAGTACATCTAGAAGTCGCGTTTTCGCTCTCAACGGATGACTTCATCATGGCCCTATGTCGCTTCATGTGCAGGAGAGGAGAACCGTTGGAGATTTGGAGTGACAACGGAACGAACTTCAAAGGAGCCGAAAAGGAGCTGCGGATCGCTTTGAAGGAGATGGATCAGTCGAGTATCGAGGACAAGATGGTGACCAGAGGGATCAAGTGGAACTTCATCCCACCCGGAGCTCCGCACATGGGAGGAGCTTGGGAACGACTAGTCCGATCCGTAAAGACCGCCATGTACACCATCCTGAAAAACAGGAACCTGAACGACCAACTACTGCTGACTGTTCTACTGGAAGCCGAAGCCTCTGTGAACAGTCGACCCCTCACCACTGTGTCCATCGACAAGGATGACCCAGAGGCAATTACGCCGAATTGCTTCCTGCTTGGAACCACAAGCATCAAGCAACCCCCGGGAGAGTTCGAGGATACGGATCTCACCTCAAGAAAACGATGGAAGCAAGCCCAAGTTCTTGCCAATCACTTCTGGAGCCGCTGGGTCAAGGAGTACCTTCCGTCACTTGCACTGCGAGGAAAGTGGAACAAGGAGACACCGGATGTCGCTGTAGGAGAACTAGTGTTCGTGGCAGACCTCAATCAGCAGAGGAACCTGTGGACAAAAGGAGTAGTAGTGGAGGTGTTCCCACAAAAGCAAGATGGACGAGTCAGGATTGTGGACGTGAAGACTGCCGCTGGAATCATAAGGAGACCTGTGGCCAAGCTGTACCGGATTCATGGATGGAATCGTGATTCTAAGCAGTAGAATCACTGGGAGGGGTATGTTGGAGCCCGTAGGAAGCATCATCGTGTCATTGTATAATCATTATGAAAATTGTTAAGTATAAGTTACATGTAGTAAGTATATGCCAAGTAATGTTAACTTGTAAAAAGTCGTTAGAAAGAATTAGTCATAATTATTGTAATTTAGTCAATCGATCTTTGAAACTTGGTACTAAGATAGTTAAGACATAGTTAAATGCATGTACAAAATGTTAAGAAAATTGTTACATTCGCACATGTTATAAATCGAGGTCAAAGTTGAGTGCATTTAGTACGTAGTAGCATGCAGCATGGGCGTAGTGTGACGTAGTTGCCAAGGTAGGGTGTGTTTACTTTGTTATATGAACGTTACGTCAGCTGCAAGGAGAAGCTGAGCAGAGAAGAGAGAGTGCGTGCTGCGATGCTGTTGTTGTTGTGAATTGTGCTTTTAGTTCTTTCCTGTAATCTTACGTAGAATAAGTAACTGTCGAGTTGTCTTGTTGAATTCGTCAGTTTTGTCTTTGCCAATAATAAAAACCGTTAAAATTATAACCGTCTGTGAAGTTTGACTTGAGTGATTTTATGACTAATGATAAGCGCAGCATTTTCACCAATTTACGGCATTTAACCTGAGCTTCAACAACAGACATCTATAATATTTATAGGCGCGTCATAAAGAAAAAAATATATTATCCATATAGAATAATTTTTTGTAGTAAATGGAATGTCATATCTTGTCACCCAGAAGGCAGCCACATTTTTTGGATTAAGGTGGTGGTGGTGGAGGGATGGGTGGGTTAAAATATGATTGTAAATAAGTTTTGCTGGCTGCTAGGAGACACGAGCTCCGCCAACTGAAAGAATTTCTACTACGACAACCAACAAAACTAACTATAATGAACCAAGGAGCATCACTGATGTTTTTGTTGTTGTTTCTTTCTCGTTCGACGTAGGAGCATGGAAAAGTTTTCAATTGAATTGAACGCTGTCTAGTTACAAAAAGGTATATAGTAAATCAGAGAGAGAGAGAGAGAGAGAAGCGAAAAATATTTGTCGCCAGTTTGTCTCCTGGCAATGTGCCCCAACAACAGAAAACCAAGCGCCGTTGCTGCTGCTGAAAACATGCAATGATCTCTTCACTTCTTTGTACAACTCTACAGATTTGTAGTAAAGTAGATAGTTAAAGTAGCAAAAACATATATTTTTTTTGTTTTGGTTGGCTCTATTCGAATTTTCTTGTTCTTATTTCACGTACATATTTTCTATATACATATATATTATACACAGAAATGTAAATATGCGCCTTGCAACAGAAAATATAAAATTGAAAATAAAAAATGAACCAAGAGTACACATTTCACAAGAGTCCGTCTTTTTTTCATATCGTCTTACCTCCGCTCCGCCACTAATAATGGCAGAGTCGTAAAAATTAAAAAAAAGAAGAATGTATATTAACAACAACAACGCATCAGAGGAAACTTGTGTGAAGATTATAAAACGAAAGAAAATGAGAATAATGAATTATTATTTTTTTTACTAGTTTCATATAACATGTGCCCATATAAATAATTTTAAATAACTACGACGCAATATAACGTGCAAGTGTACACATTTATTTTTGATACCTAAATAATAATTACAATGGAAATCCTTTTTTTTTCTCTCTTCCATGTTACATAAATAGTACACATGCATATTAAAAGAGAGAGACACGTCACGGTACATGGTGACACACGAGAGAGAGAGAGAGAGAGAGAGAGGATGTTGTATGAGAAGAAGAAAACGGAAGAAAACGAAATGGAAAGTGATAACTTACATTTCAAGAATGAGGCACATTTCCGAATGAATCAAGTCATCTATGCAGTCGTAGAGTTGGATCACGCGAGGATGTTGGAGTTGTCTCATGATATCCACCTCGCGGCGCACATCCCGCTTCTCGTCCTTCTTTCGCACTGTGACCACCTTGGCAGCGAGCATCAGGCCGCTTTTCCGATCTTGACAACGGTAAACAAGGCCGAATTTGCCCCTGTATACGTGTTCCAGATCATCAACAACAGAAGAAGAAAAAAAACGGTGAAGACAAATTAGTTTATAGCTGAAGCGTGATTCATAATTTTTTTTAATGGCGCATGCTAATGAATGCATGTATAAAAAGTAAGAATGTATATTGTATGTACATATTTTTAGCCGTTTCAAAATGTCACCATGGCGACAACGATCCGCTATACCGTTTCGAAAAATAGTGTCAACCACTTTGACTCACTTGTTTTGTCGTCCTTTTCCTTCAAACTAAAAGTTATGCTACAATGACATTGAGAGATTGATAATACTTTTTTTTTGTACAAAAGATTCAATATCCAATTTCCTCAACTACAAGAAGGCATATAATAATATTTTATTATATATTATATTTTTGATGTAAAATAAAGGCACAACTTATAAATGTTCTCGCGATGAACATTGAAGCATAAAACGCAGAAAGATAAAACTGACTATATTATCTGATGTTGTGTTGCTGAGGATTTTGGATTTTTTGAGTGTTAGATTTTTTAGGTGAGCAAAAGAGTGAACTGAGCAGACACAAGAAACAGATCAAGGGCAAAATTATGTGGTTCACAATTTGATCAGGCGTTAAGTGAGTTACCACCACCACCACCATCAGAGCAGAGAGCAGAAAAAAGAGTTTAGATGTATATATTATTATATTATATAAAGAGGAAGAGATTTATGACGTTGTAGACAATGCAGTTTCAATTGCTCTATATCTGTCAACTAAATCTTTCAATTTTATACGATTATTATTAAAGAACTGCATATTTCTCTCATTCTCCTTTTGCTGCTGCAAGGACCTTCGTTTAAAAAAAACGGCGCAGAGCAAATGATAACCCTTTCTAATACAATAATTTGATATGTTTAAATCAAATAATAAAAAATAGTTTTCTGCCGAGGTCGCGTCACGCCAAACACAATATATAATATAGCGTTTGGAAATATACGGCTTTTGGTGTCTAAAAGATGACTATTATATGTAAATACACTAAGTTTTAAGTGAGGTGGGTTGCATTTTAGTTTAAAAAAAAACCATACCGGCCAATTTCTTCCAAGACATCGTACGCCGTTTGGAAGTTATCTAGTCTGATGGAAACGTCTCGGTACGGGAACGTTGGTTCGCATTCTGCAATAAAAAAAGAAAAGAAAAAGTTTTGAACAAGAGTGAAAACACTTTTTTTTGAATTTTTTTTTCTTCTTACTAAATTTTATTTCACACACAAAATAGTTGGCATTGACATTTTACAGGGACGTCAGTATATCGAATCTCTCGACAGACGTCATTCAAACTAAAAAATGTATATTATATTCGTTTGACGAATTGAAAGCAAGACACTCAATTTGACTCCTTTCTTATTTTCTTTCTTCCAAATTCTCAAGCATGGCTTTTTAGAGAGAGAGAGAGCATGGTGGTCTCTAGTTGCTGGCATGCGGCTAATTTTACGGTACGAAACTTGATAGTCGAATCATGCCAATTCAGAAAATTGCTTAAAAAAGAGTATTTAAAATACATTCATAGGTACATGTTTTTGCATACAACGTCGTCGCCTTGTTCGTTTGACTATAACGGCGACGACGAAGATGAGTATTTTTTAGCCAATTTGATTAGACGAACATTGATCATCGTCGTCCCGGAACATTTGCATTGCGCCATGACTTTTTAACTTGTAACCATCACCTTCATCAAAACAAGAAGTGTAAAAAACAACGTTTATCAATTTAAAATTTTTTTTTGTGCATGTGGGCAAAAATCTTGTCAAAGTTAAATGGAGGAAAAATAAGAGACGAGTTACAAATATATTTTTTGTATCTAAAAGAAATACACGACAAATAATCCATTGACAGTTTGCAAGTCGAGTGTGATCAAGTCTCAACTTGCGATATAATCCATGACCTTCGAGTGAAAGTCAAACAAAAATCCGACAGATTTCTTTTTTGCATCCGCAAACAATACATCAATAGGGAAAAAGGATTCCACTGCACACATTTTCCTCCTCACATATTTTCCCCTCATACAACAGCCAGTGTGTTGAGTCGGTTGCATAAAAAAAATCATTGAATTCTTACATAAGAAGGGAATTTATATATCCATCAAGGACGCCATGAGGGCACACGTCTTTAAAAATAAAAATAAAAAGTTGGATGGAGGAGACCAATCTGTTTGTCGTTATCTTTAATGTCGCACACACATTTCACTTTGCTTGAAACATACTTGATGTAAGTGGTATTTTTGTGTACAAGCAGATTGTTATTTTTTCTACTTTTTAAAAAACTTTCCTTGGGATTTGCATGACAATTAATAAAAAAAATTGTAATAATAGCAACAAGAAGTGGCATAAATATTCATCATCATCAACAGTGGCGGAGGAGATGAGTGAACAAGGTGACATATGAGGCGAAGTAAACGACGACAAGTGGCTAAAAAAAGTAGCATACAGACAGGATGAGGAGGAGCGGACTTGCTCTGCAAAAGCCGTTTTATAATTTATTTTATGAAATTAAATATTAAAAAAATTGTGATTGATGTCGTCTTTTACTCTTTGCTTGCACAATGGCTTGTTATAGTAATAATACTAGCAATAATAATCATAATCATGGGTATAGTCAACTAACTGATGGTCGTCGTCATGCCAGCTAATTACGGATCAATGGTCACGTAGTCACAAATTATGTGCAGAAATGATACAAAGAGGAAGGAAAATGCTAAACGCTAAAAACTTAATTGCACTTACGCTTACTCAAACACGACACAGCTACCTGTCTTTTGCCTTATATATTTTTTCGCGATGTGATATCCCTCACCATTAATTTCCATCCAAACAACCTCACTTGCCATAATAATAATCATAATCTTAATAGACGTCACATTTTGCATGCGAGAGCAATTTTTTATGCAGTTATTTTTTTTCAAATTTACTGATCAATAATCAACAATAACAACAACAGTAGCAGCAGCAGCAGAGAAAATAAGGCAGAAAAAGTGTGAAAATGAAATTAATCAAATAAAAGTGACGAGCGTGATGCACCTTAACTATCCACTTGATGTAGATCATGGCAGTTAAAAGCCGTTAGCATTATTGTTTGTCGTTCTCTTTCTCTCTCTCTCAAGAAGAATGAGTGGCAGGAATAATAATAGTTAGGTAAATAGCTAACGTGTAATTACAAACGACTATTAAAGGCTAATAGACAAAACGATATAAAAAAAATGCTAAAACTTGGTGCGTACTTTATTCCCTTTATTTTTTTAGAAGGAAAAAATGAAAGTATTTTTTTTTCGTTTCCCTGCACTTTTCTGAAACTGCATACAAAACATACATAAATACACTTACATGATTATCTTCAGAAAATTTTTGCATACGTGCCTGATATTATGTATGTATTTTAATTGTAATGTAATAGTTTTAATCGCAGCTAATCTCTCTACAGTTTAACTTTTAACAGTAAAAACGTCGTCCAGATGCTCGTCTTAAATAATAATAATATGCAATAATGGTAATCATGAAAACATCAACGATGCCATTAAAAAAGCTTGTATATGTATTACAGCATCACCGTACTTTTTTTTATAAGATGAACGAAAAAAAAAACGGTTGATATGACTTGACTGACATGTTGTTTAGTAGATTCGCTCATTAAGCTCACACACACAAGCTAATTATCTAATGACTTTTTTGTTTACCTGTCGTCGTATGTCAGTAGGTAAGTAAAGTAGCAAGCAAGCACACACACGGGGAACGGGGTTTATGTTGTGATGGTTAGTGTGTGTGCGGTGCACAAAAGTGCACAGATTTATTTTTTTCTTCTTCTTTTTATTTTTACTTTCAGGCTTAAACTTTGCAGGGTTATCTTAACAAGAAAAGGATAAAGAGCATTGACAATGGGACGAGTCGAGGAGTACGAAACAATTTGTATTTTTTTTTTCTTCTTCTTCTTCTTTTGCATTATAGCCACTTGTTATTAGAGATTATGGGAATGTGAGAAGAAGAAGAAAAAATTATTTACTCTCGTCCTCCCGTCGTCATCGTCATCATTACAAACGCAACAACGTCGTCACAATAATATGTACAGGTACATAATATGCGTAACGATAATCAGCGTTTATTATTACTATCGTTGTTATTTTCCGTTTTTATCTTTTGGCCGCATCTGAAAGTGAGTTTGAAAAAATTATCCGTTGAGGAAATTACATAGAACGGTTGTTAATTATTACTTTCTTCACATTACACACAATTTTTATTTTGTCTTATCGCGCAGTACAAATGAACCAGTTAGGTTTTTACACAAACGCTCCTTTTTATCTGCTCCTGCTGCTTAAGAAAACGAGCCAGCACAAAAATAAGTAACATTTAAAAGATATTCATTTTCATTTACGTTACGCTTTTTTTTCTAATAAAAATAAATTGAATATAGTATACAGCCAGTCAGCCATAATGGCTTGTCGCATTAAAACATGTTGCATTTATTATACGCATGATTGGTATTATCTTCTCTTCTAAGAAGAGAGCCAAAATTAGCTCGAAACAAAAAAAAAATTAATTCCGCGCAACACTGCCGACCGACACCAGAGAGCCAGACCACGAGGCTATCATCATATCAACTTGGCTTATAAATGAAAATAAGAAGCAAATAAAAAAAAAGATGACGATAATGGAGAAAACTATACAATTTTCGCGTTAAAACCAGTTCAAGTTGGTTTGAATTAGATATACGAAAAAGAATAATAATATAAATTATGAGTATTTTTTTTTCTTCTTAAATAGCACGCTGCCTGGCAGTGATATATCCATCCATCCCTTTGTAAATACTACTCCATCAAGTTATAGAGAAAAAAATAGTCAAGATTACACAACTCGACTAAACTTGTGACGACGATGATGATGATGATGATGATGATGTGACTTGTCACAGGTTTTGCTGGCCAGAGTGAAATTTGATTTATGATTATAACTTTAATTACGTGTGTGTGTGAGAGAGAGAGAGAGAGAGTGTGAGTGCACCTCGTTCTCTGTACACATATAACATTGCCCACTTGACCCATGACAAGGTCAGCATTTTCAGCAAGTTTCAGGTTACAAAAGAAAAAAAAACGCAGAAAAAAAACTGTTACCTTCTCGCCAGCTCAGCCAAAAGTTGAGTTAAGCTAAGCTAATATTATATAAGCTCTAATAAGTAAACAATGAATGATATCAAATATCAAAAGTGGTGATGTGTACGTGCTTTGTTAATAATACTTCTCTCTCTTTCTCGTCGTCATGAGAAGGATTCAGAATCTCTCTCTCTGATCAACAGTCTATTTTTTTGCGTAATATCACAGTATTATGTATCATGATGACAATCATGATGAGCCCGTATATATATATAGTTTACTTGCAGTTTAAGCAAACAGTAAAGAGCGAGGGATAGAATGCTGATGATGACGACGATGATTACCCTGCCCAGCTTGTGAAACTTGTTAAAAACTGATAATAGACAATAAATAAATAGGAATGCATAATAATAGCTAGCTAATAAATAATACTGCTGCACAAAAGTTATTTTTTATATATTTTTTTTTGAAAAAAAAATAAAGGCGAGATTAAGATCACCATCGTTTGTCGTGTCGTGTGTGTGTGTGTGTCGTCGTGGGGTTCACTGCTAATTTTCAATTTTACTGTCACAGATAGAGATTCAAGTGATAAAAAACAAGCCTCACTCTGACTGACTATTATTATATGATGTGGTGGGTAACAAAGGAATAAAATGTAATGGGAGCTTTTTAGAGTTGCTCTAGAGCAAATATTTATGCGCTGTTGCTGCTGCAGCAGCAACAACAATAAATAATGAAAGACATTTACATAGTTTATAAAAATGTATTTATAATATATCGTGTTATTTTATATTATTATTACTGTTTTAAGTTTAACGCCTTATCTCCTCTCGAACATCATGATAGTTTACATTGCAAAAAAAAAAAAATTGCAATTGATAACGACAAATGCTTAAATCCCTTTTTGACGAGAACTGAGAGAGAGAGAGAGAGAGAAGACGCACGATGACAATAATAATGTATAATAATATTCAGTTCAGTTGTATTTAATGTAGGGATAAAAAAATGGTTTATTATTACACGGGGTAAATTATATTATCGCTCTCTACAAAGCAGATAGATTTTATATAATATATTGGCCATAATATTAACAACTTTTGCCCTTTTGCAGAGAAAAATATCATGATGTGCATTAATGCGCAGAAAAAAAAAGTATCAATTTTTTTTATTATCGTTTATATTTGTTTTGTCGTTCTCTTCTTAAAAGTAAATCAGGGTTACTACTAGCTAACAAATGTCTAGAAACCTATATTTTTTTCCATATAATTGTAATGCTGCTGCAAAGACTGCACAAATTTGCATAATATATTACTAGAATTGTAGTAGCAGAGGAGGAGGAGTAAATAGTTTTTGTTATTTTTTTTTTGTTCAAGAAACTGATAAAGATGGTGTCGATATGACAAAAAGCCACTTTAAATAACAACCTCTCTTTTACTCGTGAACAAAAAAAATTTTTTTTTTACAACTTTTTGTTTTATTGCAGCCAGTATTTTTTTAGTGCTGCACGCGGCCCTAGGTTCATGGCTTTCCTCTTGTAGATTATACGGGACAACAAAGATTTCACTTGGTTTAATCTTCAGAGAAAAAAAAAAGAAGCAGAGTTGATCATGATTGTGATGATAGTAGTAAAATGGTGGGATGATCATGTTCTCATCATGAAACGCAAATTTTCCATAATAAGTAATAATAATACGTTTTTAATCTACACGCGCAAAAAAAAAATGTCAAAGTAAAACATACTGACTGACTGCGAAGAAAAAAAAACCGCCTTTAGTATTATTATTACCATTACAGCGACTTTGTTTTTAAACACGCATTAAATTCATGATTTCAAGTTTTTTGTTTCTGCGTACATGCACACTGAACAAGAATCTTGAAGAAATGTCGTAAAAAAAATTGAAGATTTTTATCAGGTGTATCGTTAAAAACAAATGTTCAATTTGTTTTTGTTTTTTTCAGCATTCACTTCACTCCCACCGAAATAACAAATTTAGTTTTGAAAAATAAAAAAATGATTGGCTTGCCAATAATAAATTGCGAGTTGCATAAAAAAATATTGTGAGGCCGATTATGTCACAAGTGCATAAACTACGTTGTTACGTAAGGTTTAAAAGAATGCAATTTTTTTTTTGGACTATGAAAAAAATAAATGTTTTAAAATTACCTTCCACAGGATCCGTTTCATCCACAATGATCATTTCGGGAGTGTTGACGACGACAGGACACTGGATAAAACTCCTACAAACAAATGAAATATAAAAAATATCACTGTAGACAAGACACTTGTTTGTTTTAGCGATGCCTTAAATTTTATGCCAATTTTTTCATAAAACACAACTTTGATTTTCACTTTGATTTCTTTTTATTTGTCTGTTTTACTTTTCCATCATTGTCCTTCAAAAATTTGCGATTTTTTTTTGAAAAATGTATTTTGATTAGTTTCTGGAATGTTGTGACTTGGACAACCATCATCACGAAAGCCTCAACTGATTACTACAGAGAGGTGACACGCCACAAACGAACGGTTTCATGCAGTAGCTTATTTTTTTTTGTTGCACTTACGTTAAAAACGTCAGTAAGGATGATTATGATGGATATCCAATAAAAAAAATGTAACGCGTTTTGTGAGTGTAAGGCTTATTACTTACACCAACCAGGATGGCTATGATGACGCGGATTAGTTTATAGCGCTGATTAAAACTGATAAGAGTGAGAACATGACCACCACGCTATACACAAACACACACACACGGATGGACAATAAAGTTGTCAAGACGAGAAAAAAAAACCAACACCTTCCAGCAGCAAACACGCTTGCCAGAGACACAGAGAGCTCTTGCAACAACCGCAACGCAAAAACAGAAAGTGTGAAAATGAACAAAGATTCCACGAGAGCTTGCTTGTCTGCAAAAAAATTTTTTTTTCTCCAGCAACAGCAGAAAACAGAAAGAAGCCAGAGAGTTTTCCCCGTCTTTCTGTTCAAGTTCACAACAGAGTTGGTGTCAGTGTCTTGGTTGTGTCGGTCGGTATATCTGTCCCTGTCTATTAACAGAGACGGCAACCAAAAGGAGTGACTACAGTTAATTAAGAGCAGAAGAAGAGGTAAATGAAGAACAGTTCCTCAATGTTATCTCCTACTCGACTGAATGAAAAGAAGACCATTATTATTTCGTTTTGGAGCAGAGAGCGCAATGTAAATGGGAGAAGGCAGGCAACGACAAATTCAACAGACACAGAGGAGTATAATATGCACTTCTTCATCTCGATTCTCGACTCTGTTTATTTATCACACACACACCATTCTCAAAATATATACCGTACTTAAATGTAAGTAGTAAGCGTAGTAATAATGTTTAGCTTAACGTTTGTATACAAAGAGCATCAACAGCACTCATGATCATGAATGGAGACTACTGAAAAGCGTAATTGCTTCTGAATGCAATAGTAAGAATAGTAAATGCGGTTGATGGCTAAAGCGTTTAAGGTAAGAGTTTAGGACGAGAAGAGGAATATGATAAGTTTTAATGAAATGACGCTGAATTGGGATTAGTTTAACTAGAAAACCATCAGCATATCAGAGCATTTATGTACTTTTTTTATCATTATGCGCTAGTTGGCTGGTTGCGCTAGTCCATTCCCTCTCTTCTGCATGCACGGTTGGTACGGCGATGCTCCTAGAATCTGATTTACAACTTACAATAATAATAATAATAATTACAAATTATAATTTTTCATTTATCACAGAATGCAGTAGCAGCAGGAGTGTGAGAATTGTACGTGTGCGCTGCTGCTGCTGATTCCCTCTGTTCAATGTTCTTTATTCATGGATTAACTGATGGAATGCATTTCAGCGTATCGACGACAGCGAAAACGGTTTAGATTCTAAATGATAAGGCGCACACATGACGATAAGGATCGTGTTAAAACTTTAGTGCTAATCATGTTATGTTTTTTTTTGTGTTCCACACACAGAGCGATATCCATCTATAAAAATATATATCTATCGTATTTATCAATGTAGAAGAGATCATCGTGTCAAGTCGGATGGATTTTCTGACGACTGTTTTTTTTTCAAAGCACCCCTGAAACATTGCT
Organism: Sinella curviseta; assembly: GCA_004115045.4. NCBI lineage: Eukaryota > Metazoa > Arthropoda > Collembola > Entomobryomorpha > Entomobryidae > Sinella > Sinella curviseta. Next base: position 41,037,322 of record CM065489.1, on the reverse strand, counting down.
TGGGTTTAAAAAAAACAATATTTAAACAGATGCATGGTATATATATATGTGGAGTTGGTGTTAAATGTAATTGCGGATCATCGCTGCTAAAAACACACGGCTTCTGCATATATACCTGCATTTTTATACTTTTTTTGATGTTCGTGATGAACTTGTAGATAACTATAGTGAGGATGATGATGCGGTTGCTGTGACTGACATTAGCGACACCATGTGCACACATACAACAGGCGCGATACAATAAACAGAAACAAGAGAGGAGGAAAAGTACTGATCATGTTGTTGGAGAGCGATAAGAAGATGCATACATTTTTTTTACAAAAAAAAACTAAAGTTTGAGAGAATATCATGATAGCTATAGCAAAATTCTTTACGATATAGTCAATATGGAAAGCTTATTTGGTGGTGAGAAAGAAAAAGCCAAACAAGCAAGTCGAAGGAAAGCTATTTCCGGAACAGTGTTTTTGAAAAAGAATTTTTGCAAAAAGCAGAGAGAAGAATGGTGGAGATGAGAAGAAGATGCTGAAAAAGCGTAGTAGTATGGATTACATTACATGTCATGGGGTGGGCTGAACTAAAACTGTATCGAAAGAATACGAAGACGACGACGTTGAAGAAGAAAGGATTTTGATATGAGCTTTTGGGTTTTTTGTCAAACAAAAAAAAGCTTGGCTTTTTACAGGTTGCCTTTGCATCATCCCATTCATTGAAAATTCACAGATTTTTGCACTGCTTCTTACTCTACTCCTTCGAACTCTCGGTGTTACAAAGGTTACAACATGTTACTAAACAATCTTACGTATTTTACTCCACCAAAAACCCATCATGTATTTATGCATAATATCTTGTTGAGATACATATATAAAATGCAGAATGTATCTTTTACAAAAATCCAAAGAGATAGTAGTGAATGATGATAATAAAAATACACACAAGGCATTGGTTTCTGAGTTATTTTTTTTTTAAAAAGAACATGATGTTACAACAGTACTAAATATTACGACGTGTCTACACGCTTCCATGAGTTTCTTACATAGCAGCAACATCTATTGTGTTGCTGTTAAGATTATATTTCAAGATACGAGATTGTTGTACGGTGGGAATTTTCCACATAAACCAATAATGAACATAATGTACATATAGCTAATAGGCATATCGTCTTGTATTTTAATGCCTGATTAACTTTTATGTGCTAAAAAAACGATGCACATGATGATGATTGTAGTAGCGCGCACGACATATTACGACGATATATATATATATATATATGTATATAGGCGACGTTGTTGTTGGGATTTCTAACTCGAAAGATTTATCACCCAATTGTGTAAACACCCAAAGCACATGCTCCCCTATTTATTATTATTATGTATGCATTTAAAATATGAGTGCTCCGTAAAAAACACGGCTAGTTTTGTCAGTGCCTCTCTCTCTCCACTTCAAACAATTCCATTTTACTTTCGTAACACAACTAATATGTTATATAGATGAAGGAAATGAGTACTTTTTTTTAAAGGATATGATTTGATTATCCTGTGTACTTGCAACAGCAGCCCTGAAAATAAAAATCATCGGTCAAAATTCAAAAATCCATTGTCCTGCCAACACGTGAGTGACAAAAAACTTGAATCTTAAACATTCCAAGAAAAAAAATAATACTATCATCGTTTCCCCATTTTTACTTGAACGTCAACCGTGTTACATTCAAGACCACCCAAAAAAAAGTACAATTACCATTCAAGTCGCTACTAACTAGAGTTTATTCAACCATGCTATCAAAAAAAAATTATTAGTTGCCTTGTATGCATTAACTTTAGAGATTACCGTATGGCCAGTAGTGCAGTACTGCGGAAAGTGGTCAAATATTTAATCTGTAACGACGACCATTATATGACCAACACGTCGTCGTCGTTGTCGCCCTTCTTGTAGTACTACTAGCACTCACTCTTGTTGTTGGTTGGTGGGCATATTAATAAAACAATATTTAATAGTATCATTTTGTTGTAAAAATCTTAATCTGAGCCCATTTAATACTACCTACTTTAGTACCATTTTAACAACAGCTACTGGTCCTCAACACTCACTCAGCTCGCCTCTCGCACTCAAACGGTGACGATGATGCGATGATGGCTGGTTTGGTGTAAGGCACACACACAGACAAATTCAATGTTAAATATTTTCAGTTAAGGGCGTTCTTCAGATGATGATGATGATGATGATGATGACAGGACTGGCTTGCTGACGGTTAGACACTGATGATGATATGTGGTTCGTTTTCATTTTTTTTAAGTCGTACTTACTTGGCTTTATTTGCATAGCGTTGTTAGCAGGAATATTATTAAAGGAGCAAAGGCACAGTTTCCACCATTTCGACAGGAGGACACATTATTATCGCAAGACAATGGCAGCAGCAGCCAACAAAATGTTCAGATCAAGGTAAAACGAAAAGACATTCATGACACAGAAATTTCGTTCTACTGAAATAAATTCTACACCTTCATCTCATCGTCATCATCATCATCCATCCCATTATCATCACACTCTAAGAACGTTGTTAAATTTGCAGAAATGATGCTGCCAAAAAGGCAGGTAGTGGAGACAAGTGAGAAGAGAAGACAAGACAATAATATATTTTTGTAGGTATAGCCAGTAGTATTATTATTACCTACTACTAACTAACCAACGGTAGCAGCAAAGTCAGCTTTAAGAAAGATTTTTTTTTAAAGAGTAAATGCAAATGCGTACGAGAAGAAGAAGAAGAAGGTAACAACGGGTGCATAATGATAATAAATGCAAATGCAAAACGGCAAACGAAGAAAATAAAATGGTAACTGTTGAACAAGAGTGGTCGCTAAATGTATATACATACATAATAAATATATGTATATGTTCATAAGTGCAGTTAAAAATGTTCAGTGATGTTTGAAAATGCTAAAAATTGTCTTTCGCGACGACATGCAAAAAAAATAATGTCTGTTGTCTTGTCACACACACACACACAGTTACAAATAAAAAAAAACTTGGGTAACTAACTACGCGCAAACTACCCACCACCTTACCTACTTTACTACTCATATCCCTGTACCATTTATTATTATACGCCGCATCTCTGTATGTACTCAGGCTTCTTGATTCTTGATAATGAAAATAAAATGTGAAAAACCCCAAACAAGTGAGAAATGCATAATAAAAAGGGATTACATATTATACACCGAAAATGATTCCCTCTGCCTCTGAAAATATATATAATATGTATATATTTCATTCTTTGTGCATGTATCTGAAAATTCGCACTTGACTTTTTTTTTATCACCATCATCGTCATCCTCATCTTCCTCCTCTCCCTGACAACCAGAGTAAGTAAAGTGCATTGCGCATTATTGTTGTGCCTGCCTTTCTGCGCATTGCACTTTGCAACAACAGATTGTAACAGGGAATTGTAGGGGAAAAGTGCCTGCGCATATAAAAATATATCTTGCAAAGAAGCACTTGAAAATTTTTTTCTTAAAGAAGCTTATATTTTTTTTTTCTTAAAAGAAAATAACGCTCCATCCAACATTCATTGCGGTACGTATACAGCGAACGATGATACTATACGGTACACTCGCACAAAAAGATACCTTTTTTTTCGCGAGAGAAAAAAGGGAGCATCTGCTCTTCTCCTTCTTTTTTATTTTTTTTTCTTCTGATGACGATGATGATGACAATTCTAGTAGGCTACCTTATATTATGAAAGCATACTATTTTATTCCCGTTCTAATAAAATGGGAGATTTTTCAGCAAAAAAGAAAGAAAGAAAGAAAGAATTATATAGCAGACTTGCAGCCAGATAATAAAACTGACAAGAGATGCACTCGAAAATGTTTTTTTTGGGGGAAACAGTTTAAAAAAATGGATAACAATATGTTATAAAATTATTTGTGTTACGAGAGTCTCGGCGCTATACATTTGCTGGCAAAAAAAAACCAGAGGAAAAACGATTTGTATTGTGTGGCAAGTCGGCAAATAAAAAAAGCGAAAGAAGGAAAATTTATTGAATACTTAAAAAGCCCAATATGCAGTAATAAGTTAAGTACAAAAAAAAACTGAAAAAGAAGAAGAAGATGATGATGATGCTGATAATAAAGCTGTTTTGAAGTTGTGGTATAAAATATGTATGCATGCACTTGCTCATCCCCTCCTCCCCCTCCTCAAAAAAAAAAATTACAGTAAACAGCGCGACAATAACGCATGTAAATTTCTTTGCTACTGGTGTTTTAAGTGTTTGATGTTATTATTACCATTGTTAGTATTATCATTCAACTGTCAAGGTTACCTCATTTGTTCTTGGACGCTTGAAAAGTTAAGAGCATGTATTACGCATTTACTTAACGGTTCTTTTTTTTTCTTTCTTTCTCAAAAAAAAGCTATTACTATAGAGGCGTTTATTTGGTGCATACATTATATATATATATATATGTATATGAATATTGGTAGGAATATAAGTCGTTCGTTCGCTGGCTCTCGCTGACTGCTGCATACAATGTTGTTGTTCGAAGAGGATTGTACCCCCAAAAAAAACTTAAACTTGAGTGATCAGTGATCACGCTCACCATGAGACTTTCATTCATCAAAAAAATAATGTATCACCATCATCACCACCACTACCACCACCTTCTTACCTGTGTGTTTTTGTGATGAAGAGGATGATGATGATGATGATGCTGTTATGTTGCTACTTAATTTATACACAACAATGCAACGCGCCTGCCATCCCATTGCCAGAGCTAACCACTTTTTGTATGCCATGCCGGCAGTGATGTGAGGAGGATGATGGTGATGGTTGCGCTGATGTAATGATGGCTAAATGACGACGATGACGACGACGACGACGTCGACGTTAAAGTTTTTTAAAACGCTGCTGTGAAATATGGTGACGCAGCTAAAACGGCTGAATAATAAATAAAATAAAAATAACTCTCTCAAGAAGAGTGTGAGTGTGTAGCAGAGCATGGCAGCACAGGAAAAAGAGGAGACCAGAGCAGACCAACGCAATAAATAATGCAAGAATATAATAATAGACTAAAATTACCATCATCATCACCAAGAACACACGTGGTGGGGTTGCCAACTAAGTAATCAAAATCATTTTGAAAAAAAAAGTTATTATATGTGTGCACTTTATATTTTTTAAGAGCACCAAAACCGTTTTGTACTCAAAATTAGAGCGTGTGTGTGTGTGCGTCCACCACACCCGGATAACGCTTTCAATTATTATTATGATTATTATGACACTTTTTTGGCTAATGTTATACATAATACGCACCTACTCAAGTATGCGTAAGCAGAGAGATGCGTATCTTTTAGAGAAAAAAAAAGTAGTACATAATTTGAGTAATTAAACCTTAAACTGCTTTCAATTCTCTATCTCTGTGTAAAAAACCTGAATGATTTCTCAATCTGTGTAGTTTTCTAAATACCATTTCCATGTCAGCAGCTAAAGAAGAAAAAAACGCGCAATAATAATAATAAGTGTAACGGCAAAACCTTATGCTGTTATCATCATCTCACCACTTCTATATTTAGCAAATTAGTTTAGTACTTGAGCGATGACGATGATGACGGTAGAATTTCACGTAAATATATTCAATAGGCTTCTACAATAGATGGATCTTTTTAAATGACGTATGGCATATATATAGGAGCAGCAAGCACACTACTGCTTTTACAGTAGTTTTCCACCTTTTTACTTTATTATTTTGCCAGATTTTGCCAAAAAAAAGAATACTGTGACTACTCTGCTCACTCATCGGCATCATATCGGCAGTCAGTCAGTCACTGCGTTCCCATGTCCTTGTGACTTGACCCTTTTAAAAATAAAGATATTTTTTTCGCACTCTGCCAAATTTAATCCCAATAATGCATGCATGAAAACTATTCACCACAGATCCTATACACTGCTGCAAGAAAAATTGCTACAACATGTCATGTTACTGTGTAGCATTGTGCTTTTTTCACTGTTTTGATGGTGAAGTTTAAGTTAAAAATATGACGAGATGATGAACAACATACATACATGCATACTTTCTGGCAGACGTGTACTTGTACTTCTAATTAAATATATTTATAGGAAAATCAACTGGTTAACTTGGTATTGTGTAGAGCCGTTAATGGCCATGTATCTCCATAATAACGGAAATGACAGGTTTAAATAGGATATGTATGTATGTGTGTACTTGTTTCTAGAGACTCATTACAACTTTTTGACACTTTTGAAAACGTCTTTGAAATCCAGCTTAACAAGGTCACTTACTCCTTTGTGCCATATTGATCAGCGCGATTAGTCTAGAGTGGCGCAATAATTTGCCGTTTTAAACTATATGCATGCCTATAAGCTATAATAATGTTGAAGCATCCATCTTGCATTTTTATTCGAGTCGTCACAATTAATGCGGCTGGAGTGAAGATTAAAAAGTGCTGTAAATTTTAGCAGTATGCATTTCAGTTTGGCAATAAACTTGAAATATCTTATTCACGAAAACGAGCTCCGCATATTTATGGCTATACTCACATTCCAACATTACTTTTAAAAAAATATAAATATATCTTCATTTTTCTCAAGACGCAAATTAATATTTCCTTGCGTTGCTGCGACTATAAAGACAGTTTATGTGGATTTAAGATCCGAAAGATTTGCGTATATGATTTCTAAAGTCACACCACCATCATCACCGACTTTTTTTTAACGTATCCCAACAAACATTTTTAATGGCTCTCCTGCAAAAGAAACCTCTCTCATTCTTCTTCACTTCACTTTGAGAGATTTTTAGAATGACGATAAAACAACAAAAATGATGATCATTAAGATAAGTGGAGCGGTAAAAGGGTGGAATAATGGCTTAGTTGTCGTACCGTACCGTCACTACTCACTACTACGCAGGACACACACAATGCTAGATTTGGTCTATTACATTGGATTTGGACAGCTAAAATAAAAATTGGTACGCCCATAAATAAAATAATAATATGCCCAACTAAAATTTGCATGACTACCTCCTCAACACATTTTATACATGATACGAGTATAAGAGTGACATTGGCAGTAGTAGTCGGGGGGAAATGAGTAACAAACAGTAGCCCAATAAAAAAAAGTTAAGTGCTACATTTTCAACTGCAACTAGGTAACTACTTGTACTACTATTTGTCTTGTACCAATTTAAGATAATCTAATCAAGACAAATATAAAAAAAAATGCACAAGTTCAATTTCAGCGGATGTGTGTACATCTGTATAGGTATAATTGTACATGTATTTAGGTACGGAGGATGAAATGGGCAGGTATATGTACATGGATTGTTGTATGTATGTCATTCTAAAGAAGATGAAAGGAAATCACGGATTTTTATTCCCTTTTTCTATTGTAACAGCGAAGGAACAGTAAATCAACCTAAATTTACAAAATAAACTAACAACGAATATATATATATAAAAAAAACAAAAAATAATGCAGTTTGACTTTTTATTATTGGTGCTAGTGCTAGTTAGTGGCTGACGCAGAAAAGCAAATGTTCATTTCATGATAAATGCAAGGGAACAAAAATAAACCGCTCCGTCTCAAGATACATGTACATACATTCTTAATTGTATTCCTGCAGCGTTCATGCATATCAAAAGTGTAGATTTTAAATACTAAATTAAAGAATAGTTTCATTTTCCTCTCTCTCTCTCTCTCTCCTTTCTTTTGCTTGTAACATTTCCATAATAATAAAACAACTGTAAATTTCCTATTATATTATGTCTTAAAAAGCACACACAACATTCTCGTATTTCATTATTATTATTGCAAAAAAAAATAATTTTTGTTCTCTTGTCATCATCATCATCATCATGATCAGCGTCGAGTTCAGAGCTTCTGTATATACAAAAAAAAACCAACTTTGTAGACAAAGTTACTCGCTGCTAGCGTAACAACAACAACAATATAACATGATGTATGTACTAGTACCATCATCACCATGCCATTTGGCATTAATGGTGGTGTTGAGTTAATGATTATGTGATGATAGTGATGATTACTACTTGCTACATGATGTCTTACCAAAAACTTACACGCATGCTGCTAAATCATATATACCTATAATATATTATGCTCTTGAAATGACAATGACAATATAAAAAAATATATCCCTGCTACTACTACTCAGACAGTTAGAAGGAGTGAGGAGGAGGCGGGATTGGAGGATGATGATAAGCATTATTAAAAAGATACTTCGGTGTTTTTTTAATATTGTCTCCTTTTCGTCATCATTATTATTATTATCATCTTGATTCGGTTGTTTTGTAGTTGAAGGAGAGCATCTTCGTTCCTAAGCCTTGTTTTACTTTTTTTGAACAAAGAATTATATTGTGTGTTTTTTTGGCTAACCTCCTTCGTAACTTAAATTTGTAAGTTATACAAATAATAATAATAATAATAGCAACAATGGGAGAAACGGACATGGAATTAGTAAAGTTATCATAATGATTTCCTCCCCTGTATTTTATTACAGCAAAGTTGCATGCAAGAAGAAAAGCTGCCAAACCCTAAAGGAAGTGAGGGACAATGGTACAATGAAAAGAAAGAGAAAGAAAGTACAGACGCGCGCGTGTTAGTCTTGTACGATGCCAGAAGAAAATGTCAAGAAGATGTATGTACCGTATAGCAAGTAGGTATGTGGGATGGAATTTTGTGAAGGGTTTCATTGTCATATTATAGTGAAGGGTAGGATTTGAAATGAAAAATGTTAATTAATAATAATAATAACTTGTGGTGGTTCATTCTTGCTAATTTTAGTGCTTCCGATAACATACACCACCACGAAAATGAATTGCAGGGGATTTTTCTTAGAGAGAAAGCATGAATATTTCTACGACGGTTTAAAGGCAAAGAATAAATACAGAATTTCTCAATGTCATGTTTCAAGAGAGAGAGAAAAAAAATCAATAATTCCTACCTACTTTACTTCACCCAGAGCTAAATCAATCGAAACAAAGAAGATTAATACTGACATTATATTCCATTTTTTGTTATGCTAGGAGGCAGCGGGAGACATCTCGCCAAGAATGAAGAGTACTCTGAGTACTCTCCACATTATCAGCAACGAGAATTCAAAATTCTCCAACTGACCGACCACATTTTCTATATATACTTTTATCTGTACTTGCTGGCCACGTCAGCACAATATATTATTAATACTTAAATATAAATGATAGCCCACGAGGCGAGGGAGGTGGTGATGATGAGAGAATAGGAAGAACGCTCAATTCCGTTTTGTTCGTGCCAAGAGAAGGAGATAAGTGTTATCCCCTCTTCCGCACATTTAGTATGTTCATAATTTGCTACGTAACTAGTAGAGATTGGAGATTGTGGTTTGATAGTTAAAATTTGATTGTTTGTGAGAATAATAAATATTCTATAAAGTGTAAAAAGTAATTGTTTAGACCGTACGAGTAATTAGATTACTCACCGGCCCCTTTATTGACTTGATTGTGTAATTAAAAGTGTGATTGAGTGAAAGCCTTTGATGGAATAAAAAGTAGACATTTACTATTCGACTATACTGATCGAACTAACAACAATCGTGCTTCATTTTCATCCGCTGTGCCGTTCTTTATCTACATTCCGTGATCGACGGTTAACAATCATTGAAAAGGTCCCCAGACCGTGTGCATTTTCGACGAGAGAAAATTACGTCCCGTAGTTCCACCTGGAGCGTGTCAACCGACCGGGGTCAGGAGGATAACCCATTCCAAAGGCCTGGCAGGACTACGGCTGACTCGAAGACAACGTCTAGTGAGTTTCCAGTGTCGTCCCTTGAGGGATATATCCTGCTGCGCGAGCGAATCCGGCTCCTCCTTCCACCTCCACAGAAAGTAAGATAAGGTGCGGGGACTCCGAGTCTCCACCTGGTGCTGTCGTGACTGCCTTTCCCGTTTGTTCGTGTGTGTGCTTGGAAGGTCCCTGCTCACGAAAGAACCTGCTTCTCTGACCGATACGGAAGTAAGCGTTAAATATTAATTATTTTGAATGCATACAGACGTTATTTTCATCTGTTGCGTAACATGACAAGGATAAAGTGAGGTGGGCGTCGTAGGTATCACCCCATTTTACCCCAGTATGGCGATCCTGCCAGGATCTACTCTGAACGTGATCATACTACCACAGCATACATACACCTATAAAAAAGCAATTAGGAATGAACATCACACGCAATATTCAGCAATAATATTTTTTTCTGTGGAGAGAAAAGAAAGAACATATGCACACACGATTACGGATTGATTTAATTGAGATCGATAGCGAACTCAACGAATTATTTTGCACACATAATCATCAATCACAAACACTACGAGTGATGCACAGAGCATTAGCGTAGTCAAAACAATTACACTTACATTAAATTTAACGAACAATTAAATTGACATTATCACTCTATTGGGGAAACTAGAATCAATTCATACTACTGCTGCTAGGTGGAGACAAAGGTAAAATACCACACTACACACCAGTCAATAATAGCATATAAGCAAGCTTGAATGAAACTGCTTAACGCTTATGACTAGCCGAGATTTAAAAAACTTGGGTGGTCCAATAACTGGTGAATACACCACAAGAAGTGGAAGAACCCGTAGTGCCAGCGATAGTGATAACGAAAGCGTTAAAGCTAAACCACCACCAGCAGAAATTACAGTTCAACAGCAAAACGAAGACAAAAATCAAGAAGTGATCATCATCAGCAAAGAGTCACCGGAGAAAGTTATTGATACTGATACCGATTTATTTGAAGAATACGACACTAGCGTGAATACAGATTCTACACTAGTGCCATCACCTTCCAGAAAGGAGACCACTGAAGACGGTTTAACGGAATTAGACGACGTTTTCGAAAGTGAAAGCACGTCTAACACCACTGAACATCTAACAACAGAAATCATGGATCCCAGATTAAAAACAGAAATTCAACATTTGATTGAATCTGAAACTAAGGATCTCGAAGATCGAGTTGCTACTCTCGAAGAACACAACAAGATCTTGGAAGATAGGATTGTCAAGCTACAAGAATGGAACACAAATTTGGACAGCTTAATTACTGACAATAGGAAAGATACTGCTGAAGTCGATCTAAGATTGGGGAAAGTTGAAACAGACAATCAAGTCGATCAACTCATCAAGGCTTTACAGGGACTCGGAGTCTCTAATAATGCCACACCAGTCATGCACCCACCTACCTACGATCCCGAACAAGTCAACGGCGATACTTATCTTACGGACTTGGAAATTTTTCTCAAGGCCGCAGGATTCCAAGAGTCAACATTCTTATCAGTTGTCAAAGCATTCCTACCTAGCGAGTGCAAATCATGGTTTGTTGCAAACAATAGTGTTTTCGCAAACTGGAACGATTTCAAAGACGGATTCAAGAAGCGTTACGACAGCAGCATTCAACACAAACAACGAATGCGGAAATTAATCAATCATAAACAGACTTTAGATGAGCCTACTGAGAGCTTCATCTACAAGACCTTGGATCTGGCCAGAAATTGCTATCCAGGCGAGACTGATGACAAGTTATTAGAACATGTCCAACAAGCCCTACACGTCCGGATTGCATCAGCAATAGGACCGTACAACTACAAAAATGTTACTGATTTGGTAGAAGCGTGCGAACGAGCTACAGTCAATGAAGTAGCCATCGATCGAGAAAACAAAAGAGCCGTATCAGTTCCGTTTATGAGAGAATCCGAAATGAAGAAAGCTTATAGAAATCGGAAGGCCGATAGCGGCGCTTTCGAGATAGATGACGTCGGAGATTCAGTGGAAAATAATAATACACGCGGATACCGCGGCAGTGGAGGTGGAAGATTCGCCGGAAGATCCAGAGGTCGTGGTCGTGGCCGTGGAGGTCGGGGAGGGAATAGTTCTTCCCCCAATGACGACAATCAGCAACAAACCACTTCGTCTGACAAACCAACCGCTTCTACATCCAAAAGTTTAATGAAGAATCCTTCAGCCAAACCAAAAATATGCAATAGATGTGGAGGACTTGGTCACTTGCCAAGTGTTTGTCCAAGTGACGTTAGCGTTGCTATGTTGGTTGACCAACAAAACGATCAATCATCATCCGACGAATCTTTAAACGAATAAGGGAGGACATGGAACCAAGCCCACCGTGCCTATTCCCAACTTTCAGTATCAACACAAAAGGGCAACCAATAATCAAAATAGACACAGATGACTCAAAAGTAAAAACATTATTTGATCGCGGAACAAAACAAAATCTAGTAAAGAAGCCAGGCCTTAAAATTAATCAAATGAAATCAACAATGACGATCTGCGCACCCAACTCAATATTCTCATCGCTGGGAACAGTCAACTTAGAAAGACTTGGGAAGCTGACAGCAGAGTCCCAAGTCGTCAAGAAATTAACATTAAGTTTTCCAGTCGACGACGCGCTAGATAACAAAGGATTTATCTGCATGTCGCCAACCACAAAAGCAACCAAATTGATAAACGCTTCCGAATTGATAAAAGAAAAGATATATGAGGAGGTAGTACTCTCCTACGTCGACTATCGATACCCAATCATCACGAAAGGGGATACGAGCTCGGTCGGAATTGGAGCAGTATTAGGAAATTGGATTGACGGACGTGACTGGCCAATTGCGTTCTCAAGCCGACAACTTAAGGAAGCGGAACGAAGTTTCCACAGACGTGTGACTGAAACGTTCGCAGACATATTTGGACATACGAAATGGGAAAACGTGGAACCGGGTGTCATCAGTCGACATCCTGTCAAAGGTCTTAAGACGGACCCATTAACAACCGACGACGGGGAAGAAGATTGCTTCGCCCCAGTCAACTTAGTAAATGAGAATATAATTTCAGTAGAGAAACTGAAAGAGGAACAGGGCAATGACCCAAATCGCGCGAATCTGATTAGCTTACTGAAGCAATCAGTAGAAAAACTAGCCAGAAGCTTCAAATTTACTGACGAAATGCTCGTGAAGAGGATTTTAGAATTTAAAAAAGTCGAAGGCATTGACAAGGAGAGTCAAGGAATCATCAACAGCATTGGGGACGTAGAGGATTTCCAACGGAAAACAAACTCACAACTTCAGGAATTCCTAGCAACGGAATCTGAGGATGAGCGTCACGGAAATGCTTCACGAAAGAAGTTTGCCACCCAATCTAGAGCGTCGGCGGTAGGTACCACCGCTAAAGGGATCCAGAAAAGATCTCGCCAAAAGGCGCGCCGAGATTTGAGGGGACAAAGTCCTAAGCCTCACAAGACGCCAAACGATGACCCAAAGCCAAAAACGACAAAGAAGAAAACGTTAAAGGACGTCATAAAATTAATCAAGAAGAAAGTTACTGTTGAACCAATAACAAGATACAAGAACCCCCAATACCCTTTAAAGAAGAAATTAAAGAGGATGAAAGAGGAATATTGTGTTCCCGTCATTCCAAAATCGCTACCAGGAGACATGCAAAAAATGTTCCAAGACGCTCTAGAAGCGGGACATATAGGAACCATGATCACAATCCGAAGGATTATAAGCAGAAGATATTGTGAAAACAAGAACCAAGATATCCGAGAGCTCGTGAAATCGTGCGACATTTGCCAAGAAAATAAAGCGAGCAGACAGCTGCTGCTTAGACCTATGACCAGATCAACAATTGTCACAGAATCTCTGGATTACCTACAGAAGGTGCCAGAGAAAATACAAGAAATCATTAAAATCGAACGAGAGAACATCAAAAACGTCCAAACATCAAATGGAAGTCTTCAGGACAAGAAAAGGAGACCGCATTACCTGATAACCGGCGACCTCGCGATGATTAAAAATCATCAGCAATCCAATTAAACCGCAAAAGTTACGCGAAACGACGAATGACGTGACCTTTGACATTTTTGACTATACCAAAACATGAGCACATTGATGTTCGTCACTTTTCAGAATTATAAAAACACATCATCCATGAAATCGCGTGAAAATTCAGTCTTACCAGAATGTAGAATTGATGGCGAAACAAAAAGACCATTACAGAGACGAAAAAGACGAGTTAACTATAATAAAATGAAAAACATTTCCAATCAATAATTTTTGACACTTGTACATAGTTACAGTATCATTTAAACAAATAAACTTACAAATAGACTAGCCTTTACTTATTACTTTTGACAAGTCAAACAATATACATATTATGATAGGAATAATTATTTACTTTTCCTTATACTTTCCCTTAGTTAGTTATGGACAATACAAAACAAACGAAATTACCATTTTTAGGCGTTGCGACGGAAAGCCGACGCGACATACAAAAGAAAACAACATCAGACCTTTCTCCGACCATAAATAACCATTGTTCCGGAGAGCAGCACAAATTCGCATAAGAAGACCTGAGCCAATCCCAGAAAAACATCCATATCATCACATCATATCGAAGTGGATCATCCCCGACGACCTCGTGAAAAACAGTAAAATTCATGACTTTGACGAGCAGCGAGCAAAACTAATTTGGGTTTATAATGCTGAGACAATGGCGTCATTCGTGACACATTTACTATCTTCCCCTGAAAAGGAGTTACCACCGGCGTATAACACAATAATTATGACAGCCAAACCTCCAAATAGCGAATTAACACGAAGCGCAAGAAAGTACCACAACGTCTCCAGCTACACCACAAACCAGCGGAGCATCCCGACACCCACTCTCGGAGGGGAGGTCACCAACACCCCAGGGATAATTTGGAGGGGCAGTGTTATGCCAGGAGGCAGCGGGAGACATCTCGCCAAGAATGAAGAGTACTCTGAGTACTCTCCACATTATCAGCAACGAGAATTCAAAATTCTCCAACTGACCGACCACATTTTCTATATATACTTTTATCTGTACTTGCTGGCCACGTCAGCACAATATATTATTAATACTTAAATATAAATGATAGCCCACGAGGCGAGGGAGGTGGTGATGATGAGAGAATAGGAAGAACGCTCAATTCCGTTTTGTTCGTGCCAAGAGAAGGAGATAAGTGTTATCCCCTCTTCCGCACATTTAGTATGTTCATAATTTGCTACGTAACTAGTAGAGATTGGAGATTGTGGTTTGATAGTTAAAATTTGATTGTTTGTGAGAATAATAAATATTCTATAAAGTGTAAAAAGTAATTGTTTAGACCGTACGAGTAATTAGATTACTCACCGGCCCCTTTATTGACTTGATTGTGTAATTAAAAGTGTGATTGAGTGAAAGCCTTTGATGGAATAAAAAGTAGACATTTACTATTCGACTATACTGATCGAACTAACAACAATCGTGCTTCATTTTCATCCGCTGTGCCGTTCTTTATCTACATTCCGTGATCGACGGTTAACAATCATTGAAAAGGTCCCCAGACCGTGTGCATTTTCGACGAGAGAAAATTACGTCCCGTAGTTCCACCTGGAGCGTGTCAACCGACCGGGGTCAGGAGGATAACCCATTCCAAAGGCCTGGCAGGACTACGGCTGACTCGAAGACAACGTCTAGTGAGTTTCCAGTGTCGTCCCTTGAGGGATATATCCTGCTGCGCGAGCGAATCCGGCTCCTCCTTCCACCTCCACAGAAAGTAAGATAAGGTGCGGGGACTCCGAGTCTCCACCTGGTGCTGTCGTGACTGCCTTTCCCGTTTGTTCGTGTGTGTGCTTGGAAGGTCCCTGCTCACGAAAGAACCTGCTTCTCTGACCGATACGGAAGTAAGCGTTAAATATTAATTATTTTGAATGCATACAGACGTTATTTTCATCTGTTGCGTAACATGACAAGGATAAAGTGAGGTGGGCGTCGTAGGTATCACCCCATTTTACCCCAGTGCTTCCGATAACATACACCACCACGAAAATGAATTGCAGGGGATTTTTCTTAGAGAGAAAGCATGAATATTTCTACGACGGTTTAAAGGCAAAGAATAAATACAGAATTTCTCAATGTCATGTTTCAAGAGAGAGAGAAAAAAAATCAATAATTCCTACCTACTTTACTTCACCCAGAGCTAAATCAATCGAAACAAAGAAGATTAATACTGACATTATATTCCATTTTTGCAGCACATGTAAGACGAATCGATGACGAGAGGTAATCACAAAAAAAATGCCTAATGTAATTCAATATAACCATGACTTTTATTTTATGACTAGAGTCGATAAGACGACAGCAAATAAGCATATCAGTAATTAGATTAACGTTTAGTCCAGAAACTAGTCGTCGTAAACAAAATCAATTTTTGTTGTTGTGTGTGTGTGTGTGTGCTTCACCCCTTTTTCTTGTTTCATTGACATTTCATACAAAAAATTTGATTCCCTGCCAGACCAAAACCTCTATTGCAGTTAGTTATAGAGCTACTGCGTTTAATGTTGTAGTTGTGATTTGTGAAGCACTTTATGAATATTATCACCACAACAGACAAAAAAAATGACAAAAATTATTAAACTGACACATCTCTCGTCATATAGAAAAAAAAGGTGAAACCATTTAGCAAGTGTGCATCATCCACACACGTTTTTTTTCTTTGTAAATGTTATTTACCTTACATTTTTTTACGGTGGCACTAAAAATGCTTCTTGACTTATGTTAACTACGTGTGGCTATTGCGAACTGTAATGTTGTAAATCTGCAGCGTGTCCCTGCCCAAATTGCATTTGGTGAGTGAACAAAGAGGAAGCTCTTACACATTTCATCATCATCCTAGTCGTATTTTTTTTCTGAAAATGGTTCGTTCCTATTACAATATAATATATCATTTATGTTTGGGTGAGGTTGGAATAAATAAAAAAATATTAATAAGAAATGAGCAACTTGACACAACAAAACCATCATACTTTTCATCATCATCATCATCTCCACCGCCATCATCATCACCTCACCACCTCACACATAATCAGAAAAAAAGTGTTCATAAAATTTCATATAATATGACAATGGCAGGGAAGAAAGAAAAACGGGATTTGATGTATGTGTGGTGGTAGTAGAACAAGCACTTGAGCTCAACTCTTTAAGGCATTTACGGGTGTTGAGGTTGAGAGGAGAGTGGTGTGGTGGTGTTGACATGGCTGCTGACATTTGCATGAATCTAATAAAAAATATGACAGATAATTTATAAAATCAACCCACCCTCACTTCAGACAGACTGACTCACTACTATACACTCTCTCAAATTCTTAATCTGTTTTTTTTTGTCTTTTGGGCAGACTGCATCGTTTTGTGTGGTTTGGTATATGCGTCTGGGCTTTTTAGCATTCAGAAAACAACGCAAGATATAAAACATGGTATAAGACGCTACAAACATATATGCATGAATCTGACAAGCAGTTAAAAAGAAAACTCTTATTTTTTTTAAATTTGTGAACTTGTTGAACCTCAATTGTTTATTAGGTAGACAGAGTGCAGACCAAGTCAAAATGAAAAAAATATATATTCAGACTGAGCAGCGCCATTTTCTCCAAACATTCTTGTTAAGCCAGGTTATACTTTTGTTTTGAAAAAATGAAATGAGTAAAAAAAAGGTTGTCAACAATGAAAGCTAACACTTCCTAATGGAGTAGCTTGACTCTCTGTGTTCTTGGATCCTTTTTGGCTGTGAGGTGGTGTCGGTGTCTAATTGAAAAGTGGCAGCATCACACCACCAACCAACAAACAACAAAGATCACTCACACAACGAGATTATATGAATGAAAGATGACAAAAAAAATCCATGAAAAAAAATCCTGTTTTTTTTCTTGTTCTCCTTCTTCCTCTAATGATTCACCTGTCGAGATTGTAAACGCTAGCTAAATAAACCAATTATGTATGAATTAATGAAATATATACATATGCATATTATTCCACCTACAAAATACCTGATTTAATGCACAGGCACAGGAACGATAACTGATTGGAGGAGAGAGAGGTGAGGGATGATTGACTGATTATGCTTTTAAAAAACGTTATTTAGCTCAACTTTTTACTCCACAATGGGTGGTCACGAAAATGCAGCAGCCGTGTGTCCAAAAGCTGACATGTTCACACACGGATATACTCTTGGGCATTTAAAATGTGCCTAATTTTACAAGTAATTATTGCATACCTATTCATGAGACAATTTTACAGTGTCACTGTGTCGCATCATGTGTTAGTTGACTGTGAAAAGTGAGTGTTAAAAATGGCATCCCAGTTCTTAAGGATCCTCTCACGTGTTATATTTATTGTTGCTTGCACACTCACTCACATCACCGTTTGCAAATTACGAAAAACGGTTTCGTTTCAAGTCAAGAAGGGTCAGTCGTCAAATGTTAGGACGGGTGTGGGAGTGAGTGTAAATGGGTTTCAGATTGAGCCATACGCTGCCGTAAATATGCAAGCCACATAATATTCAACAACAAAAAACTTAAATAAACCCATTTACAAGAGTATTATGTTGAGTCGCAAATATTAGCAGGAGTAAATGCTATAAACACTGCCATAAATTCAAGTGTCATCATCATCTCATTCCACCACCGCCACCACCGTTCCATAATACTATGCCATACGACAAGCATTTTTTTGTGACATTGCTTGGAATTTGGATATAGGGCTGCAAAACTACGAAATGCCATCATTTTTTTTTCTTAATGCGGGATGATGAGGGTTAACTGCTTTAACGTAACGTGTAGAATAGCAAACACAAAAATAAATGCAATTCCTTCTCCCTTCAGTCTTTTTTTTTACTTTCAACTTTTATCTATTCACAAAAATATTCCCCCTGACCTAGTATTTCTCTCCGTTCCTTTTTACTCTTTCGCAAAAAAAAAATATGTTCTCGAATTTAAAAGTATGCACAAGCATTAAAAAGATTACGGATACCACAATACGGAGTGTAGTAAGGTGAAACACCTCAACAACAACAACTTTAACTTGGTTCAATATTTAACTCTCAACATTTTGCCAGTTATGCCTATGACTATAATCATTTCATTTTCACTGCTCTGCTCCGCGCCTTGTTCTTAATGAGCTTTTATCATTCCTTGGAAGCCAAGCAGCCATCTGTCGAAACCGATTTTTTTTTTCAAACCATTACATACATAAGGGTCATAAAACGGATGAAGATGAGCAATTCATTCAACCATTGCCGACCATTTTGACATCTCTAGTTTCAAAATTTATGAGTTGGTTCAATTTTTGAAACTTGGACAGTGCAGATAAAAGCGGTTATTATAGATGGATTCTCGCAGCCACGCCGCTGATGCATGGACGGACACATGCGGTGCATTTTGTCGTGCAAATATTGCACACCAATTAGTCACGTACAACGTACTGGAAACTAATCTGGCCTATATGCATACACACATCTATACACATACATATATTAACTACATATGAGAAACTAGCAAATTAATATTCCTCCAAAATTCATCATCATCATCACCAAATACCAACTAATGTTACTACTTTGATGGGTTTTATTTTATTTAGATATGCACATGAAAATATTTTTTTAAACCCCGATTTCAATTAAAACGTGCATGGATCCCTCGGTAGTTAAAAAAATCAATTCTGCACGCGGCGCAGCTTATTATTGCTGCTGCAACAACAACTGAAACGGGATGCACGCATGCATACTGCATGCATATGCTGTAATAATAATAATATATATATCTCTATATTCATCATTCATGGCATAATAATTGTTTACACCTGTAATACCTCTTCTCATCTTATCTCACCCCTGGTGATTTTTGCTATAATAATATGCTTTTTTTATGCAATCTCATTGCACTTGCCCAAGTAAGGTGTAAAAAGGGGCATAAAAAGAGAATCATCATCATTATCATCAACATGATCATGATAATTGGGAGCGACAACGACCAAGAAGCCTTTTAGCCTATTAAAAAATACAATATCCAATCATTCCTCCTCCCCCTCCTCCTCACTCACTAATCAGTTGTTGTAGTTGATGACTCAAATACAACATGAGACGCGATCATGAATATCTTAACTACAAAATTCATTCGAAAAAAAAATCAGCTCCGATAATAATAATAAGTAATGTAACATGTAGTAGTAGTGGTGGTGTTGGAGGAGTAGCAGTTTTTTTTATTAGCACACCTTAAAGATTACCGTATGTACATACAGCTGTAACCAGCATTTTTATTATTGTTATTATTGTTACGATTATTACGAAAACGGTTGTTGTAGTAGTGGCAACCAGTCATCGATAATTGCATTTTATATATATATACCTAGGCATTGGAACTTTTTAAACTGAGCAGTACAAAAGTACAATTCTCACTTGAGGAGAGCACCGATGATGATGATAATGATGAACGCTTAGACACACACATGCAAGTAGGTAGACAGATAATAGGGATATAAGTTGTAATCATGAATATATGAAACATGTATAAAATGTGCTGAATAATAATTCTTTGATTGTTTGCATGTCATCAAGTGTCGAAGGCGAGAAGAAAGGAGAACGACCCAGAATGGTCGTCCATGTCTCGTTGTACTTATTGTTGTAGGTTTACATTATTGAATTAATGCTGCTCCTTGTAACAAGTTGACTTTTACTGTTGCAGTTTAAGCAGCAGTGATATGAAATGGACGGATAAGTTTGCAGGAGAAGAAGAAGAAGAGAAAAGTGAGACGACTTTGTTTCACGTTGTAGCCGCAATGACTAACTAACTAACTGACAATGAGCCATACTGGCGCATCATCACATCATCATCAAACAAGAGGATGATATCTGGGAAGTGGCGAGGAATTAATCAGATTACTTTGCGTTTTTTTAGGTGGTTGTAGCTGCTATTATGTGTCATGATGAGTACAGCAAGCGCTTTTAGCTAGCCATGTTTAATTTGTCGATATTTTGGAAGATTATAATAAATGGCTATTAAAACCATTGCATATGATAAAGGACGATTATAAACAACATGTAATGATTTTGTAGTGCACACAGAAACTGCACATTTGACGCAGTTTAGTTTTGCGATAATAAATCACTGATTACCGCTAACGACGACGACAACGACGAGTATGATGATGTGTCCTGTTCTGATTTTTAGGTCAGATTAATTATTATTATTTTTTCTTGGGTGTAGGTCTTTTTTGTGCGTTATCTTTCCCTTACCCAACTTTACGTACTTTTTTATGATGAGATTAAGAAACGTAAAGGGAAGCAGAGAGGCGCCACATAAATGACACATTAAATTCTAATGCAGAGAAGATTAAAAAAAACCATGGATGGATAAAGAAGATTTCATAAAGGAATTTATTATGGCCCATCGCACACAAAAAAAAACCTCTCTCGAGTCGAGAGAGAGAAAGAAAGAAAGAAGAAAGGTTTCTTTTACACACTTCGTCTTTGTCTTTCACAGTGTCAATTTGACGAGTCGTTTAACTTACCAATTCCCCGGTCGACATTCCGTCCTTTCGTACATCATGTCATTTCTTTTTTTAAAAAAATACGACATGGCAGCTCATACCAGACTATCACACTTTTAATTTTTGAGACAAATGTCAGTTTGAAAATTGAAAGTTCCATGACACTGCCACAACATGACATTTTTTTAACCACCGAAAAACGACACACACACACACACACGTGTTATAGTTTATTCGAGTGCAATTGAAAAATTTGAAGGCGTCAGAGAATCATGATGATGAAAAGCTACAACATCTAAATTATAAATGACAAGGCGACGCAAGATGAGTGCATTGGCATCATGGCTCATCTTGACTTAAATATGATCATACCACCACCACCAAATAATCGTTTCATTTATATATATTTTTTTGCATCGCATGTCATTATCCTTCCAAAAAGTACCCTATCTCATCCCATCTCTCTTAGTTTTTTTTTCTTTTTCGCTGCGACGCTTGATTGATGACACTATCCGAAGTAATTTCATGAAGCACATTATATTTTATATGCAAAGCAATAAAATTTTTTGTCAACTGCGCACACACCAACACCACCACCGCAAATGATAATTGTTTTAAGAATTACTATTTTTTTTAAAGCTCTCTTGCGAAACAAGAAAATGATTTCCATCATGGTGTGTCCTTTACAATTTATGCATACACAAGATACGTAGCCATAAGCAAATTGGATTCCCCCTTGCCTAATTATCATGGGCACATAATCGTATAATAAATGATTTTAAAGCATGTGCAGTAAAACTAAAGGATTCAAGGCTAGTGAAAGCCAAAGCAGCTTTACAGAGAAGAAGAAGTATAAGAAGAAGAATGAGTGGAAGCGTCAATATAGTAAAATGAAAATGGCAAGTGCCGCCGACCGATTGACCATGAAGTTTTTTTTTTAGTTTCGGTGCGGAGGTTACATGAATGATGCTAGACTTGTAATTTTAGTGTTCTAAATATTTTTTTTCTTTCAATAGTTAAGCTATATTATGTCTATATGTAAATTTTTTTTGTCTATAAGTCTTCAACCCGATAGTTTATTTTCAGTTGAGTTTCTATAGAAGATTATTATTATTGCATGGCATGGCACACACCACAATCTATGGTTTGGTGGCACTTGTGCCGAACCACAACAACTAAATGATCTATGATGATCCTTCTGCCGCTATGTTGGTTTCGTTGCAACTTGTAAATACAGTGAAAATGATGCCAAGGATTTTCCACTTATCGCCGCCGCCTCCCCGCTTCACAAATGATGCACAAACAAACAAAACGAGCCATTATCCGCTCTGATTGTAGTAAAAAATATATATATCGCATTCAGGGAATTGCAATATTTCTTTATGATGCAACCAGGATCAGTTTGCGGTGCGCTTAAATAATTGTACTCGTTTGGTAAAGACGAGTACTTAATTGTTATTGAAAATAGGAGCTATGTATTTACCTTACATAATCATGTTCACAAGTAAAGGAAATTAATTTTTTTTAACTTACTTTATATTTTTGAAGGGATGAGCTGATGAAAAACACCAGCACCACCTTTCTTACTTCTCAGGCACACTCCTCGTGATAAGCTGTTATCTTTCCTTTTTCAGAACTTTTCACAGGATCTTCGATTCGAAAAGTTTTGGTTCAACTTTTTTTTTTAAACTTATTTTTTTATACAAAAATATAGAGAAATAATATGTAAAACGACGACTTTGTTCTGATGTTTTATTCTTTCTCTTTTTTACATTATTATTCAGCTTTAATTCCAAAAATCCTTTTTTTTGATTCTACAAAATAAAAACAGCTACTAAATAACACCGCCACTTACACGGTACAAAAAAAAAATTCGGGCACGATCACGACGACACGACTATAACAAGCGTTGTTTGTGCTCAGCGTTGAGAGACAGCAGCAGCGTCTCCTCTCATCATCATGATCACCTCAAAAAATAAATCCACACCACATGTGTGCACCTCTCAAACAAAAATGCAGATGCAGTAAGAAAAAAAGAGTCGAAGAAAACAACAAAAAAAGCCAACAAAGGAAGAAAATATATATCTAAGCATTCAGAGTGTCAGCAGCGTCGTCGTCAGCGTCTCGCTCACTGTACTTGTGTATCACTTGCTATTCCTTACAAAAACCACCACCACCACACTTTGCATTTCCCCTTTGTTCACTCGCTTCTGTTTTTGGCGTAGGTGGCTAAACTGTATATTATTATATTATTTTTGTTTCTTAAATCTTTCTTCGATTTTCACTACTACTGCTCACGTTACTGAGGAATAGGAGGATGGAGTGCACGTCTTGCCACGCCAACTGATTGCGGATTACTGATGAGGAGACCAAAAAGTGTTTGCGAAGAGGTGCGCTCTCTTTTCTTCCTGTGTCGCTGCTGCAAAAGCTGAGCAGGATGGCTTATTATGAGGATGAGAAGGATGGTCGTCGGTCCGTTGTCGTGTCGACGCTACTGCTCCACTACTAACAGACTGACTGACTTTTTTAATGTTATCATGTAGCGTGTTTAAGTCTTTAGTTTTACTTACTGACTGACTTACAGAGAGGCTCTACTCTGGTGGTGGTGGTGGTGACGGTGAGAACATGCATGATAAGTAATACGAACATTTAATTGTAAACGTTACATGCGACGGGAACAACGCCATTTTTGTAAGGGAATTCATAAAAAAAAGACCAAGCGCAAGCGTGGTGATTATCTGTACATATTATTGTCGCCAGTTAGTCGGTGCACTTACTTGGACTTTAATAATTGAAACTTGTAAAAAATGTAAATTCGTTCATTCTGTATAATACTTACGTAGTGATTGGATTGGTGGACAGAAAAAGACACGCATAGAATGTAGGGAGAGAAACAGAATGAAAAAAATATATCGTTTTTCCTGAAATTTGGATCATAATTTCTCACGAGTGAGTGGAGACAGAAAGCGAGTAGTAATAGGATAGGTCAGCTTGTTAGCAGTTGTGGCAAATCATAATAATAATCATCATCATAATCATCAAATTATCATAAAATTGAAAAATTTAAGCTAGTAGTAGTTTACCCATTCTTGTACCTATTTAACTTAATAGATGGTTTGTAAAAGGGAGAGGGATTTAAAAGAAATTATTATATGCATTTTTTAAATATTAAAAATGTTTTATTTTTAAAGAAAGGAATTTGGCCAGAAAGAAATGCTGGGACGACAATAATCGCGTAAAAACGCAATGAATGTAGATGACTCACAAATATTTTTTTTTACAAAAAATAATAATATTTTAATCCGAAAGCATGCAATATAATAGGAATTTTTGTAGAGCATCCGTTTATACCGTTTATTTTCTCTCTCGAGAGAGTTTATTCACTTTGTTAAGTGAGGCAGGTAGGAAAAGAGCCGAGTTTCTCAAGTATGTAATGATGATTTTTGCTGTGTGTGCATATTATAATCTTTTTACTTGGTTCACAATTTTTTTAACGTCTTCTTCTCTTTAATACCACCACGTTTTTTTAGCGGATGTCTTGCCAAATGTTGTTGTTAGAATGGCAAATTGCAAAATGGAGGGAATCACTCCGGAATGCGGACAACGCAAAGTGGCGGATGGAACGGTGCTGCTGCTGCTGCAGATTATTTCGTATGGTGGTGGTAATCAAAAACCGTATTTTACCGTCTTATCGTCGTCGTCGTCGTCGTGTTACGTTTCTAGGTTTGTAGTGTACTTTCAAGTTTGTGTATGTAAATTGTCATGACGATGATGGAGTTTTGATACTTTTCCTCTGCTGCTGCGTTGTTAACTACACAACGATTTAGTGGCGTCTCATCGTCATCATCATCATATCATGCCTTTAAATTGCACGACGACGACGATCACCACAACCAACGCTTAAATAATGCACATATTATCAGAGGTATTCGGAAAGTAACAATTTGTTACTAACAAACAGCAACGCAACAAATTATTGTACAACAAAGTCTAGTGCTAAATCCTATCATCATCATCCACCATGAGTGTTTCAACGCCCATGGTATGTTCATATCTTGCCATGATAAGCCATTTGCAAGAACCCTGAACCTTTTTGTGTGCTGTGACGACAAGCGTTTTGCCGAACAAAGATTTTTGTGCGTATCTATCAGCAAATTAGATCAATGCAATTAAAAAAATCTCTTTCTACGTATATGAAACATGCATGAAAAAACAAGCGGCAACAGACCCGCTCAACAACATGATAATAATGGGTCATGCCATGCCAATGTTGAGTTGCTTGTGTGTGTATCGTAATCTAAGAGAGATTAGAGACATTAAAATTAAGGAGGCATGTTCTTTGATCGTCGTTGGACGTTGAAGGTGACAATAGTCACGGAAAAAGCGAAGCGAAAAAAAAACAAAAACATTCTATTGAATTCGGGCATATAGACTTTGAACGGTCTTTTGTGTGATAGAAGGTGGCGGCGGTGGTGGCGGCGTCGGCATTGCTCTTTACTTTTACTTTACCAAAATTAATTCGAAAAATCTGGCATGAACCACAAAAATCCCTTTTTATTGGAGTTGGAAGAGGTGCACACGGTACGAAATGCATATATGGTGAGGTGGAAAAATGTTTATCAAATGAAACCCACATGAATGTTTCTTCTCATTGAATATACTCGAGTGTGGGGGTTTAATTGGGTTCCACCAAGTGAACACAGTTAATTTAATACTTACTGCATGTTATATATTTATATTTAATACGTATAACAACTTTGGACACGATTCCAAAAGATGCCGTGTCACAATGCCCCGTACCAAACACCGTGGTGGAAGTCTTCTCGCTGTTTTTTATTTAATTAATGTTCCCCTTCATAGAGATGCTATCTTTATAACATGTAGTATGTATTTTTTTAATTAATTGGAGATTCGAGATCAGTAATTCTTTTTTTTGTTACTTTGTCCAAAAACCGTTGGCAAAGACTCATCATAAAAATTGTCCTCATGTGCTTACGTCGTACAACTTGTATTGACGACAGTGTCCAATAAAAACTCAACATATTATCCTAAATCCTGAATGACCTTTGGATAAAAGATAAGTGTCCATAATATTTATTTTGGCGTTTAATGAATGTTTTTTTTGCTATAACAGGTTTACTTACTTGACGATGCTAAACCAGTGGCGTCCACACATAATATTCGTGACGGTAATGAGGGAAGGCCATGTGCGATTTATGAATTAGGAGGATGTTAGCACGACGATGTAAATTATTGTTTGTTTTACACACATTTAATGTAGGTATATGATTTCTTGATGGAGGTGGTGGTGGGGGATGTGCATGAAATCCGAAATCCGAATCGTGTCAATAATGATACATTTATGGAATATGTGGCGGCGTAATAGTGTCGATGATGGATGCAATTGGATTATTTTTTACGGATTTACAAACAAGTTTAACGGGTCCTTCATTCACAATTTATGACCACAAATGAGTTTCATTCAGGCTTCCTGTCACGGCTACTATGCAGTTTGCTGTAACATGCTACACAAGCCAAAATCACACTGTCAATTTAATCTGACACTCAGTTAAAATAAAATCATTTAATCCGGGAGAGTCGTTAGAAATGCTGCTCTACTTTCAAGAGTTTGGTGTGTGTGCACTAATGTGGCAAATATGCTGGGTTTATGAGAGACGAAGGCATAATTCGAAAATAGTTTGATACGCCCACGCACTACGCAATGTTATTATGTGCCTATTTTTAAGTTTGTTTGCTTGCTCGCTGGTCGTTGTATCGCCAGTGACATTTTTTTAGGATATCTATTACTTACAACGACACAAAATCTCCCAAGAGTCGTAAAGAAAATAGGGCAATGACAAACACCACCAGAGTCCAAGATGACATGACTGCCCTTGTGCACGTGAACTAGCCCAATATAAATAAAATCAATATGAATGTTTACATTTGTTATGAATTATGCTTATCTCAATAAGCTACAGTAGTATTTATAAGGTGTCAACTTTAAAACTTATATCTATGATAGTCATTAAAACTTAAAACTGAGTGATCTGTTGTCACTGAATATATAAAAAAATAGTTTAGCTATTCCAAATAAACATGCCTTGATCCTTGCAAAGCTCATCCTCACGCTATTTTAGACTACTCAATAAATTATAACTATTATCGCCTAAATTACATTGAAGACATGGTAAAAGTCACACTAAGACTATATTTCGAAACTTATGATCTATTATACATGTGTTACCACGCGCCTGTATTGATTCAATGTGAAAGACAACGTGCTTGTGGGCAAGCAGGAATAAAGTTTCAGAGGAATCAGACCAAGTTTTTCAAAATCGACGCAGATTATTATTATTTTATTGGCATAAATTCCACCAAAATAGAAAATGGAGGTGAGTGCAAGTATTTTTAACGGTAGGATTTCTGGTAGCGGGCACGGGCTCCTGGACCTCCGAACTTTTTGGGTTCACATCGTCTGGGATCAGCAACCAAGAGACTTTTGTCGTATTGGGCTAGGATGTCCTTGATCTCTTTCTTACTGGCTTCATCAACATCTGAACACAAAAATAGGAAAATGAATTATATCACTAAATGATTCAGAATGACAATTTGGTGACGATGATCTTGATTATTTTTGTGATAATTAGCGTAGCACATACATTTCTGATAATACGCAACGAGGGCCTTGGAAATAGCTTGACGAATGGCGTAAATCTGAGCGACGTGACCACCTCCTTTCACTCGTACTCTGATATCAACATCCTGGAATCTTTCCTGTAATTAAAAAACACCATAACGATCCATTTTAAAAAACTTTAAAACAACAAGGGACACAACAACAAAACCTGACTTTTTAAATAATTATTTAGTGGAGAAAAAAATAAATAAAGCTCACCTTTCCCAAAAGAAGAATAGGTTCCAACAACTTGGGCTGGAGGATCCTAGGCTCTACAAGTTCCAAAGGACGTCCATTGACCTTGAGGAGACCTGAGCCGCTCTTGCAGTGAGCCACCGCCGTTGCAGTTTTCTATTCCACAAAACAATTAAACACAAAAAAACTCAATTAAATCCACCACTACCGCTAAAAATAACAACAAATAGCCCATCAGTCAGAATCACCAACTCTCCTCAATCGTTAATCTAATCACAACTAACTCAAGGCACTCCTCCAACTTTTAACTTAACTTTTTTAAAAATATATATAAACCTACCTTCCTCCCAAAGACTTGTACGCTCTGCGTACTCCCAGGGTTCATTTTCTCCATCTTGAGTCGGATGTGCTGATAAGCAGCTTATCTTCAATTTAAAAAAAATAATAATTAAACTCCTTTAAACAGTGTCACTGTTAAGGACAAATCAGCCTCAAATCTCAATCTCAATGCAAAGAGATTGTTAGCAGCGAATGCTCTCGTGCGACACAAGTCAATAAGAAGCATGCATGCTGCCGCAAAGAATTAGCCCACTCCGCATTTTCCCGTCCAAATCCCGTTTCCCTCCAACTCTTGTCGCTAGATGGCCCGCGCCTTGACCAACTCTTCTTAACAAAGCATTGCATGCCACTCTGCACTGCTGCTGCAGTGGAGGAGAGAAAAACGCGAGCACGAACCGTGGTGCTGTGCCCCTTCTTCATGCAAGGCTGCTATGCTGCTGTCGTGTAATGCTTGTCTGTGTATTCATTCACGTACCACACACGGTTGGGTCTCGGCCTCAAGTTTTTTTTTACATGCAGCAGCATTGCGATTGCGAGACGGATCTCCAATAACATATACGCAAGTGATCAGAGTGCCCCAACAAAAAAGTGCGGGAGCGGGTCACAGTGAGAGAAGTGCAGTTTTGAGGAGCACATGTTGCAGCAGCTCGCAGTTGGCAGAGTTGACGGAACTTTTTGTAAAAAAAAGTTGGTTGTTGGTTGCTGGAGGAGCAATTAGTTGAGCAGAGTTTGGCGATTAAAATTGGAGTTTTAATTGCTGGTAGGGTTATAATTATCGGGTTTGGCTCATTTTATGTGTTAACACGAGTGTTAAAACCTAACGACTTATGTGTTAACAGGCCTGTTAACACCTAACGA
Source organism: Sinella curviseta (assembly GCA_004115045.4). Taxonomy (NCBI): domain Eukaryota; kingdom Metazoa; phylum Arthropoda; class Collembola; order Entomobryomorpha; family Entomobryidae; genus Sinella; species Sinella curviseta. Next base: position 41,007,860 of record CM065489.1, on the reverse strand, counting down.
GTTACGTGCTAACACGGCTATTAACAGCCGTGTTAACGCATAACTCGTTAGGTGTTAACACTGTTAACTTAACAGGCATGTTAACACGTAACTTCTTAGGTGTTAACGCGTGTTAACACATAAAATGAGCCAAACCCGATAGGTACAATCCTACTAATTCATCTTTGTGGTTTTGTGGTCATCATCGTGAATTGCAAGAATCTTATTTTAAGCTCTGTGGAAGTTACTCTTTGTATTCCAGAAATTATGAGCGGACTAAATGTGTCCGCAGGTGCCTCCGGACCTGCAAATGGCAGGGCCCAAAAGGGATTTGAAGATTTTGGGTTATCCCAAAAAATGCTTAAAAGACTGAGAGATGATATGCGTAAGTTGAAGAACTTTTACTTTATTTTTTACTATTATTTAAGTCATGTTATAAACTGACCTTTTAAACATGTAATTCATTAATTATCGTCATTGTAAATTGCAGGAATCGCAACCCCGAGGGAAGTTCAGTCTTTTTGCATCCCAGAAATTAAGAAGGGACTGAATGTGATTGCTCGAGCGCCAACTGGGTCTGGAAAAACCTTGGCGTTTGCCATTCCAATGGTTCATAACTGGAGTAAAGATCCGCACGGAGTCTATGGGGTCGTACTAAGTCCGACTAGGGAGCTTGCTCATCAGATTAAGGATCAGTTTTGCTTTTTGGGAGGACCTGAATGTAAGGTTATTGTGGTCACTGGAGGAGTTGATTATCAAAAGCAGGCTTTGGAAGTTGTGGCAAGACCACACTTTGTGATTGCTACTCCCGGGAGGTAAGTGCAATTTAATATACCATTATGTGAAATTACCCTTCCTTCGCACATTTTAAATGACAGTATAATAAGTTTTTAATGGCTCTTTTATTGCGTCCTCCTCAGGTTGGCCGACTTGATTGAGAATGGTGATGCGGAAATCGCCCAAGTATTTCGTCGCGTAAGGATGATTGTCTTGGATGAAGCTGATCGCTACGTTGAATTTGGGGATGATTTGACCAAAATTAACGGAGTTATGCCTGAAAAGAAACAGGCCATGCTGTTCAGCGCTACAATGAGTGATCTCCAGGTGATGAGAGAGTTAGTGAAGAAAATGTCAGGAAATGTTGATGAGGTAAGCGTTCAAATTGTTGATTCCAATGCGTTATCCTTTTTGTGATTGAATCAGAACTTTTGGATTGCTTGACGCGGTGATAATACATTTATTACTAACACTTATTTATAGCCTTTCGTGTACATAAATCGCGTGGAAAAGAAGTCATCGAAAGACCAAGTGGATGAATCCGAGCTGTCCTTGCTTTGTAATCAAAATTTGGATCAAAAGTATATAGTATGTTCAGGGGACTTCAAAGATGGGTATCTGATGGAACTTTTACGATCGATCAGGGATGACAATTCTCCGACTAATATTCGTTCCATCATTATTTTTGCTACTACTTGCAGGTTTGACAAGTTTACATATTTTATTTCGTTTACAGACGTTTACGCAGTATTGACTTTTTCTTGCCATTAATTATCATTAATGATTGTTTGCATTGCTAAGTTGAGTTTTTAAATGTTGGCGTTCTTGTTATTTCTAAAATGTAGAGAATGCAAGGTTCTCTCCGTGCTTTTGACTAAAATGGGATTTTCCAACGTCTCATTGAACTCTACGATGCACCAGAGGGATCGGGAACGTGCTTTGGACCAGTTTAAGTCTAGTCAGGTTTCGACATTAGTCGCCACAAGTTTGGCAGCACGAGGTGAGTGCTTACATGGCAATTTCAACATGTTATTGAATGAGATGTTGTGTTATAATGCGTTCATTGAATCTTCAATTAAACGATACAAATTGGTGTATTTTTTCTTAGGCCTTGATATCAAGACTGCGGATCTGGTAATTAACTACGCTGTACCGATGCCGGATGAGTATGTTCATCGCGTTGGCAGAACAGGTCGTGACGAGCAGCGTGGCTTAGCTCTAATGTTTGTCGTTCCACCCAGAGATGTTCAATTTCTGACCAATATCGAATCATACATTAGAGAGAAGCTCACCGAAATGATAATGGATGGTATGTACATATTAATATCATAATATCTCACTAATAGCCCCCACTGGGCACATGTTATATTTTATTGGATGTTTAAGCAAGTGGTTACGATATGTAACGTTGTTTATATTACGTATTTACTTAAATAATTAATTTAATGACGGATACTAATTTGCGTTGTATTTTTCAGAACGGAAAGTTCTAGAAATCCTCACTGAGGTTCAAACGCACCGAAAGACCGCAGACATTAGCGTCCCGGATGAGAATCCATTCGAGCGTCCCAAGAAGAGAGTGAGAATTTGCGAAGAACCGTCCCAAGAAGAAGATGATGATGATACTGTATTAATTAAACATTCTGGGCATGGACGTCGCAACAATAGGGACAGGGTGGGCTTTCATTCCCCGGACAATAAACCACATTGAAAGTTGAAACATGAACTTTTCAAATTCATTTGTCAGACATTTGTGTCAATTTTCACTTTAGTTATGCGAAATTTTCTTCAGAAAAGCTAAAAATTTATCTAAATTGATAATTTAAAAAAAAGCGACTGGTGTTTAACCACCAATCCTTTCTAAATTTCAAAATTGATTGAGGTTTAAACTTAAACTCTTCGTTTTCGCATTAACGAAGCAAGGTTAGGGAAAATTCTAAACGAATTTCGATGTTTATTTTAGTTATCTTAGTTACCTTACCTTAATTTTTAATTACCTTAACAGTATCAGGATATTAGTTATTTGACACTTTCAATGTACACACGCGTTGTCAGTCCGTAGCAAAGTTTGCAGTCTTTGCGACGTTGCGTTGATAACAAAAATTTCATCCCACTTCTTTCGCCATTTGCATTCTTGTATGCATAAATCTAGATGTTAGCAAATGGCGATATGAAGCGGTGTGTTAAAAGTCCGGTAATTTACTTTAGGCCTAATCATAGGCCAATTCGAGAGTTAACTAATCCCGTCTCCTCCTTCCCCTGCTTTTAATCGTTGTGATAGTCATGCTTTACTTATGTATCTCATGACTTCTGCCCACCCTGCCAAAATATGGTTGCTACGTCCATGAACCTGGAATAATCACGTGTATGTATTTTTAAGGAATGGTTCATGTATGCTGTGTACGCGGTCGTGGCAATTTCAGTCATCTGTGTTGCAGTTTTTTGTTACGTCTAGTTTAATCTACTCATATTAATAACTTATAATATGTACATACTATCTTTTGTACTGATTTACAATAAAACTGAACATTGCTCTGTATATACAGAATAAACTCATATAACTCGCTGGAAGACGATTGATTCATCATACTACTATGCGTCAGTAGGTACACATTCAATTTATTGCATGCATCACCAATTATTGTCGTGTGAAAAGACGGCGGTGGGCACAGTGGGCAGGGAGAATTTCATAAAAGACTCTTTTAGTCAGAATTTGCAATTTTTTTGGTACTGATAATGGGCCTGCTTGTATCAATCACAGCGTCGCCACTTGAAACTAGAAAAAAGTTGTTTGTTGATGCGGTCTCCTCCATAATATCTACATACATAATACACAGACATTTGTACATACATGGGCAAGGTTTTCTGTTTGTGACAAGCAAGGTTTAAGCCTTTCACTTCAAAGATACTTTTTCGCGACAAGGAGCACATTTTGCAGGAGGAGCTTTGTGAAAGTGGCAGAAGAGATTTGTTTCCAATAATACATGCTAACAGCAGAATAAATATATATATTGTCTCCTCACTCACTCACTTGTCATTGTAGCGAAATATAAAAAATAAAGTTTGATAGCACCAAAACCGACTGACTTGGCCTTTGATATGCTTTAAAGTAGTCCATCTCTCAAAGCCACAAATGGAAAAAGTTATATAGACGCTTCCAATGAAAAGTTTAAAGCAAGTAGCAGCCTGCCTGCCATGCGGAAAATATCAAAGGCTGTATTATAATTTCATATAATGTGGTGGGATATACGTTACACGCTTAATCGTTACAGATGGCACGTGTTCTCAGCCAACTCTTGGAAGGAGCAGTTAATACGGCTCCCCAGCAATTCATATACGGGTCCGTGTGTGTTCCAAATCTGGGATTCAATTCAGGCATACTGATTCGTCTGGCTTCATCTTCTTGAGTATTCTCACTTAGGTACATGCATACTTTTATCGACAATATCATTGACTCATTAACCGTTTCTCAAACTCATCTATCATTCTAGACCTACATCAAACTCAAAGGAACACGGGATCATCCGCCGATCCCACTTTCCCCAATAATAGCAGCAATTGCTTCCCATGAAAGGATGACTCAACTGACTGACTACTGACTGATGAGCACAGAAATTTCGATAGTTTTGCTGCTGCAGTTGTTGTTGTTTTTTTTTTGTAGTCCTTTCCTCTATTTTGGAAATGGAATATGGGATGAATGAGTATATCGAAATGTTGTTGTTTTTAATGAATCTGTCGGGCTGAAAGGATTGATGAACCTTATGCAATTCTTAGCACATTGTCGATCAATAATAATGAACAGTTGTGGAGTAAAAGTAGTAAAGATCATCAACGAAGCAGTTTGTATAAAAAATGCATTCATTAATCCACTACGCATTTCTGAAAGGACTAATGATGTTCAGGCAGGATGTGCACAGAGATCAACAACAGGTTTCCAAGCCAACAACAAAGGCGACCAGTCTTGCATTCCCCCATTCCATAAATTTGCGTGTCACACACACACACACACAACAGCAGATAAATGAGTGATTGCCTTTTGGAAAATGGAAACAAGGCGCAGTTGTCTTCCGCTCCGCATCCAGCTCGTGAAACTTCATTGTTTTAAAACGGAACGGAAGTATTGATTGAGGGAGAGCATTATTGACAGGGAAATAAAAAATATAATCAATCAACGGAATAATTAATGTGCTATGGCTGCTGGACGTTAGATATAATTTTTATAAAGTCGAGCAGGAAGTGTTGAACTTCTCTCTAATCATTATTCATCCAGGATTCCCTGTAGAAATTAACATTTGATGATGTTATTAATAAATGGCAAAGTTCCGCAAAGTACAATATTTATTGATTGTTAATGTGGTCATCAACTGACCAATACACTAAATGATACTGCCAAGATAACAAATGTATAACTTGGGTTCGTGTTTGGTTTTTGGAGGAAAGTTGCGCAGTGCTTGGGATTTTTGCTGGCTTTCTATATTTCTGTCAGTTTTGGGGCGACGTGCAACTAGTACTTTTCTCGATATGGCAACTCTCACCAACATTTTCTTATTACGATTACTCATGATATAGATTTGCATTATCGAAACACGTATGATATGATTCAATTAATAGCTACACAAATATAAGCATCATGATTATACACTTGCTAGAATCATAATCTCTATCGAAAAGAAGGAAAGTTGTTGTTTGCTTCCTTTTCCGCACAAATCTTTTGCCGATCACCTAGCTTGCCCGAGTCCCCGTCTCAACAACGCAACTACTACCCGGTCCACTTTGTTCTTGGAAGACCCTTTCAAATTGACTCATCCAACCTTTAAGATTGTCGAGTGGTTCAGCTTTTTCTTCATCTCGACAAATAGAGCACTTGTTGGTATCACTGCTCATCTTGATGTCAAAGTAAATGCTTACTGGATATGATCATCGATCATGAACTTGATGCTTTGTTGTGTCTTGTTTCCGAGAAGAAAGAAAGCTGAAAGCAGTTCACAACAGAAAGAATGGCTGCACAACAAAGAGAGATAAGACAATTGGGCAATCAAGCGTAACTTGTCAGCGTCATTCCAAGAAGGAACTGTGTTGGGCGACTACTCTTTTGTATTTTCTTCATGTTTGGCGTATTATCAAGTCATCCATGCGCAATGAAAAACCTGCGTTACGCTGTATCATTAAAATATTCAGTTTGACCACGTTTTGAACCTTGTTTATTCCAACTTTTAGATGGATTTCGAAATTTTCAAAGGAGGCATAGAGGAAATTACACATGTCCTCCAGATGCATAATATGTGCTTTAGTCGCGAAAGTGCTCCCTCAGCAACAACAACCTGGTACCATGTCACCGCTTTGCCTTGACTGCATGACTGCATTCCACCGGAAGCGCAGCAATTCGCTGGCAACTTTCTTGGTGACTGTTGATGTGAGGGAAGGGCACCGATGACGATGACTACTTTTTCATTTAAACCCGTATGAGGCTTACGCTAATGCACCTGATGATTCTTTGCTGATAGTCTAATAATCACCACTAGTTGTTTCGCAGTCCTTTACTATCGCATGATTCACAGTTAAGTGATCCTGGCAAGTGCAATTTTCTACCTGTGCGCTACCTTACTTTGACAAGCACGTCACATCTCACCTTTCTCCATCCAGCAAACCTGTGGATGCGTGAAGAAAAGTAACTGTACGTCAGTTTCTCTGACCAAAATCAACACAGCTAAATGTCAAGTTGGCCTGGCCGAAAAAAAAACGTTTCATTTCCGGCTCAGCTGGAAAATATACACGTGCCTTCCCCAGAGACAACGCTGGAAAAGGTGGACACAAAAATAGAAGTTTGACACGATGAGTAATTACATGTGTTACAGGTGGTCAGTATTACCTTCGGTACACTTTTTCAGTGTATACCTACGCATGCCTGGAGAAAGGGAAAGTCGCATTCATTTTTTTAAAGTAAGGATGTCTCAGGGTGCCCCGCTCGCAAAAACTCTGGCAGCTTCCTGCGTATTTGGTCAGCCAGATTTATTCCTCATAATAAGCCGTCACACCACCACCCTATTATTTATCAGTATTTAATAGTATTACCCAGTGCGATAAAGATTTCATTGTTTCGCCGAAAAAAAAATCTAGCAAATTATTAGATGACTTATGTAATTTTGATGATACGAGCAGAGCTACACGGAAACTTAATGTATGTAGGCTCACATAACTGATTATGCTTGATATGATAATGATATGCGCGAGTAGTGGGCAGATAAAAAAAAGGAAGGCGTAATAAATCCTATTAGTATTTTATTAAGACTTTACCAACATATCGCATCATCACTTTTTACAAACAATTCCGATTTCATTCTGTCAACCCACATCGTTTTTTTTTGTGGAATGGGGTCTTTTTTTCTATAATATCCTTGTGTACACTTGAGAGAGATGGACGGAGGAGGATGAAATGATATCAGGTCTGCTGATGTACAAGCTAACGCATTTATTTTCCCTGTCAATCTACTTGCTACCCTTTTTACTCTTTCTCTCTCTCTCTCTCTCTCGTTAGTCATTACAAAAAAAAATATTTTACTCCACACGTTCTGCATTCTACCTGTGTAAGTGGCACACACACAGAACAGCTAATTTATTTATTTAAAAGAGAGCAAAAGGCGTAAAATGGAGAGGAAAACGAAGGGAAAGTTACTACGTACGTACTATTCCGTTTTGTGTGTGTGTGTGTATGCCCGTAAATAATTCATTTGGTTGTCTCCTCTTCTGATCTTTCAGTCTGACGAGCCGATCCGGTAAGATTTAATATTATCGCTTGTGAAAACAAGCTCCTCTGTTCTACAAATTGTACCTATCTCTCCTTGTTACGTCAACATTCTTCTTCTCACTCTCTCCCTCTCATCCCAGCTACTCTACGAACCACTACTTTCTCCAACAAATTGATGTTTTTTTTTCTCCCTATTATTTATAAATGTATTTTATGGATTGAGGAAAAATAGCTTTTCAGTTAAGCCTCGACTAGAGCAGAATACACAAACCACCACCACCAAAAGATTTCTCCCTCTTCCTTGTTTACCATTTCATGTATGCAAATAGGTTGATGCTCGCAATTTAGCAAAAAAAATTTTTTTTGGATACCTCCGTTGTCGTCGTCCTGTTTGGATGTGCGTACTCTGTACACAGAAGAGAAATAATATGCATACATCTCATCATGCTTACTACTGTTATTATTAGTACATGGTACAAAAGTTATTAGTTGTTCTGTATTGTTCTTTTTTCATCTCTCTCTCTCTCTCTCTCTTGTGGACTTAACTAAAAATGTGCAATCTCTTGTTTGACTAAATTGCTGTCGTCTGACAAAGTACATTGATTTCCTTTCGACGTCGTCGTCGTCGTCGTCGTCATCGTGACTAGAATGCTGATTAATTAAAATACCTGGATTGCTCATACAAATCGCATGGATGTTCCTGCGTCTTTTTTTTTGTACATGGACCGCGGTAAACCTAATAATGCATAGCAAGTTGACTTGACGCACTCGCTGAGATTTTCTTCCCCCCACAAAAAGTTATGCAAAACTTTGTAAATGTGATGGCGATGACGTATGTACTTGAGGTGTTACATTTTTGCTACACCTTTTGATTCATTTCATATATGATCATATATTGTTCATTGTGGAATATTGCACCAAAGTTTTTGGGCTTCACTTTTACTCTTTTCCTCTGCAACAAGCCGCACAACAACAACAAGAAATGCGTTACTTTTTCAACGAAAGTTTCCATTCAACACTTTTTCTACCGCCGCCGCCATTACGATACATGTACTTGCCAGGAAATGCTTCAGTCTGCCAGTCTACCTTTCCCTTTTCAAAAAAAATTTATAATGATTTCGACCTTCCAGGAAGAGAGGCTGGCATGCTACATGTTGCATTTGCATTATATAATAATAAACCAATACATTTTCTTCCGCCACGCCGCCTGCTCACCTGTTAAACTTTCCACTGTATTTTTTTTATTTCATGAAAAAAAAACAATATTCCCAAACTTTTTTTTTGTGGTGGAAAATGTTTTTTTTAAATTTTATTCAAGAAGATAGGTATGGAAAGCAAGAGCAGCAGGTCGATTTATGGTGCTCGGAGGAAAAGCTGCGGCAGCTGTCATCATCATCATCATCATCATGTCATGGTTTCTTGCTCTGCGTGTGTGGAGAAATGTAGTGAACGAGACAAAAAAAAAGAAAGATTTATACAGGACCATGTTCTGGGGTAATGTGAATTTTATGAAAATTGACAAAGCCTTCGCACAACCACAACAACAAAACAAGCAAGTATAAAAACTCTCATATCCGTTCTAGGAGGAGAAAGCAAAGTGAAAGTCAAGCTAATGGAGCATTGTTGGTTTTTTTAGAACATAATCTGTAGTAAATCCCTTATCGAGTCGCCGGCTACAAAAGTATTTTTGTCCGTTTAACCTTGCAAATTTGTCTTGGATTCTAATTGAATAATTCAAAGTAATATTATTATTAAAAAGAGGGTCTTTTGTGGTAATTGTGCTGTATGTATGTAGGTATGTAAAATTTATGTACAAAGGTCGCAAATTAGCAATTGTTGTAAATAATGCTCATAGACCTCTTGAAAGTCTTCTCTCTGCTGACGATACGATACTTTATTGAAATCTCGTGGGAATCTCTCAGGATAGACGTATGACGAAAATGACTACAAAGAGGGTCAAAAATTCAGACAACAATAAATGGCTCTAATATAAAATAATATTTAATGTCTGCCCATGCATTCACACAACGGTCTAATGTAAAGAAAAAAAAACGGGACGAAGAATAAAAAAAAAGAAGGGAAACAATTACCTACATATTTTAGTAGACACATTATTAATAAACGGAGCATAAATATTTTCCCTGGGCAACAATAAGCAACGCTGTTTTGCTATAAACATTGCATTTCCTCCTCCTCTCTGTCGTTCGTAAAGCAGGGGAAAACTGCTGGGAAAATGCTAAGATTCATTTTAAAGTTTAATAACTTCCATTTATAGGCTCGGCCTTTAAAGCAAACAGCTCTTACATGATGTAGTCTACATCTCACACACATACAAAAGCAGTCTTTCTTTCAAACCATTTTTCTACCACACGAAAAAAAAAACGTAAAACTCTCTCATGCATTAAAAATATTCAAGTGCCTACTGTATACACGTTGGTCGCAAAAAAATGATATTTTTTTTTGCTGTATGCAAATTACTCCGACTTAGTTCCAATTAGTTTCCAATTCAATTCCATAGATGCACACACAAGCAGTTCTTTTATGAAGAATTGTTCATGAAAAGGAAATATTTTTTTTATACATATTATTATTTTTTATAGAATTTACCTGTTTTTTTTTCTTCTTCTTTTCCTTCAAGGTGCCTTTTTCTACTTGACAGCCCACATTTCACCCATATATATATATCAATTGTAGTGAAATCCCTTTACAAAGGAAACAAATGGTAGCCCTTTACACACACAAATTGTGTGTAGGAGTTGCCATCATCCGTTCCAGTTAATAAAATTCATATACATATTTTTTTGCTTTCTTCTTCCCGTCAATCTCAAGAAAGGTCTGGTGAGCACAGAGGACAGACGGATAATGTTGGAGGAGTCACCTCCACACTAGTCGGAATGCCATGCCATGCCATGCTGCTGTTAACCAGTTAATTTTCTCCTTTTTTCCCATCTCTCCCTGCTTTAAAGTCCCTCACACAAACTAGCCATTATATCATCATGTGCTAAAATTCATCATTCTCATCACCATCGTCTTCATCTTTGAAAATAATAATAATATGTACGTGTTATACAATATGAATTTCTATATTACACGGCGTCCTATGCATTCCAAGCGCTGTATGGCACATGCACAAGTAGTAATTGTTTTCTTAAACCATGTGTAGTAAATTATGCTTTTAAAAACACCTTTTTTATTAATGCCTTTTATTCCATTGTGCTGCTCTGCTCCATCCTCTCGTGAAAGCTATCCTAATAGCATATATAACAGACAATTTACTCTTTTTTATCTTGTTGTTCCACCCTCTTCCCCTTTCTCTTTTTTTTCCACGAGGATATGATGATGAGGATGATGGCTCCGTTTCTTTTTTCTGCTCCTTAGTCTCTGTTTTGTTCCTTTTCATCTCACACTTCCATTACACTTTCTTTATTTTCTATTCATCATCATCGTCTTGTTCACATTTTCCTCTCCTCTTCTTCTTCTTCTTGGTGGTCCGAGTTTTTTATATTTTTGTATATACAATTCCCCGGTGCACAATGTCGGATGTTGAATGAAGAACATAAGCTAAAAAGCTGTGCAGAGGAGCAGGAGCAGCAGCAACAACACCAGAGAAACATTTCTCCTACAATGTTTCTTCAAACTAACCCACATACATATACACACATGCATTAGCTTACATACAATAATCGTACAACCTTCTTGATGATAATGATAATAGTAAGTAGAGAGAGAGCAGAAAGTCATCTTTATTTCCCTTTTTTGCACACACACACACACACCCATATAAAACATTACCAGCCGCTAAATTTCCCATTTTTTTTTACATATCAAAAGCATATCAAGGCAATCCAATAAAGCCAAGTGAAGAAAGCTCCGGGATAATAAGCGGCGCTATATTACATTATAGAGCTAGAATAAAAAAAGAGAGGAAACTCTCTCTCTCTCTCTCTCTCACTTTCTTCTCCGCTGGCAGTAAAAATATTTTGTAATGGAATACCGTTGAATTCCTTTTTGCATCATCATCATCATCCTCCTCATCTGCCTCTGTCTAAAAGTATCCCAAGAGAATTGACTACCTTTCTTCATGTGTGCCGTATATTACTCTGGCCCTCCTCCTCCTCCTCAGTGAGTCGAGTCGGCTAGTGCTAAATCCTTTCTCAAAAAAAATAGCAAATACCGCGTGAAATCCTCTATATGTCATATTTAAGTTTTGTGAGATATATATTTTCCTTTTGCCAAGCTTGATTTTTATTTATTCGAAATAAGTTGTTGAGGCAACGCAACAACAACGGTGACTAAGATAAGTAGGTATCGAGAGAGATGTTTTTTTTCTTCTTCTTTGACTTGCTTGTACATATCTACATTGCCTCACACTCTGACAGGAACAAAGAATACTTTTCACAAAATAAAATATTTTATTACAACTTACTCGCTGCTCCTGCCACCCTTAAGCTGATATGTGTATCAGGCATACATTGTCATGAATGACATGTCTTGTCAAGATAACTGAAAGATTGGAATTTTATTTGTAATATTGAGTCTGTTTGTATTTGTATTGTCTGCGCCCGTCTTGCTTCCGAGGAGGAGAAAATATTTATATAATAATAATAGGAAAGTAAGTGGGAGGGAGAGAGAGAGAGAGAGAGGAAAAGTGAAAGGAGCAGCAATTTACATGATTGCATTACGATTACAGCTTGTTGCTACTCTATTTTTTTGTGACAAGGAAAGTTGCTCACGTTCTGATGAATGATCAATGGAACACTTAAACAACTTTTTGCAAGAGAAGAGAGAGAGAGAGAATCGCCATTTTTTTGCCCTGCTTTCCTCCGAAGCAAGTCCAGTAGTGGTGACTATGATATTTATACATATTATCACCGAGAGAAATGTCTTTCTCTCTCTCTTTCTCACTTTCCACTCTGGCAGACTGACTTGAAAGGAATTTATAATGCATATTATTTTTGTATAAGTTTGAGTTTATTGGGGGCATAATAAAAAATAAATAAATAAATAAAGTTTTCCAGGAGGAGCAGAAAGGGAGATGTGAAGTGGAAGGTGGAAAAGTATTTATCAATTTAACTTGCCCCTTTTATTAAAGAGGGAAAAGAAAGAAAGGGAGAGAGTCCATCAAAACTCTCCACTTTTCTTTCCGAAAAAGCTGTTTGATGCTTGCTTTGTAAAAATTTGCATGCTCCTCTTCCTTCCTGGTTTCCTTTCCCCGCTTTCTTTCCACCTTTTCCCACAAGTGAAATGATATGCTAAGCATGTATAAATACTTGGCTGTTATTCGACGTGCCACACACACACACACAGCACATTGTGCTTTGCAAATGCTGATGGATGACTGAAAGGTAAATACTTGTATTCAATTTGGAGCCTTTGTGTGCAAGATATCACTCCTTTTATTTTAAAGGTAAATACTACGAGAAAACTTGTTGTGCTGCTGCTGCTGCTGCTGACGATGACGACCATGATTATGAAGCCTTTTCTCCGTATAATGCGCAGTTTGTTGGACACTTGTGAAGTCTATAGATAGCTCATATTTATTATATTGTTGGTTGGTTGGTGTAAATGTGCTTTTCATATTGGGTTTGGAAAATGCTCGGAATGTCTAATACAGTCAGTCAGTCAGTGCGATGAGCAGAAGGACCTTTTTGTCAACTTTTTTTTTTCTCAAAAAGTTGCCAAATTTCACATTGGCAAAGTGAAAGTCGTCGCGTGCGTGGGAGAAGTAGCCCATGCACTCTCAAACCTCAATAAAATATTCATTTCTCTATAAGCTTATCTATGTATCTAGCGGCTTTCTTTTTCATTTCTTCTTCAACTGACACCTGACACCAAACAACGCACAAGTCTTTATACAAAAAAGTATTTCATGTCATAAAATGATAGTTTTGCCAAATTGTGCATTGCCACTTTCTCTACATGGTAGAACGATAGGTATATGGCTGAATGTGTGTACATTTTATTTTAATTTCCACACCTGGCATGCCCAAAAAAAAATGTTTTCTTCTTGTCTGCTGTCTGCTAAAATAGTGTGGAATTATAATGTTTTTTTTGTGCGGTTGATTTTTGATGAAAGTGCATAGGTACATATGTAATATGTATATGTACGCCTACCTACTTAAATACAATTCGGTTCCTTTGATCTTTACACTGGCGTGGTGATGGGAAGAATTCAAAAAAAAATAACATGATATAATATTCAAATCGCATAATATTATGTGCATGCATACAATTCAAAGGCCGACATTATCATACCTCCTCCTCCTCCTCCTTCTACAAAAGTTATTCTGAGGATGATGAACGTGTCTATCTTGCAGAAGAGAAGAGGGCTAATGGATGATGATGCAAAAAAGCTTATGCAATCTTCTCTAGAAAATAGCAGCTCATCTCTCATATTATGATTGTACATTTATTAATATTACATTGAGAGAGAGAGAGACTAAAAACTATTGAAATGGAGTCACTCAGAGTGTCAGTCATCCAGAATTCTCTGAGTTTAAAAAAATGCGTTGGACGCTTGGAACATGACTCTCTGAACTTGAATCCATCATAATATGCATATCTACATACATTTTTGTTCAAAATATGCATACATTCCAGTCAGTCATGCACAATTTCCATTTTCTATTGAATGAATCACGAACTTTGTTCGGAAGGTCTTCCGAATGGGTTTAAAGACGAAGAGAGAGAGAACGTGACTGATGCTAATAATAATTTCATGGCATATTTTTACAACTTGTTATCACACCATTTTCTCATAATTAATTTTATTAAAAGCGGGAGCCGGGGATGATGACGCAACACATTTTTTTTTTCTCTCTCTCTCTCCTGACATGCTTCACATATTCTTACCTAGCGCCAATCTAATTTTCCTCGAGTGAATGCTGTCACTGAGAATAGGAGCACGGAAAAAAAAATTGTAAATTGCCTGGAAATCACACGATTCTGTCTAAATGATTCCATTCCTTCAACACTGCTACTCATAAAGAGAAAGCTGCGAGGGGAGAAAAAAAAGCCAAGCCACATGTTGAATCGGATGATAAAAAAAAAATTTGTAATAAGTTTGTTTTCTTTTTTTTGATAGAAGGGAAAGCGAAGTGGAGCTTCTATTATATATGCCACGTCTTCTGAGCCCTTTTTTTACACAGATTCATCCTCTCTGCCTGTCTCCCGTTTTTTTTCTGCATTTCATATAACGAAGTATTTGTCACTGTCAGCAAGATTGTCCTCTACGTGAAGCATGTGAAAACGAATCTGATGATGACGGCTGCTAAATCTTTTATGCAGATTTAAAAAAAAAATTATAAATGGGGGCTTCTTGAGCACTTTTAATCCAAGGTTACAGAATATAGCCACTGGTCACAATCACAGACGGATGATTATGGTTTCTTTTGTTTCGAGACAAAATGACGCAACAGCCCACGCATACTTTTACTTATTACAAGTAATTTAGCAAAGAAAAATGGACTGGACAGGAGAGAGATATGAACCACTTATTATGTAGGTACAAATTACTAATATTTACCATAACAGGTAATCATATTCCCCCATCATCAATTTGTACCCAGTAAATGGACGTCTATACCCAGTAACCAGCCAAACAAATCTATACACTAAGCTTTCACAAACACGTGGCAGGTTTATTAGCTATTTATTGCGCACTGGCACAGTTAAAAATAGGACAACAGACGTAAATATTTACGTAAACGTTTTTTTTTTGCCTGGACAAAAAGGCAGAATTGTATACTAGGTAGATATACAAATAATATTTGTCGACGATCATAATCGATGATGGTGTGACAACGACGTGCATCATTCATTATCATCATATCGCATCGATAAATTATGTATTAATTTTGAAACCTGAGTATATATCGATAGCGAGAATCCACAGCTGCCGGACTACCAGACGTTTTGATACACTTTTGCCTGGAATTCAATAATAGGCTGTCATATTCTCAATTTCCTGTGGAAAATTATTTTTCCTTTTTTTTTTTGTTGCAATATTAATTCAGCGATTCGTTTTCCCGGTCCGAAAATAAAGCTAACTGGTTAGGAAGATCCAGCAAGAGATATGGACGCGATATAACATGAATGATTGTTAAGATGGAGTGTTTTTTTAAAAGCGTCAATTGCTCACCGTTTAATGACCCCTTTCCTTGAGAAAATCACGGCGTCTTTTTATAGAGTTTTTGCATAACTTTTTTCTCGCAAAACTACGGAGCGCAATACCTGAGGCTACTGACGTACTGCTTGCCTTATCTCCATCTGCTTCCTCTCCGGATTCACACTAAATTGCATAATAAATACGTATTATATGTTACGTAGGTATACCTATATATAATATTCTATTCTCCAGCGCCATATTGTTATGAAATGTCCTAAAAAATACTTAACAATGAGATGATATATATTGACGGACAACAATATATATTGTTGAATAATAATATGTACCTACATTTAAACAAATTTATACTATTCACGTTTTGCCAAATAAAATGCTACCTTCAAAAACTAAATGATGACTACGATGCTTACGCCATCACCTCTCTATCGCTCGCATCATTGCCAACAACTCTGGCTTTGTAGTTTTATGCAAGTAGCGAGGAGAATTTGCCTGGAGGCCATATAATACGCAGTGTTGCGAACACACTTCTTCTTCTTCTTCTTCTTCAAAACTCCGACTTCTCTAATGGCAATGTTCTGTGTATGCTGATGCGAGAGAAAGTGTTGTCTGTGTGTACATAACATCAACCAACCAAACTCACCAACAAAAAAAAACATTTTGCACAACAACAAAGGCAGAGTGAAAGGAGGAGAAGGAGAAGAAGAAGACGAGAAAAAAATATATATATTCAAAGAGTTTGTCATCTTTGCTGGTGTTGTGCCTACAAGCACGCATAAAAGGAAACCTTGATTTCATCAAATAAAATTTACTTTCCCTTTTTTTTCTCCCTTTTTTCGTGTGATGCTTTCCTTTTGCTACAACGAGCATGTAAATTGTGACCACCCTCAGAGCTACCACACTAAACTAATAGTGCTGAGCTGATGACGATATCAAAAGCGGGATGTGTCAGTCAATCAGTCAGTTAGAGAAGCTATAGTAGAAAAAAAAGTTTTTTTTTTGTATATATTTATTTGCTCTTTTTTTTACAAAAAATAAATGTAGAGCGATACCAAGAAAACTTTTGAGTGAGTCGACGACATAACAACAACCTCATCAATATGGAAAAAAAAAATTTTGAGGAAAAAAAAAAGTTGCTTTCATTTTTTCTCCCTTCTTCTTTTTTTTTTGTCATGTGACAAATAAGTATATAATATTTTCATGCATTTTCTTGGGAAACTTAATGGAGGCGTGAAATAAGCTGCTTGTAACTGTTAATATGTGAGAATCGGAATAGGCAGAGATTTTGAAGCTGGAAGCGCTAATGCAAAGTGAATCTACTACCATGCAAGTTTTTCAACCCTGAAATATAACTTTATAAGTAACTTTTTTTAGAGAGAAAGTAAAAGACAAACAAAAACAAAAATGGTTCGGCGTACAGGGTAGCATACTACGTCATTATTCTGACTTTCTGACGGTACGGTAAAAAAAATGTAAGGTTGAAGGTGTTTTGTAGTTCTGTATATATTCCTCTGCGATTACGATGGTCAGTGAAGCCAACTATCAAACGTGCTAATAATAGAGGCTTGAAAATTGGGGAAAGTGGCATTGTCATCATTGTCGGAAAGGCTTCATTAGTACAAGGAGAACCCTGACTTGTCGCCTTCAATCAAGCGCTGTAGGACGGACCAGCTTGATTGGATGGATGGGATTGACACCTGCACATCTAGACTGGACACATGGACCATGTCACGAGTCAGAGGGACATCATTCCGAGAAAATTGTCTCCATGTTTTGAAACCGGAATGTGAGTCAGTCAGTCGCAATTTCCTCACACGACCAGAGAAAGGGCTGAGAAAGTCGACCAGTTATTCTCTCTAAACTTTCTCTAAACTCAAATCTAGAGCAATTGGTGTACAGCGGCCAATTATAATAGTGAACTCTGAACTAAAGGCTTAAATGAAACGAATATGCATTTCAACCCGTTAATCCAAAAATTCATTGTCGTCACGGTGTCGCTGAATGCTGGACAGACTACTTAAATATGTGTAATAGCAATCTACGTCGCATGCGATTATGGCCATGTTCAAACAAAAAATTTATTTTACGAAAGTTAAAATAGATACTTTTATAGCAAACTATGTGGATGTAGGATGATGCTATTAGGATCATGATGTTGGTAATAGAGGGAACTAACGGACCAGGTGGTCTTACTTACTTTCGCCCAGCCAACTATGTAAGTATCCAGGATAAATTGAGAACAGAGGAACTAGGCAAATCCATTCATGGCGTCATGTCATATAATAATACGCAGGAAAAATAATGTTTAACAGTATAATATTATCTTTTTTTGGGTGCAAAACCCACACCGAAGACGACGACGACAATGAAGAACATCATGCATCAATCCAAAGAGGCAGAAAGAAAGAGGATAGAGCGAATAAACGAGAGAGAGAGAGAGAGAGAGAGAGAATCAGTTTTACGTGAGTGAGTCAGTTAGCCTGCTTGAGAGAGCTCCATGTTTTTTCCACAACTTTTTCAGGGATATAAAAAGGAGCTCGGGGGTAGTGCCTCTCAAGCAGTCTGTTTTACTTGCGAGTCTGATTTGCAACGAGCGTAGTAGCATTCGCAACCGAAAGTATAAAAAGAAGCTCTGAAAAATTATTGCCAGAGAAAGTAGACATATTCTCTCACAATCACACACACACACAGACAAAAAAAAAGCAGAAATACTTTGTACAATTACTGTAGGTGAAAGTCACACATTTCCAATCATTTGTCACAGTTCATTTTTTCCAACTGTCATTCAATTGTCACCTGAAAATAAAAAGCCGTACTACTACTACCACCTATATATTCAAGCAACAAAGAAACAGGGAAACATCAGGAAAGTAGAATTGAAAACAAGTTTTTTTTCTTCTTCTATATATCAAAAAAAAATATTCATAATTTTGTAAAGATCAGAGTTTTTTTTTCTCTCTCTTGACATTGTTGTCCATTTACACCTTTTTCAAATTCTTCTCCTTCGCCAGCAATAATCGACTAGCAAATACATTTTTAATTGCAACAACTCTGACCTCAATCATTTCCACACCTTTTTTTTCTTCAAAACATACTCGTCTTGTAAGTTGAAACCCCAATTCTACGAAACGTATTTCTCGTAAAGAAACAAAAAAAGTGACAAAAAGCGATCATCTAGGAAGTTTCCATTTTCCAGCTCTATCATCATCATCATCACCTTGACCAGCATCACTCTCCATCTCAGAGACCCGCAACTAAACTCGCCGAAAGCAAGATGAAGGAAAGTACAAGACACTGTGTATTCCTCGCCGTGGCTCTCATCATTGTCTGCCTCGTGTCTCGAGAAGTGGCCGGTTACCCCATGCTCGAGAATGGGGGGAACAACGGACCATATGCTTCCAATGGCGGAGTTCAGTCGCCACTCCAACCTAATCCTGACGCAAATATTAAGGATCTTCAGTTTCTGCCAGGTGCACAAAACGCTTTTGACAACAGGTAATAAATACAAACAACATTTCATTACCCTTTTATTATTTTATTTCCCCGTCATCGGAATTCCATCTCAGCTACATATCCTTTGTCCATGCTTACATAACTTGTACATAACTAACTTGCCTCCTCTTTTTTTTATGCAACGCACAACAATGAATTACTCAAGTTGTTGCGTTGTTGTTGTTGTTGTTGTGTGCGAGAAAGAAAAGAAAGACAATGCCGTTATTTCTTTCGTGTCGTCAGTTCTTAAAATAGCCTGTTTTTTTATTCCAAAGCGAGCTGCTGCTGCGATCTTCTCCCCAATATGCACATACTTTTTTTTTCTTCACCCTGTTGATTCTTTTGCTAATAATAAAAAGCAAAGTTTTTCTTTTCTCTCTCGCGTCGCCACTACTACCACTTGTCCTCCTCATGCCATACTCCCTTTTCTCAGCTTCAACAACTTTCTTTCTTTCTTTCTCTCGCTCTTTATATATCACCACACCATAATACATAACCTCCTGTTGATCATAAAATGGCGTCGCGCATTGCCCCGTTCACACACAAGGCGACTTTGCGGAGAAAGCATACACACATACACGCTTTGTGTGCCAGTAACCTAGATTGCTGAAGTGAAGTGGAAAAAGATGAAATAATAAAAAACGGTAGTAGAGCATCAGTATGTATTTTTTTTGGACAAAAGCCATAAGAAGACGCAAGGAGAAAAAAAAAGTTGAATTTTTTATGACCAAAGACAAACCAAGGAGTAGTGAACTGGAATAGAAGCAGGTCTCGTGTATGTCTCATTCAATTGCTGGTGTGTTTTATTTTTGTATGTAGTATTTTTCATTGAGCGGAATGGCAGTTTAATTAAGCTCTAATTAGGAATTTCATTAAGGGAAAGTGCTTCTTAGGAGAATGTGGAGGAGAGGGAAAAACTAATATAAAATGTATGTAGTATAAATAGAGAGGCGTTCTATTTTGCCAAAAGATTTAAAGTACGCAACGTGAGCGTAATTGTAGGCACACTTGAGCAGGTACTTTCTACAAGTATGGCATGATTAGTATCCTTTCATCTGGAGAAAAGGCAAAGATTTTCTATTCATTCAAGTTCAATGGGAGGAAAAGAAGAAGGAGAAGGAAGGAAGGAAGGACTCCTTTTTTCTTAAGACATGCACACAATTTTGATTTGTTTCACTTGTTTTGCTCTTTTTTTGTAGCCTCTTGTTAATTACAAGGTTGTGTCTTTGTTCATTGTGCTCTTTCTATCTTGTTGACTACTAGTTGATTGTTGAAATTACGACCTATAAACTCTGCACGGATAAGCAATTAAAAGTAATGACACTACTAAAAGCTGAGGCTACCATAATCACAATTATTATCATTATTATTACATTTGGAATAGCAATCTTTAGTGAAATAAAGACAGAGACACAGAGAGAAAAGCGCAACACTTTCCCTTTTGCTCAATTCGAGTAGACAATTGACACAAAAAGATAATCAAGCATTCAAACAACCACCCTTTTGATCATCATCATCATCATCAAAACAACGAAACAAGCTTTCCGAATTCACTGATGCGCGCATTCAAGATGAAAAGTGGGATTGAGTGATCCGAACAAGTAGTAATGCATCCAGTTTTATTATCATTATTATAACTTAATATTCGCCTTTTGAATTTCACCTGATTGAATGGTCATATTGCTGGCTGTTAAAATGAGAGGGATAAACTGTTATATATATATCACGTTGTACTTTTAATACAAAACTGCTCCAGTGCACTTCACCTGAAAAACCTCATTGTCTACTAAAATGTCTTGTAGAGGAGGAGGGAGAAGAGCTTTGCCGGTTTTAGTTTTGCTTTTTAGTACTTGGCTCTTGTCAGTGTTTTCGCTTGTCTATATGCTAAACACCTCATAAATCCGTATTTTAGGAGCAATTTCGATGGTGGTGGTGGTGGTGGCTTAAAACCAAGGATGAGTTGGAGGAGCTCACCTTCATTTTGTCATCAAACTTACTTTTAGAGCACATATCGCGTAGATGCTGCCGTTATTACTCGGGTTAGAATTTAAAGACCATTTCCCGTTGTAATAAATGGAATGCTGGAAATATTCAAGTGGCTTCATTCAATTTTATTGAGCTCAAAGTAAGCTTGGAAAATATTTGGAATTGCAAAATGATTGCATAATAATAACTAATAGCAATATAATGTTCCAAAATTAGGATAGATTTTTTTTGTACAAGTAGTGAAATTCATCCTTGTACAGAAACAAGCATAATTGAATATGTGGAGTGATACAGAGATGCATACAATTTGATGAGATTGCATAACGCAATCAAGAACAAGAAGCAGCAAAGCTAAAAATGATAACGAAGAGCACAACAAATACTGGTGACAAATATATATGTTTACCTAGAAATTAATTGAATACGTGACTTCTCCTGCGCATTAAGGTTGAAGTGGACGACGTTTAATTAAATAATTGATTTGTTGTGTGCTCCAACATTACATTCTACACCTCTAGCTCTAGCTACATATATTAATAATTTTGCTGGTTTCGTTATATTCGTTACGTTTGTGTGTTGAAAAACCTGGGCCAACATGGCGTCAAATGATGTTTCCATGGTACGAAAATAGAAAACAGAGCGAGTTGGACAAAGCTGGGAATGGGAAAATAATATATATAAAAAAATGTTGTTCAAGCTAAAATTGGAGTTCATTGTGCCGTTGCTGCGTTGTTGTTGTTGTATGAACTATATATATGAACCCATGTTCATATATTAAATGTATGTTTCATCCTCTGTTGATAAAATAAAAAATCAGTGAACAACACAATTTGAGTCGCAACAAGAGCCCTTGTTGTAGTATTTTGTTTTGGAGCATCTCATCACAAAACAAGCACCTTTTATAATTTTTTTTTGTAGTGAAAGCTGTTTTGCTTCTGCTGCCCCTTTTTTGTGGTGGATGGATGGTGGTGGTGGGATGGGAAAAGGAAGAAGAAGAAGAAGATGCTAGCTTATTATTATTATTATATATATATATTTTTTTTTCATACAAGTGGTCTAGTCAGAGGCAGGGATTACAAGTAAGGTCTAACAAGATTAACTTTTGTAAGCCAAGCAGAGAGTGACTGAGCAGTGCTCAGTGAGCACTGATACTTTTTTTTCCTACAAAACGCGTCTCGTCATCCTCCGTAAGTACGTAACGGACGCGGACGCTTTCTCTCACTCGACTTGTGTGTCTTCTCTTGTTGGTTGCTACATTATTTTTCCCTCCTAAATATTATGACAGTCATATTAAAACTATTTCCGAAACAACAAGTAGTGCAATAACTGTAGGCTAAAGACAACGTGGCTCTCTCTCTCTCTCTCTCTCTCTCTCTCGTATCGTTTGTCTTTCTCCTTTGCTTCGGCTTCCATATTATAAGAGTGGTGATGTAACAGCTTATTATTTTGAAGTCGTCTCAAATTTCTCTCATTCATGAAGGAGGGTTTTCTCATCTGCAGCCACCGCTACACCGCCACTAAACCAACATTACATCATCATCCACTCCTTCTCTATTCAATGAAAGCTAACTAGACATATTTTTAAAGTCTTTTCCTCTCTAATTTTTTTTAGATAGGTATACGCTCACACCATTAGCATGGTCCATAACAGCATTAGCCACGCATCAAATTTTCTTCACTGAGCATATCTACGTCATTTATTACTGGCGTGTGACTTTTGAAATATTTATTAATATTTTCTTACTATTTTGGAGAAAAAAATTATGTCGTCTGAACTCATAAAAAGTGTAAATCGCATAATTGGGCTAATGTAATGTGGGTGAATAAAGGCAGGCTAGAGCGTGTACGGCGTACTATAAGAAGGGATTTTTAAAACAGATCCAAGGCCTTTCCCAAGTTTCTTTTTCAATTATTTATTAAACATCATCCTCATCGTCTTCTCGGCGTAAGAGGGACACGGGGGAATCTGAAATCCGGTTTTAAAGACAATTTCCGTCGACCAGCCTCACTTTTTAGTCTCCTCTTTTCTCCTTGTCTTCTTAGTCCTAGTGAAACCTGTCCATTTTTTTCAGCAGAATTCTGCGCAGAAATAAAAAATGTAGGAAATTTTTGAAGCAGCGTGCGGAAAAAGAGTGTCACTGCACACATCATTATCGTGATGGAATGTATAAGAAGGGTATATCCGGCACATATGCAATCAGTGGAGATAGAAAAGAAAGTCGAACAAAAATTTTAAAAGCACTTTTTGGAAACTTTTAACTAAATTATTAACGTGTTCCTGTATTCAACTCTCGATATTATAAATATATCGGAAGATGCGTCATAAGTGTATCAAGTGGAGCAACTAAACGGACCATCATGTTTAAGCAGTGTTGCAGGTTATCAGCATGACTTGCATGGTGGCCATATCGGTACTTGCCCGGTTCCAAAAGAAACAAGGGAAAATGTAGGTTCATGTTCAATATTTAATTCATTTTCCAACAACGAAACGTCATATCAAACAATCCTAATATTTTTTTCCGGGTTACATTAAACTTGGATGATGACGTGTTTACCCTGGCCAGCACACACGGCTGCTCCTTTTTGCTGCCACCATTACTCTCTCTCTCTCTCTCTCTCTCTCTCTCTCTCTCTGTAATCTAAACTGCCTTTTCTCTTTTCATTCACAACAAACAAGGCTTAAAAAAGACTTTAGGGAATTGGGAGGAGAGAGAGAGAGAGATATGTGTAGCTTTTCGTGGTCAAATATAATCGTAAAAACAAACTGTCACATTTGACTATATATATTTTTATTTACACGGGAAAAAAAAATGGGGAAGCAGTCCCTCCCGAGGAGGCAAAAAGAGAGATGGGCAGCAGCACAGAGAGTAGAGAGTGGAGTTGAGGAGGAAACGTCGTTTGTGTGTCTGTTGTTACCTTGAGGCTAATCATGCACTTTTTCAACTGCTACATATTACTTACACCCTGGCCATGTCCATGTCTTTCCCTCCACATATAATATTATTATTTATTCTCTTCATTTTCACCATTATCATATATATATATATAAAATATGGTGGCAGGTACAGAACAGAGAGAGGGGAGTAGGAGGAAAGAAAAACGTACAATTGTTTGCCAGGTATTTATATGTTCCCATCTAAATTATACATGAAAAGTAGAGCTAATGCGGATGCTGGAGCTAAATAAAAAATCTCTCGAATCGTTGGGAATCCGTCATGTGAACTTTAACAAACACACACACACACACACAAATATGTATGCCTATATTCCGCTAAGGTTTCCTCCATTTTTTTTCTGGGTTTCCAAAAAGAGTACCACTGTTGCTTGCTGTTTGCCAAGTCTGCAAAAATGCAAGGATCATCATGGGTGGTGTTGAGATTTTGAACTTGTTCCTAGACAAGTTTAACAACACAAGTGGGGAATTTGGGGAGAGAAACCACCAAAGAGCTTTTGAGTGACATTATTTAGTGGCGGAAGTAAAGGGATGTATTAATTTATTGGTTTTCTTATGCATGTCCGTTTGTCCGTCCATTTTTCTCCCACGTCACTTTTTTATAGACATTTTCACCTGGATACTGTAGAAATCAAGGCTAGCATATCAAATTCATATCATAACTCGGCTTGTTAAGGGATCGGAGATATGGGCGCTAAAGAATCTTTATCGTTATAATCGAAAACTTGTACATTACGCTACTTTACTAAGGTGAAAGTACAACCTCGTCTGAATATGCAAGCAGTTTAATTTCCCAACTTACATGATGCCGAATGACTTGGATGTGTTTTGTAGTACATGATGAAGATATATAATAGAATTCAGCATCAAATATCAAAGTGGACAGGATGTCGTTGAAATTTTGTAGATACATGACGTGTTATGGCATTTTTGGCAGCATGGCTTACATAAATTCATTACTGAATGAGTGAGTTATATAACCATAGTTACCACTACATCCATTCAAATATGCGTTCAGATTATATAACTTATTGAATAGTCAAAGATTTGCCAAAAAATATGTATAGATACGTACATCTCTCTGTAGTTCTAGAAGAAGTGCGAAAATTTTGTGAATAAACTTATTTAATAATCATAATTAATTGCTATATCCGCTCATGCCATTCTCCGCAAAAACGTGAAATGGACTCCATCACTCTGGATACAGATATATTGTTTGGGAAAGCGGAAGTCCTTCATTAGGCCAAAATCTTTCACACTCTCTGCTTTCCATGGAAAATTGGTAGAGTGAACAACATCAGCAAATATTGGTGTATATATTGATGATGGTGTCGGACGGGTGAGGGGGCGGCAATTTAGTGTGAGTGATAACATAATAAGTAAAGAGAAACTCTCATAAAATGCAAAGCTTCTGGAAAAGGAGGACGCTGATGAGATGATGATGATGGAAATAAAATATACATTGTGAATAAAAGCACTACACGTCAGATGGACAGATTAGAAGCTGAATTGAAATAGATTTCAAGTGGCAGCAATCTCATAATATATTTGCATGCAAATCAGAATATCTCCGTTTATCGTTGATGTAGTTGCAACTTTAATTTTATGGAGATAGACATGTTACGAGTCAGACACAGAGATGCAAAAACTATTAGGGAGCATAACAGCGTGATTTATAGAAAATTTGGATTTTAATGGCACTCCTGGCTTTTGCTCAAAAACAACAGTCCTTTCTTGGAAAATAATATTTCCTTTTAAGCAACTCGCTCGAAACACACTCGTCGGGAACCTTTTTCAAACAACTTTTTAATGAATAGACTCTGTCGACTGACAGCTCCCGTTGTTGTTATTTTTTTCCACGCAAATATTGCTCCTATGCGCAGTATTCATGGGAAAAACGTCTTCGTTTCTATCGTCAAGTTTTTTTTTTGTGTGTTTGAGATTCGGTTGAAGAAAAAAAAAATTTTTATGCGTGAATTACGTAATTTGATACACGATTTCCGTTTCTCCTTTCATTTAATTCCTTCTCTGCTTATCCATTATACATTGGTGAATGAATCCTCCGTTTTCCCTTTATCCATTCCACAACTCTTCCACTTTATAAAATAAAAAATAATTCCACTCCAACAAGTTGAAAAACTTTATACCATTTTATATATATTTTTTTTTGTTTCAGAATGCGACTGTACCTACTCAACTGGCTTCAAAATGTCGGCTACCCAATGGACCGCCTGAAGTAAGTTTCTCTCTCTTTTCTACTCCAAAAATCAAATGATTCTATTTCTGTGAACAGGTAGCATATCATTAAAGCTTGCATTTATCTCTTCAAGTCCAACCAACTCAGAATTAGACTTTTTTTAGCAAAAAAAAGTGGAAATTTCCGGTAACATGGGGCATCCCGATACAACTGACGCAACACACGTCCAATTGATATATAGGTGCATACATTTTGCATACGATGATGTCCCGGAAAACAAGGGCAAAATAAAAGAGACAAATAATCATTGCAGCACAATGTGCCATCACCGTCATCATCATCATCATTGGGAAAAGAATAATGTGGATAACTACCACAGTTGACATTCAATAAAAACATCCTGTTTGTTACAGATACGCAAGTAAGTTGCCCGCATTTGTCACACATACCTCGACAACAACAACTTGACACGAAATTCTCCTGTCTGTAATTTGCCAGTATGATATGCATCATATTTCTCTACAGACTGTCCATTGATATCTCTCGAGCATGGATAATATGTCATACGTGTAAAAACTATCATGTTTTTTTATATACATAACTGGTTGGCTTGGAAATACCTTTCTCTTCCACAGTATCTTTTGAAGCACATATTTTTTGTAGAGGGTCGTAAGTACATGGGCCAGGAGCCAGGGAAACAAGAGTCCCACTTTTGTATCAAAATCAATTTGAACGCACCACTTGCTCCAAAATAATGGTAATACCAATACGTCATATAACAAGCCTTCACGTTCAGTTCCTCTTGTATTTTGCATCAAGTCGAGTTGTAGGTAAATACATGTTTTTTCATGTATGCCATGATGATGTGTGGTGGTGGTGGTTTAACAGTTATTTTTTTTTATATTCTCATCATGCCAATGTTCCATTACATATAAAGGGAATTTGTCAGTTATTTGCAACGTGTCTCATGTTATGTTTTTTTGTCGTTACAACTGCTCTCAAGTGCTTTGTGCCTAGTGCACCCTGCATAGGCACCACCATGTACAACTGCACTAGTCGCGAATAAAAAAAATGTGTGACAACAACTCAAAAAGTTATCAATGCAAAAGGAAAACGAGGAGAGAGGAAAGAAAGCTCTGACGAGCTCTTCCTTTATACTGTTGCATTTGACAAAAAAAAAGAATCCAACAGAGGAAAAAAACTTAACCGTTCTTCTTTCTCTTTCTTGTTCTTGTACCTAAAAAATATATCCTTACTGGCTGTATGTGTGTGTGTATTGAAGCTTTTCCCATGCATGTTGCCAGGGAAAACGGGGACTACCGTTCCTCTTCCTCCGGCGTGTACAAGTCAAGTAGAACTTGATGTTGGTGATGATGCGATATGGTGGTGGTCGTGGTGGTGGTTGGATAAAATAAATAACTTTCACTACTACTCTTTGTCGTCGTCGTCGTTTATTTTCCTCCTTGTAAAACGGTTCTCGCTCTCTCTCGTCTCATAGTAAGATAAACAGAGGATTTTAAAAAGTCGGCTATGTACAACAAAAGCGGTGGCGAATGAGTTACATTGTTAAACTCACATCAGCTAGCACAAGATAATAATGATGGGGAGAAGATGATAAGTAAATATAATTTGGGTAGTGGTATGTAGACCACCAGCGGCAGTTTGATGATTCCGCATGCTGCTGCTGCTGCTGTGTTGAGAGACACGAGTGACGACGACATCCTCCTCCCAACCGACAGTCATACATCATCATTGGCATATTTTTTTTGTTGTCAGGGAAGCTATAGCAACTTGCAGTTTTTTGCTGCCGCAAAAAATAAAGGGCATTGCACGCGGGCATTTAGACACGACTAATTCAAAGTCCTCTGACACAGTGTCATTTTGCTGGACCTGATAATGATGATGGTGGAGACAAGGGAGACATTGTTTTCCTCCATATTAGTGTGTCCATCACTACTACCACCACCACAACCAGACAAAAAAAAATCCTCCACTTTTTTCCTTTTTTTTGTACTACTACTACTCGCATGTCACTTGTCTTGTGAGCAGTTATTTTGGTTGCAGAAGAAAAAAGAAAGTTGTAATAATAACAATAAAACTAATAATAATAAAAGTACGTGCGCGCACATGCACAGAAAAAAAGACTGACTTTTTAGGAGAAATTTTTTTTTAGCGTTTGTACTACGAACGCTAAATATGTCGCTTGGGAGCTATAAAAGAAGCTTTCTCGTTTTCATCGCCTTGAAACAACCTGTCTGCTTGGGGGAAAGCGTATGGAGAATCCTCGTGTGTGGTAAAGCAAGTTGCGAGAGAGAGAGAGAGAGAGAGAGAGAGAGAGCATTATTATTTGCGCACATTTTGTGTATGCAAAAAACGTAAACGGGAAGATGTATTATTATCAATTATCATAACAATGAAATTGCCGTGCCAGCTGGACAGTTGCTGCCGTTTTTTTTACACGGCTACTCTAAATACCACTCTTTTTATGGCTAGTCTGTGCAGAGAATGGATGAATGCGCAAAATGCAAGGAAACAAAAGAAAGAAAGAAGAAGGAAAAAAAAATGTGACAAAAAGGTAGCGTGTTTCTTTTTCACGTGGGTGGCAAATCGACAGGAAGGTAGGTGGAGAGACGCCGTTTTTTTATGGAGCTTGTTGGTGTCTTGTTCTTACAGCGGGCAAGGAGATTCTGGTGAACTAATTGCCAGTTTTCACACTTTGTACACTCCGGTACCCAGGTGCTATCACTGTGAGTGATCTGCGCTTTTGGCATGCATGAATGGAGAATAAAATAAAAATGTCCGGGTCACTTTAGAGTCGGATGAGCACAACCCCAAAAATTTGATACCCTCATCACCCTTCTAAATTGTAGCATTTTTACACTTTCAAATGGGAGAAATGATGGTATGGCGTCATTAATTTCCTGAAGGGGAACGCATACCAGATGATAAGCTAATGACTTCCTTACTAATTATAAATGACGTGGCAGTCAAAATGTTGTAGAAAAAAAATGTGTGACTGGTTGCTGGTGTGATGGGTGACGTAATGCTGTACCAGACGCTTGAAAGTTTATAGCACAATGACGTAAAAAAATACTTTTTAAAGTTAAACTTTTAAAGTGGGAAGATAAGCAAAAAGATAGGCAAAAGAAGAAAAAAAATTTATACTTTTCGCACAAAAAAAAAAACTTTTCCCTGACTTTTGACACGATAACGTTTGCTGACTACACACAAAAAAATAGTATGGAAATCTGGATGGATTTCAAATGGAACAAGTACTACAGAATTGAGCGTCCTGAAAAAGACTTACTGCCAGCCGACCGATTTCAAATTGATTTTTGCACCACTACTTATTTGACACCGATTATTATAGCCACACTATTGATGACCACTCAAGTGAGAAATTAAAAGGAAATGGGATTTTTTTGTAAGTCTGGGAGATAGATGAGAGGGATAAAAAAAAGTTGCAGAGCTCAAGTGTTGTTGATGATACACGTACGGATTATTGACAGAGAAAATTAAATGTTTTACGCTGTGCCAGAGAAAATGGGGGATTCAAAGGTGTACAAAAGTGTTAATTGTATTTAATCTAGTAGTTTTATCCGGATAAAACGCTGGTGAAAGGTAAACTTTTTGTAATGTGTGCAGTCATGGGGCGAATTGCAACATGGGTCTATATCCAGCTGCAACGACATGCGACACTCCCACACTATCCACTCGCATCATTGATCTTTAAAAAAAATATAACGATGCATTTTCGTGAATGATAACTTTTTTGATGGAATTCGTATTGTTCTTTTGGTGCGTTCTAGAGTTTATAAGAATGTAAAAGATGGATTATTGAGTGTGCCATTGCCTCTGGTGTAATTGTTAACATGCAGTGCTCATTAAAATTCCTTTCTAATTTCCTTGGTTGCAGGCAGAAGAGAACATGTTTGATCAATGCTGGCCTCTCCCATGCATGCGACTACAAGGACACACTGGATGCAATTCATGAAGGTCTGTATCTTGGGTCGGATCAAACGCCCGGAAGGAAATAAGAGAAGAAGGAGAGGTAGAGAGAGAGAGAGAGGGACAAAAAAAACGACATCTTGTTTACCATCGGATTCTTATGGAGTTTCTAGTTCAACCCTACAAAAAAAAATATATATAAAAACATATAACAAGAAGAAAAACATTTATTATTATTATTATTATTCTTACCATTTATTATTATTACCCGTCTTATCATCATTATTATTAGTGTATGATTTATGACAGTATCTTGCAATGCAACACATGCGTTGGTTCACACGCAACTTTATATATTCCTCATTCACTTTCTCTCCTTCCTCCTCCAGTTGTACTTAATACTTGAGTGTGAAATCCCCCACTTCCATATACTAACAAATAATACCAATCCATCTTTCACTTTGTCTCACGACACCCCCCAAAAAATTATGTAGTCGTCCTCCTATCCTGTCAACCACCTCTCTCTCCACATTTACTAAAATAAACTCGCTTTTTTGTCCTTGTTCACACCACCATGTACTCGATTTACAAAGCCTTTTTCCAAAAAAGTGACGATGCTAACGACCATCCCTATTTCCGGGGATAAATTCGAGGAACGCATACACACAGGTAAAAAAGCAACAACACAACCGCGCAGCTTAAACATAATTAAAATTAGTATAATCCTACCAACAACGTGGGGAAATGAGACGAGTGTCATCCATTTTTCATGATAATCCATTATTATCATCATCATTTCTCATTATTTATCTTTTATTTTGTTGCAGTTTACATTTTAGTATCTGTCCGCCTACCCACCTATACCACCCCCGTCATCATACATTTACATTTTAAGCTATAATAAACTTGTGTGTAAACTTAATACCTTAAACAAACTTGTATCATGAAAAAACAATTGTGCAATTGATTTTTTGTTTCTTTTGTTTTTCCAAAAAAAAAAATCTGAAATGTATTCTAGTACTAACTAATAAAAAGATATATATATATATATACTTTGTGCGTTACAAAACACCAACCAACATTGTTGAATTCTTATAGAGGAATCTGCTTTTTCCTTGTTCTTGTTGTTGTTGTTAGTGTCTAGAGAGAGTCCGCACACACTGATGATGATCCCTTTTCCGTTTTCATTCTCTTTTCTCCCTCGCGCATAATTTTTACTAGTAGGTATACTATAATTCCTGTATTGTGTGTACTAATAAGACCATGTTTGTGTATGGCTTTGCCAGGAATTAATTAATTGTGGTTCGATGATTTTTATTATAATATGCTTTCTATTCAAACAACATCATCATCATCAACAAACAACAACAAACCCTATGAAATAAAAAAAAAAAGAGGACATTAAGTATATTTGCACCACCGCTACCACCGACACTGACGTCATCAAAACTTTTAATAAGAATATTAACTTGTAAGGTGGAGAAAGTGGAGGAGAGAAGGAGCGAGAGAAAACAAAAGCTATTTAATTTACTACTACTACATTACATTACAATAATTAGAAGGCATAAAGTATAAAAAGTACATGATACATTTTACTTGGCTAGATGCGGTTAGTTAGTTAGTTAGTTAGTTAGTTAGTGATAAATAGATAAGCATACATACATACATATATTATTATTGTTATATATACATATACATTATTCCATGACATGATGACTATATAGATTTTGGAGAGAAAAAAAAAGAAGAAGAAATTGATGATTATATAGAGGAATGCTGAGCATTAATACAAGTGTATTTTGGTATGTAGTTTCAAAAAGAATGAGACGTCGT
Organism: Sinella curviseta; assembly: GCA_004115045.4. Lineage (NCBI taxonomy): Eukaryota > Metazoa > Arthropoda > Collembola > Entomobryomorpha > Entomobryidae > Sinella > Sinella curviseta. Next base: position 40,975,825 of record CM065489.1, on the reverse strand, counting down.
GTGTGTGGGAAAGTGATTAATTAGCAACCTGTGTGTGATGTGTACAGTACTAACTTTTACTAACATTTCATCTATTATTGTCAATAATAGATTCTATTATTCCAAAAAAATGAAAAGAAATATGCATACTGTCTGTTATACTATAGATACATCTATATAAATATATATTTAGATAAATAAATAAAAAAGTATATATCTATTATACATAGCGACAATGTATAGTACCTTAGATTCTTGCAGTAGATTTTCCTCTTGTATTTTCGATAGGAATATTTTCTAAAAACTAACAAGAAATGTATGTATGTATTTACATTAAACAAAAAATGGAGAGCATAAAAAAATGAAGGATATATATGGGATGATGGTGGACAAACATTATTACTGTTATTATTATATGCATTCTTTTTTGTGTTTATGGCGTGAAAAAGTTTTATGATTCCAACAACTGGAAAATTATATATATAAAAAAAATTCTAAACTTAAAGTAACATTTAAGTTATGTACATAAGTAGAGTATCTACTCAAAATTTTATAGTGGGTGGATAACGTTGAAGAAGCACTTGTTAGTTTAGTTTCAGTTGCTTGCTTGCCTACTTGCTCGAGTTTTTACATGTGCGTTTATTGTTTTTTTTTTATTTTTTTTTTGGTTAGTGATGGGTTTATATATACTTTTTTTGCAAGAAAAAAAAAATAATATAAAAAAGATTGGCGTCATATCGTTTTCACCTGTCATCCTTCTCTTTTCTTTGGTCATGTTTTGTAGCAGTAGTTATTTGCCGACTTTACTATTGATTGGAAAGTATGTAGTATTGATTGACTGAACAACTTTTTTTTGTTGAGAAAACGCAAAATTTGTCATAAATATTTTTTTTTTATAGTTTCGGTGAAAAAAGGGTGTGAAAAAAAATGACAAGTTGGACAGCAAAAATGTAAGTAAAAAGTGTGAACAAGTTATTTGCAGTTGACACTAAAAAGAACGGAGGGAGTGGTAGGAAAATTAGCCGTGTTTCATGAGAGAGAAAAGCCGGGAGAAAAAGGCAGGGAAAAGGTTCGCAGTAGATTTTTGGTTACCAAATTTTGAGGGAAAATAAACATGCAAACAAAAATTAATATGTATTTTCAATCTGTTCAAAAGAGAGATACAGATTTAGCATTTTTTTTATTGCCGTTTCTTAGGAGAGGTTCATTGTAAGTCAGCATTTTCAATTAATATTTTTTTTTTGTTCCTAATCTTTGTCTTTGTCATGTCGACAGGATAGACATGATTTATAAATCCAGATTAGTCTTTGGCATAATAATAATAATATGGTATACTTTTCCAGAAAAAAAATGACATTTTTTTTACTTTCCATTTCTCTCTACCTTTTTCATTACGTCCGCAACTTGACAATTCTTGTGACATGGCTAGATCATTGCAAAATTATTATTAATAATAATAATATATTATTCTGCTGACAGCAAAAAAGACAAAAGTCGTGTTCACGTTCCGCATTAAGCAAACCATCACGAGAAACAAAAGAGTCGGCATTCATGCTCGTTTTTTTTGCTTTCTTTTTGTGTCAGAGAGCACAACAGAGCACAACGATTTGAATTGAAGAAAGAGAATAATATGGCATGATTTTCTAGAACAAGTAGTAATCCGACACAACATTTTCCCTTTTTTTTTTGTAAAAGTCTACAGCGCCGTGCATGCATGATGCATGCATATTGAATTAGTTTAGCTTACTTTGTTAGAACATACATTAATTTCGGATTATTTCCAGATTTTTTTTTTGTCATTTGTTTTACTTTCATAACTGTACTCATCGTCTGCAGCATACATTAACAATTTAGATTCAGTTTATGTTTTCAAGTCAAACAGAGCACTTTTGTATATAAACATACATGCCCATCAAAATGTAGACTCGTAATCGAAAAATGATACTGTAAAAGTAATTGAGCGGAAAGTAAACGGAGAAAGATGACAAGGGAAAAAAGATAAATAAAAAATATCTCTCTGAAAAAAAAAAAAACTGAAACAGGCTCCTTTTTTTCATACATACTTAAGTTTTATATATATTTTTTTTGTTTAGATTTGACATGACTTTGCGCTAACTTAAGCTTTTTATTTATTTTTTGTGAGTAGATATTACAGACGCACACACACACACATTTATTTTTTAAGAAAGAAATAAAAATATGGCGTTTTCCAACGTCTTTTGAAAGTAAAAATGTAAGTGATATTTACTACCATGGTTACTACTCTTACTAAAAAAACAGTCATAAAAAATGTAATCTAGTTAGTTAGTGTATCTATATTGTACGTAGCTGTTATTATGAAATACTTTAGGAGAAAAAAGAAACATAAGTTGTTATCATCACTATTATTATTGCTATGACTAATTTTATGTAGTGTGTAACAATTATTGTAATATTATATAACAATTGGAGTGTGGATTTTTAGTGACGATTCATATAATATGAATGATGTCGGCATGACAGCACTGTTGTTTGTTGTTAGCAATCGAATTATAGAGATAGAATTTGTGTATCTTATTTTTTTTTTGTTTTTACCCCCAAAAAGAAAACATTAGAGCGATTAGAGAATTATCAATGAGAAAAAAGAATAAACGTTTACTAAAACTCGTAAACATGATGATGATCATCATAAATTATTGTATGCTTAAACATTTTTTGCAGCAACAACAACAACAAACAACAACAAACAATAATAATTGGAATAATAACAAATAATAATAATAATAATAATGCAAAGAAATGAAAAAAAGCAAACAAAATTGTTTCGATTGGATATTGGATACTGCTGTCATGTTGTTGATGCTGCTAAATTTGCAAAGAGAGATATAAAAAACACGTTTGTAGATGGTATCTTGTGTCAAATATATTGGATGTTTACGAGAAACTGCAAAATTCATGCAAAATTGGATTTAGTTACATAGATTGATAGATTAGTAGTGTAGAAGAAGGAAAAAATACATGATGATGAATTAATGTTAGTATTATTATTATTATGATTACTATAAATTTATAACATATAGAGAGCAATTGTTTCTGTTGTTTACCTGTGGAACCAAAAATTGAGAATGAATAAAGAGCCCAATATTTAGTATATTGTTTGTGTTTTGTGAGCGATGCAAAAATAAAGAAGAGTAGTGAATGCGTCACTTTCACTTGTATTTTCGATTCGTTTCCCAGTAACAAAAATAAAAAACAATCAGCTGACGGCAACAATGATGAATGTAATGGATGATGATGGGATGTTGCATATTTAAGTTGAATGAAACTCGAGTTGATTTCATCTTTTGCATAATAAAAAATATATAAAGATATTTACACTTGATAGAAAACATTGACATTCATTTTTGTTTTGGAATGCTGCTTTTACCTTTAAAACAACCATTAACTTTCGAAAACGAAGAAAAAAGCCTAATTTTTATTCTTGAAAAAAGAAGAAAAAAAAAACTGAATCAAGACGTGATATTATCTTTGTGACAAAATAAATATCATTACCGCCAGAAAAAGTACACACGTCATTAAACTCGCATGATTTCCCTAGGGATTTGTTTTAACCCGACAGAAAGGAAAAAGAAAAAAAAAACGCTGTTTGCATTGTAGCACGAGCTGTCGTTGCCTGCCAATCGGAAGAGACTTGCTTTGTTATGGACAGGTACCTAAATATTTGCACATTGATAACGTAACCAAATATATAAAACAAAGTTTCTAGACAAGGCAAATGAGAAACTCGTCCAAGAATCTTTCTCTTATGTTACCTTTCTTGAAAGAATGTCTTAGTCTTGTTGTATAGCAAGCTATATTATAGCCAACTTTTTCATGATTTTAAACGCATACATAAAAAGCGAGAATTTTTTTTTTAGGGTAAGCTTAAATCCAAACAAAAAAAAACAAAGATTACGACTCGCTTTTGTGCGTGGTCCTTCACGAGAGTATTTTTATTTTGCCAAGGAAAAAGGGAGTAAAACAAGAAAGGAGGAATTTGAAAAGAGCATCGACTTTCACTCTGCTCATTTATTTTAAATGACAAGCAACATTTCTCGATACTTGATCACTTCCTGTTTACGGAATACTCAGTAATGTTGCATGCAAAAAATAAAAAAAAAACTTTCTCTCGCTCTGGCTTGTTGGGTGGTCCTCTGTTGAAAAGACGGATGCCAGGGCTCTCTCGTACCGTTGTCAGCAAACTATAAACTCTGTTCATCTCCTACTTTTTTTTCCCCCGTCTCAACCACACACGACAACTCGATATATACAATCATGCATATAATTTGCAATAAACAAAAATAAAATGGTCCATATAATTTTCACGTACTATTTACATTGTACATGTTTGCTTCCGTTTTTTTTTTTTTTGCTATATCCGCACCGATAATCAATGCAGTTTTCTTTATAGCATTTCACTACATTTACACGTTTTACTCGCCTTTTTCTCTCCTCATTCTAATCAGTACCCGTTTTGTTGCGAACGGCAAAAAGAATGCACTGTTATATGCAGACAGACGGACAAACATTCTTAAGGTTTTTTTTTATTCTTCTTAAATCCATGCTCTACCACTATTTTCAACGTTCAGCTATGTAAATGTAATAATAATAAATGTGAGATCGATACCTTTCACTTTATAAATACATACTATACCATAGTAGTGGGAGCAGCAGCAGCAGAGCAGACTCTTGACTTTTTTATGATGATATGAAATGGATAAGTATATATGACTTTGGCTTGCAAACTGTGGCGAGCGTGAGCTTGCTCACGATGCCCTACTTCCTGTTTTCTTTCTCCTGCTTTCTCCTAATGCAATATTATTGCAAGTTGAAGGTTTTTTTTGCTTTTACTTCTCTATAACTATATATTAGCATTATATACGTTGTTTGTTGTTCCTCATGGTTTGGATGTGTGTGTGTGTGTGTGTGATGAGAGGGAAGGGCAACACTTTCCCTGTAAGTTGCATGCAGAACGCACAACAACCACCACCACCACACTGTTTTCTGCGTGCAGCAAAGGGAAAGCGAAACCCAAAAAAATTACAGGTTACTTGGCCAGTAGTATATATAATAATAAGTAGAAAGTGGAGAGAGAGAGAGAGGGGAGCATCTTCATTTCATTTTATCATCTGGAATTCGCAAAAAAAAAAATTTGCAATCCTTGTTAAGATAGAGACACGTCCACACACACAAAAAAACTCATCAGAGGAGGTTGTATTTTTTTCGTTCAGGACGACGGTTCATTGCTCTCGCATCTTGTTCTCTGTAATAAAAATTTAGTTAGTTTTTTTCCTCGCCGTTAATTTTCGAGCAAAAGTGGTCAACAGTGCTTTCATTAAGAAATAATAAAAAAGAGAAAGTTTTTATTTTTGTTTTTTTTTGCGTGAAAGTAAAAATGAAAGTTAGGTCATTGAGTGGTGGTGGATGTGGTGGAGTGAGTGTATCCCTCCTGCTTTCTCTCGCCACGCTCGTTTATGTGGTTTTCCTTGTGGAGAGTGTCGAGGGAAAAGTTCGGTGCTATGTTTGCTCTTGGCACAGCCCCGCGCACGGAGGACAGAATATGACAGACACTTGTTCCCATTACAAGTTTGACGAGACGTACACTCACACGATTGAGTGCCAAGATGGTTGCGAGGCTGTCAGCATCAGAAAGTCGAAAAATGAAAGTAAGTTTGGTGCTTTCTCTTTCTTTCTATTTTTTTTTCTTCGTGCTAACCAACTTGTCAAAGAAAAACTTTAACAAGAGGAGAAAGTACATATTATATAAAGTATGCATAGTAATTGTATGTAAATATGATACAAGTTTGTTGCTCATGATCATGAAAACTGGAGAGAGAAAAAAAATTAATGATGGGGTTTCCAGTCCAGATGGGGATTGATTGGCATATTATATGACATGTCATGTAATCTTATTTGGTTTGTTTGGTGATTGGTTTTTTGAATGTATGTATGATTATCTTTCCTAAAAACTTAGACATTGTCAACTTTTACAAAAACTGCAAGTCGGAAGAGTCCAAGTCGTCCTCCTCCAAGGACACTTGCACGTCCATGGAGGACGAGACGTTCCAGTACGTGACCACTTGCGAGTGCTCCTCTGACCTGTGCAACGCTGCGGATAATAATAAGAGGAGACACTACTCCAACAGAGGAATTTTGATAGCCGGTTATCTTGTCCTCACGCTGCCTTATTACTTTATTGTTGGATTCTAACTTGGAAATGGGAAAAAATTCAATTTTGAATGGCCCTGACAGAAAAAATGGCCCCTGGTTTTGAAATGGTTTATAGCTTCATATAATAATGTAGCTTGTTTGTAATAATAATTTTTTTGTAAAAAAAATTAATCAGGAGTCAATCTAATGGCTTTCATTTCAATGACGTTGTTGTTGTGTGATAAATGCAGAGTACATATTTAAGTAGGAGGCGGTCAGCGTTGGACGCTAAAAGTGGGATGACGCCTCTGGGGCAACTATTTCGTGCGTGCGTGCAGACACGCGACAGGCCTGCAAAAAAATAAACACGAAATTATCATGTCCTGTGGCCACATAGCTTGCAGTGGTGGTAACTGGTCATTGTAGTAATTTGTAAAAATGGCAATCTCAATCACTGCTCACTAATCAAATGCCATCACCGCCTACTTTAACAAACGAAAAAAAAAATCAATCAATACTCACTCAAGTTACCACACACGCACAAATATTTTTTTTTGTCATTGCCAAACTAAAATAAATAAATGCAAAAACACTTTTAAGTGGTAACTCTGCGCGCTTCCTGTGTGGTCTACTACACATAAACACGTACATAAAAAATCTATATCGCCTTTTTTGATGTCTTAATGTGTAGTCAGATAGAAGATTAAATTCTAATTAAATAGGAGTGAGTAATAATTAGCAAGAGCAGTATTTTATTCTTGAGTGTGTAGTCTCCAAAAAAAAAATGCCGTCGTTGTCGTTGTATTAAAATATTTATAGAAAAAAAATCCATTTCTCTGTGTTTGTTTTTAAAAAAAACAACAATACTCTGTCTATCGAATATATATTATAGGTAACTTTCACCGGCCAAAATTCGTCCTTCAACTTATATATATACTTACGTCGAACTTACAAAATGGTTGCTGCTGCGGATATTTAAAAAAGGAATGTATGTATAATTGACCAGTTTACAACAAATATGTTACATATTTACTGTTCAGTACAAAAAAAAATCGAAAGTCAGCAACTATATGTCAAATTGTAATATGCGTGCAACAAGATTTATGGTTCGTTAGAATGATGGGAAATTCCAAAAAAAAATCTTCGCTGGTCGATTCTAATTGATAATATTTTCAAAACTAAATATGAATAATGCACAGAATTGTACACCTTGTTGTGAGTCCGCCGCCGCTGTAGATAAAAAAAAAATCCACACAAAAAAACAGTAATAATAATAATAACCATACAACGACCCAAAGTAATAATTAATTTTCGAGACAGAGAAAAAAAAACAGTTGTGACCATACATAATAATCAAAGTCATATGTACGTAAAAGTACTTAAATTACTCCAGCCTGAGCCGTGTCATTTTTTTTCCAATTTCCAGATAATAAGTAAATATGCATACGTTCAGGTAGATATATAGAATCAAGAATCTAAAAAAAAAAGTATTAAGCTGTCAACTAACTCACTACTTCATGTAATAATCAATCACAATCAGCAATATAAATGGTAAATCAGGTGCGCATAAAAAATCATGCATTATGTCTACTTAATGGAAAGGAGAAGATTGAGTTGAGTGCAACTTTTTATCTCTGCAACCACTTCCGCTGGTGAAACTACTGCTTTCAGTATGATACATTTCAATCTTTAAAATACGATAATAATATATTATTATATATGTATGTAATATATTGTATTTAAAAAGTCTATAAGAAAAACAGTGAAAGCTTTAACGAATATGCGAAAATTATGTTTAAGTTGTCGTTTTAGAGTTTGAGAGCATCTCGTTGCCTGGAGTATTTTATATAGGTGATCATACAAGTCAATACGTACAAATGAAACCTACTACGTCTACGGTATTATTACAGATTAGGTAAATTTAATTCCATCAGGTTTTAAGGTAACGAGTTCCAAAGAGGTGTACTCTCTCTCTGATGACAGTTTATTTAACGTTGATTGCCCACCACACACGTAGCTAACACTGTTGCCTTGTTTGGACGTAAACAATAATTAATTAACTAGTTACCTATACGTTGCAAATCACTGCGCTGTGTGTAATGGAAAGTTAAATAAAATCCAGTTATTTTACACCAAAACATTGTTTTTTCAACTTCGTCTTTACTACACAATCATATATAAACACTGTAAGCATAAATTAAGCATTATGATAATTATACAAAAAATCTAACAACTAAAGACTGGCGTAAACTCGTTGAGCTCTGCGGTCATCTATCCATTGTTGCAGTAGCGTTGGTCCATCCGGAATCGGAGCATAGTAATCCTTTGGCGGAGGTCCCTCCTCCAATCTGACATAATAGTGACAGTGGAAGTACTCCACCAAGCCTACCCGCTTTCTAGCATGTCGCCGGATTCCCTTGACTACAACGCCCTTGGTGCAAAAGGACTCGGCTGCAAAAAAAAATGAACATACAGTCGTACATCATCAGTCATCTCCCACTACATTTTTAAACGCTAGCAAGAATCGTTAATGCCTACTTGTAACTAACTCGCTAATTATTTGTCTTAAACACCCCTTACCAACCCACAAGTTGCTCCTAAACTCGACATTGTGATTTTGTACCGCCAACTCCTGGCCCTCCAACAGCGTCTGCTTGACGAAATGAGCTCCCTTTTTCTTGACGTAGTCCAGCTGTCGAAGTGCCTCGTCGATGGTCATTCCTCGAATGAGACAGGCGACGTACCACATCTTCCAGGGTGGGTACTTGATGTTCTCCTTCAAGTGGCACACATACTACAAAAAAAACAAATCAAAACAGTCAGTTAAGGTTAATCCTTACTTATCTTGTAAGATATATTTTAAATGCTATTCTGAAAACATACCGCAGGACGCCGTTCATCTTCCAATGACTGGGGTGGAAACACCTTCTTGTTGTACCGGGGCCAGTTGCTAGGACCCATCTTCTTTTCAAAGGGCATCGCTGCAGGACTTGACAGCGACAACTGTCTGGACAACAGCAGATGACCACTAGGAGGGCTATGACAGGCATGACTATTCCCATCCGCACTGGGTGACGGAAATAAGGCCAGGCGCCCTTGGGAAATCAGGCGCTCGGAGCCCTTCAGCCGCCTCATAATCACCGAGGAAAACATGATGCTGACCGGGAAAGCGGCAGTGCTCTCCTGTCCACTAGTTACAAAATCACACAGTCGTCAATACTTGACAGTTAACAGCACTGAAGAACAAAAGTTAACAAAGGCCACCAAGTCCATTAACTTGATGAACAATTATCTTTTGCAGCTCAGCTCCTTTCACATGTTTTCTGCTGGCTGGCTGAGTTCACAGTCGGAAAAAATATTATTTTCATTTTTGATTCGCGCGTCTTCTCACACCATCTCACGTTGCCCCAAGAAAAAAGAGAAGCTATCATAAGCTATCATCTTTGTTTCGTCACGTCAGTCGTCGTTAGGTAATATGGATTTAGGCTTCATGAATCATGATTTTAATTTAACGGTGCAGTTAACTACGTGGACATTTAAATTAATTAATATACTTGCGGAGTTTACAACGAATATGAAATTTTCTTAACTTTCAATTTGTTAATTTGCTTTGAAATGAATGACGGACACAATTACATATATATTTTTTTTAAATCAGTAGCAGCAAAAATAGCGGTTGCTAGGAAATTTCAGGATAATAATTATCTGGCATTCATGCAGTTGAAATTACTAATTCTCACCTTAATGCAGTTAATGAGGACACAGAGTTCCGTTTTTTGTGCATAAAATATACTGCCTTGTTGTAAATACTCATACTAGCAAGCCCGTAACCGTAAGTTATCTTTGTTAAGTTTTTTTTTTGGTTGCTACGACGAAGTGAGATGTTCAACATTCTCAAGCCCTCATAATAAAAATCAGATGCAATGCAAATGTTCACAAAAGAAGAAGAATGAATGTAGTTTGTTTGTTGCGTTGTTGCAAGTACACTGCACTCTCATCACACTCCTCTGTTTATCATGGAGCTGTAAAGCTGTACATATCCTTACCAGTTACCATTCATTATTACCCAGAATAGAGCAACAAGAAGTATTAGTTTCATCGTCGAACCAAGAGTAGGAAAATGTGCAGTTTCACATTTTACGCATTGATTAAAATGTGCAAGCAGCCAAAAAAACGACTCTTCTCAAGTAGCCCCAGGTCAATCGTAATCATTAATCATATATCGCCGTTTTAATTTGCATTAACCCATGTAGTAACCCTTAAAAAAGGAGATTGCAATTGTCAATTATGAATCTTCCGACAGTCTCTCTCTATGAATTGATATCGTTCAGTTTGGCTTCTTGTCTCAACTCGAGCAGACTGACAGACAAGTTGAGAAAAAACGTAGTTAATTCGTTTCCGCTACTGCCAAATGTTCTGTTATGCGCTGTCCTCTTAATGCTGTTATTGTAAGTACACATAGTAACGTATCGTGGACGTAAAATAAATAGGAATATCTATCTACCTTTCTTTCTGGTCACATTACAATCTACTGCTGCCTTACCACGTACCTACCTCTACCTCTACCTCTCTATTATCTACCTATTCAACCTATCCTTTAATCCTATTTTTAACAGGTCGAGAAAGAAAGAAAAGTGAAGACAAATACTTGAAATCGAAACATTGGTAGATGATCTATGTTCTGACTCTGTCTGTGTGTTTCTTTCTGAAAAAAAAATATATAAATAATATGCTTTCATGTTATCATTCTCATGATGACTGATCCTCATCATCATCCTCAACAAAAAACGAAAACAAAAATCCTCGTCCAAAAAAAATCTAATCTGTTTTCTGCACTTTACTTTTATTTTACGCCAAGTCAGAGACTCCAAAAAATATACTTGCTACTGTGTAAAAACTAATTAATTGTTTCTAGTATTATCATTAATTATTTAATTATTATTTATATATATATTTATTTTTCACTTGAGTATAACAGTGCAGTTTTTTTTTCTTTCGGAGTGAGCAAGTAACCACGATACTAATTAGTTTTTATTTTTAATGAATTGTCTCTGATCACCCACAACCTGTTTGTCTGTTTCCTCCCATTTAATTTAATTTTCGTCCTTTGGCGTAGTCGTTAAAATTTTGGGCAAGATATTGAAACAATTAATTATACATGAAAAGGTGACGTGTTCCAAAAAAAAATAAGAGTAGGTAAAATCCAGTCCGAATTTCATACACTCGTGCCAGGCGCTCCAGTTAGGTAACAATGGCTTTTTCTTGATTTAGTAAAAAATTGAATGGTCTTTAATTGAAAGTAATGATGATTACATGTTGCTAATGAATGATTATATTAAATATGGTTTCCAGGTGAAAGTGGAGCGGATGCGGTTGAAGATTTTGATGTCTTTCCGCAACAGTGAAATTAATCTTGCAATTGCTGGACACTGACGAAATATTGACACTTTAATAATAATTGCATCATCATCATTATTATTATTACCGTAATATTGACAAGTTAATCACACGGAGGGTAGCAGCTACTCTGGTGAACTGGACTGTTATTTTTTTAATTGCAAAAGGAGAAATTGTTAGATAACTAATTTGCGAGCAGCGCGCACATTCACACAAAACGCACACATCATGATTAAATTATTTTCGCTAAAACAACAGAAGAAGGATGGAGAATCAGTTCCAAGCTCGTCCACTTCCGGTCAGAAAAAGTCCTCGCCCGCCCAGCTCCGCGTGATGAAAGGTAATTGATAATTTTTCTCTCAATTCCAATTAAGTTTTAAATCTATTTCTCTGTGTGTGTGTGTGTGTGTCTAATTGTTAATTATCCGTTTTTTATTGTGTGTGCGTGATTCCAGATTTGAATGAACTAAATCTTCCTAAAACATGCTCAACCGAATTCCCCGACCCCGACGACCTCCTCAACTTCAAACTGATCATTTGTCCAGATGAGGGCTACTACAAGGGTGGCAAATTCGCATTTAATTTTAAGGTTGGAGCAAATTATCCCCACGAGCCGCCCAAGGTCAAGTGCGAGACGCAGGTGTACCATCCCAACATCGACCTAGAAGGGAACGTGTGCTTGAATATCCTCAGAGAAGATTGGAAACCAGTGCTGACCATCAATTCCATCGTATATGGTCTCCAGTACCTATTCCTCGTACGTTTCCATCATTCTATTTATTATTATTTTTGCCATTTTTGTCCCAAACTTTAAATGGCTAACTGTTCTTTCCCATTTCTTTTTTCAGGAACCAAATCCAGAAGATCCCTTAAACAAGGAGGCGGCGGACGTGCTCCAGTCGAATAAACGGTTATTTGAAAGCAACGTTCTAAAAGCAATGCGCGGCGGTTACGTAGGAAATGTTTATTTTGAACGCTGCCTCAAATGATAGTCAGTTCTGTAGTGCGATATATCATCATGTTACTGAAGTGAGATGAAAAATATGATTTAAAAGAAAAAAAAACGAGTCCTTTAAAAAAAAACAATTTTAAACTACTTATATTTATAATATAAAATATTTTACATTGTACGCGAAAAACTAATCCAGTGAGAACAGTGAGCAAAACAGAAATGAAATCATCGTAGGACGACCGACTATACAGAAATAATAATAATAATTCTTTTGTTTTTTTTTCTTCTAATTGTAATCAAAAAGTATCGTAACAAAAAAAAAACTTGTGTAAATTGAAAAAAATCAGACTTAAACCTGGTGAGGTGGCAAAACATTCATCCATACTGTTTTTTAAAAAAGGTAATTTGGGTTAAGTAAATAAATGTAAATTGGTTGACGCAGGCAGTGATCTACTACAATTAATTATAAGTTATCATTATACAATAATTTATTATTACGTAGCAAAAAAAGGCTACATTTACGGACTAACGTACTATTGACTACGGTGTAATTACTATTATTATATTATTGATTAATTAATTGATATTTCAAATTGTAGAGGAAAGAAGAAAGGTTTAAAAAAAATGCTGAGAGAGAGAGATAACAAAAAAAATTAATGGTGTGTGTAATTTATAATTAATAAACTTTGCATTTTCTGAAGAAAAAAAAACGAAATGCATTCATGATTCAGGGAACGTCCTTTTTCTTAAAAAAATACGTCACTGTACCTTTTTAGTCATTAAGGTGACACTTTTAAATAAATAGTGCAAAAAATAGCTTTTTTGAATTGACGAATCACACATTTTCATTGTTAACAAATAATAATAATAATAATAAAATTAGCCCAGTAGAGTAAGTTAATGACATGACAATTATTATAATTATTAGCATTACTACTACTACTACTAATTATTATTATTATTATTAATGATTAATTAATTATCACTACACTTGTTGTGAAAAAAAAGAACCATGTTTAATACTCGTATTTACTTTGTAGTCCTTTTTATTAATTAACTACCTCCAATCCGCGTGTACTGTAAAATAGGAACATTCTACTACGTAAAATACACAGAACAAAAAAAAACAGTTAAAAATTGCTTCTTGTCTTTAATTAATTTTTAAAAAAATAGCAATTATGTTATGAAAATAGTATCCCATTATTGTAATAAAATAATATGCAGCTTCGCAGCATCACACACACACACGCAGTAGTCCAGTGGCAACTGATGACAACTGACAAGAACCAGATATTTTAATTGTTGGTTTTTAAATTGTTCTATCATCCATAATAGTAAGAAATGGAGTAATATGTGTCTAGGTAATAATTAATAATATTGATTAAGTAATGAAAATGAGTAAAAAAAAACAAAAAATTTGTACTTGTGACGATGATGACTACATTTTTGAAGAAATTATATATGCACTACAATATTCAATTATACCATTATTATTTTTTTTTCGGTTTTCACCTAAATTAAAGAAAAAGAAAATCATGCGCAAAAATGTGTGTATGAGAAAAACAATAAGATAATATTTTTTTTTCTTGTGTTGCAAACTTTTTTTTTTATAAAAAAAACGCACAAAAAAAATATATTTAAAGGAAAAAAAAATTAATAAAATGTTCCCACTTGTCAGCATTTAAAAAAAAACTTGGACAGCTATTTGCGTCGTGAAATTGTGTCCTTCTTTCGTTTTTTTCTCTTGAGATTTCCTCCAACTTTCCCGACAAAATCTTTGAGAGATTTAAATGCGCATTTATCTCGCCGTGCCCCCACCACCAGCCCAAAGATCAACGGATGAAATGAAGGATTCCTTAAAAACTCGGGAAACGCTTCCAACTGTCCATTCTGCAATTGGTTTTTTAGGAAATCAGCCTTTTAAAAATAATTCCATTCAACACTGTCGCGTTTCACAGCATTATGTATGAATCATGTTACATGCTCGCGCTAGAGATGCATTAATTTGTATGGAAACAATGGGAAGAAATGGAACCAGAGAGGGATGAATTTTGATGAAGATGACCTAAAATTTACCATTAACAGCAAAATGTGCAAAATTTGCACTGCAAATGTTGCGTCTGAAATAATGAGTGTCTTTTGTGAAAAGTAGTAAGTCAAATACACATAAATATTCGCATGTTATTTACGACGTAATATTATATATGCATATAATATTTTATTTAATAATATTATGTTGCAGTAGTACAGACAGTTATTTTTTTAACTCTGTTTTTTTTAAATAACAAGAAGGACAACACACAGAGGCGTTTTTTGTTTTGTTTTGGAGGAGAATGCATTCTTCTTCTTCTTCTTCTACTTTTTCATGGCAATATATTTTGTTTTTTTTTTCTGTAACGCTCTTTAAAATCTATTTGCTACTTTTTTTTTTGTTTACACAATCATCAAAAAAAAATCATGATCATTGTTTTCGTTCATGTAATTATCATATATAATTAATAATAATTACCTTAAATGCATGTATGTAATGTATTTCATATTTATATATATATATATATTTTTTTTAGTGTTCCCAAACAATAAAATTGTACAATGGTTCAATCAATTGTTCTTCTCTCCGGAAAAAAAAAATGTGGATGGTGATGATAATTGATCATCTGAAGAATATGGGGGATATAGTATTACTGAGAGTAAGTAATTATCTTGATCATAATTATATATATTATTATGCATTTACATAATATAGCTTGTTATTAACGCTTCTATCAGAATAATCATAGTTTTATAAGAAGGACCATGTAATATTTTTTTTTATATATACTTATCTTCCCCTCCCCCTCTCATCATGAAGATCAGATTTTTGCTTTCGTTAAATCAATTAATTTGTAAAACTTGTCATCAGTGCTATCAATTATGTATATATCTTGTTGTGTTGTATGGACTCTTTGTTTGTGGGCGCATCCCCCGTCGCAGTTAAATAGATAATTATTAGTTTTTGTTTAGTATAGTAATTTTATATGCATGTCTCTTCTCTCGTTTTTTTTCCAGCAGAAAAAAAAAGAAAAATTGTTTCCGTAGTTAATTAGTAAAATTACATGTTTTTGTGTGTACAGTACAATTAATACCCTTGCTAAATTGTTTTTTATTTTGTAATTCAAGCAGTTATATTGATAGTGGTGGAGGTGGCGGCGGCGGTGGCGGTGCTTGATACAAATTTTTTTTTAGATGCGATTGCGACACTATATATGACGGTTATAATAAATAATTATTATAATTTATAGAGCTGGAGAGAATTTTTTTTTTTTTGTAAAATAAGGAGCAATGGAAACAATGATTCATCTTTTTTTTTCTTTTCGTGTGATGTGTAATATTACTTATTATTTTTCTTTTCCTTTTAAAAGTCAAACAAAAAAAAATTCATCATGATTACAAGAAGAAATCGTACAACAACAGCAGTATCCGATTAAATATATATATATTTTTTTGTTTGTTATACAGTTATCATTACAATTATCATAATTAATCATCAACATTGCAACAAGAAGAAGTACTACATATTTATATGAATGATTAAATGAACGACGACGACGACGACGAATGACGAATGAACGTAAATGAATGAAAATATTTCTTTTCTTTCTTTTTTTTTAAAAAAAAAAGTCAAACAGATTCCCAACCATTTTTTTTTCTTTTTGCTTTATAAACAACATTTCTCCACACATTTAAAAAAAAGGATAACAAGTGAGATAGTTTTTTTTGTCCATTTGTAAGCTGGTTACATCATCAACTTGATATATAGTAGCAATCATAATAATAATAATATTTAATCATCTTCGTCATATTAACTGTGATATTATTACTATTATTATTGTGATGTGATGGTGACAATTTTTTTTTCTACTTTAAACAGAGATGTAAACGTAATGTAATTAATAATAATGACAAAAAATAATTAATGATCTTGTAAATTCTTCTTCTTTTTCCTTTTCTTCAAAAAAAAAACACATTTCATCCATTATCATGTAGGTCGTCAAGCAAAAATGGTTTCTTTTAATAGTTTGTACAACAACCGATTTAATCACTAAAAAACGATTTTATTATTACTATTATAATTATTATTATTATTACACATTAATTATTATTATTACTTTTACTAACAATTCCATATCATCATACTAGTAGCGTAGTATAATAATATATTGTACACAGTATCATCTACAATGTATCGTGTGGTCTATCTATCTATTATATAAGTTTTTTACGCAGCTTCATATTTATTTTTCTATAATAATAATTAATCATAATAATTATAATATATATATATATATATATTTATGTATGTAGTAATAATAATAATATATTTTATCATCGCAAACAAACAAACAAAAAAAAAAACTAAGGAAAATCCGTCAGTCTTCATAATAATCCTAATGTGTATTTAGGGTTAATAGAAATTAATTCTATTCTTTTGTATACCTAACATATATATATATAATATGTTGTTATATATATAATAATATTTTTTTATGATTTCCTAAACCAAAACTAGAATTAAAAGGTTTGTGTTGTTTGTTGTTGTTGTTTGTTTGTATGTAGGTATGTAATTAGTTAACAGTACAAAGTAATCATGTCTACTTACTACAGTACAAGTTGACAAAATCTACTAGTATAGTATTTAATTATTCATTTTACA
The DNA here is from genome assembly GCA_004115045.4 of Sinella curviseta. Lineage (NCBI taxonomy): Eukaryota > Metazoa > Arthropoda > Collembola > Entomobryomorpha > Entomobryidae > Sinella > Sinella curviseta. Next base: position 40,958,636 of record CM065489.1, on the reverse strand, counting down.
ATAATAATAATAATAATAATAATGCTTAAACAATCATTATATATATATATATGTGTGTGTGTGTCATAATATATATATATATATATATTTATGGTTACCATAACATTTATATATAATATATCCAAGAAAAAATTAGCGTTTCTCATTATCTACTATAATTATTCAGTCTTCTGGGTATGTTTACTCACTTACAGTACAAATAGTAGTTTTTTTAGCAGTAGCAGCTTTTTTTTTCTTTTGTAGATTATTTTAAAAAGTAAAAGTTTTATTTTATTTTTTTATTTTTATTATGTTTAAAATTACGGATGTTGCGTATCAAATTAAACTTTTTTTTTTCTTCTTCTTTTTAAATATATATATATATATAATATATGCATGTGTGTGTGTGTGTGTAGTGTAGTGTAATAATTTGCCTCTCTCTCTCTCTCTCTCTCTCTCTCTCTACGTCTGATAAAATGTTAGATGACGACGACGGCAATGTATGTAATAATTAGTTGGGTATTATTTTGTAAAGAAGAAGAAGCAAATCATTCATATCAACTGTAAACTTGGTTTAGTTAAGAAATCAATCATTGTTTTTTTTTAGCTTTAAACTGGGTAAGACAAGATGAGTGAATGAGAGAGGTGTCGAGAAAGAGATAGTTAATGCAAGTTAAACAATAATAGCATATAAGCATATTTTTGACTACTTTCAGTTGAATTGATTATAAAATTGTTAAAATTAGCAAGTACATTAACTCAATTTAATCCAACAGTCATTTTTTTCTAGCCCTCATTTGAATTGAAAAACAATGAATGGACGTGTCAAGTATATTCCGTCGACATCTCTCTCTACATCCACCTTATCTATACGAGAGCTCAGATTGTTCAAAACAAAAAAATTGATGACGATGATATTTTTTTGTAAAAGAAAAATTTTTTTTTTGTTGATGATGCATAATAATTTTTTTGTAAACAAGATTATTATTCCTTTTCCTCGTTTTTTTTGCTCACTACTACTGCCTATAACATACACGTGTGCATTGTAAAAAAAAGCATAATAATAATAATATTTAATATTTCTTTCTTTCTTTCTTTCCCTTCTCTTTTTTCAAGATAGATAGTTCAACAAACATTATCATCATCATCAATGATTATTATTATTATTTCACTTTTATTTATATACTTTTTTTCATCTTCATCAAAAAAAAATGAGAATATATGTAGCATGAATGTATGTTTATGTGTAGTAGAGTTTAAATTTGATGTAGTTTCATTTATATATATATATTTTTAGGTAATATATAATTTGTTTTGTAGGTAGTTTATATATATATATATATATATTCTGTAAAGAATATTGAATTGTAAGGGAAAATCTTCTGATATATATATACTTTTTTAAATAATTATTTAGTACACAAAAAAAAAGTAGTGTGCATTTCAGTATAGCGGTAGTAGTAGTAGTTTAGTTGTAATAATAATAATAATAATAATAATAACAACAATGCAAATACGACGCGCGTCGTCATAAAAAATATATATTTTTTTTGTGTCGCACGTACTGTAATATTAAATTAGACATTACGCCGACCACCCAAGACGACAAAAAAAAAAAAAAGAAATGAGCTCCATCACACCACATCTACTTTTTTTTTACAAGAACGCATATATATATTTATATATATTTAGACACATAATTAATCATTATATGCAAATACATATTTCTTTGTTTTTTTGTAATATGTGTGAGGACGACGAGAGCCTATTTATTTGTTTAAAAACAAGACACAAAAAAAAATCCAAAAAAAAACAGTTGCGTTACTCTGTGTAGTAGTGTAAATCATAACAATAGTAATTATATTTATATTTATATATATAGGTGTATAGTATATAGTTATAATAATAATTGTTTGTAGTAGTACATGTTGTAGTTAATGCGAAGTTGTGTACTTTTGTGTTGTTTCTTTTTACACACACACACTCTCTCTCTCTCTCTCTTTCTATCTCTCTCATGAAAAAACTGGCAATGAACAAAATTATAATAGAAATTGGGTAAAAATTAAAAAAAAATCAACTGTCTCCGTGAAATTATTTTTCTTTAAACCTGTCTGGTGTCACAGAAACAAAAAAAAAATAATCAACTGCATCATCATCATTCGTCATTGTTTTCATTTCAACTTGTCCGCTTGCAATTATATGTATATATATTTTTTTTTATTTTAAAAAAAAGCAATAAAAAAAAATTCAGAGTGATAATAATAGGTGATCTATGTAAAAAAAAAGATTTTGTAGTATTTTTTTAGTAAGGTAGTTTGTTGGAACTTTTTTTTTGTAAATATAATGCATGGCAAATAGATAATGTGGTTTTTTTTCTGTTATAATGTTTTTGTAGTATGTCGATATAGATTATAATTTTGTAAATAAATTTTTTATTGTTACTTAACCGTAAGACTGTAACGTAATGTACTGTAGTAATGTAGGTAGTAGTAGTAAGTATAGTAGTTAGTTAGTTAGTAGTAATATGTGAGTTACTAAAAAGTTTTTGTTTTTGATTGTCTTGGTGCATCTCCATACAACAGTTACATTTTTTTTTTCAACACCAAGGTTGTTGTACAAAATCCGATCAACTACATAAATATTGAATATATATAATAATAATATTTATTTATATATATTTATATGTATATTTATAGATATCATATAGTTCATTAATTAGATAGATAGATGGAATCATCCTCATTTATATAATTGCTCCAATTATTATTCATTTTTTTATATATATACCGTCGTCCTTTCTTTTTCATTCTCTCTCCATATTACAATAATAATAATAATAATTACAATGACTAAAAACAGTTATTTTTTTTTTGCGGGGGACACGTTGTTTTACAGAGAATAAAGATTCCAGAGAAGAAGAAGAAGAAGTAGTAGTAAATGTTCCGTTTTTTTTTTGTTTTGTTGATTCCTGGTTTACATAAATTGGTCCGAAGAAACATATATATTTTTTTTCTCTTTCTTTCTTTCTTTTCATTTGTTTTACTATGCAAGGCTGATAAATTACTGTACAATCGATTTTTTTTTTTAAATATTCGCTGTTACAGGTCGTGAGGAGGAGGATGTGGAGGAGGAAATTTTTTTTTTGTGTTCAATGCTCTAGAAAAGTTGTATGTGTGTGTAGCAGTAGTAGTTAGTAACTTCACGTACTAAAACTGTAACAAAGTGTATTCGTATCTTGTAAAAATCCGAGTTTTCTGCGATTCTTCCGTTGCAATATATAATTATTTGTTTTTTTTTTTAAGAATAATAGTTTTTCTTTGTTTTTCTCTTAATAATTGAAATGAGCCATCAACTTTCTCTCTCTCTCTCTCTCTCTGCGTGTATGTTTGTTTTGTTGTTTTTGAAGGTGGTGGTGGTGATGATGATGATGAACGGTTTCAACCATTGTTGTTGTGTTGGTCAATGATCATGGTCGCCGTTTCGGATGCCCAGATTTGTTTGGAACCCAGCTGAGGAGAATGATGAAGCGGATGATTGTAGGATGCTATAAATGCGGTAGGGACGATTGATCTTTTGGCACTGGATGTAACCACTATATCGTCAACATCCCTGTACGGACGCTTCAGTCTTGTCGAAATAATGTCCCTCCTCGTCGTCGTGTGTTGTACCATTGACGGTGAGGTGGTTGTCATTGTGGTGGGGGTGGTGGGATTACGTACAACAACCTGATCCAGACTTGCTCCGTCCAACACGTCATGAATCATGTTAATGGTCGATATCTGGGGTGGTGAAGAGATCGTAGGAACAGTTTCTGCCACAGTCAAGTCCTGATGGTTGTGGAGGTGGTTGTGGCGGTGGTGGTGGTGGTTGTGATGGTGATGGTGGTCCGCCGCCGCCGCCGCCAGCGAGTCTCCATTCACGTGATGGATCACCTCCACGCCGCCCGACTCCAGCAGCTCGGGGGACGCGATCAAGCTCATTGTGTTTGAGGATTCGTTCGTTGAGGGGACATCGTTCGCAAGCTCCTCAACCTTTGAGCGTGGCAGAATGGAAGAAAGCTTCTCCTTTGTGCTGTTGATTGATTGTAATTTTTCCTTTCGAGTCACGGTGGTTGTGGTCAACGTCGTCACTATCTTTGATACAATTGACTCAGAGGCCGCCGCCTGAGTCAAAGGAAGAACATTTTTAGATGAGCTCGCATTTGTACTGGTGGTTGTAACTTGTTGGAAGGTGATAAAGGGCGTGATTCGTTCTCTCTCCTTCTCAAGCTCTTTATCCCCTTCTTCGGACCTACGCCAAAAAAAAACATAAATAACCTCATCATTTTCTACTTCATCCAAGTAGCTCATTTATTTTCATTATTTCATCATACTTTTAAAAAAAAAATAAACGCCATTTTCATACACAAAAATGAAACAAGAAAAAAAAAGTAAGGTTAACTCACGTTAATAAGGTATTTATACAAACGAATGATTCAACTTTCTGAGTAGTTTTGTTGAATTCCAAATATCCCCTCGTTCTCAAGTAAATGAGTGTTCCGGTTTTGGAACGAAGTCTGTAAACGCTGTAGCCCTGGCCTTCGACACTGCTGAACACTGTAATCATTATGTAAACAAAAAGCGATTCATTATTTAAAGGGGATTGAGAGCAGGCGTGATTATTGAAGGCTTGCTAACAACCTATTAATTATACATGCACCCATACTACTACATTTACAACAACAACGTACATATTCCTCTCATCATCCATTCTACATAATATTTAGGCCCATCATTATAAATCAGCTCTTGTTCTGGATAGTATATATCGTGCATATAAAAAAAAATTGATATACATTTTTTTTCTCTCGCTCTGACAGCAGCACACATTACTCGATATAATCAATAGACCAAAAAAATTTATATACATAAATACATACAGATAATTTATCCAACAAGCCATGGTCATGGTTATAATAATTTATAACGAAATGTAAACAGATTCATTCGGGCACACAGAACGAGAGAGAGCAATAAAAAAATGATGATGATGATGACGATGATGATGGCGTAACTTACTTTGTCTATTTGCTACAGTGGCCCAAGGGAGATCATCTTGATGAATAAAATTAAATGCTGACATTCCCATAACCTCTTCCGTCAGATAACCAGCAACAAATGCAATCCTGTGATCCGTATAAATGATCCTACCGTCGGGAAGGTGTCTTGTGACATACTCGTCCTGGATAGCTTCCATCAGCGAAAGCTCTGTAATTCCTTTATTCCGGAAAGGTCTCGCCACGCATACCAACAAATGTTCATCCCCTGCCGTCGTCGAAGAACAATCTGTACAGGAAAGACAAACAAAAAAAAATTAATTAATAAAAAATATATCATTACTATTCATATCATATATACATCGAACATATATATATATTTATATATGGCTTTAGCTTAAATACTTAAGCCTCTGTGCTACATGTTATACAATGCCCATGGCACACACACACACGCAAAAATAAAACAAGAAGGATTTTGTGGAGGAATTCAACGGAAATTGAAACACAAGTCCTCTTTGCATAAATTCATCATTACTCGGCGCTCTCTCCAACCCAAAGAGAATTGAGGAGGTGGAGGTGGATGATGGTGGAGGATCATGATGAAAATATATTTTTTCCTGCTCCTCTACAGGAATGGCAACCAAAAAACGAGTTGGGTAAAATATAGTCTCATCTTTTGAGAGAAAAAAAAAACAACACGGGAGTAAAACAGACTATTACAGAGAGAGAGGAAACCGTTTTTTTTTGCAGGGAGGAAAAAAAGTTTTATATGGATAATGTAGTGTGTTTATAATTGCGTAGGTGCATAAAATAAAAATATATATAAAAGATTCATGTCGTCTTTCTCGACGCTGCTGCTGGTGGTGGTGTGTGCTCCTCCCGAGCACATCATCATTCCCTCCAACTCTCCAACAACAACATACCTTTCTTTTTGTTCGCTTTTGCTTGATCCCTTTTGTTGGCTGGAGGTCGTAAAACTCCGATCATGTGTACTGTAACGTGCCGTGTGGGATCTCCTCTTGCCATCGTTCTTTCCGCAAGACGGATGTAAAAAGATCGCCGTTCTCCTGATGACAAACCTGACATGGCATCCTCTGGTCTGCCTCCGTAGAACGAGGGAGAGCGGGGAACGCATTCTATGGAAGATTCACTTGAGTCCCCTTCGTTATCTGGAATATAACAAACAATGAGCATCATCATCATCGTCATCAGCGCTTCGAGTTACTCAACCATTTTATTTTTAAGTTTTTTTTTGTTTTGTTAGAGTGGTATATATTATACACTTGTAAACTCTATCGCTAATTGCCTCGCTCCATCCATCAACTTTTATGCAATTAAAGCCAAGTGCGTATTACTTTATCTAATTCCATGTTACATCTCTCTCTCTCTCTATCTCTCTGACAAAATTTGTTTTTCTCTACCTTTTGGCTCAAAAGGTTTGGACGGCTGGAGATGATGTCGTAACAGCTCAACATCGCCATTATGACAAATCGTGTACAAGGACTGGCCCATTAAATCCAACTGCGAATGTCCAAGAAGCTTTTCCACCGTGTCCGATACATAAACGATCTTTCCAGACGATGTAGCAATCAGCATGAAACCCTCCATGCTATCCAACAGCACGGAGGAAAGTTGAGCCTCCAACCCTGTCGGTGCGTACTTGGTCTCTGTCGGCTCCTTCTTTTGCTGATTTTGTTTTAAACCTAAAAGTTCAACAAACAGAGAAGAACAAAAAAATAATAAATAAATATCCAATTAATCACTCTAATTATTACAGAGTACAAGTTATTTTTAAAGCATATTTTATTTTCTCTCTCTCTTTCAGCTTACTTAGATGAATTCGGAGAAAGTTTGCGGACAATCTAAGCACGGACGTTTTATCCATCCGCTTGGTCGCCATTGCTACAATTGGTACAAGGGTGGACAGCTCGGAAATGTACATGTTGAGCTTGTCCCGTCTCATCTTTTCCGCAAGGTTCCGCATCAGTCGACTTGAACTGCACAAAAAAACAGAGAGAAAAAAAAAGTTTCCTCATTAGAGTCAACGAACAACTTACTCCTCTACTAAATATGATGATCATTATTACTAATATCATTATTATTATTATTATTACGCTATCAATAATATTATCAAGAGCATTCAACCATGTGTATGTATATGTAGCTTATATATCACATATACAATCATCATAATACAATGTTGTATTTTTCACTAAATTTTTTTTTCTCCACTAACTAGCGTACATTTTTTTCTTCTTTAAAAACCATCTTGCTGCAGTAGTAGTCTCAAAGTCTTATTTCATGAAGTTAACAAACCTTAAAACACAAAAATATTAAATATCCGCTTCTTTGCTCCTGCTCCTGCTGCTGTTAACATGTACCTTGCGTTCTCTTTGTCTAAAAAAAACAACACAAGCTATCCGACACACACACAGACTCTTTTCTCAGACTCTCTCAGAGGATTAGCCTGATTTTTTTTTCAACAAAAAAAAAATAATAGTAGTAGTAGTAGTAGTAATTCTAAATTGTATGTATGTAAGTTGAGTTTGTAGCAAAGTCGGTAATGCTCACTTGAGTGACTTTCACACCTTCACAACTCACAACAATCATTATAATCATGATGATGATGACGATGATGATTCCCTGGTAATTTCCCTTGTAATTTCTCTCAAAAAAGGTAAAAGTAAGCACCGGGGAATAATAATATTATGATATGATGATGATGATGGAACAAGACATAAATGGTAATTTTATATTATGTGTTTCTTTTTTTTCATGAAATATGAAACTAGCGTGAAACAGGTATCATTTTTGCCATTTTTCGTTACCACAAAGTGATGCGGCGGCAGCGGCGACGGTGATGATGGTGATGGTGTGCAAAACAAATACCTGGCTACTAATGCTAATGCCTACACACAGAAGTAATAAATAATATTTTGTTATCATTGAATGTAGCAACGAGAGAAACACTACTGTGTATTTTTTTTTATCATTTCTCAACAGAGAAAAAAAATGACTAAAAAAGATACAACCTTTCATATTATATGATGATGATGATGATTATGATTATTATTATTTCGTACAAGTGTAAGTTTTATATGTAGTTTAACACACAGACAGACAAAAAAAATATATAACTAAACAGTTAAAAAACTGCATCTCCCAGAGAAAATCATTGTAGCATGATGGAAAAAAGAAAAAAAAACTAAAGCCATTTCACTTCACACTTACTACTACTACGACTTGTATACCATCTTTCATGTTATGTACCTCTCTCAAAAAAAACCATATTTCGTTTTGATTTAATATTTTTTTTCTCTTCAAATTTTGATGCGACACATCATACATATATTTTTTTCCTTCACACATCTTCTTCCCTCGTTTCATCAGCGTCGTCGTCGTCGTCATGACAAGTTAACATGATCACGCAGTCATTTCATAAAATGTAGATTATTGCAGAAAGGCAAGTGCCCGGTGTTTGATAGTAATCAAATGGAGTGTTCCGTGAGATGTCATGTGAGAGAGTCGTAAAAAAAGGGGGGGGGGGTTTTACGCAGAGATAATAGACTATTATAGTAGATTCTTCAATTTGTCTGTTGTTTGCAATTTTTGTGCAGGTGATGATGATGAAGATGACGACGACGCAAGGAAAGGAAGAGGACGCCTCCAACCAAAATCAATATCACATCATCAGAATATTGTTATTAATAATATTTCCCTATTGTTGTTCTAGACTTTTAGACTATAGTGGAGTTGGTATTGAATTACATGGCATGCCATGGTTGTTGTTGATGTTGGAAGCGTCTGGTTTCTCTTTTGAAATCTTGAAGAAAGCGACAAGGCAAAACAGAATATTCTAAGGCTGCTTTTTGTATAGCTACACGAATGGCTGTAATAGCCAAATGTCAACATTTTTCCGAGCTAAACGACTTTTACCGTTACCATTTTAACGGTATGTATCTCAAGACAAATCTCACGTCAGCTCTCATCATCACATCAATCACAATTTTTTTTTCTACTGCAGACAAACTCGCAAAAAAAAAATTTGCAATTTAGCAACAAAAAAAATAAGAAGCAGACGAAGAAGTAGAGAGAAATGGTTTGCATGTGTGTGTGTCTGTATATATATATTCATGCAGCATATTATTAAGATAGTTTAGACAATTTCTTTTGTCTTGAACAACACAGGAAAGTCCCTGAAACTTTTTTTCTTTTCAAAATCTCGTCTTTTCTCTCTCTCTCTCTCTCTCTCTTGCTGTTGTTCAGAGAGAGAGAGGAAGGAGGATCTCTCGCAATGGAGCGTTTTTTGCATGTTGTCTCAAAATCAATACCTTCTCCAATGACCGAGGTCACGGAACGGTGAGGATAATAGTTTCATGGATGGATGGAAACCTATCATCGCCGCACTCAGCCAGCAACACAATCACCATCACCTACCCAAGCTCTCTTAACCTTACAACAGTACATTATGGCAACAAACAAACAAACCTGTCAAACTGAAGGAGAGAGGGGGAGGGGAAAAGGAGGCTCCAGTAAACTAGACAAGGTTTACTTTTTTTTTATATTTATTTTGCGAAATAGGCAATAATAGAAAAAGGTGTGTGTGTGGGTATGTGTGTGGCTGCTAAAATATCATTTGATTGTTTGATTTGCATGTTCTCTCTATTCCGATATGAATGATGATGATGATGATGACATGATCAGTTATATGGCATATTATGATATGATGGTGCAATAATGGGGATGTTCCGTAAGGAAGGATTTTTGCATGGCTGGTTTGGTTGGTCTTCTTCTGCGTCTATGTTGAATTCAACAGTGCTCACTCACAAACAACAAGAAAGACACGAACCAAGGAACGCGAGGCAGTTTCTCAAGTTTTGGTTTTTGTTTAATATAAACTCTCTCGCCTTTTGTACTATTATTATGAGTGATGTGTGTGATGAGTGAGGTGAGAGAATAATATATCTATCTATCTATCTATATATTATAAAACATTATGGAAGGATGCGGATGGAAACACAAGCACACACAAACTCGTACACACACACAGGGAAGGAACGAATGTGAACATTTTTATGAGACCTTGAGGAAAATCAATGGGGAAAAAAGCAGAGTGAAATACTCACATCACATATATTATATATATTTGCTCGCATTCCTCTTTGCGTATATTCCATCCATATATGTATTTCAGTGGAAATGTACTCAACACACACTCTCTCTCTCTCTCTCTCTCTCTCTCTCGCAAAAAGAAATAAAATATAAATATTTACGGCATATACTACATACTTGGATTCATATACATAGATTCATCGTACATGATTTTTATTACATGTTTGTATTCTTGTATATACGCTAACTGTTGACACAAGTAGCTGGAATTGAACCGTTCGACGACGACGACGACGGTGTAAACCGGCCGCGCCGCGGTCTCTAAAATGCAGTAATTGGAGCGCTCCATTATTATAGCGACAACTACTATTATTTAACAGGAAGAGAGTGCGTGACGTAAAATTGGAAATGAATGACTACTTAAAAATGTAGAAATTAATTTAAACCGATTTCGCGTATGTGTGTAGTATATAGCTGGTTATTACATAGAAGGAGGAATGGTAATGTGACACGTTACATGATGTCATGTATGATGATAGGAAACCATTTTTTTATTATTTATAAAATATCCCATTTCGTCTCTCAGCATAATTTAACAGCAGCTCTGGTAATTAAAAATTGAGCGAGGAATTGTGACCGTTTTTTTTGCGTTGATGGATGGGAGCAATGTACAGACTGATAGAGAGGACCTTTCACTCCAACTAACTTATCGTCACATCAATCCTCGTCGTTAGTTTGGTCGGTCGGTCTACTTAATAATAACGCCATAATGAAAGGTTTATAACGCAGAGTAGTAGTAGTAGTATAAAAAAGTATGTAGGTAGGAGGGTAAACTATTAAAGTAATCTAGCGAATGATACGACAATTGTGGCTGAGTGCCTATAATCTACCTAACCACATACTACAAATTATTGTTAATAAAACATAAACGGAAATGTATAAAGATAGATATAGGTATGTACGACGCTACCTGCGAACACGTATATATATATACACACATGTACGCTGCTGCGCTGCTGCTCCTCTGCAAATTTTTTGCCGAATGCAGAAAAGTATATGTATTCATTCCATCATATCATATCATATCGGTCGAAGCGTCGTCGTCCTAATGCAATATGCATATATATGTTATTATTCTTTTAAAAAATATACCATGAGGCCGGACAAAAAGTCCTCCTTTTTCTTAACTGACCTGACAACACCTGTTATTAGGGAACATGCCCATTATTATATATACCTGGTTGACCGGCAATATACCTACAAGCATATATGAATATTATATAGCAACGTTACAAGTTCATCGTCGTCGTCGTCGGTCGAAAGAGTCGGAATTTTCAGAGTACTACAGAGGGCACATAAATAATGAATCCCTTAGCTCCCCATTGTAATTTAACTAAGTAGCAGCGAGAGAGAGAGAGAGAGAGAGAGAGAGAGAGAGCAATTGATTGAGACTAAAGCCGAGTAATGGGCATATATATCGAGAGATAGAGGCCAAAGCTAAAGGTTTATTACTCTACCCAAAAAAAATCACCTAAATACTTTCTATCCATTTTTTTTTTGCAAGGCTCATCCTTTCCTTCCCATTTTCTTTCGCTTTGCCAACTTTGGTGACAATTTTAAATGCGAAGTAGATGAGGAGAACATATCACGACGATGCATTGTATGAGTTGTCACGCTAAGCGCACACTGTCCTTGCATTTGTGACCGCTCTTGTAAACCGTTTGTATGGGAATGCAATGGGTTGAGTAGCAAGTTGCTTTTTTTCAACATCTTCCGGAAATGGTGAAAGAAAAAAAAACGTCTTTTTATCTGGTCACGTTAAATGTCCACGTGAAGATTATGATTGGGGATAAAAAATATTGCTGTTTTTCTTAAAAAAGACTATTACATATTAAACGATGTAAACAGAAGAAAAAAAAAAGGAATTTGATTTATTTTTTTCTTCTTGAGACTTGTGTGTACATATCGAACCGAAGAGAGAAAAGTATTAAAAGAATTCTCTCTCTCTCTCTCTGTTTGTGTACCTTTTTTGGTATTTTTTTGGCATTTTTATAGCATTTCAAGTTGTAGTACGATAGCACTTAATGGTAGTCGAACATGTTATTATTTTATACGGTTTATACTTCCGTGCAATGAAAGCTGCTATACAGCTACATATTTTTTGTGTGTGTGTGTGTTGGTTTCTCTTGTTGCACCCATGAACTCTTCATTAGTGGCCGCCTAACCACACACATAAGATAAGTACATTCCGTCGGATGATAACATCTTTTACATTATTCACCAGTGCGGTGATGGCATATACGCGGCAGCCGTGCAAACACTACGTTTGCATATATACGAATAACAAAACGAGCTATACGGACTCTGCGGAATAATATTTTTGTTCAAAAAAATATATATAATATAATATACGTCTTGTAAGATACTATATTTTGTAGTAGCAAATAAAAATGTGCATAACATGACATACATCATTATTGGCAGTCAACATGGCATGGTGGCAGGTTAAAGTTTCCTTTAACCAAAATGGATACATCAAATAAATACTCCACTACTCATGTCCCTCTCTCTCAGTCTGTCTGTACTTGAAAGGATCGATCGTGGGAAATTTGAGGAAAGGGTTAACTTGAAGCAAAACTACCAATTGGCGAAGAAAAAAATATATATATAACTGCTATATTGGCTTTAGCACATACATATGTACATGTCTATATAATATGACTTATTTTATATGAATTTTTTTTTGTGCAAGGGTACTGAGAGTGGTCAGGTCAAACTAGAATTTACAGTGATATTGGTATGCCACCACCATAATATCCACTCTAATAGGCAATAGGCATACATCTCTCTCTACTCTACTCTAGCAACTTGTATTTGGCAAACAGAAAAAAAAACTATATTAAATATTACATGGAAACAGTAATCGACTTACAGAGAAAAAGAATAATATATTATATTATTTGCAATTCTGATAAAAAAATATATATTATTGCTGAATTTACGAACGAACCATTTGTAGTCTCTCTCTCTCTCTCTCTCTCTCTCTCTCTCTCTCTCTCTCGTGCAAAATTATCATTACAACAATTACGATGGTCATAATAATAATAATACTAATCCATTCAGTAACTAACTATAACTATTCACATATTATATTTATTTCAACTTTGCTTGCTGCTCTGCTATGCTTTTGCTCTTCTGATCAAGCCTAAAAACTTGACTTGACTCAAAACTACTGTGTGCAAAGGGAACGCATCGCAAGCAATTATTTTCACGCATCGATGATAGATAAGCAAAACTGTTAGAGTTGCTTTTGTACTCCTGCTTCTCTGCAAGATTTTTTTTTCTGCTGCAAGCAATAAAATAATGCTAGTTCCATCATCATTAGTGCCGATCGAAGCAATTTTTTTTTATAAATATTTCGCTCCTTACAATTCCACTATTAAACACTACCATCATTCATATAATGATACTGTATAGTATAATGCCTAACAAGATCCTTATCCTGATTCCTGTGCTCAGTTCCTTTTGCAGATCAAGATCAGAACGAGAGGAATCAGCACAACAATGCAAATGCAATAATAGCACATAATATAGTATAAGCCGCAGTTTTTATTTTACCTTCTTTCTTTCGTACCTGTCGTCAGCAGAACGGCGCATAATACTAAAAAAATATTGCATGCTAAATACTAACAACGTTACGGCGGCAGCGCGACGTGGTCGTGGTGTAAGAGCTATTTTTATCATTCATAATAATTATCCATCACATGATGATGACAAGTTGTCATTGTGCGCAGAGAGAGAGAGAGAGAGAGAGAGAGTATGTATTTCGTATACGGTCTCAATTTTGTCACTTTCAAGTTAACAGTAAAAAAAAGACAAGAGATGAGCCAAAAAACGCTGCTGCATATGGTGCCGAGAGTGCAGCGCATTGTTGAGTGCAATAATAGCAGTTACGAGGTGAATGTCAATGGCTATAAATATAAATGAGCAGGATGATGATGATGATGATGATGTGTACCTGTTAGGATTTGCATATATATATATTTTTAGGACCATCCAACAAGTAAACAATATCCATATTAAGTAAGTTTGTGCATCATCGTGTGTATGTGTGTAGGCAGGAAGATAAAAATATAAGCACATTATGTAGCATGCACTTAATAACGGACGTTTTTTTTACCACTCCGTTGTAGTAAACATGACACCTTTGCGTCAAGTCAACAATATATGCGGTTGCACTCTAGTACAACAAACAAACAAAAAAAAACAGTTTAGTTGGTTTGACATATAGCATATTGTTACTATTATTGTTGCGATTTTGTTGCATCTTCTGACTGATCAGCGTCCGTGTAAATCTAATCATCATTACCAAGCTGCTGAAAGTGAGCGAGGAGAGGAATATGACTACGCATAATAATCTGGGCGAAGAGAAGCAGTATATATATATTTTTTTTGTGTGCAAGGACTCAATTTCTTGCATTCTCGACTTACATATCATATTATATGAGCATCATCATCTTGCAAGCTATCCTGCTGTTTTAGGAAGTGAGAAGAAGGAAATATTAATATAGCATACCAAACTTAAGGGCATATGCTAACAATTTACGACGATAAGACATATGGGTATTTTGGAATATGGATTACTTTATTTACTCATCGGCCCAAACTCTCGCTAATTGTCAATGTCTTCTTATTATTATGTCCATATAAACGAAAAAAGGGGGAAAATGATTTAACATCAACATATATTTTATTAAAATAAATAAAATATATTCATCTTCTCTTTTTTTTATGTAACACATCAAAAACGCTATAATAAGTAATAATATAATCGGCGCTGGATACATTCCTGTTCATGCTTGCAATTTTCAAGCTCAATAATATGAAATCTGACACTTGCACTTGACGTTTATATGCCAACTTTATATTATTATCATGTAAATATGCATTTTTTTTTTGTGTTCACAAACACTTCACTTTTGTGCTCTTGGATAATCCCATATTAACGTCAGACTTCGTCAATTGTGTGACAAGGTACAAGCAAAATGTATTCACCAGCGCATTCATCTGAAATACTATTTAGTAGCACTTATTATTATCGGCATTTCCAGACATCCAAAAACTGAAATTCTTTTGCAATGATGAATACAACAGCTTAGTTTAGACTATAGATTGAGATTGTATATTATTTTGGAAAGAGATGGTCGGTTTAAACTGGAACATGGTTCCATTTACCAAATATAAAGCGTCGTCGTCGTTGCTGTCGGGGCAATTTGAAAGTTAAATTTGTAAACTATACCATGCTGCAACGTTGATGATGATACAGTATCAAATTTACTTTTGCAAAAAAAAAACTTGCTAATGTGACGATAACTAGCTTATTGAATGAGAATTATAAATTAGATTGTATTCATGTAAATAATATCATTAGACAGAAATCCGTCAGCAGACAGACAGACAGACTGTTGACAGGCAGTAATTGTCAATTTGTGGAACCACGTTGCCGTTTTTTTTTGTTCGTTCATGATTCTGCTGTAGGCTTGTGAAAATAATTAAAAAAGTGCAAAGTGCCTCTAATTTCAATCTGGAAAGTACGTTGGACGCTACCACTGCTGCGTAGTAGTAGTAGTAGTAATCATAATAATGCTCAGGAAAATTACTACATACATTGTTTGGGAAATAATCACCTCAGCCATCAGCAACAACAACAACAACGGTTGGTTGGTTGACGACGACGACGACGGTCCCTACTGATCTCTCGTGTTTCCTGTTAGGAAACGGCTGTTAGTGCAGCAACAGCCTCCGATTTCAAGAAGGCTGAATCGAATTTCAAAGGAAGGAGTAGCGCTGATGATGTGATGACGCTGCTGCGCTCCTTCTGCTCCTCTTATATGAAATGCCGGACATTGTACGTGAAAAATGGTCCGTGTGTGCTCATGTTATTTATGGCTCGTCATTTAATGATGCTGATAATAATACAATGACTTGAAGAATGAGATTTTTGTATGTATAATGATGATAGCGTACACTAATACTTATAATATGAAGACGTCAGAAAGGATGTTTCATGTTACACGGGTGAAATCACCGACAACTACGACGGGGACGACGATAAGAGATGCTTCGTTTGGATAACATGTGTATAAAAACCTGTGTATATTTTTTTTACGAGTACAAATTTTCATCCTCTCTATATCCACGAATAAAAACTATATTTGAACAAACTTGAGAGCAAAACCAATAGTATAGCTTGTTTTAGTAGTTGTTATTGCACCCCCCAAAAAAATAAAGTCTTTTGCTGTTTTACAAATAACTTGCAAACAATTAGAATAGGGCCTGTGTAATTACAACTCAACTTTTCTCGGGAAATAACAAAACGCGTGTAAAGTATTTTAAAAAAAAGTAAGTATAAGCTGTAGCTTGTAACGGCGATAAACTCTCTGTCTCTGTATGAGTACATATTTTTTCTTTAAAAAAAAAAGATATAAATCTTAACAGATTTCCTTAACATCATGTTGTACATACATACATATGCATAATATACTTGTGTACACGAGTGCAGTGTAGTAAAAGAAGTAAGAAGAAGAAGACGTAGGAGCAGGGACCAATTTGCCTCACAGTGTGATCCTAAAGACTACAATACAAACAAGAAAAATAAAAATCCTTTTGGGAATTCTCCCAAATTTCTATAAAACTCTGGCAGAGTAATTGCCATCATGTAGCGCGCGGCTATTTTCTCTCTTCTCTCGGAGCTTTTGTATTTATTTATTTTTTTATTATTATTATATGCCCGAAATAGCAGTCTGGGATATGTCTATATACTCCAAACACACACACACTGTATATCCGATTCCGATTTAAACTCACACTTTTCATCTTTTTATTTTTATTTTGCGTAGGTTTCCAACATTTCCACAACATGATTCTGATTGATTGGTTCAAGAAACGGAGAGAAAGAAAGAAAAAAAAAGAAGATTTGTAACGGGATGCCATGATGCCACTGCTGCTTCCAAAAATGATGTCCAACTGATCTTGAAATTAGAGTTCCATTTCTCTCCAACAGCACTAAAGAGAGAGAGAGAGCAGCGAGCAGGGCACATCCTTTTTTTAAACATGAATCTCTCTCTCTCTCTCTCTCTCTCTCTCTCTCTCTCTCTCTGACTACCACATATTATCAGGATGATTACTGTCATTTGTGTTATATTATTAACATTTTAAAAATAAATCCCAAAAAAAAACGAGAGAAAGCATATTAATCTCTCTCTCTCTCTGACTAAAAGCTGTGTACTCTCTCTCTCTAGGGCGCACACAATAAGAGCAGCCCTTTTTGCAACCTCATTGAGAGTACATTTGTGTGTGTGTGTGCTGGAAAAAAAAGTAAGCAATTTTTTTTTTTAAATATCCAGTTGTCGTCCATATACAATGAAAATGAGTTTGTTTACCACATCACTACGACAACAACAACGACGACCACCGTGACATCAAGCTGCGCATCTTGAATCATCTTGAATCATTTTCAATTACCCTCTGCGTTGTTTAAAAAAAATCTTATTTCTTCTCTTTTTTTTCGCTCATCCTGTCGTCCACGCAAAAACCGACAACGTGTAATTTACTAATGAGTTGTTTCATACAAACGAATGTACAAAAAAAAATGACAAACACGAAAATTATTATTACGTACAATGATACTAAAAAGTGGAGTGGATACGCTAACCAGAGCAGACAAAACGGAGCGTGTGGCAACGCAACGTGGTCAACAATGAAAAAATAAAATGGAAAATAAAACTATTTTCTCTCACATGCATCATCATCATCATCCTCCTCCTCCTTTTCATTCATCCTCCATCCTCCTTACCACATTGAAAAATTATCTCGGACAAGACAACAACCACCACCACCGCCGCTTTTTACAGACAGAATTATCATTACCATCAATCATTTACTCTGCTCCTGTTTTTTGTTGCCATTGCATACCATTTAGCGCACAACATTTCTTGTTTGACATTGTAAAAATACGTGGCGTCGCATTTTTAATTCTCCATAATATGCACTCTCTCTCGTCTTGTGCGCATTATGGACACAAATAAATTATACATCTAACTACACTACTTATTATTATCCATTAAAAATCCCTTCCTCATTTTCTTTTGCCCAGACAGACAAGTAGCTATTATTATGTAGAAACATTTTGGACGGATCGACGAGATAATGTTTCAAAATTATCAAACATGATTATGATGACGATGATGACGATGACGGAAGCATAATATGTAGGTAGATTGGTGAGGAGAGGAGAGAGACCCAATAAACCCATCATACACTTTTCATCAGATATATAGATAGAGTCAAAGAGAAAGAAATATTTTTTTTTACTACGCATTAACTTTTTTTGAAATTTGTTCGTTTTGTAGCAAGCAGTTTGCGTATAGGTATACGTACTCAGTTTTTTTTTTCCTTTCCCAGTTTACTTTTCACATTAACAACCTCTCTGAGTGAGTGATCTGTTAATCTTTTCTTTGAGTTGAGTAAGTTCATATTATAATGATATATATATTTTTTTTTGAAAAAAAGTAGTACTGTTCTCTCTGGTCTTGTTGCAATTTTCCGTCTGACTGGCGGTGCAGTACAATTACAATAACAACTTGCTACACATTTTATATTATAGTAAATTCCACTACTTGAGTTTAAAAAGGCATATATAAACAAACGAGTGTAGTGTAGCGGTGGTGGCGATAGTTTGAAACGATAATAATAATATTATATGAAGCTTGCAATTTGCAAAAGAAGCAAAAAGAGTAGAAGCAGCAGCAGCATTTTATATTCGTGAAGCCGCCGTACAAGAGCGTCCTCGCGTTATTTATGTATCACATCTTGAAGAAAAGTTTTGCAAAAATTTTTTTTTTAAAAAGGTTTTTACGTACTCCTCACGTTGAAATCAAAAAAAAAGACGAAAAAATCAGTACGCACCATTAATCAAAACCTCAACTTGCTGCAGTATTAGTACTGACAAGTAGCAAGAGAGCAACTAACTCTTGTGCAAAAAAAAGTAGAGAGAGAGAGAATTGCAAGATATTGTAATAATAATAATGATAACTGCATATAATATAACACCAACAAAACACAAACACCGTAACACCACACCGCATACCTACCTAAATTGTACATGGCTATAAAATAGTAACAATGATAATAATACTAACAATCACACACTCACTCTGCCTACTTACTTCAGTAATAATAATAATAATAACAATCGTTAGGATACCCGTTTTTCCCCAATTTTTTTTTTTTTGCTCTTTACAAAAACAACAGGGATTATTATTATTACAACAACAAGACGCTTTAAAAATAAAAATTTGCTGCTCCAAAGCGTGCGTTCATTACTATCAGTTTTACATAAAAAAAAATCAAAAAGGAATTGAAGCATAAACTGAAAAGATGAGCGCGCAGCATCTTTATATATATTTCTTTTCTTTCTTCAAAAAAAAAAAATTATAAACTGCCAATACTTTTCTCTCGTACAATAAGTACACATATCCTCAATTTTTCTTCTCAAAATGATACATAATATTTGATGTGTATGCTATTATTATTAGCAATGGATTATCATCAGAGAGTTCTCAAGTACCTTATATCTATCCATCTATCTCTTTTAGCCTTTACTCCTCCTTTACGTAAGCAGACTTCTTTTGCAGAAGAAGAAGAAGAAGAAAAAAAACTTACAATTTCTTCCGATAACATAAAAGCAATACTAACTAACTAACTAGATGTACTGTAAGTAGCACTACAAACGAAATTGAAATACAAATATTATACATTACATCCTTTAAGACTTAAACTTTGTAAAGGTGGAGGTATGAGGTATGTATGTATGGATACCTTTTTTTTTAAAAAAAAAACGCTACCTTTCTTGAAAACTTTGTGCAAAATATTATTATTGCTTATATATGAATGTATAGAGTATCAACAAACCACAAAAGAGGCAAGCAATTTGGTCGGAAGATATGGTACACTTGCCAGCAGACGTCATCATCATCGGAATGAAAAAAAAAACGAGGACGACAATCATCAAGTAAAGTCAATAACACTGATTTTTTTTTCAACTTCTCTCTTCTGTTTCAAACAAAAAAAACTGATCCACGTCTGCACGTCAGTCCACACACACACACACACACACACACACACACACATTCATCATAAAAATATTCTAATCTCTCCATTTACATGTATACCTACATAGAATGTGGCTTCCTCTTTTAGTCTAGCTACATAATATAGTATACTTAACTTGATATTGACATTTTATCCTCACAGAGATGCACTTATGGCATCATATTTCATATTTTACAAACAGCAGTCGGGTTTTAAGAAAAAGAGATTCAATATATGCGCAATCATATCACTACTAAATACCTTCACCATCCATCTTTCTCTGCGTGAGAAGCGTACCAATATAAATATATAGAAAAAAAAATTGTTCCTTTGCACAGCAAAACAGGAAAAACGAAGAGGATTTTTTCCATTTGTGTGTAAGCTGTACATTGTTATAAATGCAACGCAGGAGCAGGAGCGTTTATTTAAACGTAATCGACATAAAGAGCTCAACAAAATGCCTTTAGGCAGCTACAACAGCAGCACAGCTTTTTTTTTGCTGATATGTGAATATTCATACAGGTCTGTTCTCACCAACTCGCAATAACAAGAGGAGCGCTTACAAAAACTGATTATTTTATTAGAGTCATAGTTTTGTAATTGCCAAAAATACAAACGTACGTATATATACATCCATAGAGAGAATTAAAGGAAAGAATTAAAACTATGCTGATAATTATAAAAACAAGTAGTTGTTCAAGAAGAAGAAGAAGTAACATGGTCAATGGTGGGTCTCTTTCTTTCTTCCACTTCTGGTCTGGTCACTACTACTATTTAGTAGAGTGGTCTGGTTTGTTTGCTGTAACTGCGTCCACTACTTCGTGCACAGCCGTGCACACGGTCAAGTACGCAAACTGAATTTTTCTAATAATGATGCCATCATAATATTTTCCTTCACCCTTTTTCACCTTGTCTTGCCCACATGCAGCGTAGTAGTAGTATGCAATAATAATAAAAAAAGAGCCCCGTTTTATTGTTGTTGTTATTATTGTTGTTTTTCTCTCTTTTTCTCTGGCTATTCAGTTGGAACTGCATAGAGATTACGCATAGGTGCACAAACAATAATAATAAGTGGTGGTGGTGGTGCGGTGGTCAAAGTCATGAGACCATCAACAACCAACGAAAGAGATATGCGCAACAGCACCAACACCTTTTTTTATTCTTTGAAAGGGAGAAGAGGGGAAGGGAAAAGAGGCAGCAGCAGCGGCACCACAACGCAACATAGGCATAGGTCAGTGATCATCATCACTACCAGAGCGTTTGTTTATTGCTCATCCTCTCTCCTCATTACAGCTCAACAGCTTTTTATTATTATTTTTTTTTTCAACAAAAGAAATTGCAAATGCCTTTGCAAAAATTTTGACATTATTATATAGACTGGGGTGTATAAAGGTAAGGTTGCAGGTTGGTACGATGATTCTCTTCTATAGACAGACAGAGAGCTATAATTACAATTACATTGAGTCAGGCCAGTGTTTTAGGTACACACACACACACCACTCAAGGGTAATTTATCAAACAGCAGAAGGTAATTTATGCTGAGGGGAAAAATTCCCTTTTTTTTTCTTGAGAAAAATTAAATGTCTGCATTTTTCGTCTTGTTTTTCTTGAGCCTGTTGTTACTCATGTTGTAGATGATGATGAGAGTGGTGGCGTGGTGGTGGTGGTTGTTGTTGGTGGACGGAGACGAGATGATAAATTAGTGCAAAAAATATAAAGTTTATTATTTTTTTGCAAAATAAAAGTGAGTAGTAGTAGCATCATGCATGCATATATAATAACAACACATTGGGGTTTTTTTTGCGGACGTGTTCACAGTCGAATATTTTTGTTAATAGTGGTGGAAAGGGGGAAAAGGAGATAATTACGTGATATCATTGTGTGAGACAGTTTATAGGTATTCACTGTTACAAAAGTTTTCTGAGCAGAAAAAAGCTTTATATTTTCTCTCGACAGAACAATGAATAATAGTAGGATAAAGTAGAACCGTCTTGTTGCCATTTCTACTAAATGTAGAAGAGAAGCGGGTGCTCTTTTTCCACTATGTTTTTGCGAAAGAATGCAAACAATTTATTCTCTAGAATTGGCAAAAAAAAAATGTCTGACATTTTTGCAAACTCTTTTTTTTACCCTCATTATCTTGTTAACTTACCTACCTCTACAACAACAACAATGCTGATATTGTTGTTGTTCATTTTGTACAAACAATTGAATGCGTTGATGATGAAGATGAAGAAGCAGAGAGTGAGTGATATAAGAAGTAAGAAGTAGTTTATTGTTACTTGGTAGAACCACGACATAATATATGTATATATAATGGTGATAACAGAATTGCTGTTAGTGCTGCTCTGATGATGTATTCCTCTGGGATTTTTCTATTTTACCTACCTACATGTATATTCAAACAGGTTGCTGTGTGAGAGATTTTTTTTCCATTTCGGTTAACTTTCAAACATGTAGGCTAGAGCAAACCAAAAAAAAACCAGACCAGGCTCTCCCACCCGTCCCGTACATTAAATCATACAGCCAGAGAGTGAGAGAGAGAGAGAGAAAAGATTTTATATAATTTTAGGCTACGAGTTATATAGAATGGTATGATGATGATGATGATAATAGCATGGCAAGACAAAATTTAAAGCTGGCGTCTTGTGAAGAATCTTACAAAATAACAAGAAGTGCATGTGTGTGAGTGGAGAAGAGAGATATAAAGCATTACAGAGAAATACAATCTTTCTTTCAGGTTCCGTTCTTTCAGAGGGATTCAATTGTTAATCAAAACATGCATGGCATGGCACAACAACCAGAGTCTCAGTTTTTTTCCATTCTGTAATATTCACCAGTTGAAATAATAGCAGTAGCAGCAGGTACGAAAAAAAAACAGAATTACTTGCTTTGCTAGCCAACGAAAAACTTAATTTTTTTAAAAAAATCTTTCATGAAGAAAAGAAAAACCGGCCTAACCTTACGTAATTTTTTTTGGCTTCTTCTTTCAACCTGTACGAAACGTAGCAGAAAAGAGATGGTCAGCATCGTACCATCATATCAGCATCACATGGAAATTTATATATATACCTATGCATAAGATGGATTTTTATGATATTATTGTTTTCATGGTAAACTACATACTAATTAGTATGGTGATGATGAGTTTGTACACAGAAGAGTACGGAAAGAAACACTTCTCATTTCTCTCTCTCTCTCTCTCTCTGTCTGTCTGTACAAAAATATTATTGTGTCCATTTTATTTTATTCTTTTTGCTGCGCATCAATACCCAAGTTGTTCATTAATAGAACATCTCCTCACAGTAGTTGAAAGAGAAAAAAAATATATACTAAAAGTAGGCAACTTGAAAAGTTCTGCATGGTTGCAAAATTAGCCTCCTTCTCTTTTTCATATCATCATCGCATATATTATCAATTCCATCTCGCTAATTCCCTTTTCGCTATATATATTCTACTATTCTACGGTTACCTCATTCTATCTGGACGGACTCACTTGACTACAAAACTAGAAACTTATATATCTGCCAATTTAATAAACTTGTAGAACACTACAATATTATATTATTTTGCCGATGATGATGATGAATGCTGTAGCTAAATACAGGCCGGTGTGTGTGTGGTGGTGGTTGGTTGGTTAGGATATACTTTGGGGCGGTGTGCGTGGTTAAATAAAAGTAGAAGAGAAACCTCTCTCTCTCTGTCCATACATTTCTCTCTCTCTCTCTCTCTCTCTCATCCATATTTTTTTTGTACTTGGATTGCATGCCGTAATATTATAATCATTATAATAACAACGCGTATTACATATTATCTTTCTACACTACTGTGTGTGTGTGTGTGCGAATTCCATTCCAACAAACTGTACTCGTACTAATGGACCGGTCAATACAAAAATTATTATGGCATAGATATTGCATGTTAGTGGCCAACTATAATAATCATATTCCAATTCCAACAAATTTGTACCAGTATTTTTATGCATATCAGTCAGGAGCAGAGCAGCAGGAGCAGCAGACAAATACTTCCACTACACAACTCGGTAAGCCTTCCTATCTATCATCATCCTCGTCGTCGTCATTGCTCGTAAAACGGATTGTATGCCATTTTTTATTTATTGATAGGTCAGCAGCAGCTAAATGGAGTCCAATAATATGTAATAATAAAAAAATCCACTGTCCATTTTTTTTACTCTACCTATCTCTAAAAAATACCTAGCGTGTTTGTCATTTAATACTTGTCTCTCGTCTTCAAATAATCCACTTGTATAAAAAATTACATGCCATCATTCATCACAGCACTAGCACACATACAAACACAAACATATAGAGCCAAACAACGTTTAGTTGTCCACATATCGAAGGAAGAACACGAATCATGGTAAAAAAAATGATGATGATGATAATATATTTATATATCATATATATTAAGCACCGTTTCCGAAAACCGCCCTCACTTTGAGACGCCCCCAGTATCAAATATATCATATATATTAAGCACCGTTTCCGAAAACCGCCCTCACTTTGAGACGCCCCCAGTATCAAATATATGAACTACAAGAATGAATAGCTTGAAGTAGTTACAAAATCACCCAGTAGGTGTCGCTGTATTTTGGGAGCTATAGCATAGCTATAGTTCAATGCGTATTTCAATGCAGGTGCCTGTTCTTAATGCAGGTGCCCGTTCTAAATGCAGGTGCCCGTTGTAAATGCAGGTGCCCGTTGTAAATGCAGGTGCCTGTTCTAAATGCAGGTGCCCGTTCTAAATGCAGGTGCCTGTTCTAAATGCAGGTGCCCGTTGTAAATGCAGGTGCCCGTTCTAAATGCAGGTGCCCGTTGTAAATGCAGGTGCCCGTTTTAAATGCAGGTGCCCGTTCTAAATGCAGGTGCCTGTTCTAAATGCAGGTGCCCGTTTTAAATGCAGGTGTCCGTTTTAAATACAGGTGCCCGTTCTAAATGCAGGTGCCCGTTCTAAATGCAGGTGCCCGTTCTAAATGCAGGTGCCTGTTCTAAATGCAGGTGCCTGTTCTAAATGCAGGTGCCTGTTCTAAATGCAGGTGTCCGTTTTAAATACAGGTGCCCGTTCTAAATGCAGGTGCCCGTTTTAAATGCAGTTGTCCGTTTTAAATACAGGTGCCCGTTCTAAATGCAGGTGCCCGTTTTAAATGCAGTTGTCCGTTTTAAATGCAGGTGCCCGTTCTAAATGCAGGTGCCCGTTTTAAATGCAGTTGTCCGTTTTAAATACAGGTGCCCGTTCTAAATGCAGGTGCCCGTTTTAAATGCAGTTGTCCGTTTCAAATGCAGGTGCCCGTTTTAAATGCAGGTGCCCGTTTTAAATGCAGTTGTCCGTTTTAAATACAGGTGCCCGTTCTAAATGCAGGTGCCCGTTTTAAATGCAGTTGTCCGTTTCAAATGCAGGTGCCCGTTTTAAATGCAGGTGCCCGTTCTAAATGCAGGTGCCCATTCTCAAGTTTGCAAACATAGGACGTATGCTGGGAAAAGTTGGAGACTTACTGAAAAGGTTTGATATGCTGAGGAGGAATGATATGGGAATGGGTCATATTTTGAGATGGTGTAAAATGCGTGAAGCAGGGCATTGTATCTATTCTGAGATATGCAGCTGCGGAAACAAATACCGACATCGAGGGCACACTGAGACATTTATACGTTTAACTCAACAGATTTTCGATTTCCATGTTTGGGAATGATAATTAATAAATTTGCTGAGCGTAGCCAGCTGGCATCCCTAGTATATATATATTTTTAACACTTGAACATTATTTTTTTTGTAACCAGCTATTCAGGTAATGTATATCTGGTGCTTGTTGTTGCTGTTATGGTACGTACGGTGGTGGTATGTATGGTGGCTTGGCTGACTAACCCTAACCTATCCCTCTGGAATATTCCAAGCACGAAACACCATCCTCTCATCATACGATACATTGCATGACGATTTATTATCATTATCATCATCATCATCATCACCATCGATCCTTTTACAATCTGAAAAGTATTAACGTAGACCCGAACATAATAATAATATGTATATAAACAAGTATATAACAGAATATTATATAAAAGACAATATATGCAATAAAAATGGTGTATCGTCTTATCGTCATCGTCCTGGTTATGGCTTTGTCTCTTTTTTTTATCTTTTTTTATTGTAAACGTTATTTCCAAGTATGAAGTCATACCTGTGTCCTTTCTTCTCCTTCTTGTGTGCTGCTACGCACACAACAAAAAAACATAATACCACTTACTTTAGACTTTATATATATATTATATTATTATCTATCTCTCTATTTTTTAGTACGCTCTCTCTCTTTGTACTCAACCAGTATGCCCGTCCACGTACGTCTCTATTTAATATTTCCTTTTTTTATTTTATTTTATTTCATGTGCATGTAATCATGTAATATTTAAGCAGCCGCGCACCACCACCACCACCACCAACAACAAAAACCCCAGTTAGCAAAACAAGCAAGGTTGTCGGTTCAGACATTATTTTTTACATTGACCATCATCATGTTTCATCAAAGTTTTAGCACACAACTCAGCGGTGTGGTATGCACGTTACTAGCAAAAGTAATACATCGTCGCGGCCACAAATTTTCTACTTGACGAAAAAACTGACCGGTTTGCCAACACACTCAAAATATTATTATGCTAGAGCTACTCATGAATGCATTCATTTTCAAAGAGACTCGTTTTAAATAAATGTTTGGGGGGAGGAATCGCAAAAAAATGGAGACTAACAACTAACTAAACGCTATTACCAAGTAAGACAAGTAGGTACGTTTACTATATATCCATTTTTTTTGCAAAAATAAAAGAAGAACAAGAAGAAGGGTTTTAGTTTACGCCACCCTTTTGCGTTTCACACCGCTGCTGCTGCTGCTGCTATAAAGCTGACATTCCGTAAAGTGCTGCGTGTTTATCTGCTGATGTGTACAAAAAATTATAATGATCATGATCATGATGATGATAGCATTTAATGCCAGAGAGCTTATAACTATCTTCAGCGCTGTAATATGCATGCATTATATTTAAAAAAGCTCTTGAAAAAAAAACACAGAGCTCTTAACAACAATGAGCATTTATATTTTTTTGTGTGTTCTGATTTATATACACGTACGTATTGTATAGGTACACTAGTGTACGTACAGTGATTAAAACAGCATATCATTGTACTCTCTGTACGACAACAGGGCACAATGAGAAGTTACAGTGCAAAGTATATGAGGATGACGATGCCAATCTTTTTTTTATTACCTGTCTACATAACGAATTTATATATATATATAGCTAGGTAAGAATTACCTAACTATGTTATTTAACGCTATCAACATCATCATGGGTACAACTTTTGGAACTAAAAAAACAACATACTAAATTTATGTCCCAATTTATCCAGTCATCTTACTTAACACTCACAGTTTTTGCACACGTTACTCTAGCAAACGGGGTCTCTGATAGACAAGTCAATAGGCGCTCCTCAATAATAATATGTGGAAAACATTTTAAAGCGACGCAAAAGTGGGAATGCTCTAGCGTTTCTTTTTTAGAAAGGAGAGTTATTTAAGAGCAGGTATGTGTGTGTGTGTAGTAAAGTCCATAAATTGTCCAGGTCCAGGACTCTGTACATCATGGCGCTATATATATTATGCATACAGTTTACATACCATGACATGCTTTGTCAGAATTCTTGTTGAAATATTTGATTTAAAATGGCAAAACTTGTTAGAATATGAATGCATATAAAATGTGCAATTTTGGAATGAATTAAAGTGTGAAATGATGAATAGGTCGGAGAAAAGACCATCAGCAGCGCGCCAAAATAATAATCGCAAATAAAAAAGAAGAATAATGAAAAGGTTTTTAAAAATTAAGCAAAGCTTAAACAATAGTGGGAAACTGAGATTACGACGACATTAATTGAAAGAACGCGACTGTAACATTGTGTTAGGACGACGATAAAGTGACGCATTTTGATGGTCCATTAGACACGCTTTTTAATCCGCGGCGGCGGCGGTGTGCTTTTTCATGCTTCGCAATTTCTACCAGGTGACCAGTCAGAAGAAAGATGCGAGGGGTGATGATGATTAAGAAAATCACACAATCGAGCTTGATATAAATGGGATTGCTCTCTCCAAATGAGAATTGGTAAATGTGTAAATTGTTGTAGTAAAACAATAAAGTTGAGACAAGGGCGAAGAAAGTTAGATGGTAGCTAGTAAAATAGCTGCCAACATTACATTTAATCATCCAAACAAAGGTGAATACATAATCTGGAAACATTTTTTTTTTGCGGTTAAAACATTCCTGTAAGTGGCTACCCAAATTTATATAAAAGCTAGTTTATTAGCTCGGGTTGCAACTGAACCGACAACGCAATCCGCAAAGTAAATACTGGGTACAAACTGCACAGGAGTGTGACAACGAGCCAGCGACCTTAATGAAATTTGCCACCTCAGTTCTTGGAAATGTTTGTATGAAAGCATATATATCAGTAGTATTATTATTTTAATCATATTTCCTCCTGAAACAGAATGTGTGTAAATGTCAGAGTCGCAAACAAGAGTTGAGTGGCATTCGCGCATACACAAACACACACACTTCCAAAAAAAAAAACTTTTGTAAATAGAAACATCCCCCCCCCCCCCATCCGTCAGATCAAATTAAAAGTGAAACTAGGGATTTAAGTAGTCCATATTTACGACTACTCCTACAACAACACCACACACGTGAAATATTAAAAAATATACATAATACGTAATGTATTTTATCGTGAATTGTTGAGAGAGACTTGCTTCGTCATGAAACGGAATAACTGGAGCAGGCGCGGCGCACATTTTCCTTCAAGTCGTTACATGCTATATACACCGCTTATTTAATATTTCATTTCATTCATATGGCTTTGCTGAAAGGAGGAACGAGTCTAGAGCAATTGAGCCAGATTTGAATTAAATACATTGGCTTTTGACGCGATAAGCATATTACGGCTAAATAATAAATTTTAACAACCGAGTCAGCGACAGTGTCGAGAGTTATTGTATGCCGAGTATGATGTCAGGTAATAAAAAGCGGAAGTGTGCGCTGCTGCTGACGGTTGACAAGATCTCGTTCTCGCTTTTCCCTTTTGCCCTGTTTCAATAATTTAATTACATCAGTTTCATTTCCCCCACACTACCTTGACGAATGCGACAACGGGAATGGTTTTATTGAAACATTGACAGCGCCTGTCACACTACTTCTCTGATCGGAATGGTTTTTACTGTGGAGGAAAATGAAATGAACTAAAATAATTAACAGTTGTGATGTTCCTCCTTGACAACAACATATATATAGTCCTTATACATAATGTGCGTACCCACTAATGCTTTCTTTTTAGCCTGGCCCATTATTTATATTATAGCCTTGCCAACTTACTCGAAAAGGATTCCTATCACACGAAAAGTGTTGTGGTATTTGATACACAAGTTAGGTTCCTATACGTGGAAGCCCAACCGGACAACAATTCAATTACCTATCTAACCCATATGTATGTATCTCATGCATTTTATATACATTTCCTACTTCATTTTTCATATTTTAAAACAGTCCTTCGTGCGAGCGTAATATACTCATTCATTATTAGTAGCACACATTGGTATGGGTCATGGAATCAAAGAGAGAGAGAGGGAGAGAGAGAGAGAGAGAGAGGGAGAGAGAGAGAGAGAGAGAGGGGGAGAGAGAGAGAGAGATGTACGACAGTTTAGATTTCCGTGACAAGATGAACATTAAAAATATAATGGCGGTTACATCAGCATCTTATTAAAACGACGACAGCTACTTCCTTCCACACGGAAAAAAATTCAATGATTCATAAAATATGAGAGCGAGAGAGAGAGATTATGATTTTTTTTAGAGATTTCAATATGCGGATGAACAAAATTGCAGTATCAAATATCATATATGAAATCATACAAAATGTACCTATCACATATTATGCATGTTCCAGGTACATTTATGCATGCAACCTACTGCTATCGGAATATTCCAACTAATAATGTGATTCTGATCCATGCACGTTACAAGGTTCAAGATCTCATGGTTTTCTGAATTATATTTTTTTTCCTAACTGCATTATTAGTGTCGAAACAAGCCGGATTTTACTTTTATATAATATGATTATCACACACGTCACTATTTTTTTGTACTTGGAGTTTTCCTCTCTACTCATTCTTCCTTTTTCTTCTCTTTTGCTCCAATCCTTGACTGCCTTTTTTTTCTTATGCTCTAGTCGATTTTTATTACTGATCTATTCCCATTAAACAAATAATCTCTCTCTCTCTCTCACGACAACCAAATTGTTCATCTTTTTTCGTCGTCTCCTCCTCACTCTGGATTCACACACACATTGCTTCCAAGAATGTAGACTACTAATTGCATTATCGCCACACCAGCCCTCATAAAAAATAATAATAACGACGATAAGCCGCAATAAAAAAAAAAGCTATCCGAAATGATATCAAATTACTAATGAAATCCTGAGCGCGCCGCCTCTCCTGTCAATACTCGAGCACTGTCATTGTCGCTGTTTTCACATTACATCAACGTGACACTCGCACAATAAAAATGGAAAATTGATCATGTCTCCTCACAGAAAAGTGGTTTTTACTCAAGCCATATGCCTATATACATATATATATGACACCCGGAGCAGTAGTGAGTGGTGTGTGTCTGTGTGTAAAATCAAAAAAGGCTTTCACTCTACACCACTATTGATTTTTTTTTGTCAAGTACAAAAGTACATATAAAAAATATTATTCCACTCCTATACATGTACTGCTGCTAACAAGTGAGGCATCTGGCAATTGATTTGGTCAGGTGTGTCTGTTAGTCCACCGAGTGAGTACACAAGGTCATGTTAACCGTTCACTGCCATGGTAACGTGTAAAATGACCACCACACGTCTAGTACTGGTGGAGCAGCAGGGCAATTTATTCCCCATTTATTTCCCTCCTCCTTCTCCGCCAGAATAGGAGTATTCCTCTTAAAAGATTAAAAAAACCTGTCAGCCCAACAAACATGTAAATTGACACATTTTTTTTTTCTTCTCCCCGGCCATACACTGAAAATACAGAGAAAAAGTCGTAAACAAGTCGACGCTTCCGGTACTTTTGTAAGTGAAAAAGAAAAAAAAACTTTCTTTTAGTCCAAGACACACAATAACCAAGGGTTTCTCTCTCTCTCCCTCTTTATTACTCAGTCACATGTTCGTGTGCATGAGGAAGTTGCTATTTTCCCTTTTTCTACGTAATGCATGTGTATCAACTGGAAAAAGAGGAGCGTAAGCCCGATGTGAGAGAAAACACATGAAAATATTGAGAATTTATGTCATGTTAGCAGATAATATGCTCACGTATGCGTGTGGACGTACATACGTAAGTACATATCCACTTTTCTCTCCTGCTTTCTCCCAGCCTATATAGCTTCACTTTTACTCTAACAATCTACATATATGTATCCAAGGGAAGCCGTACCAGTTCTTTTAAAGCATCTACCTGAGTACTACGTATAATATGCAATATTATTATCATGATGGAGGCAGTGTGGAGCCAACTGTCGGTCTACCCAACCAGTTGAAGAATATATGTACATATATACATGTTATGTGCATATATACCTATGTGCATCTTGTTATGAATAAGGAGCATTATTACATGAAAAAGGGACAATAAACGAGAAGGATTATTAGATTCGTAGTAGTAGTAGTTGATGATGGTGACGGTGATGGTGGTGGTGGTGGAGGTAGACATATTATTTTCGTGGTTGCTTCTTTTCGTTAGTCATGTTACTCACAGGAAAGCACCCATCCGGAAAACGATGTGGAGAGAGAGAAAGAAAGAGATATGTTTGCAGGGAGAGGGAAATACTATATAGGCTCTGCTTGTAAAATACAATAATAATAATAATGAGTAATTTAGTAGTGGCACAAAAGAGTGCCTCTTTTCATATGTATGTGCAACCTAACACCGAAATAGATAAAAAAAACGTAGCACCGCTCAACTACCTCGAGTGAATGAGCCGGTGAAACGCGAACTATCCATTGGAGAATAATTACATATACAGCAGCGAGCAAGCACTTTTAATATCGAGCAAGCTATTTTGATAGGAATGTATGAACCGAGAGAGAGAGAGAGAGGTAGGAAGGAGCAAACGGTGGTGGATTTATAGAGACATAACTAGGAAAGGTAGGTAATGTGTAGGTAGAAAGGCATGCTATGCAAATGTACTTGCAAATGGAAATGTACAGATTCCTATTTACATCACAGAGAGAGAGAGAGAGAGAGAGATCTCTCTCTCTCTCTCTGCTTTTGTCAAAAGCCCTTGCACTTGTTTAATTTTCTCAGCCACCCACACACGCTCGCTGATTGTCAACCAACACGTAAGATGTAGGCACACTTGCAAGTTATTTATCAAGGACATTTGCGGAGAAAGCTGGATTTCTCGCCCATTGTCTGTGCTCCCTCTCTTGTTGTTTGCCGATATACAAAATGAAGATTATTAGAGGGATATAGATATATATATATACATATATTACTTTTCCTCGTGGAAATTGTCAGCTGCTGCAATACAAACTTATATAGAGACTCTTCTTCATTCATCATCATCATTATTCTATCATGCCCGGTGTATGTTTACATTTTAATAAAAAAATTTATATACCTACCTACAACCTAATCATAATGATAATGACGGTAATAATAATAAGAGCACCAGTGTCAAAACTGTTATTTAATCAAGCTGAAAGCCTCACAGGCACACACACACACACCTCCTCAACTTATAACAACGTTGTTATTTTAAACAAGCCATCATCCATTCCTTACTCCTACTCTCTTGCCGTTTTTACTGCCAACGGGGGAAAATGAAGGCGAATCATAAAAAAATAAAAATAAACGCAACAAAGGTGATGCTTCAATTTTATAAAAAATGCGTGTACAGGACATGATGGTGACGTTACTTTCTCTCTGTGTGCTGGAGAAGAGGAGCAGCAGGATGAACAGCAACACTGTATAAAAAATGCACTCATGTACAAGTAACTGGAATTACCTCTGGCGCATTCGCATCAGAGTCTTCAGTCAATGTCTCGAGGACAGGCTATCGTTCAAAAACTCTCTCTCTCTCTCTCTCTTCCTTCCTATAATACTCATATGAGAGCCTATATACATTTTTTTGCTATTATCATTGTTATTAGTTTGCAATTGATTTGCTTTGTTCACTCCATTTTCATTTCCAGGAAAATTTTTAACCTTGCCACAACAATATGTATTGGCGGATGAATATAGTATGTATGCATGCATGTATGTTTTGTATATAGGTAGTCATAATTGCATGCTATATTTCCTTTCTTCTTCCAAAGAAATATTCCATATAACAACAGTAGTTCCAAAATGTGTTTTTTTTTCATTGAGCTGTGTATATAGGAAGGAAGGGGAAAAACCACTAGAACGCAATAATAAATAGCATGACAACTAAATTTGCGCTGTAGACGGCGACGACGACAATGACAACGGGTGTATGCGTTCCTTTTGAGCATGTCTTTTTTTTCACTTGACTAATTTAATATTTTATCTGCGGTTTAGCCCATCCCTTACAAACACAAAAACACCATATATTCTTGTCATACTTATCACACGACTATGACGACGACAACGACTTTTCCCTTTCTGTCACTCTGTCAAAAAAAAAATTCCCGTCGTCTCTTCCATGGGAAATACAGAGGAATCAGGAAAAACTTTACAGCAAAATAAAAAAGATGCGTTGAATTCCAAAGAAAAAAAAAATATTATTAATGAATCATCACATCATCAATTTTTTTTTAATTCATTGGCCACATATCACGCCATTTTGTTGGATGTGGGCAGTGTCATTTTGTAATGTATTTCCCAAACTGCGCCATAAAAAAATATATATCTTCTATTTTTGGTGGAAATTTCCAAATCAGTTTGGTTTACACCGGTCCATTAGTTAAATAATATTATGAGCAGACTGGAAATTCTAAAGACGACAATGAACACACCACTTCCTTCAACAAACCGCTACAAAACCATATATTGCGACGTTGTAACAAATATGGATAACCGTTCATTTCCATGTTGACCTATCAAAAGTCCCTCAACAAAAAACTCGAAAAAATATGTGGATATATTTTTGGATGTTAAATATTGAATGGATTATTATCCTTAAATTATCCATATTCGTCATTCATTAACAATACACACATATATTACCCATTTATTGTTATCTCCACCAGCCAGCTATTATGACAGAGGCATGTATGCACAATCTATTAAACTTTTAATAGCATAACAACAGCTTTACTATTATCGTCATCGACTCAAAAAAAAACATTTTAAACAATGGATGCGTGTGTGTGTGTGTGTTGAGTTGATGTTGCTATAAATCCCACACTGGATAATATGTGATTACGAGACGACTACTTAATGCCTCTATTATTAAGGAAGCTTGACAAAAGAAGTAACAATAATAATAACAAGTATCTATAGAAAAAGAAGACGAAGAAATAATAATAACAATAAATAGTCGTAATAATCAGAGGATTTAAAATTAGACAAAAAAAAAATAATAGACGCTTTTGTTGTTTGTTCGTTCGTGTGGTGAGACGGTAGCATATAAAATGCTATAATATACTTTTGTCATACATGTAGTCATTTAATTCCTTCTCAGCTTCAGCCTTCCTGAGAGAGAATCTCACTAATCACCAATAAATACAGGACGACGACGGTGGTAGGTAGCAGGATACGATATATACGACAACGACACACAATTTTTGCAGAGGGCAATAAAACTCCTGTGTGCTGAATATTATTTATATATATCTCTCTACGAGGATGACAAAAACTACTTTGGTTGCAGTTGTTGCAAGTATGTAGCCTTGAGCTTGCTTCTTGCTTTTTCATCATGGCAAATGATGATGATGATCATGATGCCATAAGAGCTCACACAAAAACATCCAGCTGTATGGCCAACAAAAAGATGGACTATAAAACTAGTCGAGAGACCATTCAGCGCAATAGCATAACTATGAACTATATAATATGCAGCATCAGAGAGAGAGAGAGATGGGTCTTCTAAATAAACGGGTAGATAGAGGCATCCTGACTGGATATTATTACATATCATGAGTATTTTGAGTAGGTGCGCGATAATAATATAATAAATACGTACTATGGGAAATAGTCGATCAACTGGAAGTTCAAATTATAATTGGCCATTGTTTTCATGTTTCCATCATCACCACCTCTCCTCCACCACCACCACCACTTGTTCACATTTTCTTCCAGACGAGACTACTAATCAATACAGTAATGAATGCCAACTGCATGATGAGCAATTAGCGTTTCCTACCATACAATAATCTAGCTACCTACTACTACTGCGCACACACATATTATTAGTACACAATACAAATAGGTAGATAGAGACGGAGAGACATATTATCTGGTTGAAAAGTACTAAATATGTAGTCTTGTAATTGTTACACCTCTTCTCTCTATCCCCTCATCATTCTTTCAGCATGAATTGTAATTAGGTAAAGTAGAGTTCACAGTTCACACAATAATGAAGCATAATCGGGCATCATCATCATCAACATCATCACTGTTGTATATATATTGTTTGTTGTAACTATTAATATTATGACGATGAGTAAATTTACAAATGCATTTTTCTTTTGTTGGCTTTTGTTGAGGAAGGTGGGAGCAATGCTAATGTTTTTACCCAGAAAAAAAAAGGATAAAAGGTTTAAAGGGTTCATTGTTGTTGTTGAGAGCTTAAAATATCCCTATAAGCTGTGTGTCGATAATCGTGTCCACACTGACACACATTATTAGTCATCATTACCATCACAATGTTATGAGGTAGGTCGGATATGGAACATTATTTTTGGAACATACAGCGTGTAAATTGGAAATTGTCAGCTAAATTGCTTTTAAAATGCACCAATCCGTCATATGATCATCTCGTCACCCTATTTAGTTTTTTAGTAATACGATTTATTATTTTACGTACCTATTTGAGAGAGATATTTTTGCATGTAGTAAGGTGATGATGATGTGACCATGACAAGTCAAAGATTCAATAAGAAAAATAAAAATAAAAATCAATCCGCTTGCAAATCTCTCCCTGACACATGAACAAGAGGATGAATATAAGATTTCTACTTTTGATATGGATATTTTTACACAAATCCATGCTGCTCAACACCTGGAGACATGGAAAGATACATACCTACCTATCATCATCACCATCACCACTACTGCTTTCTGCTAAGATTATTATTTTCGGTTTGCTACTACATTAACACTCACTTAAAGTGTGTTTTTTTACCAAGAATTTGTCTTATAGGAGCTCTATCACCATCCCGATTCTTTTGAGGATAAAAAAAGAGATATATATAATTCGGCTCTCTCTGCGTTTAGCCTTGACGCGCTCTCACTAACCTTGGACAGCTTGGATTTAAAAAAAAAGTATCCAGTGTAAAAATATTTACAATTTTAATCACAAGTTTGACAAAAGAAAGCAAACATGATAACAACAATAATAATAATAATAATATTCAACTCTTCTAGCTGCATACATAATAATAATTTGTCAAAAAAATATATATAAGCAGCGCAATAACAGTCACCTTTGTTGGTGCACAAAAATTATAATAAAAAAAATGAGAGGTAGTTTGTGCGATGGACAATTTTTCTGCTTGTCTGTCATCACTCTAAACATCATGCCATATTTATAATCATTGTTATTTTGTCACCATCTAAAATCTATACACTTTTCAATAGAATTATCATAAATCAATTCTCTCTCGATTTCAATTACAATCGAGATAGAGAAACAAGTCATTGTCAATTGTACAATTGTATTTAAAAGTATACAAAAACATCAAAAATGCCAAATTGCAAACTATAGTAGGTATATTTATGTAATATGCGGGGTGGAGGGGAATTTCAGTGTGACAGTTATGAACAAGAAGGAGAAAAAAAAACAAAGATTTTATTTTTTTTGTATTAACAAAAGTACCTGACAGGTAGATGATCAAACTCCGAATTGTACGGATACTCGAGGAAAAACTGTCGTTCCATTTCCATCTTGTCCTGTGTCAGAGTTTTTTTTTTCCTTTACACAAAAAATAACTACATCTGCCTCTGCTGCTGCCTCTCTACACAAACAAGGAGTCTTGCTGAAAACGAAACCACTCAAGGTCACACTACTACATCATATCATCATACTCCCGTATGTAGTATTAATTCTTCCTTTTTTTACGGTCCTGTCATCATCATCACCTCTTTGTCATCACAGTTGTTTTACGCTTATTATTATTTATTTTAAATAGTTTATAATATGTAGTTTATATATAGTTTACTCGCACAAGAAGAAATGAAACGAAGAAACAAGGTTTGTCCTCCAAAAAAAAAACTTTAACAACAACAACAACGAAATGTATATATTGCATAAAATATGCAACTACTTATTTTTTGCAGTGTACATATATGTTGTATATGTACTTTTATGTTTCAGTTTTTTTTTAAAACAAAATGTATTTTTTTTCACACGTTAAAACGGAAACAAGTGCAAAATGTAAGAACGAATTTTTATCTTTCAAATTTGTTTTTTTTTGTCAACCAGCAGCAGCAGCGAAAAAATAAAGCCGAAAGAAAGATAAATGATGAATGTAGTATTGTATGCAGGTAGGCAGGAAAAAAAAATGATGATGACAACGACGACGACGACTAATCGACGACGTCGATCTCTAGTTTGACACGTCCGTATCCGGAATCTGTATTAGTCCTCCATATGCACAACTCTGGTTATATATTTTTTTTTGTTTCTTTCTTTCTATACAACTTATATTGATGATACGCTAGCTTCTTGGTCTTCTTCTTGACATTGCTGCGGCACACACACACACAACCACAATGACAACAAATAACAACAATGATTGAAAGTCACAAGTCAAGTCAATCCAACCGAAATCATCATCTTATCTAGTATTGATCCGCTTGATTTGGTTTTATTTTTGTGCGTATTTGAAAACAGAGAGTAAGTAGTATGTAGAGAGTTTTAGTAAGACTTTTGCTGTGATTGTTACAATTCAACATAAATCATGATGACATTTTTTTGCGGTCCTTCCGCAATATACACTCCACTCGTCACCCGCGCCGCGCTTCTTGTTATTCCTTCCCTTATTTTCAGCACAACAGTTTTAAGTACTAAACGACAAGGCGACAATGACGACAACGTCACCACACGTCAGCAT
Source organism: Sinella curviseta (assembly GCA_004115045.4). Taxonomy (NCBI): domain Eukaryota; kingdom Metazoa; phylum Arthropoda; class Collembola; order Entomobryomorpha; family Entomobryidae; genus Sinella; species Sinella curviseta. Next base: position 40,920,025 of record CM065489.1, on the reverse strand, counting down.
CAACAACATCAACAATAAAAGTAATGAGTGGAGTCACAGAATTAGTTTTTTAGTCGTTGTCGCCCAATGATGATGATGATGATTATTTTATAGTGTTCTTATTGTTATGATTGTAGCAATAGTTATTATTTCTTTTCTTTTTTTTTGTGTGTTATTGTTGTGGAAGGAATATATTTATTATTACATATATATATTACTATTATTGTTACTATTATTACTATTTCGTACGCTCTTTTTTTTGTATCTTATCTCTTCTCACACACGACAATGCAAAAACTGATACAGAGACAGAGAAGAAGCGCAGAGGAATCAGGTAGTTAGTTATTTTGTATAGATTTATTTATATATATATTTATATTTATATAATATATATTTTATAGATACTTTTTTTTTCTCTTTTAATCACAAAAATTGCAGTCTCGTCTTGTCGTATCAACGAAATAGCACCAAAAAAAAATTGTTATTTTTCTTTTTCCCTGGCAGCTTTACCAGTTGCACTTGATACTTGTACTAGCCTAGATGATGGCTACGAACCACTAACTTTATGCACCAGCAACACAGCCACAGATATAATATTTTATTTGCCTTGCCTTGCCTCTTGTGCCCTGTGTTTTTTCTCTGTTCCTCTTTGCAGGAGCAGTAAGCAGCAGCAGGAGCAGAAGCAGCCACTTTTTAACATTGTTTGGCTTTGCTTAATGAAATATCATTATCATCATCAGCATCACCATATAGCATACACCGTACCGTAGAGCTTATAGAGTTAGTAGCAAGTCCTCACACTACTCTACACACACTCATACAAATCTACTTGTATAGGTATGTCTAGTATTCACATGATGATTACATTTATTTTTTTTCTCGTCTTATTCTCTTATTCTCGTGTAGTAGTCAAGTTATTTCAAGTTAAATGTATCAAATAGTAATATGTGCTGTTGTATGTGTGAGTGTGTATATGTGTGTGGCTATGCACTTTACTTACGTGGCTGCTTTGGTAAGTACGTAAAATGGTATATGGGAAAAGCAGGAGTAGTAGTAATACTAGCAGCAATGATGATGATGATGATGTGATGTGATGATGATGAGCAAAGATGGATAATAATGAAGTAAATCGCTGCTGTTTCTTCTTTAAACTCGGCACATCATCATCTGAGGAGAGGAGCAGCAGAAAAAGAGAGCCGAGAGAGAAATATGTAGTAGTATTAGTAGCAATAGTAGTACTACCACTACACTGCAAATACCAATACTATATATCCTTTTTATTTTTCTCCTTCCCCCTACAAAAAAAAAATTCCCTACTACATAAAACAGCGAAAGCAGCAGCAGCGTAGTAAGTAGTGAGCTAGGAAACAACCAACTCAGAGCAGCAGCAGCGGTTTGATGACAGGAGCACACACACACACAGAGGCAGGCACTGAGAGAACCAAGCCAGAACAAAAAATTTTCACATATTTATTATAGCAGCAGCAAACAACAAGAGAGTATAAAAGCTTTTCTCTCCTTGCTTTTCTCTCTGTTTCTCTATATAGGAAACTTTATTTAGTTTTTTTTGCACACACCAAAAAAAAACTTAACTTGATCCTATACACGCCACTAGAATGCATATGCATGTAATCATGTTGTCGTAAGTTAAGTAGTAGTAAAGGTAAGAGCAACAGAAACTCAACTACCGAACAAGGCGAAAACGGTAGTAAGTAAAAAAACGCAAATGTATAACAATATGTATATAATATATAGGAAAAGAAGAAAGAGAGAATGAAAAAGCTGAGCCTTTTACTATCATACCATACGAGAGGATAGAGCACTAGCAACACCGCCATGGAACTTGGCAAAGTCAGCCACCAACACCGCAACAGCAATATATAGCAACAACAAAACATTCAAAAAGACTTGTTTCGCTTTTCTCAGCTAGTTGAAATTGAAAAAGGTAAATTGGTAGCATATATTATTATAGCATGCATGCATGCTTGTAGTACATATTATATAGTTTCCATCAAAATAGTTTGGTCATGCTAGAGAATATTATTGTGTGTTATATTACTCTCTCATGTTGTTGTGTTGTGTGTGTTATCCATCCGTCCGTCCGTGTCCGTGTAGTATTCCCCAGCAGTACTTTTCTAAAGTATTATCGTCATTTATTATAGCGGCGGAGTGTGGGGGAAAAGGACGGTGGAGAAGAACATAACAAGCCAGCTCTTATAATACATTATAATACGCTGCATTTTACTACGAAAAACTCTTTACAGCTTTTCTTTCTTTCTGCAGAAAGCAGCATATGATTTTTTACGCTGCTCCTACTACTACTCGCATAATATCATCATCCATTCTTCCATTTCTCTCTCTCTCTCTCTCGTTCCACATATTATTATATGGGGAAAGAAAAGCAGCAGCGCAAGACGTCAGCAAGGAACAGCAGCAGCGTGAGCGTGATGCATGTGTAGTAAAAACACATTTTGCACCTAGCACCGCACATCAACACCACCGATTACATTTTTGGATTTGCTACATGTATCTACGTTAATGGTGGTGGTGGTGGATGGATGGATGGATGTTGGATGTGGCGTTATTTTTGTGTAGAGGTATGCCTAAGTCATGTTTTACACAAACACATTTGTATATAGACTGAGAGTGAGAGGATATTAGTTTTTGAGCTCTATCTCCCTTTTCTTCCTCATATGCAATATACATAAAGACGCTCTCATCTCTGTGTGCCCATATTGCAAAAATAATGTTACTGCTAACTATGCAACTTAACTACAACTTCCACTAACAGTTATATCATGTAGGCTTGCTTCCTAGCTGTTTGTAAGAAGAAGTAGTAAAAAAAGTGAGAAGTATTTTAACAAGTGTAAAAACCTCCTGTGTGTGTGTATGTGTGTGTAGCAAAGTTACTTACTTTCGTTTGTTTGTTGTTTTATTCCCTTCTCAACAATGCAACATAAAAAAAAATCTCTGGCATCATCATGATAATGTGAGATGAAGGAAGACGAGAGAAGGAGGTATTTGATCATGTTATACAAGTACGGCGCGGACGTAAGTAAGAAGGCAGGCAAGCAAAACTTGAAAAAAAAAAAGCCGAATGTGTGGCCTGCTCGTACATGAAATGCATGGATTCATAAATACGTGAGAAAAATGAAGGTTGCCTTATGCTGCCTCACACTATCTTTTTTTTTCCTGCAAAAAATACACAAGATATTATATTTGTATTGTGAACTTGAGGAGCAGGAGCAGCGCAGCAGCAGCAGCAGCAGCGTTGTTTGTTGTTGAGTTTGTGAAGCTCAACTCTTTTTTGTTACAACAAAAACGCTGCTGTTCATGTAAAAAAAGCACAAGAGTGCCGCTGCTCTCGCTGTGTGTGTGTGTGTGCCTCTACAAAATTCTAAGGCATTTTTTCATTTCATAAGAACAAGGCAACCATGCACACAGACACACAGAAACATAGAACATAACGTAGTAATGCATCCCTTAATTTAATAATATCCAACTTCATTGCCCATTCCGGTTGCTCTTGGTAAAGGACATTATTACTATCATCATCAGCAACAACAAGAGCTGCAGCGCAAATACTAAAACCAACTCCAACCACTCCAATTGGCATAAACCAGTACGCTTGTTTAAGAGCTGTAGCAAAAAAATTAATAATAATAATGATAATCAAAAGAGACGCTAAGATGTGAAAAAAATACAAGACGAAGGAAGCCGATATGACGCTAAAGACTTGTCTCTTAAAGCAGTACGCTTTTCTGCTGTTGTTGTAATAATACTAATGTACAATATTATGAGGTGTGCAGTAGTAGTGAGTAATTGTAGAGTTAAGTGCAGAAGCGCTCTGTACTTTTTTTTAAATCAAGTTGATATTATGTATGATGCTCATTGTTAAAGAGGCAAGCAACGGTGGCAGAGATGTAAGCTTTTACGATGCGCAGAGCATTACATTCATGATATCATATCGTCGTGGTGGTGGTGGTGGTGGTGGCGTGGCGATCAGCAGGAGCAAGAGTAAAACCAGCTGAAAAAGTTCCATTCCATATTACAGCCTATATATATATATATGAGGTAGTAGGACTGTTTTTTATCACACGAGAGAAGAGTGGAAAGAGGCAGGCAGAATGATAATAATGATGCCTATGATTACACATTTAGCAAAAGTTTACACAGAGAACATCATCCGTCATATTAGAACAGAGCAACCCTTTTCTCTCTTTGCGTATATATATATTCGTGTGGCTGTACAGCGTTTTCACATTTTGCGTTGCAATTGGCTGGTCGGAATATGGTGCGGTGTTACATTTGCCAATATAATAATATGTGTGTAAAAAAAGCAACGTTCGGAAACGTATGTAAAGGATGGTTTGCAATGGTTTTGCTTGCCTGATCCGATCCTACATTCGCGTATGTATGAAATAGTTTCGCCGCTCTCAGTGTGATCTGTATAGCCACCTATCTTCCAACAATACGCCACACACACAACATATAAGAGACTACACGATCTCAAGTCCAAGTGTAAAGCGAAGGAGTTTTTTTTCTTCTCTCTCTCTCTCCTGTTGAGTAGAAAAAAAAACTTATTCCGTCAGTACAACGAACGGCTGCAGAATTACGAAGGTCAACTCGTCGTCGTCGTCGTCGTAAAAACTGCGAAAGCAAGTTGAGTTGAGGCAAGTAGCAAAAACCCGATACTTATCTATCACCTAGTAATCATCAACATCATCATCATCATTCATATATAATATGAGATATGTATAGCTTGAATTATTGCGAACATCTCGGTTCCATTGCGGCTCTCTCTCTCTCTCTCTCTCTCTCTCAGTATAATTTGATATCTGCTTATTACCGTCTACATATTACTACCAGCACAGCTATTACTTTGCCGTATAGGTTTAATACATGTTTAACTTCCAACCAGAGCTACTAGTCCTGCTGGCGATGATGATGAATGGATATGTATTGAATGTTGGATTGTTGAATATAAAACAAGAAATTATTTATCAATTGTGTGTGTGTGTGTGTGTGTGCGGTAAGTAGTGAGTAATTACTTATGTATTGAATTGAATATTTGTGGCGTTGTTGTTACCTGTACAATAAAAGGGGTTTCATATATATTATTCCTTTGCTAATAATACTAAGTATAACAAAACACACAGAGAGATAAAATGCGTCCATGCGCCTCACAGCAGCAAATATATTGGCACTACTACCACACACTCACTCTAGCAGAGAGTGTCCATATAGTCCGTCATATCACATGCATTTTGCATTCCACTTGTTTTACTAGCACATTTTGATACGATATCCATGAAAATTTCATCATCATGATCAAGATAGTTTGTGGCATCCAGCAATTTTTGCCAATCAATCATTAGAAAGAAGAAAGAGAGAGAGATGCTACATTATATCATTATAATTTTTCAGATTTTACATACAGATTTTTTACGTCTCTGAAAAAACCACCGGCAAAGCAAAACTAGCTGGTAATATTCGTGTCGAAATATCGCGTTTAAACATATTTATGCATGTATATGTAGCTAGCAATGTTTTTTTTTGTTTGTGCGCTTGCTTGAATTTATTATACATTTTAATTGAGTTGGTTGTTGGAATTTTGGTTTGGAGGAGAAAAAAAAATGGGTTGGATTGATTGTGACCAGATTGTAAAAATGTACAAAAATGTGTGAACAGAGATAATTTATTATTCGGTTTTTTTTGTTCAGCTCACTTGTCTGCTGTCTGCTTTAATCTTGTGCTTTTGGTGTTGTTGTTGTTGTCGATGATGATTTTCCAGAGAAAATTAGCACCTTTTTTTTTAAAGAATGGGTTTAGCTGGAAAAAATGTTTTGGGAAAATTACAAATGACATATATATTTAGTATAGAAATATTAATGCACGTTGTTTAAACATGATATCATGTTATGTTGCTGGACTCATTATTTATGCTGCTGGCCTTTTAAATATTTTTGCGGAACTTGAAACGCACAGGATGTGGCATCCTTTAAATTTCATACATATTCGTTTCAAAGTCGCAATTATCATGACCAGGAAATAGGTATCTCTCTCTCTCTCTCTCTCCGCTCCTCACTCCACAACTGTAATTGATAAAAAAAATGGTCAATGTCATGCGGGCATATTAAAGTAAATAGCATTTTGTATCGTACTACGTACATACGCTTTTTTATTGCAGATTAAGAAAGGACAAGTTTTTCCAGGCCATCTACCTGCCAAAAAATTGATGTTGTATGCAATGCTAATAAATGCTGCTACTAGGATGGATACAGCAAAATATTATGTTGGTCATTCCATTCTTCCACTTACACACGATGAACTGCTGGACGGATGGTATGGTCTCTCTTTCTGACCATAATATCGTTTTTTACTACTACTACTACATACTCTATATATCGCCAGCACTACTGACTGCTGTTGGCTAGCAACTGGACTAATCGTAAGGTCATTTTTTACAGGCAGGCAGGAATAGAGAGAGAGAGAGAGAGAGAGAGAGAGAGAGAGAGGCTCTTAAAAGCAAAAGCCGTCGCAATTCTTGTGCGCGTACAAAAAAAACCATCCATGTTTTACTTCCAAAGTAGTAATTTCTTCTAGCAATAAAAATTAATATCATCATCGACGAACGATGTACATTGACTATAACTGCAATAAAATAAAGTGAGTATACATAATATTCTTTTGCTCTCTGAGTTGGAATTGGAATGAAATATAAATTGTACATGCATACATGTATGTAGGTAACTCGGATATGCTCAATCATTTGTCTACAAAATACTAATAATGCAAATAATTTTATTTTTTGCTAATAGCGTTGTTACGTGCTTCCATTACACCATTCGATAACATAACTCTTTATTTTTTATAATGCATATACATTCTCTGTGGTTCTCATTGTTATGCCATAAAACGCAAAAAAAAACCACACTCAAGAAGGATGGATGATAGGAACACTTGCAGGAGCAGTAGCAGTAAGTATAAATACGTGGTTAAATAGCAATTCTTTACATGATGAGATGATCAGAAGAGCAGATCATATATATTATTCTCTGATGCTGCTGCTTCTGTTGCAGTTCTTGTGGCTCCGCTTCTGCTGATGAGTTTTTGTACATTTTATATTATCATCTTTGTAGCAGCTCAGAGAAGAGGAATCATTGTCGGTATCTCACGATAACAACTAAACTAAATAATAATAACAGCTACAAAACAGCATCTATATCTCTTCTCTCGTCAAACGAGATGATAGTAGCTTCCCCCTTCATCATCATCACCACCACCAACAACGTGATCCGTCCAAAACAACATCCATCCATCCATCTCCACCACTTCGTTTCCATCATAAATATAAATGTAGCATTTGTAAAGTTTACGGAGCTCTTTATACATACCTACATACCTCTCATGTACATACATGCAAAGCGTGTTGCTGCTGTTAAAGGCTGAATGAATACAAATGAAAATGCATAAATAGATAGGTACATCATTTATATTATAGAGCATCAGGAATGAAGGTGATGGCGATGATGAGATCCAAGGTAAAATTCTTGTTCTGTGAATATATGATTTTCATGGCAGTACGAAATAATAATAAAAAAAATACTGCTGCCGTAGCAGCAGCAGCAGCAGAAGCAAGTCGCCAGAGAAGAGCAAAAACATCGCCATCATCATCATCATCATCACCATGCAAAGTTTTATAAAAGCTACAAAGACAACGACGGTGATGTGAATTATTTGCTGGTGATCATCATCATCATCATCATCATGAATCATCTTGATGATGATAATATTATAATGGTGGTTTGGGATATATGATGGAAAGGAGTTTGGGCAATCAGGAGATCATGGGAAGAACAAGTCGCACGCAGCAACACAACACAACAGCAGCAATTTCTTTTTTCTCTCTACTATTTACCATATTTTTATTATTTGTATAATGCAAACGAAAACGAACCTCCTTTTTACTTGGAGTGTAATCTGGTAGCAAGAGAGAGAAAAGCAAAGTAGGAGATGTAAATACGTAGTAGTAGTATTTTATGTTGATAAGCGCAGTCAAAATGAAAGCTTGCATCATTGGATGGATGAAACAAAAAAAAATCATGTTTTTTTTCAAATCTCTTTTCTGGACTTGTTGCAATAATGAATCTTGTCTTTTGTGCGATTTTTATTTTTGCACTACGACTACTACAAGAAACGGCACGGCGGGCTTTAACTTGTCTACTCACTTGGATTTATATAGGGCAAAACAAATGTATTATTATTACAAGGAACGGGTCAATGAAGAATTGTTGTACGGTGTGTGGTGGGTAATGGATGATTATAATCGTCATCATGATGATGTACATACTTTTTTGTCCATGCACATATTATTATTTTGTATTCTGGAATATTACTCGCATTGATCATGATAAAGTTGGTGGATGATGATGACGTTTTATATATTGTGGTATGGAATTATAGGCATTTGCAGAAAAATAAAACACATTCTTTCCATGACCACGTAAATACAGCCAACATTCCTTCTTTGTGTATCACATGCAATGTACAAGGATTTTTTATGATACGGGAACGGTGATAGCGGTGGTGGTGGTGTGCCTTGCCGTAAAATTAAATAAGTTCATTAATAATAATAAATATTATTATTATTATTAAAATTATGATGATATTTGAGAGGAGCAAGTATGTTCAAAAAAAAGTGTACTGAAAATAAAGTTTGGAGATTGATGGGATGCTCGTTATTTATTATTAGTATTATTAGCACTAATAATATCACATGTACCGTACTAAAAATGAGTTAAATCATGTTTTTGTAAACAAGTCAGGTCCATGATGAGATGATGATGACTTGATGACGATGATGATCAAGTGAGTGAGACACACAAGACATGTTGGCATATTATCATGGAAGAAAAAAAAGCGTATGTGTACTTGACTCTTAAAATTTCGTCGCCCATCACATCATTCTCATTCATTGGTTTTATCAGACAAAAATATTTAATCTCTCCTCCTGTTTGTTGCGGCAGTTTTATCTCTCTTTAATACACACACACACACACACACACAGATAGAGAGATTCTGATATTATTGTGCGTGGTAATCTTAAATTGTATGAAATTAAGTACATTTACATGGAATTTTTTTTTCGTAATCAATATATCAAGTAGCGAGAATCCACTTTATTTTAAAATTGTGCAAGTTCCAGGAGGTCTGTCGCTGCTGCCGTCCGTCCCTGAACTTTTTCAACGATTTGTAAAACCGGCTCTGAGTTTTTAGTCAACATTGTTCACTAGGACAAGTGAAAAAACGAGATGTTGTTATTAATAATAATATTCAGATCAACAGAGAGTATATTATTACATGCTATTAATTTCTATTTTAAAAAAATGTTGGATTGGGGCAAAAAAAATATCCCTCTAGACTTTGTATGCTGTTGGCTTAACAGATCCGGATATGCAGATATATTGTTTGATTTAAAGACCAGTTTTTATTGACCAACTTTTTTTTCTTCTATTTCTTTTTATATGCATTTTTGATGATTGATTGTGATGTAGCTAGTTTTTTTTTGCTTTCGCTACTTTCTACACAATCCCTTAAACCTTCTAGTCTGTTTACTATCATTTGTGAGATAGCTAATTGCATTCGGTACTAAAAAAAATTACTGTACACAACAACTACATGTATACATGCTACTGCGACTTTACTGGATTGCATTTTTATTATTAGGCATACATAACTAATATGTATATCTTATCAGCAAGATGGTTATTCTGGTGCTGCTACTGTAGTGCTGTTATTATCAGCGCAGCATCATGATATGCAATGACTACTATGTGCTTGCACACTGCCGCATTACGTGATTTTGTCAGAAGAAAAGAATGAGCGAGAGAGCGTCACTGGGAGAGAATAGAAAAGAGAGAGAGAGAGAGAGAGAGAGAGAGAGAGAGAGAGAGAGAGAGAAATGCCTCACACACACACAACAAACCCATAATAACAACAATAATAACACATTTATTTATTTAAAAAGAATCACGATATGAGAAACTCGGTGATCTGCATGCAATCTCAACTCAACTACCATCACCACCGCTCTTCATAAATGATAATAAGGAAAAAAAAACTTGCATTAAAACTTTTACGTGTTAATAATAATGTGATGATGTGATGGAGTTTTGTGTGTTATTTGGTGTACATGTATATTTATATATTTGGCCGATTTTATAACTCTACACAATCCTTGTTCTTTACTCTTCTTCTATCATATGCATATATGTATATGCAGAGGGATATATAAGAAGACCTATATAAAAAATGGACATACATACTATTACATATATTACCTACCTGGCTATATGGATATATATATGTATATGCGAAACACGGAATGGTATAAAGTCATTTCCAGTGTATTTATCATTGCGACAAGGACACTCATTTTTGCTTCTTTTATGTAAGTGCTTGTGGTGGTGTGGTGGTGGCTGTTTCCATACGAGTGTGTAGCCAGCAAACCACTACAAAAAAAACTGCTCTAAAAAAGCATGCCACTTCTTCTTCTTCCACTGATGTAATGAAATATCGGAGTATTTTGTAGAAGAGAAGATGAGACGAGCCCACTCGTCCACGTATTTAGTAGGTTTAAGCAAGAAAAGTGGACGAATTTCGCTATAAGAAGCTCTCTTTGACTCTATTATTATTCTTAAGTATGTAGTGTGCTCATCATAACAATCACACAATATGAAACTTGTACTACATCAATAATAACAATATTATATTATAAATAAATCTGTATCGGTTATATAGATTACACACAGCATAGGCAACCATTTACTTATGCAATTGATGACTGTGAGTCGAGTGGAGCATCTTTCATTATCTGAACACCTCTCAATATTGTACGCTAAGTAGGGATATTGCCACCAGGACATACTCACTCCTTTTTATCACTTTCTTCTTGAGAGTTGTAAAAGTTGTCATTTTATGACCAGCAAACGACACAAAAATATTTTTTTTACTGTCTTCTCTCTCTCTCTCTCTCTCTGCCCCACCTCCTCCTCCTCTCGCACACAAGTATATATAAAGTGGAGGCATGTGGGTAGTCGAGTACACTGGGGAAATTAAAGTGTCGTAAATATAAATAAGTCATTACATAGAGCTCCTTTTTTAAAAACATCAAGGATGATACCAATATTATTATTGTAAGAGAGCAGTAGAGCAAAAAGCTACATAAACATGATCATGATGATGATATGTGATGTGTGTATGTACACCTACAATCCAAAAAAATAAATATCCAACAAAAATTTTCCACGGCCTTTCCACTACCACCACCATTCCGACCAACGTAATCATCAAGAAAGTCGACAAAAAAAAAAAGAAAGGAAAAAGGAAGCTGTCTCAGGATATGGATATGGATTGGTGAGAGGGTGACGACGAAGACGTTCTTTTTCTTTATTTCGGGCCGGCGGAGCAAAAAGATGAAAAGGAGAATGAAATGGGCTGGGATTCTGCTACGCTGCCTTTTACTGCTTGCTGAACAAGCTATTAGCAGAATTGTCATACATCCGCATGATCGTCGTCATCAATAGCATTGGAGGTGGAGAGGATGATGATGATGATGATGATTATGATGACGGTTGCATTGCGCTTGTATACTTTTTCATTTTACCATGCAGAGATACTTTCCAAGAGGATGATGATAAAAGGGAATAATAATAAAATATATACATATATATATATAATGGCTTATGATGATGATGGGCTGAGCGATAAATTAGTTTTTGAATAATGAACGCTGTACTTGTCAGATGTTTAATACAAACTATTGGCAGTGACAACGACGTGTTCCACCACCACCACCACCATTTATATTATAACGGTCGTATTCTCTATTTTTTTCTGTTGCTGTCGCTGATGATGATGGCTCTCTCTCTCTCGTTTTGAGTGCCTGAGTCAGAGCAGCGCCAAGAGGTTAACTATAACTTTTTTTTATTAGCTGCTCGTTTGTCTGTGAAGCGATATCTAAAGAGCGCTTTAATAATATTAATATATCTGTATGTGGCGCATAGTAATCTAAATAAGAATCTATTACGGCTCTCTGTTTTCGTTTTACTTGGCAATTTTTTTTATGGATGCTGCTACTTACGACACTACTACTACTTCTCTCTCTCTCTCTCTGTACGGATGATCCCAAAAAAAGTGAAGAAGAAGAAGAAGAAGAGCGAGTTGCTTTGTACACAGCATCATTATTATATATTATGCATGTACATTTTATTTTGCGGCAGAGAGATGCTCATGAACATTGGACCTGGATCGTCATATCATCCTGAGCGGAGCGCATCACTTTTCTCCCTTCTCGCCAGTATTATCAATATGTCAACATGATTTTATAGTAGGGACGAATAATTCCACATGGTGCTATTTTCCCCTTGCCTTGGTCACCATTCTAAAACTTTTTATTTATTTTTTTTAAAACAATTTTCTTCCCATTCTCAGTTTTTTTAGTACTATAGCCTACATGTTAGAAAGTAATTGAATGTTTTGTGGAGGGCAAAATGATGGTCATGTTGTTTTGTAAGCAAGTCTTACTTAACCATTATCCCACATTTAATATTCATCATTCCGGAGAGATTCATGACGGATAAAAAAAATATTGGATTTGGAGAGTCGGAGTAGTAGAAAGAGAGCTTATTGGTGTGGTGGTGGTGGCGGAGAGATAGTGACGCGATGTTTTCGAGAGAAATCCAGCAAAACATGCACGTCGTCCTCGTTTACCTGTGTATGATTTTTGCTGGGACAGGTTCTCTCTCTCTCAATGACATGCAAGCAAACAGTTAGAGAGAAGTAGCCATTGGCCATTTTTATTGGGGTGGTGGTGGTGTTGGTGGCGGCGGCGTTGCTGCTATTAGAGTAACAGATAGTAATTTTCATATAAAATGACATCAAGGAAATTGCTACACTGAACTACTCTGACTGCTCGAATTATGCTGCTCCTACTGCTCAATATTTTTTGCTTGCACTTGAAAAAAAAGAAAAAAATTATTATGCCCGGGTGAAAAGCTATTATAATTTTTACTGCTGAGCTGATGTGCCATTGCTGGATACAGACACTGCTGCCATGCCATGCCATGCTACCATCAACTTTTACTATTAGCATATTATTATTTTTTATTACTACCCAATTCATCCTCGGATTTATTACATGACATGATGTAATACTTTGCATACCTAAGTAGTCATCATTTGTCCATAATAATAATAATAATAAATACATATCCTTTGCGTATAACATTTTATGTATGCATGCATGCATATTCCTCTTCTCTCACGTTTCCCGATCAGTATCGTCGTGAACTTGAGAATGATCTTCAATCTTCTTGCTGTTTCTTTTATGTGTCATATATATCAAATGTGAGTAGGTATGTACGCACAACCCTCAAAAATTGCACGACGATAAGCAGCTCACAAATGTTATGCATGTATATTTGGATAATATACGGTTTTGGACTGCATAATATGTAATAACATTTATTTCCTTTTTGACCCAATACCCAACATTTTCTTATTATCACTTCTCTCTCTCTCTACAAACAAGACATTAAGCCAGCCTGTTACGGCCTTTTATACGCTATTACGCAGCTAATAACAATGATAAGTACAGCAGTAACAACAAAACGATGAGACTGTAAAAGAAAAAGAAAAAAAAAAGAAATGAGTAGTATAATTCCATTACATTGGAATTTGTACAGCAACACATCAAAAAACAGAGAATGGTGATGGTTGGTATGTAAGTATTGAAATTATTGATAAAATATACAAGATGTAGCCAGTTAACCCATCTTGCGTACTACACACACACAAGAGTCAGAAAAAATGTGTACATCAACATGAATGCCTACCAAATACTATCATGACCCAAACGCAAAAAAAAAAATGGTGGTAGTGGGAGAAAAAAATAAGAATTAAAGAATGATGAGAGAGAATTTTCTACATATTATTATATTACTACTACATGCTTTTCTTTCACATTTCTCAACGCGTTTAACATTGATGCCCACTTTTTTTTTGATGCTTTTAAAGAGAGTGGCATGTCATCATTATCATCATCATCTTCTTCTTCTTCATCTCTCTTTGCACTTTGCACTTATACTCCTCTCCTGTCCTTTTAGCAAAACGAACAAGACGAAGAAAGTTTGTTTTTTTAGAATCTCTTTAGAATCATCCTATTAAAGAGAAACACACACACACACACACACAGAGCATTCGCATGTGCGCAGAGTGAGTCCTCAACCTATAACAATATATAACTGTTGTTGTAGTAGTTGTGTGTGTGTTTTTTTTAATCTGTCAATTGGTGAAATCCATCCAGTTGGCACTGGCGCAACCACTACCAACAACTTTTTGGAACAACGTATGTAGCAGCAGCAGCAGCAGCGCAGAGAGAGGAAAAGAATATCTCTAGAAGAAGATTGGGAAAATAAGAATTTTCTATTTTAGTTGAGTTGAGTAGAATTATATCATGATGCCATGCACATTATTATATCTAGTAAGAGGAACGGTGATAGTGGCGGCGGCGTTTCATGCAACCACATATGACGACACACACACACAACACACATGCATGCATGCTGCGGATGATGATGATGATCATCATCACGATGATTATTTTTTCTTCTTGAACCGTTTATCACGACATTTATTTTATCTTGTTGAACAAGCAAAGAAGCTAGTCGTAGAGATGGTATTACTAGTAAGCCAGATGGAAATCTTATTATTTCCACCACTACTACTCGTACTACTTAACTTGAAAACATTACTATACATTTTTTTTCTCTTGCAGCGCAATGCAATTTCAGTTGCCTAAATCTAAATAGTTGAGAAAAGAGATGCTGCACTACAGGAATGTCATTGTGTGTGGAAATGGAAGTGAAAAGAAAAAAAATTATCTTATGTGCTTTCCTTCCACTACTACTACTGTATTTTTTTTGAGAGTATAGAGATGCGCGTCTATTAATATTGTATAGTGTTGTATGCATCTATGATGATGATGGCGTGGTGTGGCGGTTATGTGTGTGTGGCATGACGCTCTCTCGACTTGTTCCTTAGGAAAAGGACAATAAAGTGCAACGTCGTGTAACAAAGTAAGTCAAGTACTATATAGACTCGTCTCGACCATGCATAGTCAATCCACCACCATCATCACCAGGAAAAAAAATGTACATACAACAGCCATTTGCATAATATATGTATTATATTCCCTTGTTCTTGACCTGCCTACATGGAGCAGTAATGGTATAGTCGTAGTAGCAACATGAAAATGTTAAAAGCTTCTTCTAATTCAATTCAATGTGAAAAGCTGCACGAGAGAGAGAGAGAGAGAGAGAGAGAGGAAGAAAATATACAAAAATGGTGTCTGTTGTGGAGGAAGAAGATGTATACATCTAGATATAATATTTTTTTTACCGAGAACAGCCATCATAATATTTTACCATAAGCTTTTATAACGCGAGAGGGAATAATGTCAATTTTTTTTTTTTTGAGAATCACACATTTATCTCCACACCAAAATCTCAGCTCCTTCTCTCTTGATCAAATCTCCATAAATAAGAATATTTTAGTTTGGTTGAGATGCTTTTGCTTGGTCTTGTAGGAAAGTTACTCATGCATCTCAACGTGGGGTTTTTCCTGTCGTCGTCGTCGTTATCCAAGAAAAAAAAAATTAAGGGTCATTATCAGCAAAGATTCCTTGCGCATGAATCACACCGTCCATCACACACACCATCATCACCATCAGCTTGGAGTCGTAAAAAGAAGACAGTCTCAAATAAATGCATCCATTATTTTCCGTGTCAAGGGATATAGGAAAAATGCTAGAGAATCAAGCAATGTCTGTCTCACTTTCACCCAATTGGATAGATTTGTTTTGTTATGTATTTTTTCCTTATCTTTTACCCATTTAGGTATATTTTTATCCTTCCTTATCATCAACCCTTGCTAAGACCATAGCTTATTTTATTTTGTCAATGATAACATCCATACCATTTCCTAATGCCACACTCAAAGAAACTCATTGAGCACTCACTTTACCAAAAAAAAGGGCAAGAGCAAAAACAAATGAAAATTACATTATTTTTTTTTCAATTAGATCATCGATCCATCTTAAACTTGCTCCTCTCTATTTCTGTCTCTTGTTCATTCGTTGCTGTAGTTTGGACAAAAGCTGTGAGTAATTTTATATGAATGCAGTTAATTTTAGTACTAATAATAGTTGTTGTATTCTCCTCATCAACATATTTGCTTAAGTACACAATGCATATATATGGTTTTTTTACTGTTTCTTCCAATGCAAACACAATTGTGCAGGTCAGGTTGATGGCTTGGTCACACAAACAACTAAACTATTTATGTATGCATGCATGCATGTATACACACATTAAATACTGTAGTTTGTTACTCCAATTTAATCACTCCCATTTAATCTCATAATCATCATCACCTCATCCTCCTCATCAGTCAATGCAGTAGTAGTACATTATAAAATAAATTTGTTTCAATTTTTTTTTCCTCAATCTGCTGTTGCCTTTTTCGGTACGTACTCATCCCTCAGTAAATAATAATCCAGTGGGAAAATAAAGAATAGAAAAAATATCATTTATGTACATCTGTTGTAGGAAAACAAGATGTTATTATTACGTTTGCGCATGATTTATAATATGACATGGTTTTGATGCACGCAGATAAAAACATAATGATTGATTGTTACAATAAAAAGTAATTTGTGATTAGGAGCAGACAACAACAGATTGATTTGCTAAATAGATAGAGGAATTATGTACACTAATGATATATATTTTTGTCCATTCGTAAACCCGCTCCTGTGTACAAAAAAAAAAGTGTCAATCTTTGAAAACCATTATTATTTTTTTTTTCTGTATCACGTCAGCAAAACCACTTGAAATGGGGTAGGTAATAGGCACATTATGCAATCTGTCCCTCTACACACAATTACAATAACAACACTTACTCATTTACTAAAAAATATGCCCATTGTAAAAAGAAAAAACCGTTTTGATCGACATGCATCCTGATCATCATTATATATGACATGATGTTAGTTTACTGCTACATCCACAATTACAGCAAAAAAAAAATAAGGCAGGACCACCACCACCGCCGCCACCATCATCATCCATCCTAATGATGATCATAAGGACAATATTTTTTTTTCATGCTGACTTGGCTTAATCTAACGGGGCCAGCAATATTTAAAACACTTACTTTACCATATAACTAGCAATGCAAGTGGTGGAATTTCTGTTTTAAAAAAAATGCATGAAAATGAAAATGAAGAGGCAAAGATATTAGGAAAGAATGAGGATCCCCGCGTATCGAAGTACAGTTTATTTTGCTGCTGCTGTTATTCAGTTGCTGCTTGAGCTATATAGATAATAATATTATATATTTCGTTTCATATAATATATAATAAAATAATATGCAATATGAGGACGAGCAAGATATAAGAAAGATTACTTTGTATGTGTGTGTGTGTGTGTGCGTTTTAACAACTACCACAATCTTTTTTTGGTTTGGTGCAGAAGAGTGGTTGAATAATCTCAAAAGACCTGTTGAACTTTGATGTATGAGGAATGTATGTGTAAATACTATTGCGTTTCTGCTGCTGTGATGGATGTGATGATTGTACATGCCTGGATGGATGCATGCATATAATGAAGGCTTTTGCTGGTATGTATATAGTATGCATAAATAATAGTAACGATAATAATAAAAAGTTACTACTTAGCTAGGGTATGAATCAAGTAGGCTAACTGGTTGCGCAAAAAAAAATGTTGGCGAGGTATGACAGAGAGAGAGAGAGAGAAAGAGAAGAAGAAAAATAACATCTTAATTTTTTCGTCAAGTTTAACGTAGGTCATGATTATTTTTTTTTTTGCACTCCTACACCAACCACACACACACACAACAGCACACACAAAA
The DNA here is from genome assembly GCA_004115045.4 of Sinella curviseta. Classification (NCBI taxonomy): domain Eukaryota; kingdom Metazoa; phylum Arthropoda; class Collembola; order Entomobryomorpha; family Entomobryidae; genus Sinella; species Sinella curviseta. The sequence goes on along the minus strand of CM065489.1, from coordinate 40,902,052 downwards.
TACAGTGTGGTGTGGGTACTAACATCTCATCATCAAAAGCTCCCTGCTAAGTAGACCAGAAGAGAATTCGCAAAATCGCAAAGGATATATACAATATATATGTATATAATATATAACTTGCAAAAAAAGCAAGTTGAGTGAAAAAAAACACTCGAGTTGATGAGAGGAGTGCTTGAACGTTGAGCGTCGTCGTCACCCACTGATGCAGCAACTTATCACTACTAACTACTCGCATTACAACGGGGAATCTCAAAGTAAGCCTCTCAGGAAAACCCATACATATATATTTCATTTTGTCGGAGAGAGAAATAATAAAAGGTTAGAGATTATCAATCCGTACATACATTCGTAAGAGTTAAAGTTGAGAAAGTGGGAGAGCATTTTTTTTTAAACTTCTCTTGCCCTTTGTCGCATCCGTCCGTTTTATTTTTTTGCCTTGTATATAGAGAGAAAGTCAACAATTTATTTTGTTTGTTGTTTTTTTTTATTGGCTAGTTTTGTCGGGTACATTTCCACTCGGTAAAAAAAACATAAAAAAAAGTGTGAGTAGTAATGACCATTAGTTGCCATAAGGAAGGTGGTGATGTTATGACTGTCATGTAATCATATCCAGTACAATTATCATTACCATAATATATATATCGTAGTTCATAAAACATACTACCACATACTGACCTATTCAATTTCACATCGTCAAGGATTTATAGTTTCTTCCTCGTTTTTTCCACACCGCATAATATATGACTGTCTTCTGGACAACGCCAGCCAACTGATGGGCAGGATAGTCAGGTCATGTCATGTTTTTTAAGTAGTAGAAGTCGTTACAAGGCAAATGTACATTATACCAAGAAGGAAATTCCATTGCTGATTCCCCAGAAAAATAAAGAGAGATATATGTTTCGTCAAGTGAGGCATTTTTTTTTCCTTTCTTTTAGCAAAGTACATGAAAGTCTGCCTGTTGGTTTGGTTGGTATTTTTTTTGGTGTACTCCCTACTCGGTACTTGTACTGCTGGTGCTTAAACGATTTTTAGTCAGGCGATTGGTTATTATGTGTTATTTATTATTACAAAAGACGAAAGAGGAGAGTCGTAATGATATTTTCTCTCTGTGTCATTTTCCAATTCCAAGCAGGAAACATAACTACGCAAGTGATTTGCGGTAGTAGTAGTAGTAGTAGTTGAAGTAGCTGACTGACTACTACTGTTGTTGTAACTGCTGCCACCTTTTTATTTTACGTGCGACAAAATATGGCAATGTCTCCTATCATAATGTTGACCTCGCTCCAAACTTAACCATGGTTAGTACTACTATTCACTTATGTATGTATACATGTTACTGAACATGTTACGTGTGGTGGTGATGAATAAAAAGAAGAAGAAAAATACCTTATCCTCTACAACATATTATAGTAAGCTCTTGTCCATATATGAAAGGATGCTATGTTTCTTTTTCCTTGAGAGAGTCCTCCTGGGTCACACCTTTTTTTTCAAACTGGATAATATTAAGTTAGCAGAGATAGTGCGGTTTTATTAACAATGACAGCTCAGCTCTCTCTCTCTTTCGTGAGCTGTCATTATCCAAACAAATTGATTGGATTATCGATTTCCTTTTCCAATAATAATCATTGCAATAATGATGGGAATAATACGACGACGCGGAGTGCTATTAATGTCGATTTAGCTTGTTTATCAAGCAATTTAAATAACAATGTTGGCCAATGTCATTCTTCCCTGTTTTTTTTCTCTCCCTTTTAAAAACTCTCTATAGCGTCGTTGTTGTCGTTGTCGTCGTCGTGCTTGCGCATTTACGCCTTTTTTTCCTATTGACAATTTGTGAGTGTGTTTATTTTTGGTTTTCCCCAACGAGAAAAAAATTGAGAGCTCTGGAGAGAGAGAGAGAGAGAGAGAGAGAGAAAATCGTGTCGAAAAAGAAAAAAAACCTCTCTCTAAACTTATTTTTCTCTCAAAGCCAGCTACAATATACAGTCAAGCATATCGTGCAAATGTCTCGCTCAAAATGAAAAATTAAAAAAAAAAGTACATACATGACAGGAGAGACGAAATCCATAAATAAGTTATGGAACACCCATTGTCACTGCCAAGGATACAATGTTTCTTTTTTTTTGCATGAATGTATCCATTTTTTTTTACCCGGGATACTCTGTGGAAAGAACAGCGTTCATAAAGTAGTGCGCATATTTCATTCCATTTAAAAAAAAGCTCTTATCATTGTCATCATCATCGCCGTCGTCGCCGTTATCGTCGTCGCTGTTCCATGATCGTCCTCAAGCGACATATTTTGAGCAAGGGTAGTACAACAATATATATTGCATGTACTAAGAAGAACAAATAATGTAACTTTATTAATAAAAATATATATCTAATGGCTTTCATCCCATTTATATATATACATAAATATCTACATACTACAAAAGCTTGTTCACCCCCCCCCCCATTTTTTTGTAGTCCGTCCTCCTCGAGCATGAAAACATGATGCATCATGTGAAACGCCGGTAATGGTAGCGCACACAATTTTATTTTGTTACCAAAAATGCTACCACATTCTGTACTCTGGTCGCTTATTGATTTCAAGGGAAAAAATTGAAACCAGGAAAAGTACCACAAGTTAAACATTTGTGTGTGTATATACCTGTGTGCTCGCTCACGTTACTCTAAACGCGTTACGATGATATAGGAGGAGGAATCAACAAAAAAAATATATATAAAGTTTTTTTTCCCGTTCAAACTTTTTACACGGGTAATTTTCTATTCAATTGAATTTATGTAGCCGCGCTCAAGCGCAGTTTATTGATTTGTTTTCGCGATAGTTTTTTGTATTTGCATAACTGAAACTTTTTTTTTTCCTCCTCCTACTGACAAAACTACTTAAAAAAATAGTGGGTATCTTTCATAATAACATTTACATCAATAACATGATGGTCGTCATCACCTCACTCACACAACAAAAAAGAGCTGAAAAAGCTTCTCTTTCTTTTCTCTTCTTGTCGTCGTCAGTCGTCGTCGTCGATGTCGTATTGGCAAATAGTTAAAAATAAAGTTAGTGTGTAGAAAATTGGGGAAAGATGCAATGAACAGAAAATTGGTACTAGTACTACTACATACCTGCCTACTTACTATTTCATATTACCACACCACACGTTTTGCGAAACAAAATGCAATTTGTGTGGGCTACTATAATTTATAATTACTGCATTATATAGTCCTCCTCATAAACTCCTGATTCAACATCCAATGTTTTAACTAACCAAACTCGCAGACTATTGCAAAAAGTTAGCCCATTCCTGTGCAAAACATGGCAACCAATCACGCTTATTGGATTTTAATGACATTGTTCCCACCACCACCACCACTGCCGACGAACCTGAAGAAAATCTAATTTATTTTCGTGTGATGATGATGATGATGATGGAATATTTTGTATTTGTGGTCTATATTTTTTTAAATTACAATTTCAATGAATATAATATGCCAACATATATGTGGAATTTAGTGAACAAGCAAAACATTTCCCTTTCTCTCTTTCCAACTTACATGACATGCATACATATCAACACACACACACACACTTTTTATTCTTTAGTGGGGTGTTGACCGATTTCGGGGAGAGTCAATAGCAGTTTTGCAGTGCATTACAATGACATGATAATTCACTCCAAAATCGGATCAAGTGCTACTTACAGTTCCATACAGCGGCCAAGAAAGAAGGTTGGCTGAGAAGAGATCAACGGTGCTACTCGCAACAAGTTCAGTTAATAACGGTCTCTCTCGCGTATACGTCGAAAGCCTTGCTAAATATTTCACCACCACCCCAAACCCATTTCCAGTTGCGTAAGCCGCTAAAAAATGTATAATATGCAGGAGGAGTAGGGATATTTCTGGAAATCTGGAACGGTAAGCTGATAGTGTCAACAAAAAAGAGGATGACCAAAACAAACACAATATGCGTATTAGGTAACCCCAGAGGAGTTGTGCAAGAAACGGAGTCATCGTATGTCTTTTTTTTGGGCTGACATTTAGTATTCCTCCGTTGTTTTGCAGAGATAGCCTTTACGCCTACCTCTCTCTCTCTCTCTCTCTCTACGCCTATTCTAATTCTATTTCTACTACTATTATTATTATTACTGGCAATGTTTACCATTCCGCCTCCCGTATCCTTGTCTTGTAGATAAACAAATCAATAGCAAAACTGTAAATATTACTACCACTATACAGCAACGACTTGTACGGTGTGCAGGAAAACCCCCGATTCCTGACCATACGTAAAGCTGCAATCAGGCATATTATAGTAGTAGCCGTTCGTTAAAAAAAATGATTAAGAATGCAATAATTATTATTTTTTACCGTTTCATTTTTTCTCTCCTTGAAGACCTTGCATATATGACGTCAGTCATCCTATATCTATTATTCATACTACCAAATTTTTTTTTATTCGCTATATCGTCACTTTCAATTGTTCATTATTACATGGATACATGCATATATATAGCGTTACTCCTCCTCCACCACCACCGACGTCGTAAAAAAATCATAAAACTCGCGTACTCGGTGTTTTTAGCTACTCACACGAATGAACGATATGAAAGGACGAGCACGAATTATACAGGATTTTTTTTTTCTTCTTCATATTTTCAATGTATCTTGTGTGATTATTTGGCTGTACAAAACCAACTGCGCACTACACAAAACAAAATCATGAATCTAGATGTAATTATTTATCTAGGGAAAATAATAATAACCAAAGAACCACATAATCATCAAAGAATATATATACATTATTATGAGCCAAGAAACACAAAAAAAAAATGATAATAATTCGCACGCAATTATTGCCAAATGCTGTATCGGGCGTCCTATATCAATATCATATATAGAGCTATTGTGTGTGTGTGTGTACTCCAACAAATAACCGTGAAGTAACATTGAACACATGTAACAGCGCTTTTGCTACCTCAATAGAGAAAGGCGTCTCTTCTCTTCTGACTACCTCTCTGGAATATGGTTCCAATTCATATTTTTTTGTGCTGGAAATATTGTACTCGGTTTATATATTTTTTTGCATGGTGATGCATGCGTTACATTAGCTCAATATTTTTTTGATTAGGTTTAACTTGCCTCTCTTCTTTTTCTTCTTTCTTTCTTTTTGCATGACGTGACTTGATTTTGACTGACTTGACTGTATTTTTTTCTCCATTGTTGCGTGAATCCCAGCAAAAAAAAAATAACATGTAATAATATAATCCATATCCCAACAAAAACTTGTTTCCAAACTAATTACAATTTTCATTCTGGGAATTTGAAAGAAACCTTGTGTTTTTATCAATTAATTGCTTTCCATACTACACAAAATATAGCCAAACACTGTCAATTTTCCCATTTCAAGGACTTTTTTGAAAACAGTGCTCCTATAGCACAATCTCCTCCCATATCCGATAACAGTAAAAACTGAATAATATGGGCAGTCAAGCGAATTTATATGATGATTCCATACAATTCTAAACAAACAGGCAGTTTGTCCGTGCAGTAAAAATCGGTATTAAGGTAAAAACAGATATATTATTATTACGACGACGACGACTTGACATGATGATGATGATGATGATTGTAAATGTAGAGAGGATCTACATAAATACATACATGCATACTTGTTGATATAATTAGGTACATTGAAATAAATGTCAATAATCAAGCAGGGGGTCATTTTGCATTTTTTATTGCCCAAATAAATACTCTATTATTATCTTGTTTACCACAGAGAGAGCCCCATCATCACCACATGTCCGTTGACTCATTGTCAGATAGATGGAAAGATAGGTATAGGTTTAGATAATTGTTTTTTTGTCCAGAGCAGAGACCAATCGCAAAAGGGAAGAAAACATAATAATATCACATTTCCTATTTTTTATGCAATTTCCAACAGAATTCGGTCGTCATATGCCACCACACACACAACGTGTATGACTTGAAGTGAAAGTGCCGTTTCCTTTTTTTGACAACGTATAGTATACGAGAGCAAAAAACACGGGGTATGTCGAGTTACCCGAAAAAAAAGGTAAACACTTTCATCGATGCTCCTTTCATCTTGACGATGATGATGACAGAGAAATATATAGGATGCACATGTGTATATGCAATTTACATAATAGTGATATTATTTACAACTGCCTCCAATTACACCAGAATAGGTAAAAGCAGTGTTCTTTTAACCGATGTGGAGAGAGAGAGAGAGAGAGAGCACTTTCATCATCCATCCATCCATCAGGATGAAATCCCCTTTTGGTAATAAATACCTAAATCTAAATTAGAATGGAGTGCAGGGACAAGCACCGGATCTCTTCTGTCACTTTGTTCATTTCATCACCATCATCATCATCATAATCACTCGCTGGACACGCACGGAAACGTTTTGACAACTACAAAAATAATTTGTCAGAGAATTTCGTTTCAGGAGAAAAAAAATAGTTGGTAACAACGAGATGATGATGTCCACCAAGTTTGTTGTTTGTTTGGTTGCGCTTTCCATAATAATAATTTATTTTTTTGAAATAATGGAGATACATGTCTCAAGTAAGTATGCACAATGAAATTGATAAAAAACAACAAAATAACTGCGAGAATAATAGATTTTTTAAACCCATACGTCGTCGTCCTTCATTCAGAATATCAGAATGGTCATAAATGCACGTATAGCTAAGGTAATGCATAGACTTTTTTTACTGTCCCATTATGATCGCTGTTAGTTAAAATGTTACAGGAGAGGACAACGGCTGGTTACAGAAATGTATACAGAGATGTACAGTCTGTACTTGCCTGCCTGCACTTTTGCCTGACATTTTATTATATTTTAATTTTTTTTTTTCTCTCTCTCTCTCTCTGCGTATTTACATTAAACAAAGTTTTGTCCTTCAACATTCCAAAAGCTGTGTAGGTATATATCATTTCTTTGGATGATGATCAGGATCATCATCATCGTCAACATATATCGCTACCATGAATCATGAGAGAGAGAGAGAGAGAGAGATGGATAAAATTGCTGTGCTGTGCTTTTGCTCTTGCAAAAAAAAATATCCTGATAGCAACTCACCAGGATCGTCATAATAACATATTTAATGGCAATAATAATGGTAATGGTCAATACTGTGAAAGATGATATGTATTTTATGTATGAGGACGACGACGACGAGGATGATAATGCATGTTTTTCGCATTTCATAAAAAAAATGCGTACAGCAAAATTGACATGCCAATAAATTATATGTGAAGATGATCATAATCATCAGCATCTTCTTAAATTGTACTAATATTTTGTAGCAGTTGCGCGATTATGCATACATATCATTACTATTATTATTATTATAGCTGCTGTTATAATGTTATTTATTCTGCTTTCATCCATTCCCCCACCAAATGAAAGTAATGTTTCAATCTGAGAGCTTGATCGGAAAAATTTACAAAATACTTTGAACTTCGTACCCTTTTGCTTCCCAAGGTAACAACAACATTAGAGAACGGTGAAACGACGACGGAGATGATGCTAAAAACTGATATTGCTATTATTATTATTATTATTATTATTGTATATGCCACTAAAAAGTTTCTTTGTCTTCCATCATCAAAATCATCATCCTTTTTAGCATGTATGCGTACATACATTACATGAGTAGATATACATAATATGCACAATGCGTTTAAATAATATCAAATTGTTTATTGGAAAGACATAATTTAATATTTTATCATTATTACTGCTTGATTGACGTCAATTTTTTTTATCATTCGTGAGAATAGGCAATTGTCTTTGTGTGCAACAAGATATGATGATGATGATGATGAGCAAATGTGGGAATTCAGTATACGAGTCGGCTTGATTTTTCTTCCTCTAAAGGAATCAAAAGAAAGAAAGAAAGAGCAACAAAAGTCACCAGACTCTTTCGCGTCGCCGTTTTTCCTTTGTTTATTGTAATTAGAAGAAGGAGAGAGAAAAAAAACAAGACCATTGTCCAGTGGGAGTAATAATAGGTAATAATAATACAACGACATGATGATTTCGGACGCTATCATGCTTGATTAACGAAGCGTGGTTTTTAAAAAAAAAACATTATTTTTGTCAGCGTCTCACATAATTATGAATCAAAAGTCAAGTCGGCTGGTTTTTTTTTAAGAATAAAAATAATGAACCCCCGCGTGTAGTAACTATTGTTTCGTTTTATCAATGAACTCCCAAAAAAAGAGTCACAATTTTTCTATAACGACGACGTCGACTACTGCAGCAGCAATGATTTTTTTTTATGCAAAAATTTTGAATGCAGATTTTGATCATTTTTGAGACAGAGTAGCTGAAATAAGTAAGATGGGTGTAGGTACATACCTGGGGGGAAGAGTTGCTGACTGCAGCGGAGGATTATCTGACTGTGAGGAGCTGTCATCTCCACCATGGTCACTTCCTGTCGTCGTCTCATCCGACTCTGGCTCAGTTTTCACCAAAACAAGAGCAGCGGATGGCTCGTCGGCGCTCTGCTGCTCACTCTCTCCTTGACCATCAGTTGTGGAGGAGGCAGCGGTGGTGGAGGAGGAGGAGGATGAGGTGGAAATGGATTCCGTGCAAGTTGCTGCCACCACGGAATCCTCAGCCTCCTCCGTGATGCTACCACTCTCTTTATCTTCTGTCCCTTTGTTGCCCATTCTGCAAGATACATAAATATACATAATTATAACTTAGGTTAGTACCCAGAGGGAGGGGGAGAAGAAACGATAGTTAAGGAATATTTGACAATTATGAATGATCCTTACCTGGATCCTACTTTAGTTTTCCTTTCCTGTGCCTTTCCACCCATTGGTCATTCCAAATGGGCTTAAAAACTCCTTGGATATCGATCCACAACAAGGAGCTCCATTTCAATTAACGTGTCTTTTAAAATATTAAATTTATACTTTCTCTCCACTTTACACCCTCAAAACTTGCATCACTAATTCACACAGTTTATACACACATGCACACTGTAACAAGTAGATAGTTTAAGCAGAACAATGACCTTTTTCACAATATCGGCAAAATCCCACTTTTTTTTTTGCTTGGCGAACTTTAACATTTGTTATTACACTATACGTATATATTATAGAGACCTATCACCGAGCGAAAAAAAAATGTTTTAAGTTTTAATTACAACTTTTATGCTAATTACACATAATTATAAGTTATAAGCATCGTAGCTCTGGAGGAGACAATGAATGTTTGCACAAACATACTCAGTATTTACTTAACACACAGAGTAGATTACTCAGCACAGCATTTTGCCAGGAATGACTATATAATATCTAGTTAAATATTTAAATATGTCAAATGCTCCTATCAAATAATGATCTAACAGTTTGTAAGTATTTCTGTGTGAGTGTCATCTTAAAATAATAGTACGTATATATTTTTAGCTCATCATTGCAAGTTTACTTTAAAAAAAGTGAACAGTCTATACCCATATTATAGTAATGTTGGTTAGGTTATCTTTTAGGTTATCTTGGAAAAAAAAATCTAGTGGTTTTCGCATTCCCATATTTTTTTGCATTTACACGACTTTATAGAAGCAAGCACAAATATTTTATGCCTGGCTGAAAAAGGTTACATGAAAAATTATGAACTGTATTTTTTTAGAAGCAGCAGCAGCAAAATGCGTGACAAATTTAATTTGAATTACTTCTAATCATGTTTAACTTAATAGCCTGGATACTTACTAATAACAAGTGTGTGTGTGTGTGTGGTGAATGTCACAAGTAGAGCATTTGCATGCACCAACAAACAACAACAAGCTTTCGTCAAAATTATTTATCTAATAATAATAATAATTTAGTCTACTATTTAATTAATGTTCATGAACACAACAATTATTATTGGAAAGATGATGGTTTCACTCCGTTTTTTTTTTCTTTGCAGTTATTTTAACTTTTAAATGTCAGTCGTCTTCGGTTTTCCGCTGCCGTCGTAAAAGTGAAGTTAGTAATTTAATCCCAGTCCAATTGGTGATTGTAGTGGTGACAGTACATTAATTCATTAATTTTTAATGCAGATCATTATCAGTTCCTTATCATCATCACACTAGTACAAGTTTTTATTAGCAAGATGAGAGATTTTGCTTCCAAGAAAAAAAGTTTATTGAGACCGTATCAATCCATGTAATTTAATATTCTTATGTAATATGACTCGTAGTCGTAAAACTTGATAATAATAAGAGCAGTTATGTTGGAGCAATTCACCGACCAGTTTCTTCTTCTTCTTCTTCTTTTTTTAGGTCACATCGATGATTTTGCACTGAAACGTAATAACGTTCACTGATGAGTGTAGAATAGTCATTTTTGTGGGGGAATAGAGGCAGTTGTCAAGACAAATTTGTCCGGTTGCTGCGACGATTACAGTATTCTTTACAGTAAACGGGCAGTAAACTTGCAATAACCACGTTGCATTATATATAATTGTTTTTCCGGCTCTCAACACAATCAGTTGCACTTTGTGTATATGTATAGTTAAATATACTTAAATATTTCAATTAACCACTGGCCTGGAATTATAGAATCGATTCCTGACTCGTATCGACAGCAGAATATGACAAGGGAAAGTCGCCCGAGAACCATGAACCTTAACCTTACATATAAACCAAACCGAACCAAATAATTAAATAGTTGAACAAAATATTCTCCACTCAAGTTGCTCTCTTTTTAAAAACAGTTTAAAATTGCAGCTAATCTTCCTGTGATGGTGAATTCCTTCTTTGTATTTTCTTTTCCAATGTTTCCGTTTTATAGTCAGTCTTCTTCCTGCAAAAAAAAACAAGATTTACATGAATTAAATATTCAAAATTAGTTTGAATCAATTAGAATTTTGATTGAAGGAATCCTTACCTTTCCACTAGAGTATCATCATCGTAATAAATAGTATTTCCTGTTCAAGCTCGAAATATATATTTTTTTTGCTTCTTTTGCCAAAAAAAAGTCAACGTTGTGTCTCTCGATTAACTAATTTTTTTTGTTTGTTTGACTAATTCTTCTTAATACACAATAAATAATGTACATTTAAATAAGATAATGTGTGTATAGTTAGTTAGCATTTTTTCTCTCAAAAGGGCTTGTTATCTTTTTCTCTTTCTCTTCTTGTTTGTATCCGAGTCTCTTGTTGATGTAGGCGTTCCAAGTCAGTCTCAATTCTTGCTTTCAAAAAAAAATTACTACTAATTTTCTCTCTCTTTCACACGCATACAGAATATGTTACAGTTATAATAATTATAATAATAGCAACAACATTTACTACTACAATTAGCGCAACTGGAATTAGAGTGAAAAGTTGACAATAAATATTTCTATGGCAGCTGTGCTAACATTCAAATTTTCTGATTACGTATATAAGTTATAGTTTTAACAATTTTTCTCCTATTGCTTATCTGTCTACTAGAGAACTGCTTTTTTTTAAAAAAAAAAAAGGACGTGATTAGTTATATTTTTTTCCAGTGACAATCATTCAAACTGATACATACACATACTCGCTACATTTTATTATATCTTTCTGGCACTTGACAAAAAAAAATGACACAAAAAGAAATCCTGTATGCTTTGTCGAGGAATTTCCTTTTTTATTTCTGAGACCAAATATTTTGCTTTCCCTACACTTCTCTGCCAGTCTACGTAATAAATAATTATATAGCGCTAAACTCAGTCGAATGGTTTATTTTTACGAATAACAGTAGTTGTTAATTGCTGATTTATACTATATCCTACTTTTAAATAGTCAGTTTTTTTTGCAAAACTTACAACAAGAATGATTTGAATGGGAGTATATGCAAAAAAAAAGATCATGGATTTTTGTTTGTTTTTATGTACACGTAACAGACTAAGAGACTGGATGAGACTTTAAGCAGTAGTAATGCTAATTAGCGTGTAACAGTTAAAGGTTTACTTAATATTATTATATTCCGGGTCAAAATGTTTTGCAAATTATTTTTGCATTTTTTTTTTGCAGAGACGCGTCCATTTTTATTGAACTCTTGTCATCATTGTTCGCGAAAAAAAATATTTCCACCGTTCTTGCTACTTGCTCGCGTATCTGTCTACCTCTCGCGAGTTTATTGCACAATTAAGGTGATGATGATGAATCATCAGAAATGAAATTGGTGGAGCCACATGAACTCCGCACTTTTTTTCTCCTCTTTTGACGTTGTTGTGTTGATAATGATGCGAAATATTTTTCTCTCTTGCTTTCCCTGCTAGGTTTGCAAAACCTGGCCCTTTTGCACTTTCTTTTTCATTTTCTCCTCCGCGAAAGCAACATCTTGTATGAATGCATATAAGAAATGAACAACACTTTGTCTGCACTTGTCACACAAACTCAACCACTTTTTTTTCTATACTTTTGCAATAAGTCGAATGAAATATTGCAAACTTTCTTTGTCTCTCAATTTCCTCGCAAGTTATCCATCCAATATTGCACGACGACAACGACGACGCGGACTGGCCACTTTTTAACTATCAAAACCAAATTATTTTTTAAAACGATTTTTTTCACACTTTAAATATTAACGTGCTTGTTTTGTACGCGTTTCTTTTCTTGATGAAGAAGCTCTTGGTAAGACTATTACAGTTGAAAATTACTCAGTCGAAGAAGATGAGAGATATTAATTTTTCCTACGGTTACAATAATAAATTAGATAAATAGTTGTGGGGATGGGTTTCATTGGGACTGAACGGAATTTTTGCTATTATTTAGTTGAGTAGAATATGTATGTAGTAGTCGTAATAACAATTACAAAATTATACTAATAATAAATTACTACAGAGGCTTAAAAATCACTAAATTGCATTCGCACACTCTCAAAATGTATTGACCTCCCAGCACAATTTTTTATTATTAACAAAACGAGAACACGATGAACACAACAATTGGACATTAAAGTCATGAATGCACACAAAAAATATTGGGAACACGGTTTGTAATGAAACGTTCCAATTTTTGTTTGATTGAATAAAAACTAATTGCTAAATTCTCAAACAATTGCCATTCTTCTGTCCCAAAAAGTCTCCCGACAATGATCCACCGTCCCCCTCAAACCTACTCCAATGTTTTAAACATACTTGTCATTTGAAACAACAAAATCACTACTAGTAGTAATAATAATAATGATAATTATTATTATTACTTTACTCTCTCTATTTACTTAACTCACCAACAAAAAAAAAAGATCTTTGTTCCGTACTCCCACTTTTGAACACCTTTTGCACACACGTAACGTATGAAATATCTAACATATTATATCTTCTTTCAAAAAACAAAAAACTGTATTTTTACTACTTGGATCGCCAGTTTAAAAAAAAAATCATACGAAGAGAAATAAATAGTTATTTTTTTTTTCATTCTAAACTTTTTCTTGTTGTGTTGCTTCTCTCTATTTATTTATTTATTATTGTTACAACTATTTATCGTTTCTGCAGGAGTAGTACAAGAAGTAGTAACTATTTTGACTATACGTGTGTATATCCTCTGTGATGATGATGATGTGTAGTAATAATTACTATTATTTATTTACTAGTACAACTTTATTATTGAGTAGAGTTCTCCTTTCCTCAGAGAATGTTTGTGTGTGCGTATATGCGTGTGTGTAGTCCCGAATAAATGTTGTATATATAAATATATTTCTACGAAATATTTATTTTGTGTGTATACACACACTACGCACTAAAATACATACATGTCTTTCTCTCTCTTTCTCTCTCTCTCTCTCTGAATTTGACGAGAAGAGAACCTAGGTTATTTTACTATTATTATCTTTTTTCTCTATCATCATCACACACACACAGAGAAAAGTCAGGCTGAAAAGAACAGTACATTTTTACTTGTTTTCTTGGCTTCTAGAAAATATCATCATCATCATCATCATCGTCCTCATATTTATTATAGTTATAGTTACTATTCCACCGCTACCATAATAATAGCAGTACTGTGATTATCTTTTCATATATATTTTGTCGCTCGTACTATTCCCATATAACATTGTATTTTATAGTGGTCACCCTTTCATAATAAAAAGTGCAAGCTGTTTAAGTTCATGTATATTATATATATATATTGATTGTGCGTATATTTTAACTATACAGGGCGCAGAGAGAGAGAGAGAGAGAAAAGTTCTTATAGGTGCGTATTTCATGTGCGTAAGTATGTGCACGCACACATAGGGCATTGTTCTTTGGCTGTATAACGTCATGTTTACATGTTATCATGGCTCTCTAGCTTGGCTGGCTTCTTGTGTGTGTGTTTGTACTTTGAACAAAGTTTCTTGTATTTAGGTTACGCACTTTATATACCTATATAATAATATATTATTGCATACAGCATCAGGACGAAAAAGGTTATACACCTACCTAACTTCATAAAAAGTAATAATACGAATACAGAGGCCTATATATATATATATATATATATTTACATTTCATTTTTTTTTCTAGCTGTATAAAATATTATAGTGTAATTGCGTGAGTAGGAGCGAGAGTTGTTATAGATTTTATAGATGCGTACACGCACGTTATAAGGTCGAGAACCTAGAGAAGAGAATAACAGTGTGTGTGTGTGTGTGAGAGAGAGACAGAGATAATAAGTGATATGAATCCCTAGTAACAACGGCAACAAAGATGTATACCAAAAACCCAACATACAAAATTTTCGTGTATATATATTTTTTATATGAAAGTAAAAAGTGCACACAGAGGAGATAGGGGCTCTTCCACAATTTACAATATCTATATCATCGTCGAGAGAGTCTGTTAAAGAGTTACTGTTACCCTGCGTCTGTTGTGTGATGCGTACAAAAGTGCGTGAGTAACACAGACAGACAACTAAACAACATACCGAGAGCAGTAGATGAAAATGTATAAAACGAAGCTCTATAATGTTATGTGCGTGTAGATGAAAATTATATTATAAACAGTTAAATAGCACTACAACGGGTATATATACTTGTGTGTGTGTGTGTGTGCGTACGTGTACGCCACATACGCATAAAAAAAGTAGACGCATATCTCAATCCAAATCCAGTTCACCCTCAGTCCCTGCCCTCTTAAAAAAAATCTCGCCTTTTTCATCATGTACCATAATAATATGTATATATATCTTATTTTGTAAGTATATACGAATAGTTTTGTAGGCCTACGCATTATTAGATTACTTTAGGGTTTTTTTCCTCTGCTACACAACCACATATAAATTTTATAGCTCAGTCCAATGCAAACAAGCAGTCATGGAGATAGTTTGCATCGAGGAAGGATGAACAAGGCTTATGATATGATATTTTAAAAAAAATGTATGTATGTAAATGTTAGACAGATTTTGTGTTAGAATCGAATCTCAACAGAATCTGAACCATATTCTTTATGTCGACGGGAGAGAGAGAGAGAGAATGCGAATGGCTTGTTTTGTTGGAGGAGTTTGTTGCGTTGTTATTATAGCTATGTTGTTGGTACGTTTTCTGGTTTCTTCATCTCCTTCTCCTCCTTCTCTCTCTGACATGATGATATTATGGTGATCTGAGAATGATGATGATGATCATGGGGGATTTTCTATTTCTGTGGAAAATAGACCGTACCATGTTAAGTCATAAAAGTGCGTGTAGTAGAGTAATGTTGGATGTAGTAAAAAAAAATATATATATATGCGTACATGTAAATGTTCTACATTTTCTACTACGTGCACCACAACCACGACTACCCACTTCTTATTTTTCTGTGTGCCTCCCCCTCCAAAAAATCTTATTACTCCATTTCTTCCCACCACCTACTCACAATCTCTCCGCTCGGTATGTATTTAATACTACGGGCATACTAATGTAAGTAGTAATAGTAGTAGTAAATGAACAAATATTATGCAGTGTGCGTATATATGGCTTATCCCTCTTGTGCGTTTTCTAGATCGTTGACTTGACATAACGCCTCTCTCTGAATCTTGTACAAATATATTCAACAACATTCAAGGCAAACAGTTATAAGAGAGAGAAAAAAAAACTAGAAAATGTTTTTTTTAAAGGACGCTTCGTATTCCCTGTCAATGTAAATACACACAGCAGCGGCGAGGCAACAACGGTAAGCACTTTTATGATCATGAAATTTCGTTCATACCTACACATGCACGCACAACATGAAAAAGCTTCAAAAAAAATATACTCCCATCTATGCACTTATATAAAAACCACGTTATTAGATCATATATTATTATAAGCGCACAATGTTGAGACTTTATTTTTTTGGTCACCTTCCTCTCCGACGACTCATCAGAGAGCAAAATAAAAAAGTTTTTGTGTGTGTGTATATATACCACGCACACTACTTACAAAACTTGGCAATCATTAATCATCATGCACTCCCTCACTTTACCTGCGTAAAATGCGTAAAAAAAATGTATGTCATACAAGTACGCACACACAACATTTGTAGATATGCACGCACTTTTTTTTAAAAGGATACATATAATAAGTATGTATGCATGTAGCCGAGGAGGAATCAGAGGATCCTTAATAAGGATTCCTAACTATTATTATTAAATGCGTGTAAGGGATTGGTATTTGCTAGTTGGGAGTAAACAAGGCAAGGTAACATAACGGGGAAGGAATTTAAGGCATAATAAAATGTAATATTCAAAAAGCTTACTACTGATTGACACGCACAAGATAGCACAAAGATTGTATTGTAGCTCGGCTCTGTGCGTTGTCCTCGACTATAATATTTTCATTATTATATCGATATGCTAGTAGGTATAGCAGTTTGTTAACGTTCAACATTTATTGCCATTATTTTGACTGGCATTTTTTTTGCCAGCAGCAGCCTTGTCGAGAGAGAATGCAAAACTAAAGACAAAGTAAAAGTAGACATTAGTATTATTATTCTTGTTTGCTATAATGTATGTAGGTATGTATATTGGCTTATTGGAATAATAACCTTTCGCCCCTATCAAAGTACAAGTTTGCAATAAACTAAAAAAAAGAGTTCTTCTTCCTTTGCTGCTGCAGTTGTTGGAGGAGTACTTAACAGTAAAATCTTTGTAATAGTTTTGGTTCCGTAGCGAATCCAATCCAGTCGAGTAAAAAAAGAAGAGAATATTATAAAGACGCAGACAGATTGAGATTATAGACAGACAGGCAGAGAGAGAGAGAGAGATTCACTCCATATGGATGAATTCCATCTCCCAAAAACTATGTCGACAATCAACTTTATTGAAAAAAAAAGAAAAGATTTTTTTTTATTCTTTCGCTGTGTGATGAGCAATATAAATTGTTACTATGAACTTTTTGGTAGTGGTGGTGGTGGTGGTGAAGTATTTTTTTTATGCGTGAATGTGCGTAGGTATTCATATTTCATGTTATATATTATTATTATTTATTATATATTTGCTGAATGAGCAGACTGGCTTTTGTTTAATTAAACTGATAGCCATTTAAAAATTAACTGCTATATAGAGCCGTGTTGCATTTATGATTTATCTATACAAAAACTTAGTATACATATTGGAAACTATATAATGTGCAATTTATTAATGTGCAATGTCGATTCGACTAGTCAGGGTCCTTTGCCAAGTAAAACGAAAAGGTTGAAGAATGGGATTGCAGCATGTATTGTCTGTGTCCATTTTGTGTTAATAAATGAAAACTATAAACCTGCTAAATACTTTTATAAAACAATGGTCTCATATAAATATATATTATTTATTCCCCTATAAAAAAACTGTTTGAAATGAGCTGTTAAATATATAATACCTTGTAATATCAGTTATGTATATGTAGAGTTATGCCATGCCGTCTTAAATACTTACTAATCATGCATTTTTCAATTTGATGAGGTGTAAAAAAACAAACTGTTCGGTTGTGTGTGCGTACGTGGCGGTGGTTGATTGCGTCAAACCTAGAAAAAAAAACCGCTGCCAGCAGATGGTTCTCTAATCCTTTTAATTCTAAACTAACTACATGATATAAAGCTCAATTGTGGGGCATCGACATGTCTTGTTCAAGTTCATTTAACAATATTAACAAAAAATTATCTTAACAAGTCTTCCGGCTACATGCTAAAAAAATATAATGCTTCAACTTTTAACGCTTCTACTGGCTTGACGTCATAATATTCGAATGCGCTAGGCTTAACTTGTGAACTAAATATCATCACGATTACAACATTGACCGTTAAACTTGATCTCTAGCAAATTCGTAGAGCATTAATGAAGAAATGAAATGGGATAAGGATTAGAAAACTTTGCAAATTTTGGTGCTTCATACTTTGGCAGTGGTTTTAGTAGTACATTTAATTGGTTACGTGACATGATGGAATGGGCTCATTAAAAGTTGTACTCTTCTGGAGGCGAAACCGTGTGCAATCATCACTTTTGCACACAAATTATATAAATGTATGTATTCTCAAGACATTGGGAAAACATGATCTCTGGTCAGTGGTGGCATGTAATTCATGTAATTGGTAACAAGTATCAAACAGCATCGTCAATCGTCATCCTGATTTCCTTGGCCCATTATTCTCTCTGATCATCACGTTTTGCTTTAGCAAAATTATCTTAACTTTTATTAACTTTACTTGTAACTTGAACTACATAGATCCCTTCTTATCTTTGTCACAAAAAAAATGTAACGCATATAATTATAACGCTACAGTCGAAACATTTTTCCGAGGATAGGGGAAATGCTTCAAATTTGTAACCGTTCGAAACTGTTCTCATGAAAATAAAAGGATGCGCCAATCTTCATCTGTAGGCGCCTTGTTGAACTCAAGTCTTTGCATTTAAAATTAAGTGATTTTGTTATATAAATATATCAACTCAACTTGAAATTAAACCCAACAACAATTGGCAAGCATGTTATGATTTTATGAATAATCAGTTAGTAATTTTTTGCAAGTGACAATCAAGATCATGTCGCGACAATGCGACATTCATGATTTTGACCATTCCTGTCCGCCATCAATCACCAACCATTACCATTCACCAACTAAAAGTAGTTTACCTTTATAATTTTTTTTTTCAACGAGACTCCTTCGACATGAATCATGCATGCACATCTCATATCCCCTCGCACAACAATGGATTCTCTGCCACTATTCAACAATACAGCCGCATCTACTTACTGCTAACTACTACAACAATACATTTGATCATTTCCAATCCCAACAATAACTTGTGCAGTTAAAGCTGTAAGTAGTGTATGTTAATTTCAAGGTCTATATACAATATACATATATTTTGGAGAGGTTCCTACTACTCCAATAACGGCAACGAATGGTCAATAACAACAAAATGCATACCTACATATAATATATACCAGCAACGCAACTGAACAATGGAATCGACCATCAACAAGCTACATCAACTTAAGGAAGGACACCGTTGTTACCGTTACCAAACTTGCATTCATTGTAAGCATTATTTACCAACCCCTTATTTTTCATAACTAATCATATCATATTGATTGACCAGTTTAACTTAAAACCTCAGTTCCTTTTAACCGTAGGCGTTTCATATCGGAACAGAAGAAGAGGTGACTTATCCACCTCTAATATCTCCTCCCGGTTGCTTTGATACCGTCACCGTTAGCACCGTTACTAGCAATCGTGCAGGCTGAGATACCTGGTGGCGGTCGAGCCAACAAACTAGAGCAGCCCGACAGCAAAGGAATTTTTTTGACGGCCCAGCGAAAAACTGCGCCAAGTGTGAAGTTTGAGATTCCACGGTTGTCTTTATGGCGAAAAGGATGAAAAGGAAAGAAATGATGATGCAAAGAACCGTGTTGTGTCGCTGTACAGCAGCAAACCAGCATCAAGAATAGCAGCAGCAGCAGTTGCGAGAGAGTTGGATCAAGTCAGTCAGTCAGTCAGTGTGAGCAGTACTCTCTCTCTCTCTGCTTATTATTTTAGATATATGTGCTCCGCTCCATTATCTTTTTTTTTAATCATCTTTATACTTAACTATATATATACATGCATGCATAAAAAAGGCTGTTATACTACCCCAAATATTTAAACTATATATAAACTATTTTTTAACAGGATATTATATATATATATAGCTTAACAGACTTTTGAAAATAACTGCAACGACCATTACCATAGTAATCAGTTGATATAGACTATATTCATAGGAATGATTACTCCAATCATAGAGATTCACACACTGTGCAAAAAAGTGAAAGCATTGATTTGAGTGTACTACCACACGCGAGTACTAGTGCTGTTATAATAGTTATTTTTTTTTAAAAAGATCAAGTCTATTTAGTTATATGTAAACTGTTGCTGTAGCAACGTTAATAGTAATACATTACAA
Organism: Sinella curviseta; assembly: GCA_004115045.4. Classification (NCBI taxonomy): domain Eukaryota; kingdom Metazoa; phylum Arthropoda; class Collembola; order Entomobryomorpha; family Entomobryidae; genus Sinella; species Sinella curviseta. The sequence goes on along the minus strand of CM065489.1, from coordinate 40,881,705 downwards.
TAGTATATATAATTATTATAGGACTAGTCAAAAAATATATTCTTGGGTGTTCGTTCGTCGTCGTCGTGAGTAGTTAAAAGAGAGAGACGTGATACGTGGCTGTAATAGAGAGGTAGACAGGTAGATTGAGCTAAAGGAGTGAGTGAGCAGTGATTTGTTGGTAAAAAAGGGTCAGCCAAGCGAGGTGTACAGTTATTTTTTTAGTAGAGGAGGTAGTTAGTGAGAGTTGGAGGAGACGAGCGTTATATATTTTTTGTCCATCTGCTGCTGTCTGTTAATGTGGGGAAAATGGAGGAAGGCAACGGTGAACAGATTTTGAATGAGGTGGAAGGAACGGGTAAGTTGAGATTAGTATTGGTGTATGGTTGAAAAAAAAAGTTGTTTTGTGGGGAAGTGAAAGGGAGCTTTTGGAGGGTACGGAGGAAACATATGTCAGTTTGTAAAGAGCTGTCATTAGTTTTTTGTCGGTCGAGTTATAATTGTGTATGCATTTTTTCTGACTTGCAGAAGGAGATGGGGGAAAGCCCAAGCAGTTGAGTGCCGCTCAAAAGAAGAGAGAGAAACTGAAGCTGAAGAAACAGTTGGCAAAGCAAGCGGATGCGGATGGAGGGGATGGAGAAGCTCAGGATACGAACGAGACAACCGGTACTGGAGGGAAGGAGGCGGAGGGGGATGCAGCTAGCAAGGGCAAAAAGAAACCTGCGGCAGGGAAGGAGAAGGACAAGGGAAAAGATGCTAAGGGGAAAACGAAGGGTCCGAGCAAGACGCAAATCGCTGCTATTCAGGCTGCTATTCAAGCTGCAAAGGAGGAGGAAGAGCGATTACTGAGGGAGGAGGATGAAAAGGAGCGAAAGAGGGAGGAGGCTGAGGAGGCTCGTCTTGCGAAACTGAAGGAGGAGCAGGAGAAAGCTGAGCGGAAGAAACAGGCAAAGAAGTTGCGTATTGCAAGGCTGAAGGAGGAGGGTAAATTGTTGACTCCCCGTCAGAAACAGGACCGGCAAAGGGCTCAACAATTGCTTGAATCTTTGAAAGCGCAAGGTGCTCCAATACCTGATGACTTGGGGAATGTAGAGAAGAAAAAGGCTCCAAGGCTCGGAACAAGATTGAGAGGCAACAAGAAAAATCAACAACAGAAGTCTATAGATGAACAAAGTGGAGGGAATGACGACAACTCCACGCTGGAAGGTCGCCTAGAGGCAGTGTCGTTGGAGAATAACGGAGAAGCGGAGGTGGAGGAGAAGATTAAGGACGCTTGGGATCAGTCTGAGGAGGAGGAGGACGCACAAGAAGATTCATCTGAGGATGAGGATACTTCAGAAGAGGATTCCACATCGGCCGCCGGCGGCGTCGCGGTCGCCACACAACCCATACCCGAAAATATCCTGAGGTCACCGGTCGTCTGTGTTCTCGGACACGTTGACACCGGAAAGACAAAGCTCCTGGATAAACTGCGAAGAACGGCAGTGCAGGACGGGGAAGCTGGAGGAATCACCCAGCAAATAGGTGCTACCAACGTCCCAATAGATTCCATAAAAGAATGCTCGAAATGGGTGAAAAACTTTTCCAGCTTTGAAGTTATGGTCCCTGGACTGCTCCTCATCGACACGCCGGGCCACGAGTCCTTCAGCAATTTACGAAGTCGTGGTTCCTCTCTTTGTGACGTAGCGATTCTAGTTGTGGACATTATGCACGGCTTGGAGCCACAGACCATTGAATCCATAAAGTTGCTAAAGCGCAGGGAGACGCCATTTGTGGTGGCGTTAAACAAAATTGATAGGATATACGACTGGAACCCCAATCCTAAGCGAGACGTGCGCGATGATGTGAAAAGTCAGTCCTCAATTTCTTCTCAAGAGTTCCAAAAACGTGTAAACGAAATCATAGTACAGTTTGCGGAACAGGAAGTGAACGCCGCGCTATGTTACGAAAACCCAGATCAGTCGGTGTACGTCTCAATGGTGCCTACAAGCGCCTTCACTGGAGAAGGAATGGGCAATCTGATGGCCTTGATTGTGGAGTATTCCCAAACTCGCCTGGAAAAGCGACTTCGCTACTCTGTAGAACTGGAGGCCACTGTAATGGAGGTGAAAGCCATTTCCGGCCTGGGAACAACCATCGACGTTATCCTGGTAAATGGCATGCTGAGAGAAGGAGATACCATGGTTTTGGCTGGAACTGATGGCGCCATTGTCACACAAATTAGGGCGCTGCTTACCCCACAGCCGATGAAGGAGCTTCGTGTGAAAAACACGTATATTGAATATAAGGAGATTCGAGGGGCGATAGGAGTAAAAGTTTGTGCCAAGGATCTGGAGACGGCGATTGCCGGACTAAATGTTCATGTGGCTTCTCATCCTGATGATGTGGAGAGATGCAAGGAAAGGGTACAGCACGAACTGAAGACTGCGCTGAGCTCATTTCATCTTCAGGAACGGGGCGTCTATGTCCAGGCGTCCACGTTGGGTTCCCTGGAAGCCCTGCTCGAGTTTCTTAGGACTTCTTCAATTCCTGTATGCACCGTATTTTTAACAATTCATTTAAACGTACATAATTTTTATTAAGCTGATTAAATTTTCTACTAAAATATTTTTTAGTATTCTGGAATCCGAATCGGACCTGTTGTCAGGAAGGATGTCAATAAAGCTTCTATTATGTTGGAACACGATAATCAGTAAGCTGGCCGTTAATAATAGTAGCAGCTAATTTGATAAAATAATTATTATTTTCATTAATCACTTCCTTTAAATTGTTTATGTGTTCAACTTCAGATACGCGGTCATCTTGGCGTTTGATGTGAAAATTGAGAAGGACGCACAAGACCTTGCAAACAGCCTGGGTGTTAAAATATTTCAGGTTCGCTCTAATTCCGATTTAGATCATTAAAAATCAATTCCAATTTGAAAATTGTAGCTCTTTAACAAGGCTTTCATTTTCCAATTTTAGGCGGATATTATTTACCACCTGTTTGACAAGTTCACCGCTTATCGAGATGAACTCGCCGCAAAGAAGCGGGAGGAGCTCAAGCACTTGGCCGTGTTCCCCTGCAAACTCAAAATCCTCCCCCAATTTGTTTTCAACTCTCGTGATCCGATTGTTGTGGGAGTGAGCGTGGAAGCCGGGATCCTGAAGCAGGGAACACCCATCTGCGTTCCAGCAAAAGAATGCCTGGAAATTGGCAGAGTGATAACCATAGAAATTAACCACAAGCCAGTGGAGAGGGCCACGAAAGGACAAGAGGTGTGTATTAAAATTGATCCGATTCCTGGAGAGAGTCCAAAAATGTTGGGGCGTCATTTTGAGATCGCTGATGAGCTAGTATCGAAGATATCCAGGGAGTCCATTGATGCTTGCAAAGAGTGTTTTAGGAATGACTTGCAAAAGGCGGACTGGCAACTGATGCTTGAGCTGAAGAAACTTTTCCAAATCATCTGATCCTTCCTAGAACATTATACCTTGTTGCAAATAAAAAATATATTACTTAAATTTATTCCTAATATATTATATATTACTCAAGGCCGAAACAACCAGGTGCGTGTGGGGGTACGATGTCCTCCCCTCCTGGAATATGAATGACAGAAAAAATATAATATTGTACAACACCCTTCTTCATAAATGAGAGATTTTTACAAAAATTTTAGGAAAACTAATATATAGAGTATAAACATTTCGGCTCTCGCTTCGCTCGTCATCATCATCATCATCAAAATAATAAAAATATATAATTTGTAAAATGACCGCAAGAAAAAAAAAACTTCAAAACTGTTGTTTCTCATGCCGTCATTTTGGTCTGGCGTGGATTTTTGTGTGGACTGCGTTTTTATGAAAATAAAATGAAGATAAAATATATGGAAATACGCAAAGCAAGACAACTTTTTAAGTGGTCCGCATATCATCCGGCTTTTATGACCATCGTGCATAATTAAGTCACCGGAATGAATATGTTACAGGACTTGAAGCTTTAAGCATATTGGATGATTATCCCAATTCAAACATTCATTCTTCTTGTGTCCATTACCTGGAATGCTGGTAGAGTTAGTGGATTTAATGAAGATCAAAGTAGCAGATGGCGAAATCATTTAAAATTCATTTATGTAATATTAAACCAGCCTCACCTTTATCATCATCATCATCGCATCGTCGTCATCAGAGCAACGGTTTAAAGCAAAGTAACAGTCAGTCTAGACTTGACGTAGTAATAATTAACATTTTTAAAGCCTTTCTGCACCATGTCATTTGAATATCTTTTCTGTGTCAGCTTGTCACATTCATTCGTACCTGGTGAACTTTTGGGAGTTTAAAAAAAAGTTTAAAGAAGAAACCATGCACGTACCACAATTTTTTCATAACGCAATCCATGAAATTAGCATGCACGCTGGTCGAACAAAACGGTTTCCTAGCAGCGTAGAGAGGCCATATCATAAGGTTGCGAGAGAGTCCAAGAGACGACAATAGATGTCTCTCTACCATTTCCTCCCCCCAAAAAAAATGCAAAAAGGTGGACATGAATTTATGAAATGAAAAGAGCGTATTTCACGGTCATTACCAAAAATGCTGAGAATTTCCGCTTACATAAAAGTTGCAAGTAGGGAATTTACACATTTAGCTCTTCTACCTTTTCTTGTCTCCCTTTTTCTTATACAACACTCTTTTTCGTCAATCTATGCTTAACCTCCTGAAATCCGTTTCCGTTGGAATTTGTAAGACGAATAAGAAGAAGAAGAAAAAAAGCCGGATGCTGTCTGTATAGAGAGAGGGTCGACAGTTGTGTGTCTGTAATGAAGATAACGTGAAAAGGAAATGGGAAATGTGCTTTCCGATGAGAAACAAAACCACTCAAAAAATGTTAGCTTTTGTCCCTCTCTCTCTCTCTCCGTTCTTTTTTTCTTCTTTTTCTGGTTGTCCTCCACACACACAAATAGGGAATCATTAAGTGTACATCCGTCATCCCGCAGCACTTGGACAACATCATTGCGCGTACCTAAAACCAATAATCATGCAACGTGTACGGGAACCCTAAAATAGGAGAACAAATGCATTTACCTACCCAATATAATATATACATATATTGAACGCAAGGGTTTCATTCAAGAGTAAAGGATAAGTGATGATGATGATGGAACATATTTTACGGCACTAGCTTCCTGTTTGTTCTTCTCTTCTTGAGAACTACCCACACGTAGGTATAATATATATGCCTACATTACACTCTCATCATCATCATCGTCAATTCTTACCTTCTCCATTCATGCTCTCAGACTCATTCATTCATATATTTTTTTCATGGTACGTACCACCGTTCCCTTCTCTCTCATACTTTTAGGTAGAGAATCCCTCTCTCGCTTCTATTCAGTTTTGCCTGATGTTATAGGAGGATGTAATTGGTGGTCTCTAAAAGTTGTAGTTATAAAAGTCCAAGTATGGTCGTCTCTCAATCTGATCATTTTTTTTCTACCTTGCCTTCTTCTACAACAATCAGAGAGAACAAGAGACAGGATGCTTCATAGAAATCCGAATGCTTACTACTGCCAACTAACTACCTGCATAATATATAAAAATGAACGTGTTCATGTTTGGAAGTTTGGAGCAGAGGCCGGGACGACCGGATATCCATCCAAGTGAAGAGCCAGCCCCTAAAGTAAAAGTATATAGTGGGTAATAGTAAGTAATAAATGATAATAATACTGGCGTGGTAAATAATATATGTATAAAGGAAAAGGAAAAGATTTAGACTGGCTGCTCTGGGGTTATGGATTTGTTTGAAAAAGCATACATAACTATAGTAGCAGTTACTCGGTTGAAAAAAGCAAACTGTAAAATTCTGAGAAGAGACCATTTCTAGAGATATATATGCCTATAATATGTGCATATGTATATATGTATGTTATATGTGTGCATGACATTTGTATTCTTTTCTCTCATTCTCTCTTTCCGTCCATACGAATGATAATAATAAGAAGGAAAGGAATATATGGGTTTACGTTAAAAAGTTTTTATGCTCGCTGGCTCATTGTCAGTTTTATTGTTGTTCTTGATGAGAACGAAGGGTGTCGTCGTGAGTCGTGTCGTGAGAAGCGGACGTGAGTTGTGATTATTTGATTTTAAAATTTGCTTTTTTTTCTCTCTCTCTCTCTTTCCTTCCTTCATCAGCAGAGAATAGTATATATATTTATTCTACTATCCTACTACCACTTTACTTCACCATGACAGAGACCGTCGTCTGTGACCATGAACAATGACGTCGACAATACTCCACGCCACCACCACCACCACCAAGACGCCTGGCCTGTCTGAGAAAAGGCAAACCAGTACAGAAAACTTCAAAGCGACTACGACGACGACGACGATAGTGATGATGATGATGATGTTGTTGGCTTGGTGATTATAATACGTACATATTATATTCTCTCTACTAAATGTGCATACATAACTTACGAATTTCTCGATGAGAGAGATGCTACATGCTCCTATGCTGCTCCTCCACTATTATTACTAAATACACAAGGCAACGAGGAAAAAAAGCTAGTTTTTACAGTATTCTTGTTTCTTGGTCTTCTAAAGATTTTGTGTAAGTGTATGTATGGTACATATATTATATATGGCTTTTTGGCCTGTTGCACTCGCTACTACGGATTATCTGAAAAGAAGAAGAAGGAACGGACAGAGAGATTCTCTCAGAAAATAATGCTGAGCAGGTACATACAATAAATGTATGGTCTGAAAAACACGGAGTGTAGCAATCCATGAAATGAATGAATGAACTCTTTTTTCCTTTGAATCATTTCATTTTGTGTAGCAGAGCCAGCGAGAGAGAGAGAGAGAAAGAGAGACATGGAAGACGCACTCTACTCATTCCTTGGTTCGTTCGTATTCGAAATTGCACAATTTACAATTAGCCTTGGCTATAAAAAATATGTACAGAGGCATCTTTATCAAATATGCTACTCTACATACTTGAAAGCACACACATAATATGTATGTACACATGAGGACGGACTTTTATAAATCCAACTTTAACTTTAAAAATAATAATAATAATAAAAGTAGCAATTAAATACAGTCGAGAATCCATCCACACAGTTCTTTATTTTCCTGCCTTCCATTTATTAAAATCCTACATACAGCACACACAACAGTTCATCATATAATAATAATTCATTTTTTTTATCCAATCCAACACAACAATTTTTTTTTAAACACAAGGAGCTTTTTTTATATATTCCTGCTCTATCCTACTCGCAATAATAACGATGATGATGATTATTATAAAATGACCGTCTGCTCCGACCCGTGTGTCAGTTGTGTAGTAAAAAAAATGACTACTTGCGCGCACACACACACAGTGCAATTCAAAAAATCTGTATGTGCTCATCATCCATTCATCTTTTTTTTTATAGTGAGTTTTTTTTTGAGTGAGTGGGGGACGCAGATAGTAATGTAATGTTAAATGTCGACTTGAATTCTGGAAAATTCCAATCCCCATCATTATAAATGCCTAATTAAACTGATTTTTTCCCCGTACTGCTCTCGACTCCCACAGCACCGGAGCAGCAGCAGTTTAAAAATAAACTGAATGATGTGATGTGTGAGTATAATAAAAATACCCTCGCGTTATAATCTCTGTTTAGTTTTGCACTAAGTCAGCATTTTATTTCATTTTATCATTAGGTGGTTGTTTTGTGCGTAAAAAAATGTATGAGAGCTTGAGCAAATGTGTATAAAATAATACAAGACATTCATAAATGATTTTGTAACAGTCTTCACGACTTTTTTTTGATACGACGTAGCGCATACACTTTTGCAAACTCCGTAAGTATGAGCTGATATAGTATAAATTAATGCTATTTAATCCTGTCGCCGTCACCCATGGCATTTGTGTAAGCACATCTTTTGAAAAAGGGCTGAATCTTCAAGTTGTTGATTTGGCGAATCTATGAAAAATAAAAAGAGTTCAAATTTTTTTACTGTACAGAGTTGCACGTAATGTAATGTACGTACGTACATATGCATCCCCGTCACCCCTCTTACATTTCATTGCGTGTTGCTGCTTTCGTTGATGTAGCCAAGTGAAAATTATAAAAATTTGTGTGTACATTACCGAGTGATGAATGAATGAATGTCAGTATGCATATGATTATCTGTGAAAAATAATGCAATGCAACATGTGCACCAAAAAAGTAGCGACAGCAACGTTGATGATAATGATATGGATGCAAAGTGAAGCTCTCTTTTATTTTTGGCGTGTGTAAATACAACAGAGAGACAGACAGCCAGAAAAATCCTTGAGGAAGCCCATAAAGTATTTTAGATGTATATTTTCGCTACTTCAAAATCGAATGAATGAAAAAGGACGAATAAATGTGGTGACTGTGTAGAGTATGAGGTGCTGTTAGTATAAAATGTGTACTGCAGAGCGGTTTATACATGCATGTGTGGTGAGTGGTGAGAGAGTAGTAGAAGCGCTGATGTTGCTTGTTCAAAATAGCGGATTAGGGTATAATATATCTTGGTGTGGTGGTGGTGGTGGTGGATTTGTAAAGTTGGTTGGTAATAAGCTTTGTACTTACTTTACACGACGACGACGACGATGCGATCATGATGGTTAAAGCAGGGGGAGCAAACTGCTTTGTAGGTAGGTGTAAGGTATATGTATATACATAAAAATATGTGGACTTTTACGTTGCGCTGATGGACGCCATGCCAAAATACCTAAAGCAAAACATCATACATACATATATCCTCCTCATCATACTTACATGTAGCAAGTTAGTTAAGAAGCAACAATGTTGAAAAGCTGCGCAGCAACAGAAAAGGGGAAAAAAAGAATGAATGAAGTGGAGAGGAGGAGGGGGGGGGGGGTTGTAGAGAGAAAGGTGAGTTGATGAATGAGTGGATCTAGAGAATGAATGAATGAGGAGAGAGAGAGAGAGAGAGAGAGGAAGGAACAGTGAGCAAGAGAGGAGCAGAAAACTATGAAAAAAGAATATTTGAAAATATCATTGCAAAGGTATAATATGGCAATAGTAATCATCATAGTCGTCATGTTGATGAAAAAGGAATCATAATCTCTTCATAACCTTTTTTGTTTGGTGCGGGGTGCTTGCCGATAAATGCCAAGATGTACACATGTATTTCATATAGTATGCACTATAATGTCATGAATTACTGCGTAAAAAAGCTGTGTGCACTTTGATCGCATTCGTCTGTCTGTATGCCTGTCTGTCGTGTGTATGTGTCTATAAGTTTATTATTTTTCAAAAACTATTTGCAACGATGTTTTGTAGATTGTCGTTTTTTTTGCAATTGCTTGTATTAAAAAATTGCAATGTTTTTTAGGACAAAGCTGGAAGCTGAATATCAAGTTGCCCCAGCCTGGCCGAAACATGGCAACTAATTTCGATGCTTATACTGTGCCACTGATTACTATTATGATATTTTAAACCATAATAATAATAAATGTGTTTGATAAGGCGTGCCCGGTCGTGTGTCTGTTCAAGTCTTATTTATACAAGGATATAGTATGCATTTATAAGTAAATATATATGTGTCGTGGTGGTGGCTGTTATGTTGGGATGGAGGGAGACACGTCGTAATTGACACACTCATTCATACACATTGTTGCTGCTACTCACACAATATGGACAGCTACTTTTTTGGAGGACGTGGTGTGGGCAGACAAACTTGCTCGGTAACAAGATAAGCACTAAAATAACAATAAACATATATATGTACATCATTGTATATGTATAATGATCATTTCTTTTGGTAAAACAGTGTGAAGAAAAGTAATGAGCGTATGGATGTATGTATGCAGGCATGTGTGTTTGAGAGAGAGAGAGAGAAACGAAAAACGTGAATGAAATGTTTTTAGATGAGTTGACTATCTCTAATAGGTAAGTAGATAATATGATATTCATTCATTCACACATACCAACATTATGAATGGATAATAAACAATAAAAAATGTTTTTTTCTTGTGTTTGAATTGTTTGCGCTTAATGACAAAAAAAATGATCATGACTGCAGCAGCGTGCAAATGACGGTCCAACTCTTTAATTATGGCTATTAATATTTTTGTAAGTTAGGTAGATGGTTTTGGGGGGGGGGATTTAGGAGGAAGTGATGCTTTCGCGCAGAGTTTTAGGAACCGACACCGACAAAAAAAAGCAAATTAAAGAATCTGTCTCTTCTTAAAATCCATAATGTCAGGATGGATGGTGGTGACGAGGTTGACATGGAAAATATTTACACGACGACTGACAAAGATTATATGAGCTCCTTCCTGTTAAACATTTTAAAAAGTGGGTAAAATTTTTCTAGGCCCATCTTCTCCATCCATGTGACGACCATAATCGCTAACAGAAAAATGAGCTCTTAAATATTCCACCGGATCTGAAAACTCCCACAACTCTGATGCTTTTTCAGACTGCTCATCATCCACCACGCGGCCTCAGAAAAAGTCTCACATTTCCAAAATATATTACAAATATCTCCAATCTCGGGTTCATCAATAAATGTAATGTGCAACACAAACTACACACACACATTTTTTTTGTTACATCCTTCCATATAGTCAATAGTAGTCGAGTTTCATTCAAATCGCAAGATTTTACTGGCAAGCAAACGGCAACAAGCCAAAAAAAAAGTAATTCACAAACACTCTTTTTTTCTGTAAATCTAGCACACGAATCTGTTTACTTGCACTATTACAAATTACAACATCAGCATCATTATTATATTTTACCACAAGCAAGATATTTTCTTGTATAGTATCTTTTAATCAACTTGCATTTTGCAACCTATCAGGCATGGTTCGAGAAAATGGGAAGCATTCTCTGTGTGCTCTACGCTATAGGGCTAGCGACGAGCCAAAATAATTCGAATTATTACAGCAAAAGATTACAGGATTCACGACGACGACGACGCGAGATGCATATTATGCGCAAGAAAGGCCCCGTTCTGCCTTAAAGGAAAAATGTAGGATAGGCGAAAAAAAATAAAATAAAAGAGGATGTAGCTTCTTCTTGTGAATGAATGAATGAAAAAAGAATGAATGAACGAAGCAAACGAATGGGTGAATGAATAGTTTCGTCGAATAGGTAATAATGTTCCTCTCGCAGTCATTCAGAAATGCGAGATGAGAAGGACGAGTCTCACTCTGCCTGCCTGCCTGCGCGTTCAACGGCCTTACCACGGCCTCTTCTCTCTCTCTCTCTCTCTCTTACGAGATGAAATGAGAGTTTACCTGTGTACAATGCTCATCTTAAATATATTATTATGCTACTACCGCATATATATTCATAGTATCGTTATAGCTACTGTAATTTCATGCTAAGTACTCAGCATCGTGTGTTGCGTATATATCTACCGTGTGCAAAATATATAGATTTAAAATGGGTGTCGCTGCAAAAAATTCTTTTGCTTGTACGCTATTCTATAGTATCTTGGTATCCGTTGCTAAGGTAAATGTGCTTGGCGCTGGCGCATGCATCCTTTTAGAAGCGAGTCGAGAGGAATTTCAATTTGAAGACAGCCAGCGAGAAGAAAAAAAAAATCTTTATAAATAGAAAAAAAGAAATTAAAGGTCTTTATAGCCGCAGCAGTAGTTGTTGTAGTAAATTAAATAACAAGTAAGAGAGCGGTATATACACAGATATTTAATGTATGCAGTAAGTAAGGTAAGATGCACACACACACACAAGTAAGTGGCAATTTTTCTTCTAGTCGCAAGCTTCTGCTGCTGCATTTCATTGAGAAAAAATGTTGAATGAGTTGTTTGCTGCTGCAGGTGTGTGTGTGTAGTAAGTAGTAGTAATAGTAGTTTGGTGCCATATGATGAAGCTACCGCTCTGAGAGCTCCTGTTCCTTCGTCTTGGTCGACGACGTCGTCGGCATCATCATCATGAGCGTGTACGCAACACGAAATAATATATACATGACTTTATTTTGAGTGTCCGCTGCCGTTTATGATGATGATGCTATACTTATTCTATTCTCTTTTGGTTCGACAGTTGATTGTATGCAAAACTAGTAGAAGTAGTAGTAAGTTTAACTAGGCTGTTGTTGTAGTAGTTTTTGAGGTGGTGGTAGTAGACGTCAGCAGCAGCAGACGGTTATTTAGCAGCATTGAAGCAGAATTTTCATTCATGAAAAGCAAAATGAATAATCTGCCATTATTGCAGAAAAAAATAATGCAGGCACAGCAGCAGCAGCAGCAGCAGCGGTATAATAATATGGATGGTTGTTCTAACAGAATAATATGTACAGTTCATTCAACATTTGCACACACAAATTTTATAGTTATAGTTATATAGTTTAGTAATAATATGAAAGAAAAAAAAATTAAAATAAATATAAATACTTGCTTGCTCACCCAATTTGGGTAATTGTAGTAGTGCATATACATTTATGTGTATATGTTGTATTTTTTACATGCTAACAATTTTAGTTTTAGGTCATTAAAAAATTGCATTTTATCGTCTCACCTTATACCTTGCTACTTGAATGTATGGAAGCAAATAGAATGTAAAAAAATTTTTTAGAGATGCTGTTAAAATGTTTTTTTTGTTGTAATTTTGCATATATTTCATTCTTCTTTCTGTTGCTGATGACAACGACAACAACTCTGAATTCATTGTTAATTATACTTGTTCCTTTGGCAATATGTCACATTCATTCATAAAAGACGATCTCATTCATTAAACGCCAAAACAAGCGCCATTATACAAAAACCATTATACGAAAAAATAATACAAACTTGCTAAAGATCAATATTATTCAATTTAAGGAGAAGAAGAAGAAGAAGATGAAGAAAAAAAAGCATTTTCCCTTTATTGATGTGCTCTTTTGGGTGTGACCAGAATGATGGTTATTGTTTTGTTGGCGTTCCTTTATGTATTTCGCTCAAGTTGTTCCCTTTATTATGGCTATAGAGATGTATATCATCAGAAGGATCATTTGGAATTGCAGACATATTTTTTTTTTTGGCTTGTGGAAAAAGAGTTACAAGGAGCAGCCGTTTTACACACACGATTTCCTGCTAGCTCCATGGCGACAGGCAATTTATAATGGTGTCAGTCACAGGATTGTCCGTTCCCATTTTGGTAGGGGTGATCCAGACAGTCTGTGCCAAGTTTCTTTTTGCGGCCCTGTCCTTTTAATTGTGCAACTTGTATGCACGCCTCATTATTGGAAAACGAAAGATGAGCACAAAAAGTTTACGGGTAAAAAAAGTGCAAGTTTTATTTAAGGGAACAATATAAATTGGTATAGCTAAGCTTAGCGCTATAAAAATATTATGCACAATCCATTGTTTGAAATATGAATTACAGTTTTAATAAGTAATTATATGTATATTTAATCATCACACAGTTATTTAGTGTACTTTGATTTCTGGAGTGGATTCGTCACCATCTCAAGTTGCTCAGCACCTTTTTAAATTAGAAACCATTATACACTTTTGATTCCAATTCCTTTGCAGGTTATGATCATGAACGCGCACGGCTTACCTATGTCTATATATTATTATTATCATTCTCCTCTTGAACAGAGTGTTATTGAGGACCAAAAAAAAAGTTTTTGAATAAAAATGCGTTGGCGGTGCTGGCGACGCATAAGATATTCATTCATTGTAAAGGGTGTGTTTCATTCAGAAAACCAAAAATGTTTGAGTTGGAGAACCAGAAAGAGAGAGAGAGAGAGAGAGAGAGAGAGAGAGAGAGAGAGAGAGAGAGAGAGAGAGAGAGAGAATAAAAAACAATCATTGGTGAATTGACGTGACGCGTCTTGTCCTCTGTTTCCATGTAAAACCATTAGTAAACTTAGGGGAATGCAACGTGGAATGTCTGTGATGCCGGTTGCCCGAAGTCGTTTCCCATTGTTCGGTGCTGTTTTCATTCATTTGGAAAGAGGTGAAGTGTGGTACCTACTTTTTTGGCAAAGATCCCTCAAGACTGACACTGTGTGTGTGTGACCTTTCATTGGAAATTCTCCCTATGACGTTTCCACATTGCCCCAAGAGCGAAAACTCTCCGCGTGCATCCTGTCTGCTCGCTGCAACAGTTTGCAACAACGGCTGCTGGTTCCCTTCATCATCATCATTCCTCGTGTCGTCAATAAGATTGTATCTCTTCATCATTATCTTCCTGTGGAGATAGGTGAAGTATAAAAAAAAATGTTTCTTCTTTCATAAAGTAGTATTACGTAGCATTCATGATGATGATGGTTCTCTTCCTGAACGAAAATACTTGAAGCAACCTTGCCTAACCTTTTTCATTTCTAACTCTCCTTCTTCCATTTTCTTCACTTCATACCAACTTACTTACTTGCCATAATATGCATATGTTCACAAAAAAAATATTACCTACCTTACACCACACCACATATATGTATAGCGAAGATGCTTTTCTATATTAGATGTGAGTTTTTGTCAGTAAATACGAATATGTACGAACAATTTTGTATAGACAGATGCGTGTGCCTTTTTTTTCTTTTTCGTTGCACATTGCACACAACAGCAGCAGATGAGGAATAAGAAGTGAAGCGAGTTAATGTAAAAAGGTTAAAAGAGACTTTTTTTTTCTTTTAAAAAAAGTTTCTTCTGTACTTCATCTTCATCTTCTTCTCTCCTACGATACTGGTTTCACATCTCTCGCATTCATAACAATATTTTACTATGCGCGTTTGTATACAAAACTGCTATGTTCCTTTTGCCTTGCCACCTCACATGCCCACATAATGCTCACTCGACTTCACTTTAATATACTTACTTAAGCAGTAATAAGTACAGCCAGCAACCATCATGCACTGCACATGATAATCTTTTTTTTTCTTCTTTCTCTCCTCTTCATCTTCTTGTTGCTTTTTCAATCTACCTTAGAGGCAGAGAGGCGAATGAGAAGAAAAAAAAAGTTTTGTAATATGAATGTAGAGAGTGTTTGAAGGGAAGATGAGTTTTGGGAGACACAACAGAAGCCAGAGCAGAGTAACTTGACTTGCCTCTGGTGGTGGTAATACTCATTATGTACAAGTGAAACTCTTTTCAGAGCTTATATTATAGTATTTTTTTTTCTTCTTCTTCGTAAAAGTGTAGTGTGGTGGAATACATGTAACAATACATATATGCATTACATTGTTATTCAGATCTTCTTTAAAGCATCATTTTACTAACTAGCCCCTCTGGCAGAGCATGCTGCGCGCTTCAGTTACTCGTTTTGCTGTTTCAGTCTGTTACGCCGTCCGTGTCCGCTGGCGTGGTGGTAACTTGCGAAATATTTCGAATTTTCAAAATCTGAATTACGTTGCCGTTAAAAACCGAAAACTATGGGGCCACTTGAGACAATGCTGTTACAACATGTACATTTAAAACATGTCAAACTTAAATTTAAATCTCTTTAATGCATAAAAATGTGCACCGGTTACTTATTTCATTTACAATTTTGTTCTGCTTTAGTTTAGTCTGTTTATTGCTCACCACACATATGTGCCCTTCCTACTTGCTCTCTGGTGATGTGTGTTATAAATGCTATAGTTTATTCACTGCGCGAGAGGGATTCGAACAAGTTGAAGATGCTGTATTTTTTTTTGTTCTTTGAGAGATCCAAGTAAATAATATTACAAGATGAGCGAGTAGTAGTGAGTACATACATGTGTGTACGTACGAACTACTGCCTCTTCTTGTTCATGCACTCCAAAATATCATTCTCGGAAAAGCACGCGAGAGTGCAGTGTTCCTCAAAGTTTGGCAAGGATGATGATCATCATCTTCAATCTCATCATATTATCACCATATCCCATCCTACTTGTTCCATCCATCCATTCGGTTGGACTGGTAGAACTTCTTTTTTTTAAAATAAAACATAATGAAATCCCTGAAATACATGCAGCAGTGCATGTAACAGCAAAATTCACAGTTCAGTTCAGCAGCAGCAGCAGCAGACATAACAGAGAAGAAAATAGATGATGATAATATGATGTATGTATATAATGTAGTTTTTTTATATTTAAAAAAAAATAATAATAATTTAATGTTATTTCGTTTTGATCCCATTGAATATTACCTATATACACGTGTGAGTCCTTGTGAGTACATGCATAGGTACATGCATTCATACATGCACACAAAATAGTATTTTTTTTAAATGCAGACATAAGACTATACAAGATGTTGATGATGAATGATTAATAAGAATACATACATGCATTGCATATTATGCATACAACGCAACAGCTTCGAATTCAATGGCTTTTACTACTGCATACACTTTGTAGAAATATATTATTTTCGTTTTAGTGGACTGGGATTTTTCTTTGAGAGATGAGAGCTGAGACTGACTGTATGAGTTGAAGTTTAAAACTATCATGCAGCCTCATCATGAAAGAAATCACAGCAACGAACCAACGGACGAACGAGTTGCTTCGAAAAGAAGAAGCAGCAGCAGCAGCAGCATCTCAGTCAGTCAGAGCAACAGCGTTTTTTATTTAATAACGTGTTGTTCTTGTTTTCGCTTATTTGCCTCTCCTCTTTCTCTCTCTCTCTCTCTCTCTCTCTCTCTTTCATTGTCAGTTAGAGTGAGACAGGAGGATCTTGAAGCAGTTTCAGTTTAAGATCTTCTCTGCCACTCTCAATTCTCTCAATTTTTCTCAATCTCTCGGCGTTTAGTTTTCTCGTGTGTGACCAGACTATGTAGTAGTAGCATGTATGCATGCTTACATACACACATGTGCATATATGTAATATTTATAAATGTAGCATCATCAGCAGCAGCACAAAAACTTGCTTTTTTTCTCTCTCTCTCTCCCTTTACACAGCATCAGCATTTCAGCAGAGTCTTCCATAGAACACATGACGCAAAGCTTTACGAGAGATGCAAGTAGGATGATGATGATCATGATCATCATCATCATTATCATCTCATGAAGAGATGAGATGTACAATAGCTTATTATACATATATATAGGTTCATCCATTTCCACGAGAAGAAGATGTTGCTGCTAAAACGGGTGGATGGATCTAGCATACATTTTAGCTGTTTTTTCTTTAAAAATTCTTGTTTCTTTGTGCTTGGTTGGTTGTTGGTTAGTTGCGTTTTATTGTATATTATGCTCCTTGAGTTAAAAAGCTGCGTATTTTTCAGGTGGTTTCAAATCAACAAAATAATGTTATGTATGTACATGTATGCAAGTCTGTATATAAAACTCTGATTCGTTCCTTCCTACTTGATCCTCTAGAGGTAATGAAAAAAAGCAAGATTATAAGGCAAAGTGTTATATATAAATATATATCTCGCTATCTCAATCTTTCTCTCTCTTTCTTACACAACAACAAACCTCTCTTGCTTTTGAGTTGCAGCAGGATTTTTATATAAGTTGTATTTTTAAAAAACTGACAAAAACACTTTCATACACACCAAAAAACGAATATACTGACTGATTGAAGATGCTTACTAATCTTTAGCATTTTGCTTCCATGCATAATATAAAGATTCATTCAGCATGTTTGTTGGGTATGATTACACAAGTACGACTGGTACTACTCTCTGACTCGACCCACCGACCGAGCCTACCTACCTACTCTACTCATCCTCCTCGACGGACAGATGTGCTCTCAGAGAGCAGCTCAATTCAAGTCAAGTTCACTTTTTCACCAGATTTTTTTTTGGGGATTGTTTCTTGAGAGATTCTCTCTCTCTTGCAATATAGTATATTCATTTCGTCCTTTCTTTCTCTTTACAAGAGCAAAAAGTTTTTACTCGTCCTCCTCTCTCTCTCTCTCTCACCCTCTCAACATAGTAGGGAAAATGGTAAAGGTAATCATGAATGACTATCTCCAATCTTTTTTTTATCTCTCTACCTACCTACCTACCTACCCAAGTTCGGGATTTTTTTTGACAGTTTTATTAATCCTTCTTCCCTGCCTGCCTACTCGCCAAAGTGGAAAGAAAGAAAATACCTTTTGTGTGTGTGTGTGTGAGATGAGATGAAAAGTAGTAGAGTAGTAAGTAAAATGGTAGTAGTAGTGGATATAGGTAGGCATATATAATATACACATATTATTATTACATGTACTCTCTTTTACTACTAATAATACTAATAATAATAACAATAATAACAAGTGAGCGGACCAACAGGTCCAAGTGGTCTTGTTGATCGTTGCGCTACGCTACGCATCGCATCCTTATAACATAATGAACAACATATACATATAAACAGGATCTTCTTCGTTAGCGAACGCGCAAAGAAAATCTTTTAAAAAAAATACTATATCTGTTGCTGCTCCCAGTGCCTTTTGCTGCATACTTTGTGTGTACAAGCAGAACATAATATAATATTAAATTAAACGAAGAAGCAAAGAGAGAAATAGAGAAAAAAAAGAAGACGAGTAAATGATAACAACAAAACAGAGTTGGAGGATGCTGCTGCTGTGCCGAGCGCCGATCATGATCATGCTCATCATGATGGCAAATGGCGAACTGGCTCAGCCGATGGTCATAAAAAATACATAAAAAGAAATAAGTATCAGTGGCCGCAAAAACAACAACAGGCAATCCCAATCATGATTATCATCGTCGTCGTCGTCGTCCACTCGACGAGCAGAAGAGAGCACCAGAGAAGAGCTGAGAGAAGACGAGCTCACTCACATCCCTCACTATAAAACCATCTCATCATCATGATCATCATCGCATCACAGCAACCAGCATCATTTTCATTCAACTCACATTCACATTCACCACTTTTATCCCGTACATAAAAATATATTTTAAAAAAGCAACAAGGGAATAGCAGCACAGCCACCACCACCACTTGCTTCAGCTCACCTTTCTTTAAATTGAAAGTAATGTTGCTCGTTTATATATGTAACATATACACATGCACACAGGTAAACTAACTCTATATAACTACCTATCTATCATTATCATCATCATCATCCTACCTTTTTGTCTGCCTGTCTTTCAGATGAGCCTTCTGCATGCTGCTGCTGACGTAGAAATAGACAAGTAAGTGGTGTGTGTATGTGTGCATAAAAGGTAGAGAGAGAGATAATAATATATAGATTTTTTGTATGAATGTATACATGTATGCATGTATGTATAATCGTAGTAATGTATATATATAATCTGTTAATGATTCATAATGTGTAAAGGTATGCGGATTGGTGCTCTCTGTTGCTGTTGCTGTTGTTGTGGGATGTTGGTTGCGTTTTATGAATGAAACGAAAAACTCAAAATCAGCAGCAGACATGGTCAGTCGGTTTTATGCTCCTATATAATAATATATGATGATGATGTGCTGTTTTTTTATACACCGCTTCTTGCTTATTTTCAAAGAGGTGATAGCGGTGGTGGTGGTTGGTGGATGAAGAAATCAAGCAGAAGATAAGTACATTAGGTACCATTACTACTTACTACGACTATATTATACTACATTCATACACGTTGCGGAATTTTTGATTCTCTCTGCCTCCTCGCTAGCACACACTACTCTACTCACTCAAAGTGAACAATGCGATGAAGGATACCAAAAAAAAAAAGTTGGTTCAATTCACAAATCGAGTATATATGTATGTATGTATGTTACTTACACAAAAAGGCATGAATGTACGGTGAATATAGGTAGATAACGTCCGAGTAAAGAAAAAAGAGTAATATAGGTACATATTTTACTATATTTTTTTTTACTCCTTCGCAAGAATGAAAAAAAAATGTTTTATTTACCTATTATATGAATGTACGTAGTATGTAGGTATGTTGTGTAAATGCTGGACCCAACCGAGTGGATAGATGAGATATAAAAAAATATATACCTCTTTGGCACTCACTCGCAGGCAGAATGAATAATACAGGTTTCATAATATTCCATATTATTATTGCGATATATTTCCACATCCATTCATACAAAAACATCTCTCTGCCACTTTTGTAAATGGCCAATAGGTAAAAAAAATATGTCATCTCATCTCTCTCTCTCTCTCTCTCTCTCCCAGTCATGCAAAGTCGCTTTTTTTCTATGAATGAAATGAGCAACTGTTTTGCTTACTGCTGCTGCAGTAGCAATACTCTGGAAACAAATTATATATGTGATGATTATTATTGATGTATCGAGTGTTTGGTTAGACTTCGTAGAAAGACGACTGCTGCTGCTGCTGTCAGCACTTGAACAAATTCCCAGTACCTATCTTTCTGAATGCGACGACACGTTAGTATTCTCGGTGATTTGTAAACCGTATCGTTGATATAATAATGACACATTGCAACAACAGCATTAGTAGCAGCATTCTATGAAAAAAAAAAAATGTCCGTGTTGGTAGTTTTGATGTACGTAATAATCCGTACACAAATATAAACATGGGACAAGTGGACACACTCATCCTCTCATTTTTTTTCCAGTACTAGGAATACTAGGAATTGTATCTGCTGCTCTGGAGTTAGATTTGCCAGGTGTCAAGAAATGGCTGAATGTATGTGTTGGAATGCTCGATTATTAACTATTATTATTATTATTTTATGATAAACTATGAGACTTTGTTTTCGCTCATCTCTCTCAGAACCTCTCGAAAAAACCGTTTTTGAGATTATTTGGCGTGAATTTGCGGACGTATGTGTGTGGCTATCATGTTAATGATGTACACTTGAGTAAATAGATGATAATACTACTTTATAATATTGTAAACCGTGTGTCACATGCAAATAATATTAAACTCCTCCATCATAATATTTATGACCAGCCAATCTTTAGGTTATTATTCCGGAGAGATTGACGTGATTATGAATGACTGGTCCGTTAGCGCCGCAGCAGCAGCAGCAACAGACGTTGAACTGAACGGGGAAATGATTTTTTTTAAATGCCTTGATTTTGTTGGAAAACATTTTGGTGTATTCCCTTTGATTACTTTTTTTTGCGATCCGATGTTATGTTCTTTTTAACTTTGAGTTCTGTTGATGTGATGGAGACTAACTAGTAATTCTGCTGGAGAAGCGTAATATAAAAAAAATTGCTAGTTGTGCAATCGGAGATTAAAACAGTAAAGCAGAGATGAAAATATATATTTTTTTAAATACTAAAAATCAGAGATGCATTACAAACTGTTATTAGTCGTACCGCCTCCGCTACTTATCTGAATTTCGATTATTTGGATAGTCGTAAAAAATATGTATTTTTTTGTTTCGCCGGTTTCGGTATTTGAGTACTTCTCTGACGTGGCTTTGTACGGTGCTCGGTGGCGGTGGTGGTTGGTTTTGCGATGCGTGTAACACGAAATCCGAACTCGAAATCAAAATCCAAAAGGTCGAGGAAGGTAACTGAGTACAAAAAAAAAGTTGTGCTTGTTTTTTTCAATTATTACGTGGTAATTGAATTGAATCAGTGACTGCTGATAGCACCGTTGGGTGCAGATACGTGTCTTCCTGTTCTCTCTGCTTTTCGTAGTTACCTAAGTGGTGATAGTATGATGATGACCACGATTACTTTTTTCATATCTCGATAAAAAAAATCATCCTCATCAACATCCATCGGAAGTCGTTTTTATGGTTATTACGTACTCAAAAAAAATAGAAACAAGATTTCGGCGGATGAAAATGTTTCGCATTTTTACATTCTTTAAATGGCTGATAAGCACAAACTGCACACACACACACATACACAGACAGTGTATCTTTCTTATAGCAGAAAGCATATAACGTTATCTACCTCTATTATCTTGATAAGTTGAATTCAAACAGTGGATATTTTTTCTTTCTAATTTGGATTTGCATAAAGCGCAAAGAAGCCAAAATCATCCTTATCATCATTCATTCATTTAAGACGTAATAACGACAATGGGAACTAGAAGCCGGGTCCACAGAGCCGTTTCTCGAAAAGGGTACGTAACCTTTTGCTTCTACTTTTCTCACTTGATTTTTTTTTCATCATGCCGCCATCAAGAAATGCGCAAATCCAACATTACATTATCCAACTAATGCACAAAAAAAACGTTATCATTATTATTAGTATTATGATTACTATTATGCATTATCTTTCTCTCGTTACAACAATGTATCAGTAAAGTAAATTTTTTAAAAAGTTGCATGTGTTTTTAGCAAATTTATTTTACGCGTTTCAAAAAATAAGCCTCCCTTGTTATTGTAGACTTAATGATGCACGCAGAAAAAAAAAAACTTTTTTTTTGTGTGCTCCTGTTGCTCCTGCTAAATAAGAAGGAACGAAAAAAAAGGAGAACAAAACGTGAATTACATTTTAGAAGAATTTCCTGTATAAGTTTAAACTCTCTGCAAACTGGTCCCTCTACCTCTCTAGACTACATGCTACATCTCTCGTTTCGTTACATTTTCTTGTGTAAAAGCCATAAGAATGCATGCTAGAATGGTTCGCTCTCCTCAACTTTGCTGCTAAGTTAAATACTGTGAAAAGCAGCGTGATTCAGAAGAGATTAAAAATGAAAATAAATGATGGCCAAGTCGGTACGGTGGTTTTCTAATGCCGTTTCTTTCTTGCTCTCTCTCTCTCTGGCTTTTAGAGTAGTGAAGTGAGTGAGGGCTTGACGATGATGATAATGAAGACGAGGCAAAGAAAAAGAACAATCTGTGCAGGATACTGGGCAGGATCTTGAATTCGCTCCCTACTTGTTCACTTCTTCTCGCTGCATTTCTTCAAAATTTTAGTGGGAGAAGTTGAAAGAAAACGCTTGTTCACTCAGGGCTCGGGCCGTGAGGATGGTAATAATGGTTTCATACAATTCCATATTATTATTATTATTACCCACGTACATGTAATACCCACTGCTTCTGCTGCTCCAAACACACTTTTTCTCCTTCTTTTCTCTGAAGACGATCAAGACCAAGAAGGCGAAGGATATGAAGAAATCCTTTTACAAAAGTTGCTGCTCTTGTTGTATGAATTCTTGGGTTGTTTTAGGGTACTGCGCCTACAGCAGCCTACATCCATCCAACTTTGCTTATCATTTGTACATCCTTTTAGGCCTGTTGTGTGTGTGTGTGTGTGAATAGTGCGTACATTCAATATTCTTTCATCGCAGTCCACACACACATTCATCCACACACCAAGACACATTATTATAGGAAAGGTGAAAGGGATAAGATTACCTTATTGTTTCTTAAAGATTATATATATATGTATGTATGTGAGTATGTATGTATGTTAGTACGAAGACGACGAAGAAGAAGAAGGAGAAACACATTATTATTATTATTTGTGTCTACCTACACGTCTGTTTGTGTGTGTACGTACTTTTCGTACGTACCCTGTTGTGTGTACAATGGAGAGCAATGTTCTTGTGCAGAGTCACAATGAAATTCTCTGTTGTTCATCCTTTTTCTTCGTCTTCTTCTTTACTTTTGATTACATCTGCTGCTGATGCTGACTCCTTCATCAAAGCAGCAGCAGAAGCAACAGAAAAGGAATTTTTACACAGATACATAGAAAATCCTCTTTTCTATGTCATGAATGAGGATGAGGTCGAGTTCTTTCCTTTTCGTGTAGGATGCTCATTTTTCCCTTTTGCCTTGCCATCATCCTCGTCGTCCTCTCTTCTCTGTGTTCATAGAAAAGCGCTCCGCTCGCTGCTGCTGTACATCTGCACTGCAACAGCAGCACAGATTATTACAGAGGCTGACTGATGATGATGATGATGATGATGGCGTATAAAAATGCTTAAGGAGTAAAAATTGCTTAATATAATTTCATTAAAAAGGAAATTGTTTTTAATGAACGAGAACGAGGAGTATCAGAATTATTGGCTTATTTATTCAGATACTATGTATATGCAATGCGGATGAAACAGAGCCGAGTTTGCTTGTGTGTGTGATGAGGAGGATTGAAGATTATCACTTTTTTTTGGACCTGTTGCTTGGGCTGAGTTGAATACGTGAATGGGGAGGAAAGATTATAACAAAATGAAGAAATATATAAGTAGTAGTAGTAGCAGCAGCAGCAGACTATTGAAACTTGTTGCACACACGCCGGATTAGACTTGGACGAGGTAGACTTTTAATAAACAGTTGCCCAATTCCAATAAATATCGATTCAATGCTGCTGACACTTTATATAAAAAAATCTGTCCGGCCTTTTTTTGCCTTTCCTTGAATGGCGCTGACGATCCTACTATAACCTTGAAAAGGACCTCTGTTTTAAACTTGTCATTAAAAAACATATAACTCTTTTTTAGCTCCTTGAATTACTTTCTTTCTTTTTTTTGCTTAGCTCGTTTGAATAATAAAAAAAAGGAAATGAGAAATAGTCATAATATATACCAGAGTGCGTTGAAAAAGAAAGCTTTATTATGAGCTGTGTGCACACTGCCGTCTTGAGATTCTTGGTTTTTTGGAAGAAGAAAACAAAACCAAACCAGTCATGTTTTTGGAAGCAGTTATTATTACTACAAGCAGTTATATATATATATATAATTTTTTACGACTGACGGAAAACGGGAAGAGACGAAGGAGAAGAGGCACGACAAGGAGCTGTGTAGTGTATATGGTATGGTGGATGATGGCAAGAGATTTTCATGGAATGGAGAGCGACGACCAAAAAAGAAAGATGCGATGTATGAAAGAAGTTTTTTTTATAGTAAAAAAATATATCATCATACATGGTGTGATGATTGACTGACTGACTGAAAGACTCAGATATATATTTTTTTTACTAAATGAACACACTGTTCAACTCTTCTCCCTTTTTCCTTTGCTTCATCATCATTATCATCATCGCCATCTTCAATAATCCCATGAGCTCTACGAATACATACATCCCAGCAGCCACACGGCAATAAAGACGAAACTGACTCACACACACACAATCAGTACGAGTAAAAAAAAGGGAACTGTCCAGAGTTGAACATTTATGCTTCTCGGTCCGACCGACCAACAACCCATCTTGATTTTTCCTCTCCACTTGCTTGCTTTTTTTATATATAAGTTGTTATTATTATTATTACCACCACTTGTTGTAAAAAGGGAAGTTTATAGTTGAGGGAATCATGATCATCATCAACATGATCGGCTAAAAAGCCTATTTTGTCCTATCCAGAGAATGAAAATCCTGTACAAGGCTCCTATAAAAAAATATCTCATCTTCTTTTCTCTCTCTCTCCATCCGAGATTGTGTGTGTGTGTAAAGCAAATAGTGATGCATGCGCATATAATATATATATTTTTTATTATGCACTAGATTGAGCATTTTGTAGCACTAGCCCACTTTGCTCATGGATCATAATAGGGAAAAGGATTATTACATAAATCCTATTTCTCCTGCTTCTTCTTCTCACTCTTACACTCTCATTACATGGCATTTCCAGATTTTTATGCATCTCTCTCTCACTCACTCTCTCTGTGTTCATCTGCATATACATGTATTTGCCAGAGCAATCTCCACACATAATACTGAAGCACAGAGGAGAGCTGAGATTAGAATGAGAATAATGTCTATATTGTATACTGAAAAAACTCACATCTCTCCTCCACTCCACACATACACACATAGTCATCATGTTCATCTCACATCTTTTCTCATATCATCCATAATACTTACTTTTATGAACGACGACGACGACGACGACGAGAGAGAGATGCGTATACACAGATGTTGTTGCATGCAACTTTTAGAACACATCTCTCCGTCTGTATAATCCATCCATGATGATGATGCTGATGCTGTTACAGTCAAACTAGTCAATAGTGTAAAGGAAAAAAAAGAAGGATTTTTTTGAATAGAATATTATAAAAGGAAACTTGAAGAACTTGATGTTGGTGGTGGTGGTGGTGGTGCGGTGTGGAATATAAGGCGTCATAATAAAAAAAACTCTACTAAAACCCTCTCGCGTACAAAAATCTTTATGAATGCCCATTCTATAAAAGCATGTATGTATACTGACACGGCGACGAGAGCTTGTTGCTCCTCTGCACCATGCCTCCCTGTGCTTATCTACTTGTTGAATGTGTGAGGAGACACGAACGAGAGTTTATATAGAAGACGTGGTGCGGTAATGCTGATGCTGTAAAATAAAAATGAATGTAGAGAGAAGAACAAGAGGGGTAAAAGTATTATATGAGTACATATAATATATATGTATATATAGTTTGCCAGGCAAGAAGATGATCATGATGAGGATGAAGGCAATATATATAGTGAGGTGATGGGATGATGATGATGATGATGTTGTTGGCTTTGGCTCTCTTGTTGGTGGTGGTGTAACAACTAACAGCAAAACAGCACATCTCTCTCACATCACATTCATGGCAGCGTAAAGAGTAAAGGAAACTGCATCAGCAGTAAAAGATTTTAACTGGTATATATATATGTATGTATATGTATATAATAAGCAAAAAGAGCAGAGCAACATGATCATCATCACATCACACACACATTCACATAATATTTTAGGTAAAGCGAGTAGAAATAAATGGATGGATAGAGCGAGAGAGAGGGGAGCAAAAAGAAAAATGATGATTTGTGGCAAAAGCCCTTCCCTGCAGCCTGCCTGGGTCGAAAACAAGAGACAATCCCATCCCCCGTCCGATCGTCGTCCCCATTCACTGATGAAGACTCTCAGTCTCAGAACAGAAGCTGAGCTGTTCAGTTGTTTCGTTAACATTTTTATCGTGGTCGCCGCACTCTCTGTGTGCTCCTCACACGGCTCACGTATGTACGTAAACGTACATGAGGAGATAAAATAATAATATTATTATTATAAAAAAAATATTGTTATACATGCTCTCTCGCCTTTTTTTATATTATCATCATTATCATCATCAACATTACTACCAGCAGCAGCAACAGCAGCAGCGCAACAAACACATTTATAATATTACTTGCTACTCTACAAACTACTACTACATTTTCCATTATAGTACATCATACACAAATTCAATCCTTTTTCTGCTGCAGAGAGTTTTTTTTAGTAGTGCTCGCCGCTTCTTCACAACAACCAACATCTCTTCTCAAAAAAAAATCTAACTCGACTCAACTCAACACACAAAACACATCACATCTCTCGCTCATATCATCATTTTCATGATATTCTCTCTGATTCTCTTCTCTCTTTAATAACGAACGTCCTTTTCCCCGTGTGTTTGTATGTGTGTGTGTGGATGTGTGCGTTTTTTAAGCCTTTTGCTCTGGTTATTTAAGTAGTTCGTTGTAACATTAATCAAAAGCGAGAGAGAGAGAGAGAGAGAGAGAGAGAGAGAGAGAGGAAAAATAAACTGGACACAGAAGTGTGTGCAAAGTGCTTGTGTCAACTTGCTTTTTCTGTATGGCAGCGTGAGTTTGTGTGCACATCTTTTAAGGAGGATTCGAGCCAAGTTAACAAAAAAAAAATTTTTTATCTCTCTGGTGTCTAGAGAGAGAGGGGGAAAGGAATATGGGAAAAGATGATGCGATGGCAAGTGCGAACAAAAGTGAGCAAAAGCAAAAGGAATAAAAAATTGACGACGACGGCAATAACAAGGATCAGAGGATTTTGCATGCATGCATGCATTCAACAAGTCTGTTAAACTCGAATCAAACTTGTCAGTTATTATTCATAGAATAATATATAATCATTTTCATCATCCTTGAAAGAAAAAAAAAATCCGCGTGCTCCCTTTCAATCGGATATAGTGATTGTTATAGAAGAGGAAAATATATAAAAAAGGAATCTTTGTCAACGACACACAACACGGGAGGATTGATCATTGTTGACATGACGAGGATCTACAGATACAACTACCGCTTCTTCTCGTGTTCCAAAAGTGATTCTTGAAGAAAAAGTGAAGAGTTTTGCTCTCTCCGATGAATGTTTATATATAAATCTCTGTGTGTATATAATATATATATATACACTTTATACATTGTCTACTCAAAACTCACTTGCCTATATAGTCTCTGTGTCTGGAATATAAGGAGCCTGGCTCCCTGTAAATGTGCAGTGTGCATGTGCACGTATCCGATTTGTGTACATCTTCACCAGATTACATGATATCGTGGTGACTTGAACTCAAAACTCTTGCCACTTGGTTGAGAGAAACTCTGAAATCTCTTATTATGGCTGCCTACGACATGCTCGTTTAGCCAAAAAAAACCTCTCGTCGTAATCGTCAAAAAAAGTACTACCTAAAAAAACCATCATCATCTTTCTCTCTCCACACATACATATATAATATATAATATATATGTGTACACATGTGTGTGTGTCTCTCTAGTATATATACATATATATAATCTTAAACTCCGGCGACTTACTTTAGTGAGCATGGAGGCACTCTAAGAGACGAACAAGAGAGAAAAAAGTTTGGTGTGTGCAGTAGATGATGGTGGCGGTGGCGGCGCTGGTAATGGTAGAAAATCTCATTCTACAACAAGTCGAAGACGAAGGAGAAGACGAAGAAGTGAGCAAGAAAATAAAAAGATCAACAACAGCAGCAGAAGCAGAAGTAAAAGGAAAACCATTTCATTGCTTTGCAAGGAAGCACGAGAACGTTGTCGTTTCTTAGAAAAAAAAATAAGGCAGAAGAAGAAGAAGTGGAATTGAAAGAAGGAAGAAAAGAAATGATTTTCAAAAATACATGTTTAATTTCGTAAAAAAATTCCTGCATACATCAACATATTATATGAATCAAGTCCGTTTCAACATGCTGCTGATGTTATAAAGAAAGGAAAAAAATATATATAAATACTTCAGCTTTACTCACTCTACTCACTACACACACACACACGTTTTCTTCTTTCTTCTTACAATTATTATTGTTATTATGATTACGATGCTACCACAACTCCTCCATACTCGACAACGACGACGACCAAGACAAGCAACAAAACCATCTCATCTTCTTCCTCTCTCCGTCTTCTCAGCCAGATTCCAATGATTCCGAGTCGTTGTCAAGTAGAACAAGACGAAGAAGGAGACGGGAAAAGGAGCTGTTGTTGTGGTGACGTGAATATATATATAAAAAATATATATAAAAATCTGGAATACATGAAAGGAGCAGAGGAGCGTAAAAAAACAGACTGAAAATTTTCACTGACAGTCAACAACAGTCGTCGCGTCATTATTACTACGATTACCAGTGTGTGTTTTTTTATACTACATATATATTACATTAAATATATTTTTTCTCTCATCAACTTCTTCTCCTGTTTGTTGCCGCTTCAGTTATACTCTCGTATGAATAATAATAATTATTATAATAGGCGTATGTATGAAAATTGAGAGCGTTTATGAAAAAAATACGAAAGCCTTTTTTTTTGATGAATGACAATAGTTTCCGTTTTATAAATATATATATTCCTATAAAAAAAAGTACCACCAGGACGAGCTTATGTACAATTTTTTTTTGTTGAAAAAAGAAAGAAAAATTACTGGAAAAAGTTGGACCGTTATAATTATTATTACTCTAGTTGTTAACTGTGAACAGTCATCCTCCTGCCAACTCTCCATACTCCAACTGTCATGATTTATTATTGAAGATGGATGATGCGGATAATGCTGATAAGTATGAATGACACATGATATTATTAATAATAATATGATAGAGAAAATATACATAATGTCCAATAATTATGCTCCTCATTATCAATTACCTCAACCCGTTCCTGTTTTTTTTTTAAAAAAATCATGCTATATAATATGCTTTCTCTCTGTTTTTGCTGTGCTGCTCCTGTTACAAAAAAAATGTCTTCATGATCATCATCATCATCGTCATCGATTTGAGAGATAATGATGGTGGCGCTGGATGAGAGAGAATGTCAATGTGTTCCGTTTTATTTACTACAAAATTTTAGTATATGATATGATATTATAGCTAGAGTTGTGTATTTTGTGGTAAAGTTTTAACCTCGTGGCCACAAAAAGTGTTCATTTAAATAGGATTTATTATTAAACATAATGTTTAAGTTCATATTCACAAGAAACCTAAAAAAATAGCCTGAAACTGTCGTCGTCGCCACAAAAGAATAAACATGAGATATATTTTTTTGACAAATATTTTTGCACAAAAATAATCTACGCATCACTTTTTCTCTGTGACGATTTTTAACAACTGTTTTTTTTCTTCTTTAACACATCGTCATTCTTTTTTCTGACATTCTTTCCTGCTCAAAATTACTTTTTTTTTATACAGACTCAAGTTTAGTTGTTATCCACTCATTAAAATTATACAAAAGGACAGAAAAAAAAGTCGTAATAATAAATAGTAATAGTATTTTTTTTTGTACTCCTGTGTCCTGGAGTCAGTAAGTCAGGATGAGTGGTGGAATATATTATGGGATATTTTTGGGCTTTGAATTTATATTTGAATTTTAAAGTCGCAATTTTTTTATAGGTGCTAAAAATGCCAAAGAAGGAAAAGGAGTAGACACACAAAAAAATGCTCATAATAATAATAATAATAATGTTTTGAGATTATTGTTCTCTCTCTCTCTCTTGTTGTTATTGAGGAAGGGAAGGCTGGAAAAAAAATTATGTATAGCAGCAATAAAAATAGTTCTGCCACATATATATATAATAGCTTACACTAAAAATAACAGATTTTTTTGAGAGTTAGTCACTCGACGCGACTGCTGCTGCTGCGCGTAACAAGTGGCTTTTCCATAATATGCAGTTCGGATTTGTGCTAAAATGGAACGGGGGTATTTTTTTTTAAACGAGAAAAATACACGTAGGAATTTTATGTGTAAAAAAAACGGAGTGCTAAATAAAGTGGAAATGGATATATAAAGGGATTGGAAAAAAAGAAAGAATATAATTTTGGAAGGGTAAAGAACGCATTATCGCTCATGTCAGACAATTGACGTTGACAATAATAAATCCTGCTAATAATTATTGCTTCTATATTTTTTTGCCAGAAGCTGTAATAGTGAATGGCCACAAACAAGTGTATCGCGATGACGACGAAAAGGAGAGCAATAATAATAATAACTTGATATTAGTGTGTGGTGAATGGTCGTCATCGTCATCAGCAAAAGCCATTTAGCACGGGCGTTCGGGAAAAAACAAAAAGGCTTAGAATTATCGTTATTAATATGATTATTATTATTATTATTAAGCGTGCAAACCCATAAAAATATAGAAACACCGTCGTACTGGCTACTTTTTTTTACACTGATAGCACCAGTCAAAAAAAAATATTTATCTCAGGTTACCAATTGCATTCTTCACAGCTCATTCACAATATCAGAGTCGTCATCATGACTACTTGTCTTTATTGTCATTTGCAAAAAAAAATACATGGACCATCCATCCATCCATCCATCCATGGCTCGCTCGCTCATTCTATATATTTTATTGTTCGCACACACAAAAAAAACAGTAGTCGATTTCATTTGAGTGGTCCATAAAAAAATTGGAGTAGCTTTGGGCCTTTTGTTAGAGAAAGAAAAAAAATATACGAGAGAGAATCAATGACAGATTTTTATGACCCGCCGAATGAATGTGGTAGTTGAATGGAGTGGTCAAAAAATGGTGGTGGTGGTTTAATAGATAGCAACTATGGCATTCGCATTCTATATATATATATTTTTTTTGTGTGTGTGGCCAATTAACTATTTATTATGTAACTGAACATATAATGTGCATGTAGTTTTTTATGAACATCCGGTGCCGTTGCGGTATACATTATACATAATTGGGTCGTTGTTATAATAAGTGGTTAATAATCCGTTCCACACACACACACACAAAATGTACGTACAAAGTCGTGGACAAAAGTTCCAGACAGTGAGACAATTTTATATTCTTCTTGTCCAGTCTACATAATCATTATTATTATTTAGTTAATTGTAATTTTCAAATTGCTCCACAAATTGATCAGGAAACGGGAATGTTGGACATATTTTTAAAACTGAGATTATATCTGCTTTAGTGGCTTAGTTAGTGGCACAGGCATCCTGAAAAAAATAATACGCGACGACAGCACGAATTTTTTTTTTTGGCGACATCAGTTTTCATACATTCTGTTACATGAGCTTACTTAACCGTGCATGATGATAACTTTTAACCATGCACGCCGTATATACTCATATATATCCTCTCTGAGAGAGTTCGTCCTTGTCAAACAAACTTACAAATAATATCAAGCGGAAGGTCGTCGCTAATTCCATTCTGTGATGATTCTGATAGGCAGGCAGACATCCTCTCATCATCATCACCATCAAATCCCTACATCCACATTTCTTTCATTCTCCTGTTGTCCTGACGTTCATACATTTTTATTGTACAGGAGGTGGAGGAAGATAGGCAAATTATTACTGCCGTACAAAAATCTTTCATTATAAAGTTTTATTATTATTTTTTTGTACAGTGAATATACACATGTGGCAGGAGCATGAAAAATTTGTATAGATGACAAGTAATGATACATACAAATAAGTACAAAAGATATTTTTTTTTCAATGACTCAACTGACGAAACCAACAACCAACAACGCTATACTTTTTTTTATTTTAAAGAGCATTAAAATTCCGGCGACAAAAATGGAAATTAATTTATGAATGTTGCTACATGGATTGTAATATGGAGGATGGCTGTGCATTGGTATCCATCTCAAAAAAAAAAATAAAAAGTCTGTGAGCGACTACATTACTGGTAGAGTTGTGAATGAATTGAGTAAACTGGATGACCTTTTATATTGAATGGAAAAGGTTGAGCGGAAGTGGGTATACATAAGTGCTAAATTCTCAATCCAAGCATATATATGCATATATATATATTATATGGCACTTAATACTGCTCACTGCTCAAGTGTTTGCACTTGGTAGATTACATGTGGCAGTTACAAATAATAATAATAAAATACTCATCCCTATCATGATGATGATGTTTGCCAGTATGCTACCAAATATAAAAAATGATAATATGGATACATATATATCGTATCATCATCATCCTCCTCTGTGCTATCTCCATCATCAGTGGACGAGTCCCATGCAAATTAGTCAATTGATGATGACGACAGAAGAATTAAAATGTCAATGGTTCTGAATTACTTTTAATTCTTGTGGTGGTGGTAGTGGTGGTGATGGTGATAGGAATGGAATCTTGATCATTCACAGACCTTTTTTTTATATAAAAATATATACTCTTGACGAAATCACACACAAGTGCTCTTTTGCAATATCCATTTCCTTTTACATATTTTAAATATTGACGATTGTAATTTTTAAAAGCAAAAAAAGAAAGAGTCGCATCCCTTTTTACACACGACATTTTTTTTTGGACGCCACACAGCATAGAGACAAATCATTCAAATTAATTCATCTGCTCTCATCATAAAATCATCGTGTTTTGTTGTCTTTTCTTAAAAATAGTTTTAATGCTAATATTCTTGGTAGTTTTAGTACGTGTACTTATGTAAATGCAATTTGCACTTTTGTCCTTCAACCAGGCGCAAATATAATCAATCAAGCAATCATGAATCAAGTTCACTACACTGTCTGGAAATGTTTCCATTTTCTTTCGTCATCATATCATCTTTTTTATTTTATCTCCAGCAGCATCCTCTCTCATTTACATAATTAAATGCTACTGGGCAGAAATTCTCATTTCATTTCAAATGCTGATGCTGCTGGAAGCTCAAACATTTATAAATGCTCGTGAGCAGGATAGATTCTTGGTCTATAGTTCAAAAGAGTTGAAGCTGTGATTAGCTCGTTTACGACGATAATGTGTCGTCTGGTGTGTGTGGTGGTGGGGGAACAAGACGGGGGCAAACGACAAATATCTTCTTCTTTTTTTTTCATTCCAGTTTTATTCCAGATTAGTGTTCTATGAATGGCAAAATGTAGGTGGTTATATGTACTTAACAAATTGTTTTTAAAAAAAGGTTAGTTGAATACATTCATTCTGATAAAGAGGACATTTCATTCCAAAAAAAAGATTAGTGAGTCCCACAGTCGTAGCCAAATTACCATCACCATTTTATACACGAATTGTAGCAAGGTACATTTTTTTTTCTTCTCCGTAAAAGTAAATTATTATTATTACTATTACGATCAGTAAGAAGGAAACTATTAAGTTTTTGTCAAGCACTTAAGTTTACTTTAAAAAAATATTTTTGTTTATCACTGTCTGCATAACTAGACGAAAAACATTAAGACTGACTTAATTTTTATTTTTCATTCTTTCTTTCGAAAAGGATTATTCTCTAAAAGTGTCTCTGAAATCATCACTCTACTCTAATTTTTCGCATCTGCCGTTATTATTATTATTACAACAATTCATTCAAGAATATTTTCTCTCTCTCTCTCTCGGTGTGGTCGCCATTTTTGCTAAACCTGAAACGACTTTTTTTTTTCATTTTCTCTTCCATGACACGAACAAGTTATGTGTGTGTGTGTGCGTCTGTTGTCTCATTTTTTTATAAAGTTGTGATGTGTGTGTGTGTGGCAGGCACTGCGCATGCATGTAATAAAAATACATGTCCCTCCAATCTGTTTATTTTATACTGGAAGCTAACAAGGAGCAATTTTCTTTGGAGGTCATAACAATAACGACATTTTACATTTGAGTGAAAGATATAAAAATAAATATTTATAAATGTTACTTCTCTCACACAGTCACAGAGACAGTACAGAATCATGCATGTAATTATAATAAAAAAAATAGGATTACAAGCAGGATCATCTTATCTCTCATTCAGTCAGTATGAGCATATATTATTTAATATATGCGATCATGATCATCATCATGAAACATTTTTTTTTAATTTGAGACATTAACAGAAGCAGTAGCAAAAGTTAATTGAAGCTTGATTAAGGGAGTTATTAAATGTATGTATATATGATGTATAAATTATTATTTTTTTTTGTCCATCTTGCAGATAAAAAGTGAAGGACCAAAAGTTGACAAGTTTTCTCTCCTCTCCCCCATATTAACAAAAAGTGAGTGAAGAAGACAAGAAAAGAAACGAAAGATGATCATAAGGATGCTGCTGGTGATTCGAAGAACGATGAAAGAGGAGAAGACTGTGCTGCTGCTGGTAGCAAATGAAAGAGATGTCGAAGGTCAACCCAGATAGTCCTCCTGCTCAACCCAGAGCAAAGAGCATCAGCATCCACAGCATCAACCCTCTTGATTATTATCGCCACCAGCATAATCATCATCATCATTATAATAACTACTACTACGACATCGAGACACAGAAAAAACTACTACTCCTCCTCTGATGTCGTCGTATGTCGTCCCTGTTGCAATTTTCCAACAAGTTGACCACTCTACAACAAGATATTATATAGAAAGATATATACATTTTTTTATTTGAAACGACACCAATTACTATTACGACTATATAGTGCAGTGCTCCATGCAAAGGAACGGTACAAAACAGACTGAGACTTTCGTACTGAAAAAAAAAATATAGTGCAGACACACTTGTGTGTGTGGCGATGATGGTGATGGAACATGGTACAATCAGTTTTTATTTTAGCACACATCGTCGTCGTCATCATCATCATTATGATTCCGAGTGCTGCTAATTGTTAGTGAGTAGCGTTTATTTTTTATATATACTGCGCTGTGCTGTCGTGCTCGAGATTAGAGTAAAAAATGACAGGATTTTTATAGGGGCAGAGGGTGGTGAGGACGCCAGGACTGCAGAAATGGACAATTATAGTGCTACTCGTGTGGACTCTGTTGGGGGAAAAGTAAACGAGGCCGTGTCGCCGCAAGTCGTCATCGTCAGCGTCCTTGTCGTTGTTGTCGAGTTGATGCAAAATGGAAGAAGGAGCGTCGTCGTGTGATGTACTGTTGGATTTTTTAGTAGACAAGTGAGAGTGCTTCTTTGTCTTTTTGGTGTCTCGTGTGAGAAAGATGAGGAGGATGGCGACAGAGAAATAATGCTGAACTGCTTGATGCTTTGGAAATTGCTCGGAGAGAGAAGAAACAAGTCTGCGCGGCAGCGAGAGCAGCAACAAGTGTGCAGAAGCAGCAGAAAAGTGAAAGGACATTTTTTTAGTCAGAAATAAAGAAAAAGAAGTGGTTAGAGAAAGAGAGAGAGATATCTATATTTTTGGTCGGTGTTAATGATCACTAATGGCACAAAATGGGTTTAATCGTCGTTCCTGCAACGCCACGCGGACATACCCAGGCACCGCTGCCCGGCTCACCATGCCCAACTCACGCGGAGTGGTGGTGGGTGGACACTCGGCGGTGTCGGGAGCACTGGCCAGTGGTGGCGCAGCCCAGAGTAATGCAACGTCAAGTCCCTCATCATCGACAGGAACCGGTTCGTCGAGTAGTAGTAGGCCGTCGCCTGGAAGTGTACCCACCATGTTTGTCAGACCTTTGTCACGCTCACAACTCACTCCTGTTCATGTTGGAGGAGGAGGAGGGGGCGGGGGAGGACGAGGTTCCGGTCCGGGAGTGAGCTTGCTCAGCTCGTCGTCCTCGCACCTGTCCACCCTCCCGTCCCCGCGTCCAATATCTCTAGATCAACCCCGTCCCACCTCTGAGCGGCATGGGAACGTGTATTTGGGTGCTCCGGTGTCACACCACCACAGTAGTAGCAGTAATGGTGCAAGTGGTGGAGGGGGTGGTGGAGGAGGAGGTGGTGTGGGTAGTGGTGGTGGTAGGGTAGTAGGAACTAGTGGATCTACCATTTCTCATCATGGCAGTGGTAGTGGGAAAAGTGTTCGGTTGGACTCTAAAATAACTGCCGCGGAGCAGGTGAGACTCCCCACCAACTCGAGAACTAAGAAAGGCCATAGTGATACAAGTAGTCATGTGAGCAATGTAGTGACGTCGCAACCAACAACCAAAAGAAACTTGCTTAAGAATGAGTCATCCTCATCGGAGAGTGGGAAGGTAAAACTGGCCGAATCATCGATAACGTGTCCATATTGTCGCAAGTGTCGGTGTGAGGCGTGTGCCACCCCACGACCCCTCCCCTCCCGATGGATTTGCTCCAAGAGTATTCACTGTGGACCTGAGCCCCTCCTAGACTATGTGACGTGCCTGTGTTGCGTGAAAGCCGTGTTCTATCATTGTGGCAAAAACCACGAACCCGACGGCGGCGTCCTCTGCGCCGACAAACCGTGTTCTTGTGCTCCGCATCGAAAGTTCTGGCGTTGGGGGTGTATGGCAGCCATGTCCCTTGTGTTACCATGCCTCTGCCTCTACTGGCCATGTCGAGGTTGCATCGGGCTCGCAGAGAAGGCCTACCAGAAGTACCATAACAATGGCTGTACCTGTCACCGACTCTCCCCCTCCTTCCCCGGCTCGGATGCACCCTCATCCCGCGCCGAGACCACTGCCGGAACGGACATGTCGGAAGATGAGGACCACGTCCACCACCACACTCACCTTCAGTCCTCCTCACCCAGTCGGTACAGTCATCCTCCGGTTGTGGCAAGCAGGCAAGCTGGAACCAACAAGTTTCTACCCTTTGACTGAGACAGTCAACCAACAATAATCATACATAACTAATTATTAGATAGTATAAAATTAATCATAGGAATATTTTTTTCATATATATATATATCTATAGTAGACACAACAACTACAAAATCAAAAGAAACCAAGCTTTCTTTCCGAGTATACATAATCATACAAATAGTATCATTATTATTATTACTATCATATATAGTCTTTTTTTTAGACAGTACTAGAATTTAATTATTATACTACCTACATACATATATACTACACATTACGTTTACAAAAAAATGATGATCATATATGTACCCCCAAAACAACTTCACATAATACTAGTTTTTATTATCATCAATGCCTTTAGTATATTATTATATATTGTTTTACACACATACATCATCATATACAGATAAAAAAAATGTTCTCTAGAGAGATATTTTAAAATGCTTAAGTGTTTAACTACTACCGCAGTTTTTTTTATTAGGCTATATTTCTATATATGCTACATATATACATCATACATCAAGTTGAAGTAAAAAGGTAGTCAGGATCGCAGGAAAGGATTAAAAAACAAATTTCAAGTGAGCTACTTCTATACACAAATTTCATCATCAATCAACACACACAAACACACAGGAAAAAAATTTTTATAAATCAATACGTAATTATTATTATTACTGCATCATCACTAGAAAAAAAAGTCTTATATAGTTTTTTACACAAAAAGAAAATTTGTTGTTGTTGTTGTTGTTATTATGATTATTATTAGTACTAATAGTAAAAGCAATTGTATTCAAAAAGAATGTAAGAAGTTGGCAGGGAACAAAGATTTAGACTGTTTATTTTATGATGGATTCCACGAGGTTTAACTTTATAATGAAATGAAAATATGACTAATGTGACGCGAGAGAGAGAGAGAGAAACCGGACACACAAAAAAAATAAGTAAATCCGAAGAAAAGATGAAGACCTAGGCAAAAAAATAGAACAATACACACACACATATGCATATTATCATATTGATTGATTGAAGATGTCGTTTACGTATACTTGATTCAGGAAGAAAATAAAAACACACAAGATGAAAGATAACTGATGATATTTAACAAATTCAGTCTTACAAACGTTTACTCCTATTATAAATACATACTACTGCTAATTATTAGTAAAAAAAATGTAATTGTTATTATGATACAGTATATATAATGGTGTGATTATGATGGTGAAGACGAAAATATTATGAATGACCATGGCTCTACTATTTGCAGTTGCACTACTACACATCTTTCTTTTTGCCAAAAATCTTGAAACAAAATAGAATTACAGCTTTTCATGTAATTCCTTTCTTTTTTCATTTATTAAAAAAAACTATTAACATTAGTCATTCTTCTTCCTCCTTCAAAAAATGTCTCGACTACTTATTCCATTTTAATGGACTTTAATTGTGTGATCTTCTATCGGAGCTCTAGTGTGTATGTGTTTACTCAAATCTAATATGTGACAAATAATTGAATTGCTTTAAGTCGAAATGAAATGAAACAATTGAATATTATATATATATATTTTTTGGTTGATGATGACTCTGTTCGTTTTAATTGTTCAGCTTCCTTTTTTTACTCCTAAATGATTAATTAGTTACTACAACAAAAACAATCACCACACCCACACATTATATATACAATTTATACATTATAGCTTTCACAACAATTTAAGCCAGTCAATTCCTAAAAAGAATATTATGTATAGAGAGACAGAGAGAAGCAACATGATAACAATTTAAGTTAATTGAAACATTTATGAAACGTAGCGCGCTATAATTTTTATTCTTTTTTTTACAACAAATGCTAAAAAATAATAATATTTCAATCCGAAACAAAGGAAGAATTTTTTTTAAAAAAGTAGATCACATCTCACTCACTCACACACAAACAAGTAAAAACTCTGCTGCATGTCATGTCATGATGCTATTCAATATTGAACTTTATACAGTAACGCTCTATTATTATTATGATAAGCATAATTACAAATATATTACTTGACGTGTAAAAGTAATCAAAAAATAAAGAGTAGCGCAGCTCTACTACTCGTATTAACCGAATACGAGTAAAAATAATAGATAGCATAAATAAAAAAAAATAATATAATTTTTTTTTTCAATGTGTCAAGACTGATTTTTTGATCATGATGATATGATTTGAAATGTTTTTTTTCCTCCAAATGATTATAATCTTTTTTTTTTTGTGAACTGATTCAGTTAGGAATTTACTATTATTATTATTATTATTAGTTAGTTAGTAGTGTTAGCTAGTGTACAATGTAATCATTATGAATTAGTTTTAATTAGTTAATATTTACTAGATATATATAAATATATATTGTAATCGTTATGGCTAGTTAGTTAGTTATATAAATATATATTATGTATAGTTATTATATATCATTATTATTATATATATATGTTATATATTATTATTATTATTGTTATTGTATAACTATGATGATTCATATTCCAAAGAATACATACATACAGTTACTTTTTTTTGCGAAAAGAAAAACACAACAAAATAATACACAAAGTATCCAACTTCAAAAATCGTATAAATAATTATGATGTTGATGATGATGATGATAAAAATACAAAATGCTTGATAGAGTTTATTACTCGATGAAAAAAAAAATCACTCCAATTTTTTTTGTATTTACTTAATTATAACTTATAACGGTTATAAGATAGCATCCTGAGCATCATCACCACTTTATATTGATATTGCCACAACCACACAACCAACCAAAAAACCATTACCATCAATCATGTATATACTTATCTGGCAACAAATTCTTGGAATTGCTTTTTATCCGGCGCAAATTTTTAATTGTCACCCAGATATGAAGACTAATGCTCATATAATAACAACCGCAATAATAATAAGTGCATTATCTAAAAGTACATTATAATTAATGGACGGGATGTTGTGGTTATCTTTGACTTTCCTGTCGTTGTCGTCAGCACAGTTTTTGGCTTTGTTCTTGAGGCCTCTGGATCATCGGGATGGGAATATATTATAATTAACAAAAAATATGAATGTGCAGAGTCCACAAGTGGCAAGTAAGTATAAGCTGCTATGTAGGATATAAAAAAATCTCAACCAACTTGACAACCAGCTACGTCTCTAATGCAACAAGTTGTTGGTCTCATCAAGAAACAAAGGGGAAGGCTGTTTTTTTCAGACGAAATACATTCGCCATCATTATTATTATTATTACCATTAGTTTCACAGATCCGCTTTATCAATTGAGCCATCATCTCTCCAACACATACTTTGTAATAAACTGAAACATGATGACACAGAGATGCAAATTACGTACGTCCCCGCAACACACATACATTTGTTTTCTTCAAAAATTGCTGTATCGGACAAATACAAGCATTGTAATTGATGATGATGCCACAATACTTTTTATGCAAGAGCTTTAAATGAGTTCATTCTACATTTTTTTCCCCTTTTGGGACATAACACTCCACTGTAAAATAGGCTATTACACTTTGCAAGAGAAAAAAAATGTCAAAGTTCTTGAGAAGAGACTGTCAAAGAAATCAACAAGGAGAGAGAAGGGTGTTTTCGAAGAGACTCGTAAAAATGGTTTTGATAGTTTTGAAATAGGAACAAGAAAGAGCAACTCCAGCACAGCATATTATACTTTTTTTCGGTGGAAGAAGGCCAAGAAAAGAAAAGAGAGGGAGGACAGAGAAAAAAAATGGAAATGCAATAATAATAATAATAATAATAATAGCAATAATGGCAAGTAAGAATAATGTAAGGAAGATGAAAACAAGGAACCAACTTGTTCTCCACTACTCACTTTTTGAAAAAAAAAATATATAAATCTGGCATATATAAATACATGTATGCATACATAGACCCTACATAAAAGATGCCCATTTCTTGAAGAGATTTTCAACACAGCTCTATGAACAGAGAGGGACGGTGATGATGATGATGATGATGCTTCCCGTTTCTTGTTCAGAGCAGCACAGCATCTTGTTTTACTTTTCAAAGAAACTCTCTACCAAACGCATATTTTTCCCCAAAAAAATAATATAAAGGGATCTCGTTTTAGTTGCTTGCAGCATAACAGCTCATCTCACACACACAAGACTCGGGATGATGACGATGATGATGATGATCGTTTTCCTCCTCGATCGCAAAAGGTTTCCATTCATGTTGCAGGCACATTACACACACACACACAAGTCAAATACAAATAGAAGCACTGTTTTGTGTGTCGCCAGCAAAAAGTCTGGAAATGAATAACCCCTCTCGTGCGAGACTCTGTGTGTGTGTGTACCCCTCACTTCTTTAGTCCCGGCAGAATAAGAAGGAAGACGCAGACAAGGCGAGAAAAATATATAAGATGATGATGAATTCTCTTCTCTGTTTCCTTTAAAAGTTGCTCAAGAAAGAATTGAAAGGAAGAAGAAGAAGAAGAAGCTGGGAAGATGATGAAAAACGGAGGAGGACAACAGAACAGACCTTTCATGCTGGGGATGTCTACAACTACGTGCTTTACATATATACATGCATGCATCATAAGAGAGAGTGTGAGAAGAAGGGCCATTGATCATTTGACTTGACCGATTTTCTTTATCTCGTAGCAGAATTTTTGGGATATATCGAGTCAACCGCACAGTATACTACTCCACACTTATTTTTACATCCATTATTTATGCACGCAGATTTTAAAAGATTTTTGGAGAAGGAAAACGGGAAATGGGGAACAGAGTTGAGTGAGCTCCTCATCGTCCGAGCTGGTGAGCTCTCTGTTCAATGAATTCCTCTGATTCTTTCCTCTTGTTGTCCCCTGCCACGTTTTCTTGAGAAAAAAAGGGACAGTGGTCGTGTTTGTTGGGATCATGGTATAAGCTGGGCTTGTGGTGGGTGGAGCGCTTATTGGAAAAAAGGACAAGCAAAAAGGAATGAGAGGAAAACGAAGAATGTGCTTGACATAAGTTTCCCTTCTGGGCCACAGAAGCTTTAACAGTTTCATATATATATAATGGATGAATAATAATAACAATGGAAACAAACTTAATAGCTTTTACACAATGTTTTCTGTGTGAATTTTTATTTTTGCTGGAATGACTCTTTACAAAATTTTGTAAAATCCTACATACATACATATTATTGTTGTGTGAATTCAAATCGATCTATCATCATCATTTGACAAACAAAATGAAAGAAAGAAAAAAAAAACCTTACGCATTTTCTGTCCCAAGTTTAAAACCGAGGAAACTGATCTATCTTTTTGTTGTGCGTTAAAGCTAATACGAGGTATATATCCCTCTGAACATTTTATAATGTTGATGGCAGAGGCTTTTCTGAATGCATCAAGATGAAATCGCAATTTCTCACCAAGTTTCACATTTGGTATTATTATTATTATTATTATTCATGACATTCATTTCATTAAGGAGATTCCGGTTGGCTCATCAAAGCAACAACGCCAAAAGGGCATACATACTGATGATGGTTGTGTTGGTTGGTAGGAGGCCGACAAGGAAATCACGACATTTCCAATTTGTGTGTGCATCCTGTTTTCTTAACCTGAGGATTTTGTTGGGTCCGCTTTTTTTTGCCTTATTAAAAAAAATACTGTGATGCTTTCCCTCCATTCAAACATAATTTGGGATGTAGGGAGCTTCTCTTCCTCTCACCCTCCCTCCTCCCTTCCCCTACCTATCATGATGATCATCTTGTCACTAGGGATATTAGGATGCTTCCGCTAGAAAATAATAAAAAAAAACTAAGCGTAATGAGTGTACAACTTATTATTACACTTTTTACAGGGATGGAGACGAGGCCAGTCAGGTTGAAACATCAGGTAGATGGGAAAAACGTGAAAATGCAGCAGCATTGAGGCCGACCAGAGAGTGCGAGCAGGATGAGATGAGAGATTTATTTTTTGATGATGGGAAAAAGAGAGAAAAACGACTACTTTATATATACCCATCTTATTACATGCATTGCTTCATAATATTATATAAAAAGCTAAACTAAAGTTACAATGAAAAACCAGAGCTTTTTTTATAAGAATTCATACAAGTCCATAATATGTAATAATGATAATATTTCCACTCTACTCCTCGGTTCATGAACAGAGAGACGGTCACAGATGAACAGCGTGTGTAAAATATCCCGAGAAGCTGGCAAGCCGGTTATAGAAATGATTATGATAGAAATGCACAGATTTTTTTTTAAACGCGTATATATATATATATGCGCATTACTCCACTGCACTGGTGTCAGTCAAGTTTATGAAAAAAAAAATGTTCTGTTAGCTTTTTTTAGCAGCCCCTTGTTCAAGTTGAGGCAAGAAAGAGTGTTCATCAGACAACATATGTTGTCATTTCCGGTCTCCTTTTTCCGTCAATAATAGCTGCTCCTGCGCTGCAATGCATTCATCTATTTTCCCCCCTCTCCTGATTCCTTCTAACATTATTATGGCCTTATACATACATATTATATATAATTTTTTAGATAAGCATATATTATCCAACAACCACATTCATGATAAGTATATACTGTGTTGGATGGTGGTAG
The DNA here is from genome assembly GCA_004115045.4 of Sinella curviseta. Classification (NCBI taxonomy): domain Eukaryota; kingdom Metazoa; phylum Arthropoda; class Collembola; order Entomobryomorpha; family Entomobryidae; genus Sinella; species Sinella curviseta. The sequence continues at coordinate 40,837,759 of CM065489.1, read as the reverse complement.
CAAGTGCATCATTATTGTCGTTTTATATTCTATCAGGTGAAGCCCGATGCACAAAACTTGTGTAACTCTTTTGGAGACAGACAGAACAGACGGACAGTCGCAGGAATTGAAATCCTAGCACTACTTTTCTGCTACTTACTCATCAGTTCAACTTTGTTCCTTTTCATAGGCATTGTATATTATAGTATATAAAATAATATCTATATTGACACGAAATCTCTGCTCTGCTTCATCCGTTGTTGCAGCCTGCTCGCTTCCTTGCTATTACTACGACTACTACTCTCATTCTAAAACCGTTTCTTTTTTTTTCTCTGACAATGGGATATATAGTAGTAGCTTGCCCATTAAAAAATGGTAAAATCTGGTTTCCTTGCATTTTTTTAGCTGTTCAATCTTTCCTCCTCCGTGTGTGGAAGTGACTACTGTTGCTGCTGCTATATGCTGTGGCTACTTGACTTTACCAATAATAAACTATATCTCGGAAAGTAGTCTTCTTCTTTTTACCAGTCAGTCAGACAGAACATCTTGCATGCAGGAAGAAGAAAAAGAAGACGCAGCAACAGGAGCAGCAACAGCGAATACAATAGTAATATAATATATTATAAATACACATACAGCTATTAATGTATACAATTACAAAAAAAACGTTAATAATAATACTACTACCAACTACTTAACTTTACTTGACTGACTGCAACAACTTTGCTACAAAATATATATAGGTACCTGTGTATAAATATGAGCCTCCTTTCCCCTCCATTTCTTTAAATACCATTTTCTCAACTAAGTTTATTTACCTTGCCCACTCAATTAGTTTGAAAAAAAAAAGTTTTTTCTTCTTTTCTTGAGACGAGCACATTATGAGGTACAAGATAAATACTCACTCAGAATCCGTCAGAGAAGCAGAGAGAGAGAGAAAAGAGCGGAGAATGTAATAAATAATAATAATAAACTGCTACTATATTTTAGAGTACAAACTCATGACTAACTAGGTAGCATTGGTCAGTGAGTCGTAAAAAAATGTGTTTTTTTCTTCTCTATATAAAAAAAAGAAGCTGCTTAATTTCTTCAGCCCAGTGGAGAATGCCATGAAAGTATATAATAGCTTTCATTTCATACAATATATTATCCTGTTATTATTATGTGTGTGTATTTAAAGGTAGCTCTCTTAATTCCTCTCTCTCTCTCTCTCTCTGCGTTTTACTACACAAAATAATATATTATTTATGTTGCTGAGTGAAAATTGCTAGTGCATAAAAAAATGTATAAAACGCCATAATGTGATTCTTCTAGAAATTTTAACTACTCCTACTGCTACTACCTGTATTTAGCAGGATGATGATGATGATCATCATCATCATCTATAAAAAAAATGTTATTCACGTAACAAGAATTAAACAAACTCGGAGCGGTATATATACATTTTCGCTATATGCACATATTATGTATGATTTGTTGTACAAAGGTGCGTTATAGATAGCATATTATAGCATTCCTTGAAATAAAAAAAAAAGTTTGATCTCTTTCGATAAAACTAACCTTTTTTCATTACTGCCACAATGGCTACTAGCCTTTAAAATTCCGTTCACAATTTTTTATTTAATTTTTAGAGACCAAACTACCCGACGATTACGCCTCAGATTAGTAGTTTATCATGATCCCCACATTAGTACTATTTTCTTAAAACTCATTCAAATCGGATCTAGTAAAGAAGCGAAAGCAAGAGAAAAGACTGCAGAAAATTAATCATTGCTGTGTTTTTTTATACGTTAATGGCCACCGCTTGTTAAACGATTCATTAAAGACAAAATTAAGATGAACTTTGAACTCCTCAACTCAATAAGTCTATATTTTACTTCACAAACGAGCCAAAACGACTGATCATCAGTCATCCATCCATACCATACAAATGTCTTTTCTGCAAAAAAAATGAAGCTGGAGCAACGAAATATTGAGGAAAATAAAATGGACAAGAAAATCAAGCCAAAAAAAGTAAGCACTCGCGTGGGTAAGCATGAACATCTTCTCTCATGGATACAATTCCCTCTGCCATATCATTTACTGCGTTTTTATTGTTCCTTGCCTCAAAAATGATGACGATGATGATGATGATTGAGTACATATTATTATACAAGTTCATTACTTGATGTGCTACCAGAATAGAATAATATGTAATATATTTTTTCCCCGAGCAGCAGAAGCAGTAACCAATGTTGTAAGTGAAGTGAGTATAATATATAGTGAGTAGAGTGACAGGTTTGGCTTCGGCTTGATGATAAAAGCGAGAGAGAGAGAGGGAGAGAGAGCTGAATGAAAAGAATGAATTGTGATGACCGGAAAAGTAAATCTGTTCTCAGCTAGCAGGCATGTAATAATAATTATATCAGTCAGTCATTACAACAGAGATATTACTCTTAATAATCGCTGGCTTTTGGCAGGAAGTTGAGAGAATTCCATTCGTATCATCATCATCATCGTCCTCCTCATATTTACTCTGCTCTGCTGCTTGTTGTACATTTACAATGGTTTATAAGCGAGTACAGGAAAAAATAGTTTCTTTTCATATAAAATGCATAATAATAATGATATCTGCTGATGATGTGGAGTCAGTGGAGTGCCAGTGGTGGTGTTATCGCCATTGTGATCATCGACACCACCACCACCGCCGCAGCAGTACTTTGAATCAACTTGCAATTCGCTCTCCTCATTGTATCCAACAAAAGTCGCTGATGCTGCTGCTGCTCTGGTTGTAGGAGTAGTGGGAGCCGGCTAAAAAAAATCCACACATCTTGAACTAACATGGCATAAAATCATGAACCAGAGAGAGAGAGAGAGAGAGAGAGAAGTAGAAGCATATATCCGTTGAGAGAAAAAAAAACATGCATCATCATCATCATTCATAATATTACTTTAGTTGTACTATTTTGTGTAGTGTGTGTGTGCATGCATCAAAACTTGCATACCACCACACTTGGACTTTGACATGAAAATGAGCTAGGAAAAAACTATACATGTTTATACACATATATTATATCTGCACACATTTTTTTTCACTATGATGATGATGATGTAGAAAAGTAATTGTAGCAACAGAAACAGGACGAGCCAGCAAATAATATGGTCATTGGGGGGAGATGGGGGCACAAAATGAAACCGACTTTTTAATTCTTCGCAGTTATGTTTCCTCTCTCTCTCTCTCTCTCTCCATTCAAACCTTCATTCGCATATGGGTATTTTTTTGTGCTCAAGTGGAGTGCATTCCGCATACATACTTGTTATATACATTATTTTTTACATGTTCATGTAATATCCGCTCCAACCAGTCTGTTTCATTCTGTGGTTTCCGTTCGTTCATGATATGAGCTGAAAAATATATGAATGCCGACTCGACTGGTGGCGGCGGTGGTGGTGGTGGTGCTGGTGTGGAGGCGATGATGATGATGGTGGCGTTCGTTAGGGAAAAAAGGATACTCACTTGTTCACAATTTAAAAACATATTACCCATCATCCACGTTTTTATGATACAGATATACATGCTTACGTGCAATGAAAAGGAGGAGGAGGATGATGATGATGATGACGTTCTTTCTGCTCTGCTGCTGTGTGTAACTTTAACCGGTCATCATCAATGATGATGATGATCATCATGGTGCGATGATCATCGTGATGATTCCTCCTATTCATTTTCCACCACCACCACCAACAATAGTTAGTTATGTATATATTTAGAGTTGGTAGTGAGTGAGTAGCGTGCCAGGCCAGAGAGAAAAGTAGAGGCATTCCAATTCAGAGATTTTTCGTTGAGATGCCCTTGTGATCATCATGAGAAGGATTTTTTTTTGCAAATGAGAAACAAACCAAAAAAAAATTACATGTGGCAAGAAAGAATGATTGTCAACGGACACACGGGGAAGATTGGGTGAATGAAATGAAAGCTACTCTTTCTTGTCAAGTTCACTCCACACATGCCATTATGAGATAATATTATGTCATCTCTCTCTCCCTCTCTCTCTCTCTCTCTCAGTTGACGTTGTTTTCTCGTTTCAATGGGAAAATACGTGTGACTATGCCTATTATTATTATCATGTTTGCTTTCTATAGGTCACTCTCATTAGCAACATGACAAAAAAAGGACATCAGTTGAATGAGTGGTTTTTTTGGTGTGTGTGTGCTTTTCCCAATTTCCACTCACTGACCATTTCACGTCATCATATCATCTCATCCCTCATCTCATTCACACATTCTTTCGTTGCTCGTAAGCTTTTAAAGAATTATTTTTCGCTGTTTCAGATAATAATAATATAAAAAATTGGAATAACATTTTCAGCAAAACTGTTGTCGTCGTCGTTCACAATTTCATGGTCATCAGTAGTAGTGGTCATCTCACTCTAGCAGGAGAGGAGAGAGAGGAATCTGGTACAAGTTCTCATTCATGAGTATAATGTGTGGTAGTCGAGAGAAGAGAATAAAATGGTGCTGGTGCCAGAAGCCGAGCCTGTTTAATTTGCATGTATTATTATTCACAAAAAGAACTAATCTGATTCTCTACTTCTCTCCAAAGAAAATAAATGGACACAAAGTCATCACATGACTAGTTATCTGGTGGCTCTCAGCTCTGGAAAGAGAGAGAGAGAGAGAGAGGTCGTTTTTTTAAAAAAAGATAAACTCTAATGGAATTATTTATGGAAGATATAGAAAAGAGAATATACGCTACTATCCCAAAAAAAACAACAAAGAAAAGTATAGACTGGTTTTCTTCTTGTGAACTAGATATCAGAATGAGAAGAGAGTAAGTGCATACGAAAAAAACGAAAGAAAGGTACGTTTAATACTCGAATTGAATTGAAACTTGAATGAGAATTTTTTTTAAAGTGTATCTCCATCTCTTTTTTTTTGTGCTCGCCTTCATCCAATTGAGAATGATGATGATGGTCGTCGATAACTGCTTCTGTGTAAAGCTTAGATTTTTTTTATACAAAAAAAACTCTAACAAACAGTCAGTGCTTTTTTCCAAATGAATTATCATATTAGATTATTATTGTATATATTTTTGTGTAGTGGATTGCATAAGCATTTCCTGTTTAGAGAGAGAGGGAGAAAAAAAAGTACCTGAAACATTCAATTCTTTTTTAGCTCTATAAAAGCAAATTGCTGCAAATAGCCAATGTTTTAAGGAGAAAAAATATAGTTTTTTTACAAGTTTCAATTCAATTCAGCAGACAATCCAATTAACATGACATGCCGGTTAGAAAAAATGATATAAAAATTAAATGCATATCAGCAGCAGCAGGAGGAGAAACAGAATGATTGTTAGTACAGGATTCTTCGGTTTTTGTGTGTGTTAAATGGGAAAAGTAACAGGAAAATGCAAAGATTCCACCAAGAATGCAATGGACATGACTATATGAAACAAGAATATATGATCTAACTGGTCACTAGTCGGTAAACACAAAAAAAATTTTTTTTCTTCGTCTTTCCTGTACCATGTACCATATATAATATATAATGCTGTATATATGAAATAATTATAGCTGTGTTTTACCACGCTAGAATAGGTGCTTTCCATCCATTCATATTATTGTGGAGTTGCATCATCGTCAGCACAAAAAAAATAGCATGCTCGCTCACTCCGACTCACTGCGCACACACACACAGAGGATCAGCAACAGATGCAGAATGTGTGAGTATCATCATCATCACCTCCACCACCGCCACGCAAGCAACGAGAGAGAGAGAGAGAGAGAGAGAGAGAAATACCAAAAAATCTGTGAGTGAGAACTGAAACGCGCAGGAAGGATACTTCCTGTCGTCCTCATTGTAAAATCAGTGAATTCTTTTCCAACCCCATTTCCGGTTAGGAAAGCATCAAATCGCTGCTGCTGCTCCTGTAGCCTGTAGCTCCTATTATTATTACTACATCCATTACCATCTATTGTTATTGACTCCAAAATCCAAATCCGACATACCTACTTTGCACTTACATTTATTATAGACCATATACCTCTCTGGGAGCAGAAAGCTTCACAAAATCTATCACTCTATCATCCTCATCATCAACCAAACTGCATCGATATCATCATCATTATCATATTTTTTTTTGTATCAGTCAAGTCATCATGACGATTTAGGGTCCGTTGCGACTACTCACCCCTTTCTACACACACACATTTAAAATGTATGTATATATTTAAGCATTTTAAACCATTCTTGTCCCCAAACTCTACTATTTCTCTATTTCTATTCATTCAGATGTGTAGTATGTGCAGGTATATATCGATATATATATATATCTATTTGAAAAGCCACTACAGACTACTTGCAGCGTGCCTAACGCCAGTAGGTACGCACATTTACTACGCTACCTGGTTGCTTCATCAAGGATGATGATGATGATTACGATGATCATTTGAAAAAGTGTTTGAACAGGATTACGTTATTATTATTATATCCCACCACCACCACCGCCGCTTTATATGCCACATGGTGTATGTATGATGATGTTATTGATAGAATCTTTGAATCTCTCAACAATTCTTCTTTCTTTTATGTATTATTCTCTCTTCTACTCTATTCTACACGTTAATATAGAAAAGGCAGCATCAGCTTTTTAAAAAAAATACAAGTTACTACATATAAGTTGGTTTGGCAGTTGGTGTTGTTGCTAGTTGATTTTTTTTCATGTTGATGCTGATGATGAGTTCCCATGATGAGGCAACCTAACCATGCCAAACAACCGGGCAGACAGGCACTCACACCAAAAAACCAAGTATTCATTTACAACAAACTAATCTTCATCCTCATCATCATCATCATCCCCAATCCCCACCAACACCACCACCAATCCTTCTCTTTTTCCTCTCTTTACTCGTTTTTACTTTTGGGTAGAATAGGTAGGCACATATTATCTGCGTATTATTATTATTATTATTATTTTTGTTCTTTAGGCATAATATTCCTTTACATTTGTATTGAATATACACACATGAATGATATGATGATGTTCTAGTCGACGAGTCTACCGAGACCGAGTAGTGGTGGAATGAAGCCACTTTTACAACAAGTCGCGTCAGCCTCCTTGTGTGCTTTTGCTTGCACGCATCATGCAGGTTTTTCTTGGTCTTTCGAAATGTGAAGAAGAAGAAGAAGAAGAAGAAAAAAACGCAGCATTGGTTGTTGTCGGGATGGAGATTATTTTTCTGTGAATGAATGAATGAATCTTGCTTTGCTTGCTTGAGCAGTAGAGTAAATTGCAGAGATGATGACGATGATGATGATCATGATCAAAAGTTGATGATGAAGAAAGAAAGAAGTAGAATCTTTCTGGGTATGTATATATGTACGTATGTGTATGTGTGCTCATCTTGTATATAAAAATGGGTGGTGGTGGTGGAGTTTACAGGATGTGAGTAGCAAAGGTCGATCTGACGATCACGATGATGATCATGATGAACCAAGCAACAAGACAGAAAACGAGAAAGAAAAAGAGATGAGCGCAGAAAACTGAGCCAAAAAGAAGCCAATTGACAGCATTGTCGTCGTCGTCGTCGTCATCATGATCATCATCATGAAAGTTTTTTTACATAACAAAACTTGATCTTTATTTTACTGAATGAATGGGAGTTACGTTAATTAAGCAACTTGGGTTTCTTCGATACACCCTTTTTCATCTGCCTACATGTTATATCAACAACAACAACAAAACAACCGTATATATAAAAAAAAGCTAACAATTTAGCTGAGAGTGCATCATGATGATTACCTATATTAGTTTTAGTTGTTGCAGTAGTAGAGCAGAAGAGTGGCTTGTTCTTTCTCTCTCTCTATCTATCTATCGTCCAACTTAATCATGCACGGTTTAAAAAAATATATTTAAATTAAAATCCACTTCTTTTTCTCTCCGTTCCCTGCAATAATCTTTCCACTTATTTTAGAGCATTGTCTTGTTGTTGCTTCTGCTTCAATAACAACTCACTCTCATTTCTTGGCTAAAAAATCCTGCTCCTTCTTTTTTCCCGTATATGCATTTATATATGAATTGTTTCAGGATTTTGTGTATAAAACCAACTGCAGTTTTTTATGGCTTCATCATCATCGACAGGGAGGAAAAATAATAAGAACAATGAAACAATTGAATGGAATGCACAAGAAGGCAGGCGACGACGATCGACGACGACGTTGATGCAGAAATAAGGGCAGAAAAAAAGAAGATGAAGAGGACCCTCTTTTGCTAAATAGTCTGGTTTAGCAACTAAAAAAATGACCACTTTTTTGACAGTACAGCGATCTTGTGTATTTATTGGTCATTATTTCTTAGTTAGTCAATTAGGCAAAAAAGAAAAGAAAAAAAAAGATTACGGCACATTTTAACGCGGAAACAACCGTAAACACAAGACATTGTTGTGTGAGGAGTATTCAACTTTTCATATGTGGACTTTGCATACTTGAGATTGTTTTAAAATTAAAAAAGGCCTCGTCTCAAATTCAATTGACTTGTTGGGAAAAAAAAATATCCCGAAAGACGTGACGGAAACAAAAATAATTTTACTCTCGGATAACTTGCATTAATTGCGTTTACATTGCAATTTATACTCATGACTTGGGATGTCATATAAAAAATGTACTTTTTTAAATATCATTTTTCTCCAAAACAAACCGACCTATATCTGACTTGAACAAAAAAAAAAAGTATACCTCTTATCATATCATCATCATCGCTTATCTTGATCCTTGCAAAATGAATGGATGAATGCTGTATATGTTTTTTTCAAAGATCCGGTCAGTTTCGAAATCCTCTTCATTTTTTTTCTACACAAGTAAAATACGTGGGAAGACAAAGGGTGAGGCGAAAGATTAAATTGCTTTTTAAGGGTGACCTTGCCGTCTCATATACCTAGCGAAAAGAGGGTCATGAATTAATAACCTTGTCGGTTGTCACGCAACTTTCTATACACTGTGCTGATGATGATAACTTTTCTATACCACGAACATTATCATCATCATCATCATAATTATTACAACAGCAGCAGCAGCAGCAACAACGTAAGTATGCAGGATATGCTATACTAGAAACGGACAACTTGATGAGGAGAGGATTATTAGCTTCTTTTCATACATTCTTCTTGTTCGTCTCTCAACTTTCATCGTCATCATCATCATCCCCTCACTACTTACTTTATCATGTTTACTCCATTTGATTCCTTGACTTAATTTCGTTTAAATAGTAACTTCAATAAGTAATGGTTTTGAAATGGCGATAGTATAACGGGCATAATCATTTCGACTACACTACGCTAACAGTGCCCTATTTAACTGCGTATTGTTAAGTACATTCATAATAGGCATACAATTAAAAATACTATCATCCACCACGATTACATGAACTATATGAGTAGGTTTATATCTACATTTTATTCAACTTTGCAGAAAAAAAAGCAACATGGCTACGTTTATATAAATATATATTTGTTATCGATAACAGTTTACTTTTGAGTTTCTTTACTCCTGTTGTTGCGTTGCGAGAGAGATGTTTTATGCTATGCTGCTTATTCAATCATCATTATTACCGCAATTAATAATTTCTGCATTCCTCCTCCTTCTCCTTCTGTAGTACCTCAAGAAGCCACATTTTTTTTACAAAAATATTTTCTTCATTTCTTTTCCTGGTCTGCCTTTCACTCATTCAGCCTGCTCCTCTCCTACTCTGATGATCATCATTAACTTTTTTTTTGCTAGTTTATAGTTGGTTGCGTAAATACAGCGTGTGTGCCTTGGTACATGTTTTTATGGGTACTTGACTGCTGCTGGCGCGCTGGTGGTTAAGGTACTACGATTTTTTTACGGACTCTGGCTAAAAAAAAACTGCAGATTCTTTTAGAATGGGCATTTGATTTTCTTTATTTTTTAAAAACCCTGAATTTTGCTTAGCAAAACCAACGCAAGTGGGGATATAGGATGATTTATGTACGCTTTGATGGACCTTAGCACAGGTTGTTAACGTCTGTGTTAACTGAACATCATTAATATATACACATAATATATGTACATGTAAGTGGATATTAGTTGATATTAAATAGGGATGGACACATTTCAGTTATTTTCATTGTTGCTCACTCTCTATCTGTTTGTCCGATGGTACAAAAAGTAAATTCATTCATTCAATAATATTATGCAGTTTCGGTTTAAAAGTTATTGGCGTTTATAACTGATTGTATGCTTTCATGCAAAAACTATGACATTTTTTTAAAATGTTACATTTACCCAAATCTGAAATACATGCTGACTGCTTTCGCTACTTTCTCGTATATACATCTTGCATGCAGTTTCTTTTGAGTACCTTTAAAGGTTTAGTTCATTTGCTCTTATTATATGATTAGCACAACAAAAGTGCAACATATAAAAAAGATACACATATATACGCATTTGATGAACAAAAAAGGTAGAAGTAAAGTTTGAAAATTTCGTACATGGGTAATACAATAATAATAATAATAATAATAACAATAACAATAATCCGCTACTAAAAAGTACATCATCAAATATCATGTTAGCTGTGCTAGAGGAGTAATAGTAAGAAGAAGAATAAGAAGTGAGGATGCATAATCATCATATCATGGTGTTATGATGGTATTAACGCAATAACGTGATATGGCTATTGGATATAAAAACGGGTTTCATTATTATTATATATATATATATATATATATTTCTCTGTTGCCGAAGAAAGAAGAATATTCCTTGTAAAAAAAAGTATTCTCTTTTCTCGTCTTCATCTCTTTTTTTACTCGTTTTTTTTACTATATACTCTCCTCTGCTCAAATCAGACTTACTACTACACACTCACCATTTTACTTTGAACAAGACTAGTGACCTTGATTGTGGCCATTAATGATTCAACGGGTGAAGAAATTACATCTTTTCAAATTACACACACACACACATACATACAGTGAGAGAGAGAGAGAGAGAGAGATACATATTATAATTTAGACCTGTTATACCGGAGGAAAATTGAACATATTTTTTTTTCAACAACTTGAGAGAACACTCTCTCAAATATATACTCTCTGTCAGTCAGAAGAAGAAGACTAGCTGAGAATGATTGCTATATGAGATGTTTTAAGTTGGTAGCAGAGAGGTAGTAAGTTTAAATAGGTACTAACTTAACTTGAGACAAGGTTTTTTTTGCATGTACGAACTTATCTTTTGTATATAAAAGTTGAAACCCTTTCTGAAACAGGCGTACTAACTACAAGTGTGATTATCATGATGATCATCAGAAGAGAGAAGTAGAAGCAGTAGCTTTTTTTTGAGAAGGGCAGAGATTTAAGTACAAGAAAGGGAAATACACACACACACACACGAGAGTTTGCATACACAACTCTCAGCCTCATTAAAAGACGACCATGTCATTGTTTTCGATTGTCATTATCGTCTCGTATATCCTGTATCATCCTTTATACAAGCCATCATAAACAATCCTTCATACAGATACAAACAAAAAGGAGCAGCAGCCTCTATATCATAATATTTGTTTGCAGGGGTTATCATCGTTATCTTCATACACACATCACGATAACCACCATCACCATTATCGTCACAGTAGCAGCATGTATGTACAATATTTAGCTATATATTTTTATACACACATGCTCCTCTACCAGACTGATTGGCTGATATAGAACAACAAATAAATAATAACAATAATAATGATAACAACATATGAATGATAAAAACTGTAAAAAAAATTGTTCTTCATTGCCACACGGGTATGAATGATAAGACGAGGAGAGGAGACAGAGAGGAGGTGATGAAGAAAGAAAGAAGGAAAAAAAATTATTGTTTTTATGTAAAAAAAAAGTAAATCTCTGCCCAAAAACCACTTATCTGCCTTCCGTATCGCATCATATTACCAGGACAACAATGCATGCGGAGCTATTACTACTACTACGCTTTTTTTTGCATCTTTAATTTAAAAAAGGGATATAATATTAACCCTATAATAAAATGCAGGTACAAAATGTAACATGATTCACTCATCGGTAGCAAGAGTAGTAGTAAATGTAGGTAAAAGGTAACATCACATCAGTCACTAAAATCCGCGTCATCATCATCAACGAAAAAAAGTGGTGGTGGTGGTTGAGATTCTGTATGAAATGGCTTAGTTTTTTTCTCGACCAAGTGCTTCTTTCTGAAGCGAATCGACTCCTAAAAGGGCAGAGAGAAATATAGGCAGTAAAAAAGGCATCCTTCTTATCATCATCGTCAAGTCAACAACAAACGCTGATGCTGCTCGCTAACTGCGCATCCCTCATCGTCATCATCAGCATCATTATTATTATTATTGCTTAATCCCTTTTCTACAACTGCAACTACTACACATTGTAGTATGTACAACAACTCATGACAGCAAAACGAGTATTAAGGGAAATGATCTGACTCTCTGACTATTACGGCGAGAGAGAAAGAGACTTGCCTTTTTTTCGTTCTGGTTTTGTGAGGACGACGACGAGGATGAGGATGCTGTAAAAAAAATTAAAACTTTCAGTTTAAATCCCCAGCCTTTAAATTAAAAAGGAACTCGGGCTAAAAGCTTGAAGGACACACAGCATGCAGCGTTCAGCGCTCTAGCAGAAAAAAAAAACTATAATGATAATTATGTCTACATACATGTTGTTATATAAAAATGAATGTACGTCATTGTCATGATGATGACGATGACGACGATGATGATCACTTGAACAGTACTATGTACTCAACTGACTGTTGATTAGTTGACTGATCTGTTAACTGCCAATGTTGTTGTATGTATGTATGCAAAATATATAACATTTTTTTTGGGGTAACGGGCGTTCATAACTTTTTACCCAACATAAATTCATACATTATATAATTGTACATGTTGCTATTGTCCCAAAAAAATGTATGGTCAACTCTGGCTCATGTATTCTAAGCATTTATTTCACAGCACGCTCTTTAGTGACATAAATGATGATAGAGGATTAAAATATAGGAGGCGCATCATAAAAATATATATATATGTATACTTTGTTGTGCAGCTTATTGCAATGCAGTCTGGCATTTTGCAGAGTTTGCTCTGAAAAGCCACACAATTAACAAGATCATCATCATCATCCAACGTCGTCGTCAATAGTAGCCCGGCTTTGACTGACTGACTATATGAAAATGAAGGAAGGATCGGACGGCATATTATTATTATTACTACCATTTTATGTAGGTTGTCGGTCGGTCGGTTGTACATGTGAAAACAACAGGAAATAGTATGAATTCTGCGAATTATTATTGCACATCATCCTATCCTATCCCGCCTGGGTCATTCGAACAGTTAACCCTAATTTTCGCTGTTGCTGCCGCGCTGATGGACTCAAAAGAGGATACGGCACACACTCACACAATCAGTTTTAGTTAAAAGTGAGTTCAGTAGCAATACTTTAAACAGCCTCCTCTCAACTAAACCGAATCCTCTACATTTATTATATCCAATTATCCAACCATGTTGTCTGACTGATGATCAAACGCTTACGTAAAGATAACACTTTTGTATAATACACCATGTAGCAAGAGAGAGAGAAAAAAAAACTAAATAAAATGTTAGCATCGTATTTTTTTTTAAATATATAAACCCAACTTATATATATTGCTGCATGAATGAATGAATTATTCCTAAAAAAAGGGGTTAAAAACCATTATAGTACATAATATGCTATAAAAATTTATATGAATTAATATACAGCTCTTCTGCGCTCATGAAAAAATTTTCTTAATTAAACATTAAACGTGGTAGTTGTAGAAAAGGTATGAGTGGTATGAATGAAATGGCCTCTCTGGCGTCAGTAATAAGAAAAAAAAATGAACATCAGTTTTAAAAATCATTGAAACGGTTTTTTTCTTTCTTTCTCTCTTTCTTTCAAGAGATTAATTTGTGTCCCGCATAACGTGGCTAAAAATACCTGCAGCCTCAACGGACAAACCAGTGTCCAGTGGTGGTATACTGATGAGATGACTGGCTAATTTTCTCAGTAATGTAATTCATCTGTGTAGAAATGAGTCAGTAGTGTGTGCCGTGCCTTTTCTTCTACCTACTCGCAAAAATATTGCGCTTGGAGGTATATATTTTTTTTGTGTAAACCTGTGGTGGGGTTAGCACTTGTCGCTTATCCAATGCCACTTTTCCTTGGTGCCATTTTACGTGGCAAAAAATATATAATTCCAGACAGGCACTCCAAAAGAATACATCATGACTTGCTTGCAAAAACAGAGGAGCAGCAGGAGGAGAAGCGGTGGAAATGATCAGAAGCTGCCCGGCCGGCAGCACTAAAAAATGCAAACCTCTCTGCAAAAAAATCATTATGAATTGATGATGGAGTTTGGTAGAAGCTTATTTTAGCCATCCACACGACGACTGGCGACGCGCGACGTGCCCATCTTTTATGATCATGCTCAACATTTTTCCATGTCTATATACATATTATGCAGTTTTTTGCACAAAAACGTTGGAAATTGGAAACTATGAAAAAAAAAGTTATGAAAAAAAACCATTTGCCATTTCAAGATTTTACGCCTGTCTGCACTCTACACCGCTGCACACGTGTAAAAATGAGATGGGGAATGGGGTAGGGATCTTTTCGTTGGGGGGGGGGGGGGGGCGGTCAGGAATTGGGGATTCAAGGTGGACGTACTACGACGGCGACGATGATTGAATTTACCATTTTTTTTATCTAATCGTTGCATTCACACTTGCATTTTATAGGAAATGACGGATCAAGTTTTTAGTGTGTGTGTGTGAGTGAACACAATTAACTAAATGCTTATTTTTGTCGAGACGAATTTTGCATTATTAGAACTGAGGCAATCACACAAGAAGGGTGTGTAGGTACATGATCTTTTTGGTGTAGTCATTAACTAAAAAAGTGCAATACTGGTTAATAAAGTAGGAAGTGTAAATACGTACGCATACAGAGTTTTTTTCACGACATGCACCAAAATCATATATAATGATTACATGATATGATACTTGTTAAATGGCAAACACACACATGGATGCATTAGTTGGTTGGAAGTTGGAATGCTGGCAAAATGACGCGACATCTTAATGATTTTTTTCTCTCTCTCTCTCTCTCTCTCTCTCGAAAAATGTCAAAATCTCTTTTTAATATGGTAAATCCAATTTACATAATATATATAGAAAACGAACACATTGTACAAATATGCCATCCCATTTCACATACTGACAATGATGATGACTGAATTAATATAATAATTATAATAGGAATAGTAGTAGTAATAGTCTTGATAATTATAAAATTCTATAATGAACGGATACAACCGACGTAGCGAACCCACTGATTGTGAGTTCAACTTGATCCACTCTGTAAATTATAAGGAAGCCGTTTGTGTATGTGTGTGTGTGTAATGTTCAAATTGTAGCCCATTTCGAAATGATTTTGGACTTAAAGACCGTCAGACAGGCAATGCGAAACCAGCAAGTCACTCAATAAATAAAATAATAATAATTATTATAAGCACAAAAGACTGGTTGGTTGCGTTAAAATGTTGCATGTCGTGCAGAATGCAGACTTTTTTTTCTGTACCCATTCAATATTTCTTGTAAAATGTTCATTCATTTCCTTGGCGTCAATATTTACTGTTTCGTTTTCATTAAGACGACGACGACGACGAAGATCATGGGAGACTGTTGAAGAAGAAGCCAAAGTAGTGGCCAGTGAGCGTATCGATGCATGTACAACATCATCACATCACACACACGTTATCTCTGATCTCACGTAGAAGAAACCCCAAAGTTTAGGCGACTACATGCGTTTTTAAACTTGTTGTTACTCTTTGATGACATTGACAATTCATATTAAAGAAGAGAGAAGAAGAAGAGGAAAAAAAAAGAATAATAATAATAAAAATTATAATTATGCCTCGTGTATCATCATTATCATTATATTATTATGTGTGTATTCTTCAGTATGGTACATTTTAATACGTAACGCATACTCCTACCTACCTACCTGTCTATCTATCTACCTATAATATACTCGCCACTACTACTACTGCACTAATGCTCGCACTAATACTACCATGGTTTTTTTTATCACAATAATAATGTGTGTAGCTCTGTATAGTGACTCTTTTGACTATAATCTTATTATTATTATTACGCTAAATTACGTAGCCCAACAAAGAAATCTGACAACTGAGCAAGTTTTTTTTTGTCTAGTAACATTTTTTTTTCTTTTCTTCTCTTCTTCTTCTTCTGGTGGTTAGTAGTGGTGGTGGCTACATATGAATATAAAATGCAGCGACAATGCATCATTCTATTGAAATCTGCGTAGAAAGTTTGATTAACTAAGGTGTGTTTTCTTGCGAAAGAGAGGTGTTGGTGTTGTACAAGTACAGCGTGGTCAAGACGGCGCCAAGGAACCCAAAAACTGCAGTATTACACTTCTTTGCGTGGTGCTGGCTGCTTTTTTTTGCTACACAATCAGAATCACGTCTTCGTCGTCGTCGTCTTCTTCTTATTCTCTCTCTTTACAAGTTTTGCTGATTTTCTTGGACGATTAGAGGCTATATAATATGCGATATGATGATGATGACTGCTGCTAAAGGTTTTGGTATAGAGTGTTTGCTGCTGCTACGGTGATAATGATGAATATTTACCTACCTACCTTTCGTCCTTTACCTTTTCTAGCTGACAATGACGATAAGGATATAGGCACATGAAAAATTCCTCTATTTTGGGTGTGACAAACTCGTTTACATTACACACACACACACACTCACTCACAAACATCGCCAGCCAATATTAAAGTACAATGTAGTCAGCGAAATTAGTTAATAGTTGGTCGTCGTCGTGTTGTAGGAGTTTTTTTAAAATACATGTATGTTGTTACTTGATTACTTACCACTACTGCTGCTTTTTACTGACTGCTACACCTGTTGACTCTTTTTTTACCAGCAGCAGACGACGACGATCATGATCGATCATCATGCGAATGGAATTGAACATCATGGAAATCTGTAGTATGTACCTAATTATTAATTATAATTGTACTCTTATGGTTGAAAAAAAGAATGTAGTTAAACTTGAAGAAATATTACAAATAAATAGTAAAGCTAGTTAATATGTATATATGAGTAGAAAAAATGTTGATGATGATGATTATGTTGACACTCGGCGTTTCTCATTGAATTCTGCGACGTCTTCGTTCATGCGTTCCAAATACTCCATGCAGGATTTCACAGTGTCGACAAGATGCGTGATGCTCCCTTGTTGCAGGTTTAGGAAGTCCTTAATCGTATCTAGTGCGGAGGGATCAACGGAATACTTAACTAGACCTCGGTTTTCAAGAGTGCTCTTGTGCAAGCGGACGTGAGACATTAGCTCGTTGAGACGACCACGAAAGTGCGTGGGAGAGTTTAACTGTTTGTCTAATTCTTGCATTTGCTTTCGGAGATTCTCCTCCTCGGGCTGGAGCGGGAAGCCTTGTTTGTGCAGGATTTGCAGGCGCACGATTGCCTGTAAACGAACAAACAAAAATAAGCAAATCGTTAAAAATGCATAAATATCAAACAACAGTAAGTTTTTACAAAAAGCAAAATAATATATCATACCGAAATAATTCTGTGCGTTAGAATGGTGTAGCGATGTCGGAGTTGCTGCAATTCAGCACTCATATTTGCGTGTCGATTGTGCAGGGTTCCTACTTCATCTCCAATCAGCCGAAGACGGTTCAGGTGTTGCTGATTCTCCTTCTGTTAATTTCATGAAAATTGAAAATGTAGTACCAATCCATCACAAAATGCCATAGCAATTTAATTGAACGCTATTTACATTTATGGATATTATGATTATTAATTACCTGTTGCGCTTCCAACCGACTTTTTAAGGCCTCAGGTCCCAACAACGGAATAGGGATCATGTTCTCGGGATCGGGATTGTCTTCCTGAGCCTTCTTCCACACTCTTGGATCCAGACCTATGTTTATAGTTAATCATAATAAAAAACCAAAATTATTTTAGATTAGTCCAATTCAACCAAATTGCGAACTAATCATATTTTTCAAATAAATAAATAAAATTACCTGCAGGGGCGTTATCCAAGTAGGCCTTGAGTTGCTCAGGACTTGGTCTGACCTTTGCGCAAATGCTAACAACGCCCAGATTATCCAACTGTGGTTTGAACTGAGGTTGGAGCAGCGCTGAGGCCAAGTCAGTGGCCAAAATCCGCCTTAGAGAAGTCCTATCGTCCGCGGTGAGAACAATCACAGTCATATCCTCGCTCAACGCTTTTGTGCCCGAGATTTTGAAGAATATGTTGGGTTTGGCCAACATGTTCTGCAGACTGGCGATAAGTTGCGTTTCCTCCTCGCAAACCTTTGTCTGTGGCTTTTTGATGTGGAGGACAACGCGCCCGTCCTCATTCGACTCAGTGTACATGAATGAATACACAACAGCCTTGAAACGATAGATCACATTTTTGTCATTGTAGCTGAGTGGAGGATTTGTCTGGTTGTAGTAGCCTTTTCCAGCACCCCAGCACGCTTGAACGTAGTTAAGATTAGCCAAAATTGAGTCCCTCTCGTCACCAAACTTGCAGCAGCCAAAGATTGACTGGTGAAAGGCTGCCTGCTCATCAATAGTGACTTGTTGCTGCTGCTGTTGTTGTTGCTGTTGCTGGAGCTGCAGAGCTTGCTGCTGATTCTGTTGGAATGAAAAGGAAGGGAATCCTCCAGTGCCGCCGGCTGGTTGAAAACTAGTTCCAAAAGAAGTGCCTCCACCAAATCCCCCTCCAGTTCCAAAAGCGGGAGCTGAAGTACTAGTCGCTGTAGGTTGAACTCCAAAAGCTGAACCAAAGGTCGGCTGAGTGGACGTCTGCTGTCCAAAACCACTAAACCCTCCAAACCCTGTGCTTGTAGTCCCTCCTCCAAATCCTCCAGTGGTCCCAAAAGCAGGAGCTGATGTACTAGGCGCTTGAGTTCCAAACGTTGACGTGCCAAATGTCGGCTGACTGATACTCTGTTGTTGTTGCGGCTGCTGCTGCCCAAACCCACTAAAACCCCCAAATCCTGTAGTACTCGTCCCCGTACCGAAACCCCCTCCACTGCCGAAAGTCTGAGTGGACGTTTGAGGCGCCGCAGCTCCAATCGGGGTTCCAAACGACGACGTGCCAAATGTCGGCTGGGAAGTTGTCGTCTGCCCAAAGCCACCAAATCCTCCAAACCCAGTCGTTGTAGCTCCGCCACCAAACGGCTGGCTCTGCTGTTGTTGCTGGGGCTGACCAAAGGGGAAAGACATCTTTACGCCTTCTCTTAACTGCTCCTCCTTTTATCTTCAATACTAACAATCAAACAAGCCAACAATTAACAAAACAAAATAATTAATTTTCCAAATAAAATGCGATTAATTGAACACATAAACTGTACAATTCCCTTCCTCCTCCTGATTTAACTTACCTCACTACTTTTTGTCACTCACACAAATTCTCACAGCCAATTTTTATCGCAGCTCACCTGTACCAACACGCAAATCAATTAAATGACTACTTTCGCAATTAATTAAAACAAGTTAACTTGCAATTAAATAATTAATCACACGACTGTGGGCAGTGAACACAACTGAAAAATCACAAGAGCAAAATCTCGGAGCCGTCTCTCGTCTACCACCACCACCGGTCATATGAATAACGTGTAGCTTGAGTATCAGTCACCCAGCTCGGCGCCCATTTTGTTCATAGTTTACCTCAGACTTTGGGGCATCGCGACACAATCTGTGTACATGCATCACCATCACCGTTTCTATTTTATCTGTGCTTCTCTATTTACCTTCATATCCCATCTCTCTGTCAACCAGGCAAATTGGCGCACAATTTTTTTCATAAGATTATCCAAGAGCTGGGGCAGAGTGAGACTTGTGTACGCCATACAAAAGTGAATGGCACCAATATCTGCGTTTTACTGAATACTCGTGTGTGTTTTTCCACTTGGGTTTTTGCAGCTGTGTATCAGCAGACGTATCAGCTGCCAGGTCCATGAAATTCGCACAAAACAGGACAACAGCAGCAGTAGTCTGGCACTTTGTTTCATTGTTTTTTTGGTTAATCTACTACTTAATTGCGTAGTTAGTTAGCGCAAAAATACTTTTTGGTTGTTTTTTTCTTTTCTTTTTTTTTGTTTCTTCATCGCGAAATGGGTAGCTGCAAATCAGTTGGAATTATCAACTTGGGTCGGCAAATTATCCTCCGACCGCCACCGCTTAAGAAACTGTTGGCGTCTTCGTCGGCGGCGTCATGTGTTGGTGGTGGCGGTGGATTTATAAGCCGTTGCTTCAACAGCGGTGGCGTCACCTCCTCCGACACTCTGAACGTGAGGAGGAAGAACATGGGTCTTTCTTTGGGACAACCCACCAGTGAATCTCACGCCGAGTTTTATAGGAATCCTGCAGAGGTAACTGGAAAACAATCTTATTTTTAAAAAAAGAGATATTAAAGTTAGTTGTGGGATTGGAAATTGATGGTGTGATGTTTGTTTTGTTTCTTGATAGATAATACCGGGGGTTTTTAAAGGGGAGTTCAGATCCCGACGCCAAACTTTATGTCACATTGTGTCGGAAATAGTGGCCAAGAATGCTCATCGAGGATCCGAGATAAATCACTTGGTAGTAATCCCAGCGTCAGCCAAGCGGTTCATGACTGAGAACATCCCGTACCCTTATCGTCAGAATTCAAATTTCTTCTACCTGAGCGGCAGCTACGACCCAGAGGCTTTCATTGTCCTGTGCATCACGCCCAAGGAGCAAATCCACACGTTGTTCTTGAGTGATCCGGATCCCATGTCGGATTTGTGGGACGGGCCTAAAACGAGTCCAAAGGCGGCAGTAGAGCACTTTGGCTTTGATCAAGCGTACCTCGCCTCGGAATTTGAGTCCTTCATGAACGACTTTGCGAAAAAGACAAATAGAAAAGTCAAGGTTTGGTGTGAGGACCGGAGTATAGTGGAAAAGTATCTGGATCCCTCGTTCGGGTTCGAGTTCAAAAACGCCGAGTCGCCCAAGGCGATCCTGGACACGCTCCGCATCATCAAGTCACCAGCGGAAATAGAGTTGATGCGCCAGTCGGCGCACATTGCCTCAGAAGCCTTTCAGCAAACCATCAGATTTTGCGCCGAGTCCTGCTCCCAGGGCGAGCCCATCAGCGAGCGTCAGATTTGGGCCAAGCTGGACTACGAGTGTCGCTTGCACGGCGCCGAGCGTTTAGCGTATCCTCCTGTTGTCGCTGCTGGAGATCGTGCCAATATAATCCATTACGTGTTCAACAGTAACAAGTGCGATCCCAACGATATGATTCTGGTGGACGCGGGTTGTGAGTTTTTTGGCTACTGTAGTGACATCACGCGCACGTGGCCCGTCGGCGGAAAGTTTAGCAATGACCATCACAGGGCGTTGTACGAAATGGTGCTCAAGTTGCAGACTGATCTTATCAAGCGCGTTGAACCAGGCATCTCCCTGGACGAGCTGTTTCGCGTCATGAGCGGCCATCTGGTTCAAGGTCTCGAAGAGCTCGGCATCATTCACAAAGGCAGCTTTAACAGCAGACGAGCTGGAAACAGTCACGAGATTGCACTAAGATTTTGCCCTCATCACGTCAGCCACTATCTGGGAATGGACGTGCACGACACATCCTCCATCGAGCGCAACGAGCCACTTGTTCCGGGAATGGTGGTCACTGTCGAGCCAGGCGTCTACCTCCGCAACTCTTCCAACCAGGAACCATTTCTCACCAAGGCAGGGAAAGAGTTTTGCGGCTTGGCCATCCGGATAGAGGATGACGTTCTTGTCACCCCAGACGGGAGTAACGTTCTCACGTCCAGTTGTCCAAAAACCATTCAAGACATTGAACACTGGGCCACCTGCGGACGTCAGCATAATAAATAAATAAATAATCTCTAGCAATATTCATCCTTACTTGCAGTGTTGTTGTTGTTGTGTGTTTTTTGGTCTACGTCGTCAATACAGTCGTTTTTATTCTCTGGATACTTGAAATTGTGATACCGATCGGTACGGTAATCGTGATTTAATTTATTTCTACAACGGAAGCCTCTTCGCTCACGGACAACAATTCGTTCTCAAGCAAAAAATAAACCGATGAGTGCACTTTTATTCTGGATTTTTATTCCATGATTATTTCATTGTGAAATTTTTAAGAAAATAATAAAAAAATATGCCATATTATTGTTTAATATATATATATCATGTTGTACCTACAGTTTACGCACTTTACTCATTTTCGATTAAACTCGAGAACGGTAAAAAAATATGCATATTATTTTTTAACATTATCAAATTAAGAAACATGTTTAATTTATCAGCGAAAGAATGCAAGAG
Source organism: Sinella curviseta (assembly GCA_004115045.4). NCBI lineage: Eukaryota > Metazoa > Arthropoda > Collembola > Entomobryomorpha > Entomobryidae > Sinella > Sinella curviseta. The sequence goes on along the minus strand of CM065489.1, from coordinate 40,815,355 downwards.
ACAAACATCCAAAAAATAAAAGCCATTTTTTAAATTAAAAACTCAAATCATATTTTTTTCTCAAATGTGTTATTCTTTATTTACAAGTTGTTGTATTACTAAATTACGATTATTATAATTATTTATATACGCACTTAAATCACTAGTGATGTCACACTAGCACCAGTAAACTCTTAATAATCACGTGTCTGGGAATCATCTCCACATCATCAAAAGAAAAGACAAAACAAAAATCACAACGCTATACTCCACTTATAATAATAATTATAATTATAATAACAAAAAAATTAATAATGAATGGAAAAGACTACTGCTGTAGAGAGCCACGTATATATTATTACACATTTAACGTCTAAAATTGACAAAACAGACATTTTGTAACGCAGATCATCCTCCCATCAGGCTAAAAAGGTATTATATATAGAGCAGTACTAATAGTAATGATAATAATTAGTGCTAATCCTATCCAGACATCTTCTCAGCATCATCATAATAATAAGTTAGCATACTTGACACGGCCAGAGCTTTCAAGAGAGAGATAGAAATTTTTTTTTGTCCAAGTTTTGGCAAAGCAACCCTACCTATTATTTAAACATGTTATAATTATTATTTGTTCTCGCTCGCTCTTGATAAAAAGTGAGTTTCAACTAACAACCATGAGTACATTTTATCATTATTACAATAATAATTAAGTATAGTCTAATATGTACAATGATGATAGTTTCAACTTTTTATTATTTGTATTAAAACTAACTTGACATTTTTAGTAGCATCTTATCATACCCACCACACAACACCATCTTATCATACGTGTACTAGCTGACTGACAAAAAATAATATGTACGTATTTAAATACAGGTAAAATAAAGTTAACTTTACATTTTACATAATATATGTATATTATATTACATTACAAAAAAGGCTAAAAATTAAACTCCCGTCCAAATGTCCAAATCAACCGCAGCAGCAACAGCAGACGCAAAATATATAGCGGTCAGATAAAACCAAAATGTTTGCCATTTCTCCATCGTCATTATCCTCGTCGTTATCTCATCTCCATCATCATGGTCGTATATATACATCCATTAATTTAATTGAATATCGATCCAGTTAAATAAAGTTAGTTAGGTAGCGGCGCTGGTGCTGCTGCTGCGGTGGTAAAAAAAAATGGTGAGGTCGATCTGGTCTGGTCGTCGTCGTCGCCGCCACGCCAATTTCTCAACTTATTTTTTTCTCTCTTTTTAATAGTAGCTGCTATTTGTTTAAATGTATGGTTTTAGTAAATGTACCTAAAAATAATTGTTGGTATATGGGATTCACCACTCTAACTTCTCGGGATACTGGCCAGAGAGGCAGGCAACGCAGTGGCCAATTTTTTTGGGATCTTTTTCTCGAATTGAGTATGTCACCGCACTGATAAGCCCTTCGATTGAGAGATGAACCAGACTGTCGGCCCCTGTTTTACAGAGAAAAGAGAGAGATATAGACAACAATGCTATTAGTGAGAAATGAGAGGTCATGGTAATTTGGCCTTAGTACATATATTTTTATGGGATTTTTCTTTTTAAAAAAAGATAAGACGACGTACCAACGGCATCGGCCAACTGATGAGGATCCAGTTTGTTGGCAATGAGCTCTTCGCGTGTTGGAATGTTGATGCCCATGTAACAGGGATATTTGATTGGGGGAGAGGCGACACGAATGTGAACCTACGGGAACGCGGGGAAACAAAGAGAACATAAAATATATATAGAACTTTGACTGATAACTTTTTTCATACGTAATTATCTAGCAATTAAAAGAGTTTTTTTACTTCTTTGGCACCGGCATCCCGCAGCAGTTTAATAATAGGTCCAATAGTGTTCCCCCTCACGATGGAGTCATCGATGAGCACAATCTTCTTGCCAAACACGTTGTCCATCAAAGCACCAAACTTTTTGGCCACGCCAAGCTGGCGAAGTCGAGTGGATGGCTGGATGAATGTTCTGCCGACGTAGCGGTTTTTGCAGAGGACCTCGGCAAATTGGATTCCAGACTGGCGGGCGTAGCCGTGCGCTGCCGCTGTGCCCGACTCGGGCACGGAGCTCACAATGTCCGCGTCACAAGGGGCTTCCTTGGCAAGTTCCCGACCGCACTGCATTCGCACTGAATATACAACTTGTCCTGTAAAAACAAAGACATAATGAATTACTTGTCTGAAAAAAACTTACTTAATAAAATCATCTCTATATAATAATCAACACGACTTACCTTCAAAAATGGAGTCGGGCCTGGCGAAGTAGACGTATTCGAAAATGCAAAAGGCCGGAAGACGATCCTCTGGCCTTTCCACAATTCCAATACTTTTGACGCCGTGCTTGGTCAGCTCCACAATCTCGCCCGGCTCCACCTCTCTCAGATAACGTGCACCGATGGACAAGAAGCCAGAGGACTCGGACGAGATAACCCAGCCTTCGCAGTACTCGTCACTCTCCACCCCGTTAATATGCTTGAAGCTGAGCCGCTTGGTAACTGGGACGAGTTTGCCGAGACAGAGAGGTCGGTTCCCGTACGGATCCCGCACCCCGTAAATACGGTCTTGGTACATGAGGACAAGCGAGTAGGAGAGAGGGGACAGCTTCATCACGTGCTTGATTCTCGCAGGCCAGTTGGGACCCTCGTGCTCCGATTCCGGGGGATTCAGACACAGCGCTTGGGTGATCAGCTCAGAGTCGGACTGCGTTGACAATCCCAGACCTCTGTCCAGCACCTGTGAAAAAATGAACAAATAGTTAGCATACTTCATCACAATGTAAAGCTAATTACAACAATTAGGTCACAAGTGTCTCCTTCGCACCTTCTTTCTAAGGGACTCTGCGTTGACAAGTTCACCGTTATGCGCCACGGCCAAGGCACCATGCTGCGTGTGCACCACGAACGGTTGGCAGTTGAGAGCTTCGGAGGCGGCCGATGTGGAGTATCTCGTGTGGCCGATTCCCAGGTTGCCCCTGATCCTGTTCATGGTGGTGTCGTCAAAGACATGGGAGACGAGACCCATTCCTTTGTGCATGGAAAACTTTTTCGTGTCTTCGCCCTTGGACGTGACGATCCCAGCACTCTCTTGACCCCTTCAAAAATAACCATTGTATATTTACTTTCCTTTCATCTCTCTGTATTTACTCAAGATAGATTACTATACTGCTTAGTGTTGTGACAATGAACGATAATATGGACCAGCCCAATAGGCCAAAGTACTCAGTGACCAGGAGGATCACGTGCACATCATCATTGAGAAAAATGCAATTATCACAAAAGGAAATATTTCATTACTGGCCACTAATACGTAACAAGTATTTATCATCATCATTTATGCCAGCCCATGTGCTGCTAGGGAGATTTCTACGCGCACCACATTTTCTACTTTTCATTCAAGTCTGCGCTCATGTTTTTTAATCGCCTCACAGGAATGTATTTCTTTTTATGTAATAATTTAATCCGTTCAGATAATTTTCCACTGTTCCAACCATTAAGTAACGAGAGGGATTTGGGAAATTAAAGAAGAATAAATCTTGCGTGTTGGTAACAAAAACGAAAAACGGCAGACCACACACACATGTGCGATGTACTCAAGCTAATTTTCACTGACCTATAGTCTTAATTCTTAATCCGAGATGTAACAATGTTCAATAGCCACCTATTTTTTTGCATGCATCCCGAAAGAAACCTTCCCAATTGTCACACCAATCATTTCATTTGTAATTTGCCAATTAAAAGTACCTGTGCTGAAGGGCGACGAGCCCGAGGCAAATGATTTGCGCCACGTCAATCTGCGTGGGCCACTCTCCAGCGCCGATACATCCAAAGACGCCGCAGTTGTGAGTGATGCCCGCTTCCTCATTGTTTGGCACAAGCGCAGTGGTGGCTTCCGCAGCCCCGCTCTCCTGCTTGTCCTTGTCCATCCTTTTATTATTATCTTCTGCGGCGCTTACGCAACGGTCCCTGTCACCACAGCAGTCGTCGTCCTACGATTATTATTACAGTCCAACAAATTATAAAACAATAACAGCCTTCAAAATAAAAATGCCAACAATTTAAAATCCTTTCCAACTGCACATTATGATCTTCGTGGCACACGCACCTATATACAGCCACAAGCGCATACACGCGCTCAAAAATCTGCCAAATAAAATGATTTCCAACTTACGCTCAAGATTTTTTTTATACTGCTCCTTCAAGCCCTACTACCCTCCTAACTTGCAGTATAAATTTTTAAACAATGTCACTAAATTTTTTGAGGAAGGAATTAAAAAGAAAAGAAAGCACGTGAATAAAAAAAAATCTTTTTTTAGTAGGTTAAAAAAAATTGTCAAGAAAAAACTCTCTACACACTCATATTTCTCTCGGAGCAAAATGTAAACTAGATAAAGTATAAAGAATTGACTGAAGGTTGATGGCTCAGTGAGAAAAAATGCTCTCCGTCTATCCGTCGTCTTTACTTCCAGTTTGGAGTAGCACAGCCCTCACACACACTCTCTCTCTGTACCCTATATACTACCAATGCAAACGTAATAATAAAAAAAAATCATATATAACAACATGCATCCCAAAAAAAATCGTCCTCTTTTTTTTAACTATAATAATAACTGTAACACATCATCATCATCATCGTATTCGTCATGAGTATCAGTATCATCGCAGCAGCATATATTATCGTCCAATCCCCAACCGTACCTTCATTGGAACATGGAACACGGCGATGATAACAAAAAATCTCTCTCTTTCCATGAGAGAGAGAGAGATATGAAGAAAGAAGAGATGTCGAAAAGAAATCTTGAGTTAAGACAAGAAATATACCTAATATGATGATAAGGATGATGATGACATGACAAGCAGGATATTACTTCTTATGGTATACATGTGTGCCTCTGCAATTGCTCTCTGCTTCTTTCTTAATCCATCGTCTTTGGCAGAGGAGATGGCACAAGATGATGATAATTATTTTTTTAGCGGATTGCATACAAAAAAATCTATCTACTAACTGCTATCATAGCATTTTGCTATAATATCCAGGATTGAAATAGGTAGTACGATGGATCATCATCGCGACTGTGTGTCAGATTTATAATCCTTTTTATTTCTTCTTTCCTTGCCATTAAAAAATGTTAAGCGTGCATGTATGAAAAGGATTAACAATTTTTTTTTATTAATTAAAAAATATATATATAAAACTGGGGACTTCTTCTTCTTCATGTATCCATCATCATGGTAATGTATTTGTAGATCTATTCAATTGATACACGGCAAAACCAACAACTACTTTTTTAAAGACAAGGCCTACAACAACTCTACCTATTCGCCTAAAGCACATATTCAGGGAGGAGGAGGTAGGTGTACTACACAACTTGTTAGTAATAAATTTAATAATGATCAGAATAATATGCAATATAGGTAATCATTATATTCCATTTGTAACATTATATAACCCCACCAATCATCAATCAGATTTTATTGACTGGTACAGAGCATGGTACTGGTATATGCATTCATACTGAAAAAATGTTAAAGTTCTGGCCAAAAAAAATCCATACAAAAAAATGATGAAAATTTTAACATTGGTAACTTAAAAATGTGAGTTTTTACATTTAACATGCGCTAAACTTGTGGCTCATTCATCCCTGCGCCGTTCGAAGTTCACGTCAGATGAACAAGACGAAAAATGAGCTGCTGCGGGCTGTCCCAAACCAAAAAGGTGTAAAATAAGAAGCTCTTTATTTTATTGACTTTTTTTTTCTTGTATGCAGAAAAAAAAATGACAAAGTATTGAATTTCATTACATATTTAACTACGCACACCGGTTTTTTTTAAAGAATCTGCTGAAGATGAACCAGTCCAGTATATAATAATAAGTTGCACTTTTTTTAACTGCAAACTTGTCATCAAAACGCATATACATTAATGTAAAAGGAAAGTGATGCTGTTTTAACAGTTAACTTTTTAATGGCAATTGTTATTATATCATGTCGTTGTCTGATCAGTTGAAAATGAAATGAAACGAGAATGTGGTTAAATGTATGGGCATATATTATTATTTTAGTGATGAAGCTGTAGTAGCCAGACATTTCAGCCTTTTTCCAGCGTCTCTTTTTCTATGATAGCGTTTAAATAAATGAAGTATTTTGTCTGATTATTATTATTACTAGTTAGTGTACATGCTTATTCAGATGATAATCTTTGCTGACGGTTCTACTATGCTGGGCACAACAACAACGAGAAATGTTAGAGCTGACCAGATTTGACCGGTTATTTTTTTTCGATTGACGAAAAGAAGAAGAAGAAAATAATAATATCTTACGAAACTTCATGGTTTCCTTGCATTCATATTGATTCTCTCTGCCTTTCCATCATAAAATATATATCAGGTTACTTATTCATTATTAGTAAACCGTGATGGAAATATGAGCTGCTGTGCGCGGCGAGCTTGTGGGCTTCTTTTCAGGTACCATATTACCGTATTTAAGCAACCAATCATGGTTATCATGGTGCAGAGAAATTATGGGCAAGTCACAGTCAGGGAAGGGCTGCCCTTATCTCTTTTATTAATATATATATATTTTTTTTAAATAACGATAATGTTGTTAGTCAGCCGTACTACACCACACACAGACTAAAATTAGCCAATAAAAATAATTAGAAAGAAAAAAAATATATATGAGAACTTTGATTCTTTAGCGCAGGTTGTCTGTGACGATAAAAATGTGGAACCGCACTAACTAGCGTCGTTCTATTTTTAATCATGGGTTAAATTGAATAAAGTGGTTAAAAGGAAACAAAAAAAAACCGGCCTACTGAACCTTTTTTTCTTGTAACCCTTTTCATATGAATACCGAATAGCCAAACATTAGTCATTCCTACAGCAGATTACAATGCAAAGTAAGCCGAGGTGCTTATCAGTTCCAAGAAGCCACAGTTTTGTGGCCCCTAAAAAACCCCAACTTGAAGACCTGGCCCCCTACATTCCATATCCCGTAATAAGCTTAATACTTTAACTTTTTAATTGTCTTCATTTAGGCAGATATTTTAATGGAAGATGGCTACACTAACTATGTATTAGGACTTTTTATGCAATCTTCCTAAAAACTGCTTAGGTAGCTGGGAAAAGGTCTAAAAGTCGGGAAAAGTACGATCATGATGATAACCATCGTGCCATATATCGGGTATTTTTCCAGGCCGAATAAGTCGGAATAAAATGACAGACGCTATCAATCTCATCATCGTCGCCTCTCTCTCTCTCTCTCTCTTATCGAATCTCGAATATCTTTCCCACTGCATATGTTGTTCCATGCATCTCTCATCATGACGTGAGGAAGAGAGAAGCACCTTCTTGTTTTAGCTAACAGATAATCTTGCCGATTTCATTCAAACCTGCGCTATAAGGTTCACAAGTTCAAGATTAACCAGTTTACTAAAAAAAATCTACTTACATTAGATTACTGCCACACCATTCCTCTCTTTTCCCCATTTCCCTACTACACACCCACACACGGCAATCAATAATTATTTCGTAAAAAAACATGATTTAGGGAAAATCACGGAAATTTTTTAAATGGGATTTTTTATAAAGTTAAAGTACAAATTATATTGGATGTACCTATGTATATAACATGTACAATAATTATCTGGTAGGCTTTTTTTGGGGGGAGCGGTCTACGTGACTGTTGTTTTTATGGGTCATTACTAGGGTCACCCGGAAATTGTGCTGCTGTACCGGATATTGCGCTTATACTAACCCATGAAGAATTAAAGCAATGTAAAGATGATTAACCCTGTTTTTTTATCTTTTAATAAAGGTAGAAAAAGCAACCTATATAAATTTGCACCAATCATTTTGTATTATCTGTGTGCAAAGGAGTTGGGTTTGTGATTTGTGACGATCACGACGACCACACACATCTTTCACGACTGGACGAGATGATGGGTTGGGTAGGGGGATTAGGAGATTATCAGAAGGAAATCCTCAACAAAAAAAACAGGGGATATATTTTTTTTTTGGTGTTACTAGTTGCTGTAATAACGCTCTGCGAGAAAGGCGAAAGATGACAGTTGACGACGTAACGTAACATATTCTCAACTTATCTGCAATATGTCGTATGATAAGACGAATGGAGAAATGTGGAAAATGGCTTGCTTGCATATTGCCTGCAATCCCCACCCGCGACACACCACTCAACTTGAAACAACGCGTGGCAGATGATGATGATGATGATGACCAGAGGATAATTTATATGTAATTCAAAAAAATGTAAAACTATTTGTATCTGGTATGATCATTAAAATATTTTTGTGTCGTTCCTTTATAAATCCATTCATTCTGAATAGAAGCAGTTTGATTTCTGGCAATAGCAAAGCAAAAAAATATATATATAAACATATACATCGTTCTATCATGACCAGTTATTTTCCGCCCCTTTCTACCCCTTCTTTTCACCAATCACAGGCTCGCAGATAATTATTGGTTATATATTTATCTATCTATCATTATTATTATAGTAATACCGTAAATATATTTTTTTTTATAAAGAAGAAACATGCCCAACAATAAATTAATCTTGCTGACCTGAATACCAAGACATGGGATGATGCTGATTGAAGAGTTGGAAACAAAGCATTTTTGGATGTGAGTGCAAATGGCAGTTTAAAAAAGAATCTTGAACTTATTTTTATCAATTAATGTACTTAATCATATTTTCATCTTATCTCTGCATAATTTACATAAACACATAATCTATTGCTTAGACATCGGACGATCATTGTGTGTCGACGAATCGTAAACATTTTTCTCTCTCTTCCATTCATAATCATTAATCATCTTTTTACAAATCACAATAACAAGTAGGTATATAATATAAATAATGAATCGTGTCATTATAATTTTCTGCTGGATCTGGTCCTGCCTTTCCCCTTCTTATCTTCACGCCATTCCACCATCCGCCGCTTTAAAAAAAAAGTACTGACATGACAGAAAAGTGTGTGTGTGTGTGTGTGTGCGTCAAATACATGAAAAAAGAATGTCACCCGAAAAGTAACAGTCGCTGGCTCGAGATGAGCAATAAGAAGATGTGTAAGGAGGTGTTGCGAAACTGTGTTATCTCGAGATCAAGATAAATCAGGAGTGACCACCACCAAGATAAGAGGAAACGAGTAAACAAGCTTTTGCATAATAATTTTTTTGTAACGCGAGAGAGATCCGCCTTAGCAACTCTCCAATCCAGTCAGATAAATTAGGAGGCGTGTATCATCACCACCCCAAATGTCACAGAATCGTCAACAGAATTAGTATTAACTACAGCAGCGCTTCGTCCCTTTTCTGAATTTCGTTGGATGCGACAAGCGAAAAAAATTTTTTTTGACGTATATATAAAGTCGTTAGATTAGATATTAAAAAATGTATTTTATATAAGCCGAAATACTTTTAATACATCCATCCCATTTTATTATGCAGCATAATTATAAATTATACTAATCTTATCAACCACTAAAAGGAGAAATATGTCACATGGCACGTCACTAATTTTGTTATTTTTTCTCTGCTCATTTCCCATTACTTGGCTAAAATAATTTCTGAGAGGATTTGATAGCGGAATTGGCGTGTCATGCAAAAAAAATGTCACTGGGCGTGTATAACGGTGCTAATGCCACTGTAATTTTTACATAACCCGCTATTCTTATGTAAAATGTGCTGCTTATCATTAAAGATGGTACATACCGACGGAGAGTCTCCTCTGGATAAGCTGCTGCTGCTGCTGGTTCCTGCTTTCACTAAAACTGGTGCTTGCTCATCGGCCGATAAGGCTTGTTCTCTTGAAGACGATGACGCAGTCTCCATTTTTTAACAAATTTGCTGGACAATGGAATGTGACCCGGCACTATGGAATGTTATATGCAACCACACACACGCGAAACTTTTTGACGCTACGCTAAAATTCATCACAAAAACACAAATCACGTCATCTTCATCACACTCACTCTTTGAAATGATACAGAATCATATTCCACGCACAACCGAGTCTCGTCGTCGTCGTCGTCTCCACAAATGTTTGAGAATTGGAATGGAAACTCATCGAAAATGTTGGCATTTATATAAAAATAATTATGATGTTTGAAGAAAGAAAAATTTCACACCGAAAACCGCTCACATTGAATAAAAAAATTGCCTCAAAAAGGACGCTATATAATAGCCAGCGTCAGAGAGAGAGAGAGTAAATCTGAAGCAAAAATGCAGACGTTGTTGGTGACGGCGTGTAATGTGTGTAATCGTGAAAGGTTATCGACAAAGTAGCAGCCAGGAAGAAGGAATCATTTTCGGTGGGTCAAGCTTCGCTCCTCATGTCTTTGTAGCCGTCGCGTCGTCTTGGTCGTCGTCTTGAGTTTTGTTGTGTGATGATAAATCCTTTTTATTATTATACTCATTCAGGTATACCATTAAAGTGCTGCCGTGATAAATGATAATCGATATACGACTATATAGTAACGTGTGTGTTTTGTGTGTGTGTGTGCTCTCTGTTCTTGGTTCTCTAAGGTTGACTGCCCACTGGCTACTAAGCCGCCTAATGAAATTAGCTGACTGACCTGTAATAGTAAAGATTCTTACTGATTCTTATTCTTACTGAAGCAGGAGTCGCAGAGTAGTAGCATCAGAGCTTACATTTTTTTTGACTATGGCCAGAAGAGCGTGCAGAGAAAATGCAGAGAAGAGCATTATTAATTTTTTTTTCATTATGACAACCAGAGAGTCACGTCAAAGGAAGACCTGAAATTTCTTCTCATCGTCTACATACCAAACCCACCTAATATCTCATGTTTTTTGGGCCACCAAAAAAAACGCTGATGAATGACAATTTTGGGTACTCTGTACAAAGTATACACCTGCATGCACACATGCATTTTTTTGGGCTTGGATAAGACAAAATATGTTATCATCCTCTCATTGACGTGGTGGTCCTGAAATTATTTAAATTTTTTTTGTAACAGTAAGTACAACAGGGATGATTACTAGCCACGGGAAAGTTCTGCAGCAGAAAAAAAATCACTTGCAGTTCCTCGGGATAATTTATTCTGGATATTTTCAAAACTGCGTTTGATCTCCGGTCTAGAGCCGGTTCATTTCGGATGTTGATCTCATCATTGATGGTATAATCATCAAGTTGTTTTGCTAATTAACTAAATATTTGATGATGACGACGCGGACAATGGTCGCTTTTGAAAACTAAATGATGATGATATCGTGAGCATTATGAATTTTGTGTGGATTAATAATACATATTACTTTTAGTTTAATCACCATCATTTTTATTTGATTATTAACTTTTTGATAAAATAAAGTAATTAAATGATAGCGTACTGTAACATAGTGCATTTGATTTCTCCGTTCATTTTTCTCGAATCCCACACAATCAGTCAGAAAGAATGAATGATCAATTTCCGTCGTAAGGGGAAACAAAGCAGGTCATTGTTTTCAAGGAAATACTCTGGAAAGCAAACACGTGTGTGAACCGAACGATAATTGATTATTAATGCAGTTCACATTAACCACATTCAAGTTTATTTTCGACGTTATTTTTATAATGAAAGTAAAAAAACGGTAATTAATCAAGTGCATTTTTATTGACTTTACATATTTTTTTAAATCAGACCAACAATCCGGTTCTGTCTCATTAAAAATGCTTTTTTTTCTTCAAAAATCAAAGTCCTTCGATTACAAATGCATACAAGGTTCATCTATTGTAACGTTGACCCACTTAATTGGGATATGAAATGGTGTATGGCAGTGGTCCATGTCGGATTCCAGAGAGATGAGAATTTTCCAGTGGATGATTCCTGATTTTGATAAAAGCGAGGCTAAGAATAGATTCTGGAATCTGGAATTCATGTGATAATATATTTGTAAACACTGGTCTCCGAAGTCTTCATGTGAACTGACCAATTAGTCAACATAGTATACTGGGATTCGTAGAGGAGGTTTTTACCAGTTCCCAACCTAGCCTAAGAAGCCATACAAAACTACTGCTGCAATTCCAGCTCATTAGACAGGACGTGTTTAAGGGAAAACTCGTAAAAAGAATAATGTCACTTGTATGTCAATTATAGCATGGCTTTAATCGTCACTGTTTTGTGAATGAGTATAAAGGAAGTGATGTCAATTTCAGGTATTTACCAAGCAGGCAGGATGATATCCGTATGAAATTATCGTTCCAACAGATTCTTGACAAATTCAACATTCATTCAACAAGCCGTTGAAGAAAAAATAAAAATGAATGTTTTAAGCTTAAAATATAGTTTACCCCGAAGTACTTGAAATGTCACTTTTTAGAGTTTTTTTTCTTCCTGCTTGAAATAGAAAAAAAATGAGGCATTACTGGATTATCTCTTGTTAAAAATAAGTAAATACACAAAAATATTATATTATGAGTCAATACTGTATTCCCATTACCATGTTTAAATACGTCAAGTAAGTACCTTTCTACTTTTTTACTTTATGCTCAAAAGTGAGCTGGAGGAGCATAAAATGTTTGAAGTGCATTACACACAAAAAACTGCCCTTATAAATGTGATTAGTAAACTGGAACAAGAACGCAGTAAAGATTTTGCATGTGATCGATGGGTAGCAGGAGAAGAAGAAGAAAGAAAGAGAAAAGATAATAATTAGCTTAAAGTGTCAAGAAGTGAGCTGCTATCAGTCATGTCATCGTACATATAATACATACTTTAAAAATACATGCGTTCTTTATTACAATTAGATAAAAGAAGAAAAAGAACATTTTGAACTTTCTGACGTCATCCTCCTCATGAATGGCGATAGATAACGGGGAACAAGCCTCGCTTTTGTAATTACGACCACAAGTGACAAAACTGCTCACATTACAACAAAACAGCTCTAAATGCTCATTTCATCTTACAAGAAGTATTCTTTTGTAATTATCGTCAAGTAAATGGCGTCAACGTCGAGAGAACATGAAAGCAGCGATATTGCTCGGTTATCTGATTTCTCTGAAATTGTCTTTACTCCTACAACACAACATTCCTCTCGTTACATAACAATAACTTGTCATTTACAAACGGATATATCAAATATAAGTGCGTCATGTGATGTCATGTCATTTGTTAATGCATCTGCTGCTAAAATAAGAAGCACATAATTAAGTTCCAAACATGTTTTCCATTCTCTCAATTAACTTATAAAGGAAAAGCAGAAGAAAGGGATTTTATCAGGAATGGATTTATTTATGACAAACAACAGAGTGGGCAGCTGCTGCGAGTTATTTCCCAAAAATTTTAATTACTCCCAGATATTTCCGCTTTTATCTGGTATATAAAGTGTGTGGCTTGGCATGACCTCACTTTATTTTTTCTCCAGTTGCGTTTTTATCATTTGGGGCATGTCCATGAAGTCTTGCCCTTAATTTTTGTCATTATGTATTGTAAAAATAATATGTTGTTGTCATCATGATGCGTCATTCTTCAGTCAACGTCATATGTCAGCGTCAGAAATATGAACACTTTTTTTTTCTTTCTTTGTTGCATTCTTGGCCTTTTGATGTACAAAAACCACGCATTACAAGTTAAAAGGCTATTGAGTTCGTACATTTTCAATTGTTAGTCAGCCTCATCATCAAGACAAGACAGGTTTGTCAAGTGTCAGTGCAGTCGTTGACCATTGTCCATACACATATGCATACAAGTTTATTTTTAAACACTTTTTTCAGACTAAAAAAATCCTAATCCTTTTTACACCTTTCAAAAAATTTGCGTATTGGTCATACTTGGAATTACCCAACCCTTTAAAATCCACACATGAAAACGTGTCCATAAAAACCGTGCTTTTCACTCACTTGATTTTTACATAAATTCCTTGACTTGCAGTTTTTACGAGTCCTTCCTTTTGCACATTCATTTTAAATCAGCGACCGAGACTACCTGAAAAAAAAATCCTGGCAGCTTTTTTTTTTGCTGTAACTTTTCTCCGATAAACGTGAATTCAAGGTTGCCTTACAGGTTTAGCAAATATAAAAAAAATGGAGATGGGGACAGTGAGGCAAGAAGCACGTTAAAAATAACGTGACCACCACACCACCAAATAATTACAACTTTTCTTCTTGTTCGTCTGGCTAGACAAAAGTCAGACGATTTTTACTACGGCATGGTCATAAAGTAACGACATGACTTGCTGTAGTTGTCGAGAGTTATGCTTTTTTTTGAAGGTTGCTAGTCGGTTGGGACGATATAGGTAGTCATAATGATTATAGGAAACGGCACAAGCTAAAAAATAATATGATATGATATAATATTCATAAACGATAACGACGATATGCAAGTGATGGCGACGTTACGACAATCATGAGTTATTACTAACGTGCTTTCTTGCACTGCCAGGTAGAAAATGATGTTGTACTTGCGTTGCAAACGCATCTCTATAATCTCAAGATGAACAAAAAATTTGAAATAATTATTCATAAAAATTGGATAGGACGGATTTGAGAATCCTGACGTCTATTGCTCCTTACCATTTCTGAGAAACTGCAAACAAGTGTCAGTTTTTTTTTTAAATATTTGGAAAGCAGTTTTTCAACATTTTCCTTTAATAACAATTAAATTCCGTGTAAAAAAGATTTAATTATTATTTATGAACAAGTGCGTCGCAGTAACAAAAAGCAGCAGCAACAGCAGAAAGAAACATTTTATGTATGAATGTAATAAGCTATTATACAACTTTTAAAGAAAAACTGATCAGATGATGCGAATAAATTTTGCATGCAAATCTGTTTTAATGTGACCAATTATCAGGAATTTTTTGCGAGGATCGTGTGAGAGAGGTGTAGATGAACTGCATCTCTGAAAGAATGAAAGGGTCAGTGGTGTGTGGTGTCCACTCTTTCTACGCATAATATATTTTCTACGTAATTTTTTAATGGCAATGGACTACATCTGTAATTAACCAAGTTGCCATTTTGGAAAGCTCCTCCTCTAAACATTAATTATGAGCAATGTCCTGTCGTATGAGCAATCAAAATTGCAGCAATATTCAATCGTCATGGATTTTGCTTCACAAGTTTTGTAAAATTTGTCATTAAGAAACAATTTGTTTTTTTTTTCTCCAGAAAGCAAAAACAATATTCCATCAGATTAACTAACTTGTGTGCACAAATTAAAAAAATATGATGTCAAATAATGATCCGTTTCACTGGACCATCTATTACCAACTGAGCTGATGCCATCTCTTGTTGCCCCAACCATGTCTAAAATGATCTTTCTTGACCTTTTTTTTCTTGACATCTGTCACGGGATCCTTTTTCAACATTTCCTCCTCTCCATAATCCTGCTCTGGTTGACTTTAATGAGCTTGTCTACTCCAGGGATTACGATCCTGCCAAATAATGAAACGTGCTATAATTCGCTAGTGCATCAATCCATACCACACCACGACAAGAATTTGATGAATACTATCTATCTAGAATACTCACTAGAGAATTTAAAATTACTATTCAGCTAACTATCCAAAAAAAAAACAAGTTTCATGTGTCATCTCTCTATTCAAAAAAATTATGCAACATGAGCACATAATCACATAACTGGAGGGAATGAGTTGTGAAACTCTGGCCGTATTATTTAAATGTGGACTATCGTCCAGTTGATGATGATGAATGGTTGTTCAGTTTTTTATCTTCAAGATACACTAGATTCTTAATCAATCTACTACTAATCCTTAAAGATATTGTATTCAAGAGTTTTGATTGAGATGACAACTTTTGGTCAATGGCCATGAAAGGTCATCCATCATCATCTTCGTCTAAAAATCCATTTATTCCGAAAAATATATTTTTTTGACCAACCAACGTCGTCGTCGTCCTAGACTATTTCTGTTTGAATGGGACACGTGGAGCGTAGAAAAAATGACAGTTGGTACATAGTCGTAATAATAATGCAATATTTTAACGGAGTTACATACAATTAGAAAATTAGTTTCAGTTAAAGCTTGATAACATTTCTCTGGTACAGAGATTTTAATTACGATTTAGCATTTTATTGTCTTGATCATTATTTGTTTTATTATCAGCAACATTAAATTAAATATTTTTGTGGCGTGTAGCAATTAATGTGATGAAGACCTTCAGTTTATTTTACGCATGTCATTTTAATGTCGACGTCGTCGTCGTCTCTGTTCTTCTCTTCATCTTGTTCTCTGGATATGCGAGAGAGGAGTTAAGTGAACTCGTGTACACATTTTGTAATATAATATGTGTGGTACACATCGGGTCAAGGTCTTTTCTCCCAAAAGATAAATCCACTCTCAAGGGCGACAAGATGGAAAAATTCTGGCTTCTTTTATGGAACTCACTTTCGTCCAGTCCAGAGCATCATTTACAGAGTTAACGTCATATATATAATATTATATGGGCTTAGTAAATGGGATGTCTTGTAAATTGGACTAATATGAACTATACAAGGATATTTGTCCAGAGATCAAGAGCGCTCCTGCAAAAGAATACATTTACAACTTGCTACACACACACACAGGCACCTTACCTTGGTTTTCAGAGAAACAACGAAATCCAGTTCATTATAACAATTTTAATCATGATCAATAACCGTCGTACGTAGTAAGGGGATCTAATTCAACGTTAATAATACGCAATCTCAAGTTGCCCCTTCCGAAAAAATACCAAAACTTCTCACTCGACAGAATAATAATTGCTTCCAGATTTACTACTTACATTTCTCGTGAGGAATCATGATCACCTTCGAGAGAGAGTATCTAACCTAGCAGCTTATCCAGCTGAAGAAGATGAGCACATTTTTAGGAAAAAGTTGGCACGTAAATATGGTATGCGTATATATTATGCAAAATAAGCTACGTAAGTGCAAGGTCATCAACAATTCTCCAGATTCCCCTGAGCATTTTTTTACACACTGGCCAAACCGGTAATTAAACCTGCGGAATGTATGCGATGTCAAGTACAAATGAATTTATCAAATGAAAGGATGAGGACAAAAATTAAAACTCTATTGCCACATGACTCATTGTCACAAAGATGAGGTGGATGAACAAATTGTGCTTGAGATCATTTAACTAAAAAAACCAGGAAGGAGGCCATTTTAGAAATTTAGGCTCCCGTATAATAAATTGGTTAAAAAAATGTGCACTATTTTGTAAGTTGCATGGAAAAGAAAGCTATATATTTCCACAACGAGAGGTGACACAAGAATAATTTCTTACATGCATTAATATTCAGAGGTCCTTTCGTTCTTATCTCATTTACAACTACTTATTACTACGCATTCCATCACTGGAACCAAAAATGTTGGTTCTTATGTACCAAACCGTGTATCGGAATCGGAATAAAAGCACATGGATACACAAATATATGATTACATGACATGACATTCACACACGGACATATAGTCGTCTTGAATTAATACCATTTTGGTGCTACTCTTCTTGTGTAATCCCTTTTTTGAAAAAAATATAGTAGCAGACCATGCAGCAAGTTAGTTTATAGATATCCTCCAGAGTATCGTCCGTGGTAGTGGGTCGGTAGTAAACTAAAACGCATGAGAGGAGATGATAAAAAACCAAGTCAATATATAGCAATTAGTGCAAATCAACTTATAAAGCCATGCTGGTAGTTTTTTTGTTCCATTCCATCAGACTTTACTACATACAAGCCATTCGATAAGAAAATCACGAGAAGCCACTAGAAGCGACGACAAACACACATTCAGATATCATCTCACACACAAACATGCATGCATATTCAATAATTCTTGCATACTCGGCCCAGCATTATCATAACATGCTTATCTGAATCCCTGTTTATCAAATTTGGTAGTACATGCTGCAAGGTAGATAATATTACAGAGAGGAGCACATTTTTTTAAAGGATGGACTGGATTGCATCAAGTTTAAAGTCATGTGCGTGGTTAAGATACAAGATATTATAGTATGATTTGAGTCTCCTCCTCCTCCTCCTCGCCTAATTTTTCCGTGACTTGGAAACAGCATCTTTCGCCACAAGACTTGGATGGTGTGTGTATGGCGTGGTGTCCTGTTAGCTAACACGGAGTACATATATTGGCTGTCCGGCCACCTCTTCCCTGACTTTACTTCCGTGACTTCAGCCTGCTTGTGTCGTTGCGACGTGAGTGTGTGCGTTTGTGTGGAAACGGTTGACAAACATTTTTTTTCCCAGAGAATCCCAGCAAAAATGGCTGGTAAGCTGGCATTTTTTCATATTTTTTTTTACATGAAATGTTAGTAAGAATAATAATAATTATTTTAATTGACATGATTTTTGTGTGTGTGTGAATAGATCTAACACCCGGAAAGGCGGTTATTGAGGGGAAGACCAAGGTCATTTATGACCTGCCCAAGCTGCCCGGCTCAGTTCTGGTCCAGTCCAAGGACCGAATTACGGCCGGTGATGGGGCGAGGGCTCACGACTTGGCTGGAAAGGCAGCCATCTCCACCGCAACCACCTGCAAGGTCTTTGAGCTCCTCAACAGCGTCGGCGTAAAGACCCACTACATCAAGCGCGCCTCCGAAACCGCCTTCGTGGCCAAGAAGTGCGACATGGTGCCCATCGAATGGGTCACCCGGCGCGTCGCCACCGGCTCCTTCCTCAAGAGGAACGTGGGCGTCAAGGAGGGCTACCGCTTCAATCCTCCCAAGCAGGAGACATTCTTCAAGGCAAGTGGTGTCATTTGACATTTAAAAAAATATAATTAATTTTTTTGTCTTTTGGGTGGCAACTCATCATCATTTTTTAATGAGTCGTTTCATAATTAATCTTTCTCCTGTTACCTCATATCATAGTAACATGTTAGCTAGATTAAAATATTGTTTGGAGTTAACACATTTATTTTTCAACTTAACTGTTTACGTAAAAAAAAGAAGCTTATCGCGAATGTGATGAAGAGCTCCAATGAAAAATGCGCTCAGAGTGACACTCCTTCTTTTTACGCAGACTCAAAGATAATTATATATGACGACAGGACGATTACTAAATGATAATGCTCTATATAAGTACATAAAATACAGCTTGATTTGATTCCTTTTTTTAATATATGTCAAGAGTCTTGACTATTATTTATTAGATTAGCGATTATGTAGTTTGGATGTCAGAGGTTAGGAAATGCATTAACATCTGGCGATATAATTTCATAAATGATAAACCGGTCAGAGATAAGGATGGATAGAAATTTATATTAAATACTTGATAAAAAGTGACTTTGAAAGAAAGGCGATCAAAAAATAAAGAAATTATTTAATTTTCCTTGTTTAATTGGCCATCATGGATTGTTCTTAGGGAATCTTTAAAAAGATGTTTTAAAAAGATGTGTAATTATGCTAACTCCCAAAACCAATATTGGAATGATAAGCCATAATTTTGAAAGGCAGGATAATAATGGAACGATTTTTTTTAAATATTTTTTTTAGGATGATGCAAATCACGATCCCCAATGGTCAGAAGAGGTGCTTATCTCGAACGAGTTGAAAGTTGGCGACATCACCATCGGAAAGGATGAGGTCGACTTTATGAACCGAACAACTTTGGTCGTCTTTGAGGTTCTCGAGAAGGCTTGGGGCTCTATTGACTGTCATCTCATTGACATGAAGATTGAGTTCGGTGTGGCCGACGGAGAACTGATGGTTGCCGACGTTATCGACTCTGACTCCTGGAGACTGTGGCCATCTGGCGATAAGCGTCTCATGAAGGATAAGCAGGTTTACAGAGACCTGCAGTCCGTGACTCAGGAAGCTCTCGACCAAATCAAGACTAACTTCAAATGGATCGCCGAAAGACTTGATCTTCTCATGCCACCACCAAAAGCTTTGGTAAATATTCATGCTTTAAAAATTGCCTTGTGCAAAATGAAACTTGAAATTAACTTTTTTTAAACTCTTGCACGATGACGGCATGCTCCTTTGCAATTTTTTCTAACCAAATGATATAATAAATTATCATTATATGTCATGTGATGATGATAATAATAGATTTTTTATAATGATGCCACATTCCAAGAAAAGATTATTTATAGCAACTTTTCTTCTTTCTTCTCTTCCCAAGGTTGTTATCCTGATGGGCTCCCCATCCGACGAGGATCATTGCGCAAAGATCATGAAGACGTGCCGAGAGCTGGGAGTGCCAGCCCAAATGCGAGTCACCTCTGCACACAAAGGCCCAGCAGAAACTCTGAACATTATTGCACAATACGAAGGCTCTGGCGTGCCCACCATTTTCATCGCAGTCGCAGGACGTTCCAACGGTTTGGGTCCGGTGACCTCCGGAAACACCGCCTTCCCCGTCATCAACTGCCCACCTGCCGGAAAGGACTACGACATTTGGTCCTCCCTCGACACCCCATCCGGTCTCGGCTGCTCCACCGTTCTCTACCCTGAGGCCGCTGCCCTCAACGCAGCTCAAATGCTCGGGCTCACCGACCACGTTATCTGGTCTCGCCTTCGCGTCCGGGCTCTGAATCTCTACTTGAAAATTAAGTCTGCCGACAAGAAAATCAGGGAAAAGTAAAAAAAAAATCAATCAATTGTTTAAAAAAAATACTGCAGTCGAGGAGTTGGCAGTGTGCAGTGGTCATTCCATTAATTGTTTCATATTTGGCAAAAAATAAAATAAAACTTTTTTTTCGCTCTCTCTACACTAACTGAAAATCTGTTTCAAAATTTGCTAACCATATTTTTTCTTCTCATTTTTACTACTATTCTGTACAATAAAAAAAAAAATAGCTGGAAATAAAGGAACAAAAACTTAAACGATAATCATTTAATCTTGTGTGGGTGCGTTAACAACATATTTTTGCATTCTGATTCATATAACACGTGTAAAGAACATTAACTCGAGATGCGGAAACAACACAAATGGTTTTGGTTTTGATAAGCACATTATATTCTCTTTATTCATTTATTGCCGGTTTTTTGACGCATGTATGTATTTTAAAGTAGTAAACATTTTTTATCTCTCTTTCTATATATATTTGTCAATATTAAATCTTTCGGATCCCAAAAACATGGAGATTCTCTTCTTGCTTGCTCGCTCACTAGTAAATATTTTTTTCTCTTCTTTTTTTTCTCTTTATAACAAAAAGTCGAAACTGATTTTTTTTTCTGGTTACCTCTTAAATAAATAAATATATCGATAAATAACGATTATATAATGTCTATTTTTCTTGCTGCTGCCAGTTTTTGTCACCATCATCATGACAAACACACACACAGCTATTATTCCTTTCGGGTTTTTTTTTTCTGGAAAATTAATAATTTATCGTTTTGTATGTATTTATATATATATTTATTATTATTATAATTATTTATAATATATTACTTTTTATAATGTATGTAATAATAATAATAGTGCTTTATAAATCCACTATATTTAATAGTTTCTAAGGTACGTATTTTTATAAATATTATCATTCCTCTCTCTCTCAGGTTTCCCTTTTTTTTAATCGGTTCGGACAATTTATGCATTTTTTTACAAGAAACAAAACAAATAAATGATACGGATGATTAATATTTAAGAAACTATATATATTACACAGTTATTAATTACTATAATGAATATACCTAGTCAGAAAGAGAGAGAGTACAACAACTTGTAATTGCTGCACACGCCACACACCTTCTTTGACATTTTTTAAAAATATAGGTTTTGTATCCTCTACGGTTCACGATCACAGTTAACAAATAAGAATTTTCATCATCATAATTTTGAATTACCTACAAAAACAATGTACAATATATTTTTTATACACACGACGCTAGTAGTAGTAATAATTTAAATTATAATTCTTATTGCTTTCATTACTTCCTCATGCGCAGTAGTACAAGTCGTAGTAACATCCCAAAAAAATGATATGAAAAAAGAAAACCGACCATATTTTTTAAAGTTAATAAATGCGAAATATATATATTATAGTTTGTAATTATTTTTTCAAAGTCCTTAGAGTTCTGCGTTTGACATACCCGAATAATTTATACCCAAAAAAAACGAGAAAAAAAATACTTAGCTCTCTTAAGAAGAAACGAAATCTTTGGTGCGTGCATAATAATTAATAGTAATAATAATAATAGTGTATTAGAGTCATAGCTATAGAGTTTTTATAGATTCACAAATAATAATACTTATAAATGATTTTCAAAACCAGAGACAAAAAGGAATGTATTATCATTTTTTTACCCTTAAATAATTTACACCCAAAACTATATCCCTTTCCAAAAAGAAACAGACACTTTCAATCAATATCAAGTGATGATAAACTTGGCGACAGCGCACTGGAATAATAATATATCATTAAAGAGGTAGACCGATACACTTTTTAAATAAATACTTTCATTTTTGGCTAGTTGATTCACAACAGGAACCCGACACAAAAAAAAACCTATAAATTTACACAGGATATATTTTTTTCCTTTCATGACCAACACAAATACATTATATATTATTATGGAACTTGATCATTAAGTTATTTTCTTCTTCTGAGAACACAAAAGGAATGACTAAAATAAACGTACGCCGACGACGACCAAACTATTATGTAAAGTGAACTACAGAAAAAAATGTATATAATAATAATTAATAATAATGATAACGATATAGTATACTATTTTAAATAAATGCATCGCTTAAAAATGTAAAAAATAAATGATAGGAAATAGTAGGACGACGACGCGACGAGCTCATTTTTTTTCCAAAGTGCTGTTGTGTGAGAATAGTTGGCATGTTTTTTTTCTGCTTTTAATTTTTACCGTACCGTGTAGAGATTTCGATAATTTGCATTTAAAAAAAACAAATACGAGTAGTAGTACTATAATTTTTTTTTACAATATATATTTCGTAGTCATATTCTGTTTCTTTTACCAAATTTTCGTTCTACTAATAGTTATATACCCTCTTGTTGTAGAGTACATGTACGATATGATATACAATTATAATTTTAATCAGTAGAAGGAGTAATAAAAGTTGATGATTAAATACTTGTATGAGATGCTTCTCTTTTATCGTCATTAGATTTACAATAGATGTAATGTATGTAGTAGTAGTAGTAAATTGGAATAGTTGAAGTAGAGATTTGTTGTCCTTGTACCTATTTTTTTGCGTTACTGTGTGCTATATACTATCGTCGTCATCCGCTCAGTTGTCATTTTCCCCCGATGAGAGTACCTGTTTTTTTCTTTTTTCTTTGGAAATGCAGTCCTCCGAATCCGAATTCTCCAGTCGCTTCTTGAATGTGATGAAAAAAGAATACTAGTAGTATAAATATTTATCTGTTGAGAAATTGGTTTCTCCTTTACAATTGTTTTTTTTCTTCGTCTATGCACACAAGTTCTTATTGAACTTGTGTGGTGGTGTTGTATAAAGATACAAAATTGATGATGCGATGATGATGCTATAATCCTTCACGATGATCTGTGCTGATTATGTAGGAACGTCATGCTGATGATGAGAATCCAACGCGGATAATCCCATTGCCTCGAAAACTGTAAGTCTGAAGTCTCTCTGAAACATCTTTCTGCGCCTCTCTTCACGCTCCGACGAGTTGGTCTATTGCACACGAAAAATAAAAAATAAACAATGTTGGCAACAGTGCATTTTTTTCACGTGGAAAAATTGAACAAAAATATATACGTACCGCAAGCCAAGGATGCTGAAGCACCTCTTCTGCTGTTAACCGAGCGTCCGAATCAGGTTCAATCATTCGACCTATGATATCTTTGGCATCCATTGAAATCACGTCCCAATGCTCCCGGTGGAACTCAAAGTCTCCAGACAATATCAAATCAAACAGATCTTCCTGATCCCCGGTCGGACTGACGAAAGGAGGATAGCCGCACAGTAGAACATATACAATGACTCCGAGTGCCCTACAATGAAAAAAATACCGCTTGCATCACTCGTGTCGTGGTCGTTAAACAAGCATATTTTGATAAGAATTTATTTTTTTCGTCACAAGACGCCTACCAAATGTCCACTTTGAGACCATAGCCAGTTTCAGCAAGGATTTCAGGGGAGACGTAGGTCGGAGTACCACACACGGTATACATTGGTCCAGTGACCACTTGTGCCAATCCAAAATCACCCAATTTGATGCGACGTTGTCCATTCTCTTGGAAGTATACCTGTATCCAAAAAAAATTTACAATAAGCAAAAAAGTTTCAAATATCTCATTAATTACTATTTACATTAATTGGCAGTTGTGTCTGTATTTTACCAGTAAGTTTTCAGGTTTGATATCCCGATGGACAATTTTTCGGACATGAAGATACTCAAGTGCTGAGGCTATATCATTGGTCATAGACTTGCTATCCTTTTCGGAGAATTTGGTCACGTCGGCAATAGCATCGAAAAGATCACCGCCCTTTAACACAAATAAAAATTGTACTTTATGCATAAGCTCAGTGAGGATAGGATAAAAGCATGATTTAGAAACTTATTAAAGCGCATGCTCACCTCCACAAGTTCCATGACTACGTAAAGTTCGTTGCTGAAATCATATTGCTCGTAGAGAACAATAATATTTGGATGACTAACGGTGGTGAGTATTGCAATCTCGTGCTCTGGAGGTACATCCCTCCCATTGCATTTCGACTTGTCGATAACTTTCAAGGCAAAACGCTGCTTTGACTTGCGATCAATACAGTCTCGCACCACTGCAAAGTTGCCGTCCCCAATGATCCCGCCGACTTCATACTTGTCCAGTATTGGAGAAGGGAAGTGGGACAATGGGATATCCTTCGGATGGCTGGGTCCTGCAGCCTGTGAGCTTTGTGCGCTCGATGGCGTCCCCTTTCCGCTTTTCCGTTGAGGAGATTTTGAGTCGAGGCCACGGAACGTACGGGAATGCTTGTGAACGAGTGTTGCCTTCACGTAAGGTTGAATTGCTTTGCATTCTGTTCAGAATACATGAAAAAATGCGTTTGTTTAGTTTGCTTGCTACAACGGTTTACAAGCAATGTTTAATTTGCGCCGTAAAATTAGCTTTAGAAAATACCTTCAAAATCTAGTTCAAGGTCCTCAGGATTAACACGATCATTTGCACACGCGAGGAAAATATCTTCAGCCCCAAAGAAGTCCTCCAACGTTGAAACCTAATGAATCAAATTAAACATAATGACTTTATTTATCAAGTCAATTTTGCAGAAATTCTATCATTTGCTTTTTTTAAATTGTGCGCATGTACCTCAGCACCATTAAGCGTATAGACACGACGAACTGCTCCCCAGTCGGGTTTTATTGATTCAGTGATATCATTGAGGACCTGATCGTACGACCGGGCAGTTTTCTTGTTGAGCAAAAATCGCACCGCTTTTCTAGGCTTCATTCCATGACGAATGATGGTTACAAGTCTTGGACGAATGAACTCTCTCCGAGATGTATCTAAAATATTTGTAAAAGGAAATCCAATCAATATGTTAATTTACCATTAATGCTCACGTCTAAAAAAATAGTTTTATAATTGGGAGCGTAACAAATAGTCAAACGTACCATGTCGACTAGTTCGTTCTGAAGTGACCTTCGTCTCTGGCGTCTTGCGCTGCGAACCATTCCGATTATTCATGTTATTATTGGAAATAACACTGTTAACAGAGTTCACAGAATTCACTGCCGCCACATTCGGGGAGGATCCGCGGTTGTTGTTGTTTCCCGCAGCGATGATCCGTTTCGGGATCCTCGACACCAGACCTGTCATGGGGCTCCTTCTGTCTCCTCCATGAACGGAGGCGACTTGATGATATGCAGAAACAGGTCTCGGCTTTGGTGAATGAGTATTGCGGGCCCTCATTTTGGGAGACATGGATTCACTCATGGACGAGTTTTCAATGTTGGAGACGTCCTGTTCCGACAGCGTTTTCACCATGGGATGCTTTCTACTCGGCTGGTTCTGACTAATTTCTTCGACTATTGAGGAAGGGGGTTCGAAAATCACTGACTTCACAATGGAGTCTCGCTCCGAGCGTCGTACTTTGGTAGATTTATTTATAAACTTGCGATTGTAATGACTATCAGCAAAAGGAGAACCGTATGGTAGCGTTTGATATGGCTCAGCTCCACAAACTACTATCTCATTGCAGCATTCCAGATCCGACGCGGAAAGTACTTTTCTCCCTTGAGTGGTGAACACTTTGGCAACATTGAATCCGTCACTGCATTTGGAAGACAGGGACGCCGACAGCATGTCCAGCACGGCAGACCAGGTTCTTGCATTTTTCGAGTCCTTTTTGAAATGAAACTCCTGTGACTCCTGGTGCTCTCCATTCCTGTACACCTTCAGAACCTTCGTGCTCACGCCACCACTGCGAGGCCGCTGATGAAGATTGTGGTGGGGGGAGCTGATGTTAAGCTCTGGCGAAGACTTTTTCAGTGAGCACGCTTCCGTTTTGGGATGTTGAGGCTTCTTCGTTGGGGGTACTTCATTATGGGAAGCCGGACCGGAATCGCCACCACCGTGATGGTCGCATTTGGTGGGGTGAGCGCCTTCCTCCTTCCCCGACTCTACTTGTGTCATTGTTTGATATCTCCGTGTTGATATTTCCGCCTCCAGTTGTCCGTTTTAAATTGAGTCAGTGATGATAGTAGTAGCAACAGTAATTCTCATCGACGACGACAGCAGCTCTTGATGATGACGTTGGTGCTGCACTCCAAGGACTTCCTTTTTTTTAGATAAATCTACAAATCAATCAAAAAAATTATTTTAATTACTTCAATTGTCTCAATTGTCAATAATACAATGTATCAACAAACTACAATTAGCAACACAACTATAACAACCGCCAATAGCGTCAACGCTCCTACGGCTACTCTAGTGTGGTGCTTGCACTTTTACTGATTTCCTCAAAAACCTACAACATTATATATAATTATCCTTGTTAAAAACAACGCTAAATTCATTGCTAACAATTTGACATAAGCAGTCACACGAGGACAATTGCATACTATACTTTTTTTTCTAAAAAAACGAACAAAGGAATTTACAATGAAATCAAAACGTCATCAAGGCCAAATACTGACGCTGGACATTATTGTCATTGTGTGTGCGGAGTCTACAAAAACGAGGGTTTTATTTTCTGTACACTACGTCGTCGTCCACCACACCTCCTCTGCTGAACAAAAAAATGAATTCCAACAAAATAATCAGTGTGCTAATTTTGACACTATTGTTGTTACACACTTAATTAATCCAAAATTGACAACTGATATACGCCATCATTATCATTGCCAAAGTGAACTTGATACAGCTTCCAGTGAACTGTGTAATGATTTTGATCTTTTGCCACTACATAATTTCCTAGCATCCGGAATCTCCGCAACCATGTCTCACGTAACAGAATGCGGACCAATTAATATACAACACATTTTTACAAGCACTATTTTAAATACTCAAGTCATTAGAGTCCAGTCATAATTTACTCTAATATGGTATCATGATGGTTTATTTTGCGAATTGTTGCAATAATATATCGCTACACATTTATATGCCTATGACGTACGTACATAAATGCAACTTCAAAATGAGATTTTGTTTTTTATGAGTTGTACAAACAAACACTCTACAAATGTCCAGCTACCTAAAAAACAAATTTGCAAGAAAAAAAGAACATTATAATTGACCATCTCTCACCATCATTATCATATACCGGTGTAAAAAATACATGCATGATCATTAGCGGTTGACTAGATGATTATTTTGCTAATTCCTACTTGAAAAATTATCTATGAATGCATATACATATACAAAGTTTTGTCTTATGACCTACAATGCTCATTGAAGCACAAAATTATTTAAATAAAATTATGTATGACTCATTATTATATATGACATGAAACTCTAAAAAAACTCATAAAAAAGTAACTGACGTACTACTGACTCTTGAACCAGCTAATCAAATCCCCAGTAGTTTAGATTAATGAATAGAGCGAGAAAAAAGGCAGCAATCATTTGAAGCACATCCTACGTAAATTTGATTTTGCGCAAAAAGGGTTGACCAATAAAGATAAGAACATTTCTTATCATCGCAGACCACAGACTTGGTGACCATGGCCAACAAATTGGAAAATTATAACTAAAAATTAAAATAGGTGCTAATATGACTTAAATAGTTTCGAAAATGCTACGTAAAAATTAAATTTAAATCGTCACATTTTCACTTTGAACTCATTTTATACAATTTTTTTTCTAAGAAGATCAATAATCCGCAAAAGTCCTTCCTGAATGAAAATGTCCTGATTATGTCGAGTATGGAATGTGTTTTTTATAAACAAAGCTTCTTCAACACAATCATACATACCTTGAGCTTATCAACATTTACTACTTAACTAAAACTGGATGAGATTCTTGTCAAGAGAAGAGCACGAAATAAAGATAATAAATAATTATATGAATTAAATACTAATAAAATGTATGCGACTCTCTTTTCTTGTAAATGCTTCTTAACCATCCCATGGATTCTCATAGACTATGAAACTGTATTCATATTTCATTATGGCATATTATTTATTATAATAATATGAGGATAAAATAGCAGAAAAAAATCTCCACTCGTTCATTTCATAACATAGTTAACTCTACAACAAACCACAGAACTATATGTTACATTCAATTTGCTTGTGTCACACCATTTTTTGTCACCACATAATAGCCTCCGTATTTACTACCACCACCACATAAAAAAACATGCATGAATGACAAGGAAAGGAAGGTGTCCAGGAAATGATAACCCAAACATATAAAAAATATGTATGATTGTATGAACATTGAACTGTAAACATTAAACATAGAGCCATGTAATACTTAAGGCAAATAAACTCTACATTTGGCACACATACATGGATTGATACACGCTTGTTTGTATGCATTTGTTCTTTTTTTAATTAGTTCCGGTCAGTAGCTCATAAAAAATTACAGTTTGCAAATATGACACGTATACATGGCACCGATTTTTTTTGAGTATTTACAAACTTTGTTAAATGTTGACACAGTAATTAAACCAGCGGGACAAAAGGTGCGTGTAGGATGATCAGTGCTTTGACGCACGCAGTGTGTCCAGGAATGTTTTGCACGACTCGGGTCATTTCATGTCACTTGCTTGACCACTCCGATAAGTCCCCTCACACACTCATACGCTTTTTTGACAGTTAAGATAACCGAAAATGATAACACAATCAGCCAACAACGACAACTCTTGGTAAGGCTGTGTACCGGAAATGGGAGTTTGGTACAGGAAACAGTTACGAACAATACAATAGAGTTTCAAACTACTTGCCTTATCCTCCTCTCCTCCTAAAAGATTATCATTTGCTGGCTAAATACCGTTAAAACTATGATTATATATAAATTGTCGTACTATTCCATTTCTCGCTACTACTACTACTGCAAGCCATGAGAAAATTCACTTGAGCAACATTTACCACACAAAAAAATGTTTTTAACTACCTGACTTACACACACACATATTAAGCCAACTTTTTTGTATTATAATTAATTATTATCGGAAACTGATGACACGACTGCAGCAGCAACGCAGCGCAGCATACCTTATCATGCACTTGATTCCCTTTTACTACACTTACCAGAGTTAATCTTTTAATCGATCAAACTTTCATTCCCTTCCCTGTCCTCTGACTGCGCTCTCTGCTATCGCAATAATAAAAGGCAGTGCACACTAAATACCTACATTTAATTTTTTTTTACATCCACACACACATTTATTATTTAAGTACTGATAAAAAGGAAAGGTTTTTTTCGTCCACCTTATCAATCAGACTGCATTGCATATTGCAGGTTCTGCTGCTGCTGCTGCTGCGCTGTTTGTTATATTATTTCTCTAAATGGTCGCTGTCACTAACGTCGCGACATTTACTGCAAACTGCAGTTAAAGCCATATTTTATGTTACAAATAATTATCTTCGAGAGAGGTGTGTAAACAAACAAGCAGACAAGTGCACAAAACAACGGACGGAAATGTCTCTGCCATTAACAATAAAAGAGAACAATTAATTAATTAAAGAAAATTGCAATAAGGGGTTTTAATGACTTACGCAAGAAAAAAACGCCTTTTTTATTTTGCTCTCTATAAGCTGATGATATGAAGATGGACGACCAAGATGATTAAAAATGATGATGCTGATGATGATGATAAGGGGAATGTTATAATATGCACTTTGTACTTTATTTTATTAAATACACAGTACTAGGACTTTTATTAACTAATTATCTTCTACATAGATAATTAGATATAAAGATAAAATTCTTCTACTTTTCTTCTTGTGATGGCACAACCAATTATTGGTCATGCTGCGCTGCTCGTCCTTTTTGCTGATGATATTACATTATGCCCCAATTATCATTATCATTATTTATTATGTGTTTCCAATTGTTCCAAAAAAAATCACTTTCACAAATAAATAAAGAAGAATAACAATCACACAGTCTACTACATCTCCTCTGGAACACCTCCGCCCTCCACTCTCCTTGTCTTTATTTTTTTTACCTTTCTTCCTTGTTTACTGCTTGACCATTGACCCCGCGGCCAAATTTTTTTTAGCCGTTCGTTTCCATGGCACTCTGGAAACAACTCAGCACCGCCGTCACCACCTCCACCACCTTCTTCCTCATATTATCTTTATTCCCGTCGTCGTAACCAAAACAACAACAGCATCCACACACACCTCCTCCTCCAAAAAAAGACACTCAACTCGGCAGAGATCACCTCCACCTCCTCTTCCTCCTCTGTTCTCTCCACACACCTCCAATCACCACCACTCTTACTGTCTTTTATTATTGGCAGTTGAGTTGTACCTCCAAAAAAGATATTGGAAACAACTCCTCCAAAAAAAAAAAAGAAATAAACAAGAGCAATAAATATAAAACTTGCTACTATCACCCAGCCCACACACACCACCTTCTTCACCTCCACTAACTTTTGTCCACCACCACCACCACCTCCTCCATCAACAACAAACCGTTGTACTTGTCGTTGTCGTCCTACTGACCACTTCTTGACTCCTCCACATTTCCATAATCAATGGCTAATAAAAAAAACAACAACCAAACAACCTGAGTCTTTTCTTGTTCTCCTCCACCTCCTCCTTTCTTCCTCTGATCCCAAGTAAATACAATTATAGTCACGTTTACTACTCTTTTGGTCTATATAGGAAAAAAAAAGTATTGATTATTTTTTCCGGTCTCTCTCTCTCTGAGGAGGACTCTGAACAAGATGATCTGTCTGTGTGGTGGAGGAGACGATGGAACAGAGAGGTGTATTTACTTCACTTCACACACACAACTTACTACACACCTTGCTCCAAAACGGATCAGGATCATCTCTCTTGTTGGATGGATTTTGGGGCCTAAATAATAAGCGGACCAACAACTGCTACTGAGAGTCGAGCTACACACTCACACACACAGTCTAAGTCGTCGTCATTGTTACTACTTACTATAAAAACTACACAACAATCAGCTATACACAGAGAGAGAGTGAACAATGCAATTTTTAAGTACATACAACAATGGGACTGATGATTACTAGATGACTTGGTGTGGTAGTTTAGAATGAGCAAAAAGAAAGAACCGAAAACTAGAAGAACGAGAGCAAACAATGGCAGTTCGGTTAAAATGGAGGAATTAGAAGAAGTGTTTTTGTGTGAGAAACAAAATCATGCAACAATTAGCATTGTTATTTAAAAAGTCTGGGATTTAATGAAATGTCTCTGTTGTATATATATATATTTTTTGGGGTTTGTTTTATGATGTAACTGTCAAAATCAGAGACTCTTGTCTATAGATTTGTTTTTTTTCAATAATGACCATTTAAAGTAGTTAACTAGCGTCATTATAGACATCATGTTGTCGTAGCAGTTTATAATGCGGACTATGAAAAGGGAAGAAATATAAATGCAAATGGATTTATTAACAAGTTAGTAGTATCATCATCATCGTATCATCTTAAACATTGAGTCTGTATGTTAAATAAATGCAGAGCTCTATCTGTCTTCCTTTATTTCTTAAAGTTATAGTTTTTACTTTTTTTTTACAATAGTCTCTCTTCAAGTTTACTGTTGTATTTACAATAAAATATATGTACGAGTTACAAGGATGATTTTAAAAAAATATTCGTATATAAACCGCAAATAAATCTCTACTACTACGTTACTACTATCTACGTATCCATTGTTGTAAAAATGCATACGTGAACAATGTCTATATAGAAACATAGATATATCTGTAGGATGTTGTTACTTAGGTAACGTGAGAGGAGTTTTTGTAGGAAAGGCTCTTTCCGAAAGAGCTTAAAGTATTTGTTTCTTCTTCTTCTTTTCGTGTAAGTAAAGTAATCATTTATTATTATAGTACGGCGCAAACTATTTTCATTCAATTTATAGTTTAGTTTGTTCATGCAATACAAGCAGCAGAAGTAGAAGAATGAATTGGTTATGTATGTAGAAGTAGCAATTTTAACACAAGTTGTAAAAGTATATGGCTTGACTTTAGTGGTGAAAATATATAAGCGGTGATGATGATGAGGATGGTGAGGGCGGTATAATAAAAGATGTAGTGTAACTTTATATTAGGGAGATGCATGTATGTATTTATATATGGGGAGAACATGCAGTAAACATTATTAATGTAAAGTGTAAGATGAAGCCAGAATGCATAAAGAGAGATCCCGTCCGTCAAGTCTCATTCCTTTTAAAAGCCACTAGAAACAAACAGTCGCTAGTTTGAAACCCGTTGAAATCAATGCTTCTTTGTATTGTAGTACCTCTCAGTTTGGAGATTACCTACGCTGCTGTTTATACAGACCATGACTCGTTGGTAAAACGGTAATGCTTTCCTCTTCAAAACGACCTATTGTGGGATAATAGATTTGAAAATATCAACGTAGAATTAAACTGTATGAGTTATCAGAGAATTTTAAAATTAAGTCAAAATAACCTAATAAACCAAAACCAGCTCAGTATTATTAATACCAATTTATTTTTAAGCAATTCAATTCCTTGATCAGAAGTAGACTATTGATTATGTATGCATTAGTAAGTCAATATTAATCGCGGAAATGGTACTTCTTTATATAAGAGATACACTTAACACATTAATGCAATCATTCAGCATGCTACTTCTTCTCAACAAAGAGTTTATAAAACGGCAGAGCTAAATTATCCTCAAGTCTTGCTCACACATTCGCATCTTGGTTACTTTACAACTGAACAAATGAGAACTGTCAGATGAAAGCTCTAAAAAGGGGCTTATTATATCTCGCATATTGATATATATATATACTTACTTGACACTCTACGTACAAAAGTGTCTATGCATATGCATATAATAATATGTAACTATAGGGTTGACTTGACGACGACGACTACGGTGACGAAAAATGAACAAAGATCTTTTCCCTTTTTCTTATAAACACACCAACCACCAATATTGTACGGATTGCAATGGTTTACCACACCACACACCACTCGAAAAATTCTGTCTCTGTATCGAAACTTTGGTTATATCTTATATGTACTGCTCCAATATATTTTAGTCATCACCACAAGAGAAATTATTATTATTATTATCGTTGTTATGATTATATTTTATTGTTGCCTATTATTGTTATCGGTCTGGTGTTGTGGACTCTACGCAGCGCAGCAATCTCGTTGCTCGCGTTGCTGTATCAGCTAACAAGACAATAATATATTGTAATGATGCAGAATGAATGATGTATGTGTAAACATTATAATGATTCATCCCAAAGAGAGATGCTGCTTATATTATTACTACGATGATAAGTTTATCGATTTGATGGTGATGATGACGATGCGAATGGAAATTTTTATATAATATATTGGTCCAATCTCCCCTAAAAAAAGTTTTGGCCAATAAAATAGTCAAACGAATCATGAGATGACGACAGGAAAGATTTTTCCCAGAACTTTGAACAGACTTTCAAGCGTAGTCACAGTCAACAAGTTTTACAAAATCTCCAGACGCAGAATGTGAGCAGAAAGATGAATAATAACTTGCATAGGTAGTGTGACTCACTCTTCACCCAAACAAATCAAATCAGCGAAAAAAAAGAAAATCTGCCAAAAATATATCTGCAGATCACGCATTTTGTTATATGCACACGTTCATATGCGTACAAGGTTTAAAAAGAAGCGTGTTCCTATGCTCTGATAAAGAGTGCGCTCAGTAATGTGTGAAAATGAGAGCTTATACGTATGATCATGTCAGAATCTGTGGTCCCCTAAAAATCTTATCATTATCTTATCATCATCATCATCTTCCTTTTTTTCGCTTAATCAAAAGAATGCACTCTCTACTCTCCTTATCAATTTTGTAAGCATTTTTTTTATTTTATAGTTAACACGCTAAACTGACAAGCCACAAAAACCATGAACGCTCAACGTGATGATAAGCTGTTGTTATGTGTTGCAGCTTTATAGCATTTTTTATATATATGGCATATATATGGCGTATTAAAAAAACTTCTGCGTCTGTTGTCTGTCTGTATTTTTATGTACAACTTAGAAAATGATGTTTAATTTAAAGTACATACGTGTGTGTGATGATGATGTGATGGTAGATCATTATTTTTATTAACTGTTATGATCCATTTTAGATTACAAAGTGCGATGCAGCTGCATAATATGCAGCAGACTGCAAAAAGATGGTAATCATCATCATCATTGTAATTTTTAACGACGCATATAAATAGCTATACACGTATACAATTCGTCGTTAAAGCGCTTCGTTTTATTAGCTTGCCTCATGGTAACCGGGACGACTTTATTTAGAGGACCTTCAAATTTTTTATCACCAGTCACCAGATTTAACATTCCTTTGGAAAAAAATCCTGGTTTTGCAATGTCGCCTGTTTATTGGCACCGTTATAATTAAAAGTAATAATCTTTATTGCATTTCTTTTCTCCAACCAATTCATTTCAACTCGATGCAAAAATGCAGATTCGGTATGCATAAAAATGGCAGCAGAATTGAAGAGATGGAAAATAAGAATGTACAAAGTTGGATGAGAATATTATGAGGAGGGGAGTTTTTTGCAAAAAAAAATAAGGTAACCAAGAGGAAAGACATTCCTCCTCCTTCTCCTCCCGTTCCTTTATCTCTCGTCAGTCATCATCCTCCGTCTCGTCTTTCTATCTTATTACAAGAGATACAAAAAAATCAAGAAGGAAGACAGAGTATCAAGTTCATTTTTTATTATTATTTTGAATCGAGATGATCTGCTACTGCTGCTATGCTGCTGCTGATCATCATCAAATCAGGTTAGTTCGGTTGAGTTTGAGTTTAAAAGATGCACAACAGATTCGGATCTTGTGAGGATGCTGCTGCTGCTCAAGGAAATCAAATAAAATTTCATGTTGCAAAGAATGTATGTACAAAATGTACGTATGCAAAAAGGAAAAAAAATATTTATATGCAGATGGATGAAACTATGAAACTGTTTGGATCGAAAGGGATTTATGTTAAAGAAGCGCTTTTTTGTGACATGACGAAATGAAAAAAGGCCAGTGCTCTTTTCACTTTGTTGTTTAATAACAGATTAGAGAGTATGCCTTAAAATATTATTATGCATGCTGTCCGCCATCCTGGTTCTAAAAGGAACAAGAAATGTATACATTTTTTTAAAATTAAAGTTAATCAATGAATTGAAAAAGAAGTCGAGAGAGAGAGTATTTTCTCTGAGAAATAGAAAATGAATGACTGTATATTAAAATGCCATGTAATCTCAATCCATCCATTTGGCTTTTTTTGCAGACAGAGACAATGATATCAATTTCGACCAGATTTCGAATCATGCAACATGTTTATTACGGCCTTTTCTTTAAGAAGCAGAAGAAGAAGAAGAAAGAGGAAAACCAATAAAAGCAAATGGTTCCTTCGGGCACCATTTTTACACGTCTCATCAACTCAACTTTGCAATAAAATAATAAATGCTTGTGTGGGGAATTCAGGTAGTCATTGGATTTGTCACATAAAAAACCTGGTATGCTGTTTTTAGGGAGGATTTACCCGAAAGGTCATCTTATCATGATATTTACGCAGGTAATTTATACAAGGCATATGACAAGGAAAAGGAAGCGGCGAAGAGAAAGAAAATATAAATTTCCCATCGGGAAAATGAAAACCATGCCATTCCAAAAAAAAAGTCCACAGCTTTTTAACAAGTTCACGGTTACTGCTGCTGCAAAGTCGTGGCATTTAAAAGGAGGAAAGCCTGATAAGCATATTTTGCTCTATAGATCAAATTTATTTACTCGGGAAAGTTTTTTGGGATTGTATGCCAACTTTTTTATTAATTTGCCTACCTGGATATAAACGTTAAAAGGAAAAGAGATGGGAAATGATATAGAAATTTTTGTGAAGTAAACTAGATGGAGACTAAATCAAATGTGTATTGTGTAATACCAGCACCATCACCATCACCATAGCCATTTACGTGCATCTTGAATAGGAAAGCTATAATTGTAATCTGTAATTAGTGTGGTGGTTGTGGTGGTGGTAGATTAACGCTCAAAAAACCGGAATCGTCACAGTCCCAATCCTTTCCTTTTTCATTTTGAAAGAACACGATTTGAGAAGATGATGAAGGTTGCATGATAAGGAGCAAATATATATAATATGCTCCTGTTTTCTTCTAGATGCTCAATTCAATACTACTAAACAATTAGGAAAAAAAGGGAGAAAAATAATACGGACAGGTAAATAGATATCTTTTGCAGATAAGACAGACATACCACACAGGGGTTTCTTTTTGCACACGACCACAGGTATCTCAAATAGTTTTAACTTTGAATGAATATATGTTGCTTATATTTTATATATACCTAAATACTTTATCTGTAAAAAAAATTCTTTGCATTTTACTAAATGTAAGTTCATATAAGTAGCAAGTTGATGACATTTTTGTGATTTGTGACCTTCAACAAGACGACGACGACTGCGACCGAGGACAGAAATATGTCTAGAGAGAGACAGAGATGTCTAAAGTCTAACGAAAAAAAAATCTTTCTCTGCAGAGCAAAACAAAGCGACAGGCGATATCGACAGCATCAAAATTTATTGCCTTCTTAAAATGGAATTATTATTGTGGAGTTTAGTTATTTAGTTTAGATTTAGAGAGAGAGAACTGTAATTGATACACATGCATAATATACTTAAATACTTGAGCAGAGGATAATAATGATATGTAATGTGCTTTTATAGACGAAGGTGAGTATCGATGATTATAGAAGCCATATAATACACAATAGCAGCTTATCTATATCTTCTGTACGACCAAACGCCCATAAAATTAATAGGCTTTCTGACTGAATACTATTCTTTTGGCTATTATGTTATAATAGCTTTAAAAAAGCTTAAATGCAGCAACATTTTTTTTGCAGGTAGCGCTGTTGCTGCCTTGTCAAAAAAAATGTGTGCAAAGATATTTTTGTCTGCCTCATTATTATTATACCTATATTTAAATTTTTACTCCCTATTTGGAAAGTTTCATGATTTTTGCATGTAACAGCAGCAGTAAGTAACAGTCACAGCATTTAACTAGCAATTTTTTTTGAGTGCGCAGCTGTCATTAAAGTAAACTCGAAAAGATTTCGTCCAGCACTCAAATTGATGTGTTTAAAAATGGTATTTATTCATGAGCGCCATTACCACAGATTGTTTAAAAAAATATGTTTCTCGTCTATGCTATTTAAATACTCCTAAAGGAATACCGAACAAAAATTTATGGTTTCGCTTCGGTAATTTCCAATTCTGTACTAACTTGGAAGTTGGTACAGTTTACTTTAAGTGCCTCTTTAACTTGCGTTGCGTTGTTACTTAACTATATCGCTACCATAAAAATTGAGTAGATAATTTTGTGTGTCATTGGTTGCCATTAATTATCATTTTTACTAACCATTGCAATTTGTATGATGATCCATCATTGCAGAAGTGTACTTTAAAGCAAGCGACCAGATTTCTTTAAACTCATCTCTCTCCAGAATCTGGAGTCCAGATACTTTTTAGCTAACTATATGCGCATAAATATTAATCTAATCAGTGGAAAAATAAAATAAAACCAGAATTTTATTAAAAATCTTTATCAATTCATACAATCATAGAAAAATATAAAACTCGCCAAAAATATCAACCATGAAGCTGAAAGGTCCCAAATCCAAATGCAACTTTAACACAAGCACATTATGACTTTATATATATATTTATATGATTTACAACCGTTGCTGTTGCGATTATTATTATTCTTTATCCATAATGTAATAATTTTCACAGATGCTGCCAGTTTTTCCTCC
Organism: Sinella curviseta; assembly: GCA_004115045.4. Classification (NCBI taxonomy): domain Eukaryota; kingdom Metazoa; phylum Arthropoda; class Collembola; order Entomobryomorpha; family Entomobryidae; genus Sinella; species Sinella curviseta. The sequence goes on along the minus strand of CM065489.1, from coordinate 40,777,000 downwards.
GGCTCTGGCTTGTTAAAAAAAATATATCCTAGTAAGTCGTAAAAATTGAAAAGTTATATAAACTTTTCATACTAAACACCGCGGTAGCAGCAGGAGCCACATAATAAAAATAGCTACATATATAAAAATTATCCCGATTCACGGCGTTTTGTTTACCATTTACCATCATTAAAATTTCTTCCTGTAAATACAGACATTTATAACAGCAGCATACACACAGCTATATAGGAGCAGTATAATTATAATTATTCATCTACCATAAAAATCTGTTTGCCATTTAGTATTTCATTTTCCTGCCTGTTTCTAAAATATAAAATAAGAATTGTAACCGCGGTGATGATGAAGGTAAATGGGAAAGACCACCATGGCCGCAGCATATTTCAACAAAGCGAGAAAAATATGGCTCGCCTTTGTTTAGCTTTTAACGTTATTATGGCTAAACGACTAAATATGACTGACTCTCTGATAAAATAGCTGGCAAAAGTATTTTAAAATGCGCTTGAAACGGCTTCCAATCCCAACCCCATTTCTTGATACCTCTCCGGGATAAGCCAGAGCGGTGTGTGGTTAGATGAATAGATATGTAACAATAATGTAATAATTATAATTATAATGAGAACGCCATGCTACTGGAAGAACGCATCAAGGTTATTATGCCGCCATGCTGGATACAACTTATTTATTTATTAAAAATTCATAGGTTAAATAGTAAGTAATGTACAATGTGCAGATTTTGCCTTCATTGAACCAGTAGCAAAATTTAATTATTGCAATATGATTCGAGAGTAGCTAAATAGAGACTTGCAGGTACTATTGCAGCACAAACTCATCCACTCATCTCAATTAACTCGTGTGGAAATATTATATATATTTTTTTGCAATGCACCATGAATATATATTATGTGCATTGCATATATCTTACTCTGTGATGATGATGAGGTGAGTGGATCAATTAAAAATTTTTCAATGATTACCTATTCAACTGCCATGCACAGAAATGTAACTAGTGTAACGTGCACCGATGCAGAAACTTTTTCAGCAGAAATCACTACAGTTTCCCGTGCAAGTGGATAATAGACAGGTTTTGAGGTTCATCAGAGGAAACTGGATCTCCGTTTTTTTTGAGGTACATCAGAATTATGGTCAGTATTCTCGTAGGTCAAGAAGAGGTGGCCAGAAATATGCAGAGATTGCTGGAGAAAAAATTACTACATTCATATGAATCTCAGCAATAGCTTATGTAAAAGTGAGTGAGTACCACTGAAATTTTCTAGATGATTCTTGATTTCATACTCATTTTCCATAATGTGTCATTTTCATGGTTTCTCATTCAAGTTTGTGTCGTCGTAAATGTGTGAAACACGTGCTCCTTTCATTTAGCCACCAACTGCTAATTTAACTACTTGTTCCTGAAAATTCTAACCGTGTCTCGTTCCGGAGAGAAGCGGTATTGTACCTAACCTAGAGAGAGGTAAGCATATTAAATTGACGCAGTTGTTCCCCTGTGATTGTGCAAAATAAAAATAAAGTTTAGCAATCTTCCGTGTATCTGTTTTGGAGTCACGAGATTGATGATGATGATAATACGACGAAAATATATGACTTTAGTATGGATGCATGCTGCGGCGCCACATCAAAAATTGTTTTGTCTACTCAGCAAAGCACCGCCAAGCCAAATCATAATGAAAACTCATTTTTTTGTCATTAGTCATTGCATTGGAGTTTTGACAGTGCTTTTGTACGATTCGCTTGACTATTGATATTGATGATGGCAGAGAATGATACGGAAAGCTTCCTCATTCTTGGAATCCTGATCATCCGTCATCATCATCATCATCATAGGATACTTAAATAGGAATAGGAAAGCAATCATTATAATATCCGCAAAAACCGGTGCAGAAGCAAACTGTGTGGAATATGTAAATATGATGAACTATATTAAAACAAGCATAAGTATATATTGTATGTATATTGTATTGCAAACATAACTGAACTCCTGTCAGTTTTGTACATGTCATATCCGCAATGTCCTCCACAAATTTGTCCATTCAAGTTGCCACTTCAAATATGTCAAAAAAATCCCTGCAAACACACACACGGCTTGCTTTTTTCAACTTTGTTTTAAAACTCATACCATTTTTTTTTCAACCTGCCACCCATCACATTCACCTGCATCTTTCCGGCATCCATCCATCCCATCCCAGCTACAAAAAGTATAAAACAGACTAAAAAAACGAGACGCGATATAGTATTACTATTTACATGAAACGACGATGATGACGAATTAACGATACATACTAGTCGAGTTAAAACGCATGAGCACTGACTCTGAGCACCAAATTTATCTGCATACTAATATGCATAATGGCTTTAGGATGACATATATCACCAGAAGAGCATTTAAAAAAAATACTCTCTTGACATGATCACGTCGTCAGCTCTCATAGCTTGGCTTTTACATGACTTGGCTAACCCACTAACTACACAACAGAGACAGATCTACTACTCCACTAACTATTTTTACAACTTGTGGCCCGCGGCCTGTATTTTACCACCACGCCACGAACAATGATCATTCTATTATGGGCACATATATACACGTATCTCCTCAGCAGCATCCACCTCAACTTTCCTCTCTTTCATTCATGCTTATATACACATACCACACAATATTTTGGGCTTATCTGATTCTCATCTAATCATATCTGCCATACAAGAGACTATATATGTATGTATGTGATGATATGATGATGAGACGTGATTGTGTTTGTGTGCGTCTAAAAAAACTGTTTTAGGCATAAAATGTATATATTTTTTGCGTCTCTTCTAGAGAGTGCCATGCCATATTTATCAGAGGAGATGATTATCATCATCATCATCAACTAACTAGATGAAGAAGAACAAGTAGGAAATATCCTTCCTTGTCATATAACCATCATCACCACCAGACCACACCGCCGCCACCGAAAAGGTGTGAATTACTTTACTGTGACCATAACAGTTCGTCCTCATTTCATTCCCACACCTCCTCACACTTGCATGGCTTGTTGATTGAACACAATGGGAGCAAAGCCGGCGCCGCCATGAAAGCGACGATAACAAGAATTTTTGTTTCTTTAAAAAAAATGGAAAGCGAGTAGTTATAATATGTAGAGTTAGTGAGAAGTTAAGTGTCACATTTTTTTTGCTCAGTTTTACATGTTCTCGCAGAAAGCAGATCAGGTTTTTTCTTTGTTTTGTGTGGACATGGAGCATATAAGTACCTAAAAAATCAGCCCAAGTGGTTCTCTGGTGGTGACAAATGTTTTTTTGCATGAGAGATGAGTTGCTCGTGTGATTCGTGATTCAATAGCAAGCAAGTAGTGAGATCATCCATAATAAGCAGCATGAATGGAACCACATTCCATATACAACGCCGAAAAACAACAACAACAGCAACCACATTTTAAGTGGTCCAGTCTCTCTCAACAAAGTACTGTATGAATCATTTAACAAAAGTACAATTGTGTAATAATCATATAATGTGATGGTCAAGCAGCAGCAGAAACTTGGTCCAGTAAAATAATAAGTTTATATATACCTAGGAAAGCGGCAGGTGTGTAAAAATGTGTGTGTGTTGTCTTGACTTGCACAATCTCTTATTCGAGTTTGTGTTCTATGTGGTAATATAGAAGCAAAAAAACGCGGTTTTACATATATACACACTGCATCTTATCAACATTTTTTTTTGCAATAATGGCAACTAATAATAATAAAAAATCTTTGTTGTTGTTCAATACGTTTATAGTTTACAACTGTGAGAGATTGAGCTGCATGAGTTTTGTGGAGAGTGCGGTATTGTAAAGTTGCTCCTTGTCATTCTACATACATATATTATATTCCACACACTATGAAACATGATATGATATGCAATACTACTAACTACAAGTTTTGTACTGAGTACTAGTTGCTGGCTGCTATAAATATTTGCATGAGAAAAAAAAAGAAGTTAAGAAGAAGATGATGATCATGATGAATCATGATGCTGTTTTTGCGCTAGTCGCGTTGATGATGTTAAATGAAGCTCTGGCCAATATGCGAAGATGCCAAGGGAATTGAACAAAAAGTAAAATCCATGCGCCTCCAAGGTCTCGTCTTGTTGTGTTTGCAAAACAATATACGCAGCAGCCCCACCACCAGAGAGGATTAAGAAGAAGAAGAAGAAAAATATTATTTTTCAAGACTGTTACATTAAAGACGTTACCTTGCCAGAGAAGAAGAAGAAGATGAAGAAAGGATGGTGATTGTTTTGTGCACTGCACCTCACCTATAACCTTTTGCTGCGCGGAACAATAGTGCACGACGAAGCCGCGGTGCATCATTATCACCATCATCGCCATTCATTTACTCCAAAAAATTATTACATAGGTATCTACACACACACTCCCTGTTTTACAGCCTTGAAAATTTTGTGTGCATAGTGAAAAAAGTGAAGTGGGTAAGATCAACGATCCTCCTTATGTGTGTCTAGGTATATATATATATATATATATATAAAAGTTTTTGAATGAATTCTCCAGCAGTTAGTTAACTATAAAAAATTTTAATATGCGAATAATATAAAAGTTGTACTATGGCCAGACAACAAAGGTTATTGCAACATGTTGTATTGAAAAGAGCGACGACAACGACACTCAAGTCGGTTGAAAAGGGATGAAAAATCAAAACGAGAAGGACACGGTATCAGAGAGTCAATAAATCAAACAATCGATTATTATATTTTTGATGTGAAATCAATGCAACTTTTTTTTTCAACTAGAGTGTGTATAGCAGGAAACAATATATATATATATATATATATAAGGTATGTGGGTGATTGGTTTGGTGGACAATTTTTTGGGATCATTTTTTCATTCATTCTTTTCATGATGCCCGAAAGGAGATGTAGAGTGTGCATATAGCCCCGCCATATAACTTTGTTCGAGGTCGTTATAATATGCAAGCGGATTGAAGGTTGAGAAATTTATGTAGTCATAAAAAAAAGATGGGCTTTTGTGCATTGTTAAATGGTTGTGGCGAGATAGTCGTAGTATACAGTTATTATTATTATTATTATTATTTTTAATGGAGAAAGTGATGCGGTGATTCCGATGCGATGATCAAAAAGAGAGGATGACGAGTGATCGATAGGTTGAAAGATACCGATAGATAGGAATTGATGACAATTTTTTGGTCGTTGTGAAATTTTACTACATGATTTGCTGTGTAGGTGGCAAGATATCCTTTACAACAACTCATATAAATATATCGCTTATCTCCCTCGTTTAAAAAATTACATGGTTGATGGTGTGTGTAGTAATAATATTAACTTATCCGACAACACAACTTCACACGCATAACAACAGAAGAGCTCAGAGAACACAAAATCTTGTTTTTCCAGCAGCCCGGCACCTTTTTTTTTACATGCACACACCTTTTTCTGGAATTTTTGGCAGTGTTTGATCCTGCGTTGTTGGTTAATGTGGTCATTTTTTTTCGTGTGTGTGTGTGTCTGCGTGACAAGAGTAACATGGCAAATATTTATATAATCATCATGTAATTAAAAATTAATATGATTATCATTCTTTAGAGGAACAAGTAAAATTTTGGTATATGTACCTATGTAAAATTACTCTTCAGTTTAAACTATGCCTGGCCGGCATGTATCATCGCTTCATCGCGACTTTCCTTGAGAAAAAGTGAAAAATGTCTTTGAGTTTAACGGTTTACTTTTTTAATAAAGTGTTAAAAAATGTGAGTAAAACTGAACAAGTCTAGTAATTTCCCGTCGTGTGTGCGTGTGTGTATGTGGTGGAGAAACGTTAGTTAGCGCCGTAGTTAGTTTTGCCATGAAATCCTCAATCTTCAGAATGGACAAGGATAGAGGATACGCTTGGGTTATTTTGGGAGCGTCCACCATACTTATGGTAAGTTATTATGAAACTTTTTTTTAAATTTCTTTTGCAAATCACATTTCACGGTTAGCTAATTTTTAATTTCATTTACTTTACTTTGCAGTGTGTCGGCCCTTCCACCTTCACCGCCTACGGTTTTCTTCTTCGTGATGTGTCCATAACGCTGAAAACAAAGTCATGGATTCTTAACGTGTTTTATGTATGCTGGCTGCTCTCAGGTAGAGTATAAAAAATTATATGCAATGAAAAATGGCACTATTTAATAAAGATGACCGGAGTGGTCATCACCGTCATGGTAGCACAGGATAGTATATTTTTATTGAAGCTAATTAACTGCTGACTAAATTGAATTTTAAAGTATGTATATATTTTATGTGTGTCGGCATGTGTTTTGTGTTTCATGGTCATTTATGCGAATTCAATATCTTGTTTTTGTAGCATTTCTAGTCGCATGTCTCGTGAAACAAAGACCGAGACAGCTTGCAACGACGGGAGCTGCCGTCGCAGCCATTGGATTTCTCACCTCCGCGTCAATGGCTCAAGATGCGGGATGGCTTTACCTCACATTTTCCCTTTTCGTAGGTGAGAAATTGCAAACGCGTCACCACTTTATTTGCAAATGTTTAAACTTTGATTAGCACAAATCATTATTCATTTTGTGTGATGGAAGTAGCATAAGTTTAAATTAATCTCACTTGTTAAATTTTTTATGCATGCATCGCACTTTTTTTAATTTATTTTTTTTATTAAATCTGAACATTTTTTTCCTTTTTTTCTATCTGTTGCTGTTGCTGCCGGTGCTGACAGGTTTTGGCCTTGGTTTATCATTTCACACAGCTTATCTTGTGGTCATGAGTAATTTTGATCACTACAGAGGTCTCGCGAACGGAGTGTGCCAGCTCTGCATTGCCATTGGCCAGATAACCACACCGTTTCTCTTCACAGTCGTGTCCCTGCCCAAGGACAGGTTTCAGATTAAGGCATTGACCACGGCCATCGGCTTCCTCACCACGCTCTTCTTTGTCGTTCCCAGCAGCACGCTCAGTCAGCGACGCTCCACAATTGTTGGGGATCGTAATCGACGACCTAGCGGGGTGTCCCGACGAAGTTCCCTAGGGGAAGGGGCTCCCCTCCACACCGGCTTCATTCCAGCACCCTCCTCCAACAGCATTCCCATCAATAACCAAGGGAGGCCGCGGAGACGGAGTCAGTATCTCTTGGCTGTTTCCACAAGTCTACTACCAAACATTCCCGAGGAGCCCGAGAGCACGCATTCCACAAATGACACGCTCACCTCCGCCTCCAGTGATTCCGAAATTTGCAACTTTCAGCCGGCCAGCTTGGGCGCTCAGTCAGTGGCCGGTATTTCACCCGACACGGACTCGTGGAATGAGCTCGCCCCACTCAACCAACTTGGAAATGTTCAAATGGTGGCAGAGAAAAATGAGAGGAATGCCAATGACAGTGCCGCCGCAGCAGCAGCCAAGAATGGGGAATCCGGTGGTGATGATTCCTCAAATACGAACCAGCATGTGAAGCTGAGAAGGTTATCGGAAGGGTGCCTGCCAACGTATGTTGGAAATGATGCTGCCAACAATCAGCAAAACAACAGTACAGGAGCTCCAAAGTCAGCTAATTTGCTAAGTAATTCAACTAGTTCCGGTGCGCCGGCTCCGCCGCCTGTCAAGAGGCCAGTTGCAGCCGCTCCCCGAATCAGGCGTTACTCTGAATCTCAACTGGAGTCGAAAAAGTCGCCTGTGGTCACCATTCCAACGAGTGCCTCCCACGGCGACTTTACCACCGTCACGGTCAAGAGTCAGGAGAGCTTGCAGAGTTCAAAGAAGGAGGGAGCAGAGACCCAGGCTGCCAAAGGCTCCAAGCGAGGAGAGAGTATTATAGACTTGAGTCTGTTGAAAGACTACCGATTTCTAAACATGGCGTCCTTCAGCTCGCTGTGTACAATGACTGTGGTGAACTATCCGATAGTTTTATACGTTCACATTATCAGTACCTGTGAGGGATGCACCAAAGAAGCAGACGTGGCCTTAATTATCATTTACATGGTCGATCTCATTTCTCGCCTCCTATTTTCCTACCTGGCGGACCTGGCTGCTTTCTCGAAACGGAGAAGCTTCCACGTGGGATGCGCCTGTGCTGGAGTTCTTATCGCGGGTAACAAACAGATAAAAACTCTTTCAACTTAACTGATTTTATGAACAATCCTAATAGCATTCTCTTCATTTTTTGTACAGCGACAACCGTCGTGGATGACATTTCCCTTATTTATTGCTTCTGCGTGGTGTACGGAATATGTTTGGGGCTAATGGTGACGTCAGAGTATTTAATGTTCATCGAGTGTTTCGGCTTTCAACGCTTCCACCACGCCTATGGCTTCGTCAACTTTTGCAAACTTGTGGTGGTGGGCGTGCTGGGAGTTGTCGCCATAAATCCCTTATCCGCCTACCTCTACCCAATTCATCCCCTGGATCAGGATGATACTCCCCGAAACAGTAGCTCTATTTATGACCCTACCGGTAAATAAAAGTCAATCACGCCTAGACATGAAACGATACTATTCACTTTATCCTGAATTAAAACTATATCCTATTCTAATTATTATTTTTAAACAGATTTAGGAAATCCGTCAATTCCCGGTTCCGCATCACCAGCAAGAATCCTACTGGGCCTAGCAGTACCGTCCGTCCTGTGTACATTAGCTTGGCTGACAGAAGATATTTACAGGGCGTCCTTTCAAAAGTGCAGAGTACCTGCCCCAGAGAAAGCGGAGGCTAGGGCTATGGCCATTCCCTAAAACACCTATTTATACAAAATATATAAAAAGTACATATTATTATGTCAAGGCGGCCTTTATGGCAGCTGCGTGACCTGACCGAGTTGAGGAATCAGAAGGGTACACATTTTTGCCGGTCAGGCACGCACACGAAAAACGGGAGGAATAAATGGAGCTGTAAGATGATTTAGAACGCTACGATACATATCTATTTATTCTTGTGATTGGAGGAAATTGATGCTTTTCTACATGAAATCGGGGCAGCAGCAAGCGCGGTGATTTTTTTAGTCTTGTAACAAAAAATAACGAACTTTCTAATTTTTTGGTATGATCAAGTTGGAATTATATTATGTAGCTGAATTGTGAATTAGGTTATTATGTCGCTACCTAATAAAAATAAAATACATTTAGCTTTAAAAAAAAGACTTTTAGAAATTTTTTAGCGGTAATTAAATCAACTATGCATCATTTTTTGTAAAACAAAGTGTTTCAGTGGGACGGATGTACAAACACGAAATTAAAACATGGTTCCATTTTACATGAATGACAAAACCGGAGGTTCTTTCTACAAAAAGATTTTTATTTACAACAGCAACTGAAAAAAATTATACATGTAGGTAGGTAGGTATATATAATATATATATAAACGGCTGTAACATTGGTGGAGTTTTTAAAAGCTAACATTACATACTGAACGTATAGCTAAATGAGAATAAATAAATAATAATTAGTGGACATACATAATATTACGTTGGTTGTTGTAGTGTTTTACTCTCTCTCGCTCTCTAGCCTAACAATTTTTTCAATTCTTCTACCATACCAGACTCGGCAATTTCTACTTCTTTCCTATCCTTCACATTTCTAATTTTAACAACACTTCGAGCCACCTCGTCCTGACCTATGACTATTACCCAGGGAATTGCTGCCTCCTCGCAGTACTGGAGCTGCTGTAACAGCTTGGGATTTGGTTTATACGAGAGTTCAGCCTTGAGGCCAGCATTCCACAGCGTGTTCGCCAGTCGGAGTCGGTGCACGACCATGTCCTTTTGCGCACTCGCTACAAACACTTGGACGTCATACGGTCGGAGGGAGTCCTTGTGCTTCTGCTCGAGAATACTAAAAATTCGCTCCACCCCGATTGACACGCCCACGCAAGGTACCTGTCGCTTGTTTGCGTCGAACATGCCTACAAGGTTGTCGTAGCGCCCGCCGCCGGCTATACTCCCCACGGAAATCACTTCGTTTTCTCCGGTAGCTGGTGAAAACCACAGAAATTGTGTGTTACTTTTGACAAGGCAAAACAAAATGGTGTCCTTTAAGAAAATAATGGGTACTTACTCTCTACGATAGCCTCATAAATGACTCCAGTGTAGTAATCCAGTCCTCTTGCCAAACTCAGGTCAAACAAAACTCGCGAGTCCTCGATGCCCAGTGCCTGCACGAATTTTATTAGTAGCTGCATGTTCTCAATTCCCTGCTTGGCCAACTGACTGGAGAGGAGCTTCTCGTTGGACTGCAGGATTTCCAGAACTTTGGAGAGAGGTCCGTTAATTCGCACAAACTCGGCAATGGTGTTGATCTCATCGTCCTTCAAATCCCGCAGCGTTCTCAGCTCGTGTGCAACCTCCTCCCAGGACATTTTGTCTAGTTTGTCGATGGTGGAAGACACGCCGCGGAACATATCGGGGGAAATTCCAGCCACTTCGAAAATCCCATCCAGGATCTTCCGGTGATTTAGCTTAATTAAGAACTTTCCAATATCAAGGCAACTCAGGATTTCATCCAAAATCTTGACACACTCGGCGTCGGGAATCATGGAATCGAATTGGCCGGCCACATCGAAATCCTATCAAGTGGAACATTTATGATTGATTGATTATTTTACAGAATGAGTACGAAATGAATCTAATCAGTTTTTGCTAAACTGTCAACTTACACACTGATAAAATTCCCTGTAACGACCTCTAGCAATGGCTGGATTATCACGACGGTACACTTTAGCAATTTGGTAGCGCTTAATGGTACTAATTTTGTTCATGGCTACATATCGCGCAAAGGGAACAGTCAGGTCGTATCGTAAGCTAAGAATTTCACCGCCCTGGTCTTTCAAATCATAAATCAGTTTGGAGTCGTCCCCGTACTTCCCCGTGAGTATCTCCTTCAGCTCAAAGACGGGAGTGTCGATTTGCTGAGCGCCATGTCTTTTAAAAATGTTGGTGATTTTGTCAAGAACTTCACTGCGGAGTCTCATTTGGGCTGGATTGAAATCCCTTGTTCCCTGTAACACAGCAAAAACAGTTAACAATGTTAGCTCCTCCCATCCAATCCCACTCTACTTGTTGTCATCTTATCTACTACTGATAAGAACTGGACATTACCTTTGGTACTTTAAGTATCACATTGTGGGAATTGGAGGAAGCTGTTCCACTATTTTCAGCATCAGTTCCTCCCGCATTCGCCCCTCCCTTTGCACGTTTCTGAGCCTGCTCCAGCACCATTTCCTCCTGTTGCAGCTTTTGATTTGAAGCAAGTCGAACAAGCGCAGGAGTGGTCGCACAATACCAAGGATTCCGTCGTGGTAGTCGACGCAACAGAACATCCAGTTTCATCAGAGTTGAACACATTATTATCCAGTCAATCAGCGACAATGATAACAAATATCAGGAGACACGGGCGGCGATCCAAACCGAAAACAATTCAAAATTTACAAATTCTGCTTGAGCTCCAATGAAAATCGACACTCTCTCAACAGGGAAATCACCACATGAGCTAAATATCTCTAATGTCACACAGTACCTGATAGCTGGTCACTTTGGGGTCCTCCCTCAGCTGCTTTAACCGTTCAGTTTGATACTTCACACATGCGTTAAACACGTCCTTCTGGCTGTTCATCGTCTACAAAAAACCACAAAACAATAAAACATCCATTTAAAAACCAGACTCCTTCAAAACAATTAACCCTTCTTCTTGTTACTCCATCACAATTAAACCCTGATTTTAAAATAGTACCTTTATTTGAATGGATAATGAGAGCAACTATTCCAACAATACTGCATAATATGTTAACTTGGAACAAGGGTAACTTTTTACACAAGAAAAAAATAATAATAGGAACTAGGAAACTTGTGTGCTCTCTTGCTGCTGATGATAAGCGCAAGGTCTCCACCACAACACAACAATACACTAGAAGAGTATGTAGTATGTAGTAGTAGTGTTTGTGCTATTAGATAAGTGATTATTAGGATATCATGGCTCGACAATGGTCAGTATTGTCCGACGTGCAGCACACACCATCAGAATAGACCAATGAATGGGAAGGGAAGTCAGAGTCAGGCCACTTGTATCGCAGAGCCAACATATGTCCCGTTTCCCTGCTCTCCTCTGCGTGCAACCTAACCAAAAACCCCAAAAAAAAACCTCTGAGTGCAACTTTGAGTCAGTCCGTCAGAGAGCCCATTTGATTATTACGCGCCTGCCATGCTCCCTTTCGCACTATGCATTCCTTCACACCTCTTGTTATTGCATCACCATCATCTCAACTTAAAACCCTATGCACTTTTTTTTTGTGCACTGGTTCCTTTTCAGTGACTCTGTTTAAAACACTGATTTACTAACTGCACCAATTACACTATATACTCTCCACTCTGTTTTGTAAAATAAGGCCGTATAAAGGAAACGTCAAAATGGCACGTTAAAAAAGTGTGTGCTCTCAAGTTAACAACGAAAGTCTTGTTTTTTTTTGGCGTCTTTTGCTGTCATGTCATGATTATATGTGATTGCGAAAGCTGTACTAAGAATGCTGACTGAGGTGGTGGTAGTTGTGTGATTGATGCTAAATGAATGGTTTATTGTATTATGATGCTTAGTAACTATGAATGTAGCCAGTCACAACGGGGCCTTGTGGCTGCAACGACGCCAAAGATGTCAAGAAGCGTTTTTTGGGTAGTTTGCAGTTGTTATCATGTTATGTATGATGATGAAATGAAGGGAATGGATTTGGAGTGAATAAAGTATGTAGTATGGTTTTTAAATGAGAGTTGGAGTCAAGTAAAGGGTTTTATGTTTGTAGCATTGGAATGAATGAAGGCAGGAGGCGACCATGAATGAATCAGAAAAAAAGGAAGGCGGCCAGAGTGCCAGAGTCATTTCATATACATGGTTATTATTTTTAATCGTGAATGAATTGTTGTTGTGTGATTGAGAGTAAAGTCATGAGAGTCAGTTTGTGACTTTTTGATAGGAATTCTGCGTATAAGAAAGTCTTTAAAATAAAAGTAGGTTGGTGCGTAGTACTACATAGTATTATGTTTTATTACATACTTTAGTACGTACCACACTTTTGTCTTGTTTGAGGGATGCAGGTGTGTGTGTGCAATCCATTCTATTTTGTGCATTGCAGCAGCTAAAAAAATGGAAGTTTTTTTTTGGTTGATGCAATTTCATGAGAAGATTTCGTTCAAAGCTTGAGTTGGCAATGAGTAACAAAGTAAATACCTATTATAGTACACGCCACACGCTACCTTTAATTCCAACATTCCAAGCCTATATATTTATGATAAAGTGCGAATGTCGCTTTATATATAGCTTTCTAATAATTGAGTAGAAGGATAATCATTTAGAGTTGTTACCTATATTTTTTGCATGCGGAAGGCACGAGCCAACAAAATGGTAGCAACGATGAACATTCAACTTAGGTGCGTAAACAGCATTTAGCACCTTAACACATTATCAATCAGTACTACAAGTTGATATTGCAAAATATCATGTATGCTTACATACGTATATATACAGAGGTGCGTAGATGCATTAAATTGTTACACCAATTAAGAAATTGTGAGCAACTGATATGAATGTATGTATATATAAAATATATATGCTAAACTAAACTATGGCTTTAATTTTTGCAAATTTGAGCATGATAGTTACCTGTTGTAGGAAGAGCACAGAAAGGTCTGTACTTCTTCGCATGATATGGCATCTAGATTGACACGAGGAGGCTGCAAATAAAAACGACATGCTACGAAAGTAGCCGAAAAGGCCAGAAAACAATTAAACAATCTTGGAAGACAATTGTAAATGGGACGATATTAAAGTTAAATGGGTAGAGTGTAAAGAGATATGAGTTTTTAATGGACAGATTTACGGTAGTACGCCGAGCCGGGATTTCGGAGACATGCTGCCTACGTGGAAGTAGATGCTGACTCTATTGCAAATGAAACAAGCTAATTCATATAATATATCATTAAATTACATTATTATGTACACGTATTTAGGTCGCTGGTGACGATGACAAGAAAACGGGTTGGTTTTGTAAATTGACCAAATCTAGAGTTGTTCTTTTTTTGTCGCTAAATTATTCTGAAAATGTCGACTAATATTCTTCCGGGCCCTTCGGTCACGGAGTCGGGTTCCAAGATTGAGGAGAAAGGGAACAAAAACCGGAACACCTTAGTGATAGAAGATCATAGAGCGTTGTTTAAAGACAGACTTGCGAAAATTCGCAGCGGATTTTGCTCCATGGAGAACAAGCTTGCCAAGGTCAAGAGGGAGCGTGACTGTCTCAAGAAGTTAAATGCGAGTCTGCGACAAGAGGTGGAAAGTCAAGGGAATCTGCTGGAGTACTACAAGCAGAGTGTAGAGGATAAGGTCAACGATCTGGAGGTGATGACTGCGGAGAAGCAACGGCTGGAAGAGTACTTGTGGAATAGTCAGCAGAAATGCGAGAAGCTGCGGAAGGAGGTGGATAAGTTGCATGAGTATTTTGACAAGATGCAGCTCAACAAGCCAAAAAGGTTCGTCAGGGGACCACCACCGCGTATTGGAATGCTGGCGCTGGAAGCACAACTATCACCTCCAAAACTTGTGAACGGAGGTCTGCAAGCTTCCGTGTCGTCTCCACGTGCTTCCACCTCCAAGCAGGCCATCATGGAACACAATACTGGGGCATATGGAGACGATGATAAGCCTTCAGTAGATGTTGACCTTCACGAGGTCATAGACTTGACCGGGTCAACGGATGAGGAGGAGGAAGGCGAGGAGGAGGAGGACGGGGAGATTGAATGAGGAGTTGTGGTAATTGTTCAACGATAGTAATCTAATTTCACAAAATGTAATCATTAATCATTGGTTGATGTCGTATTTAAAAATTTATGCATCGCCTTCTTTTTTCGTGCAGGCTCTTCCTAAATCCTCTGCTTGGGATGACGATGAAGGTTCCTAAATAAATTCACGGCATGTTTCCAACAAACTTGACCGTTTCAACTTAATTTATAAGACAAAATTGTTATACATGAATACGCTGTAATTTCTCATGCGTTGTTAATCGGGACTAATAAAATTAAAACAAATTACAACAGACAGGAAATAAAACTGCTGCTGCTCAACTCAACTCAAACTTGTCGACTTATATCTTGGTACACATCATTTAGGTAATATGACATGTCATCATGTCCATTTATAATTATATCCCTATTAAACCTATTCCCATCATGCAATAAAAAAATGTCCATTCTGGAGAGCATAATAGCTTTGCACACCGGCACACCAAACGACTTATAGTGCAAGCACATATTATATTATATACTATTTGGGAGCAAGTGCACAATGGCGTGGCAAAATGCAATAATGAAAACTTGTACTAATTTTATTTTCTTCTTCTTCTTCTTTACTTGGTTTCCTCCATCCCTCCCTCCATTTATTTACCCTCATTTGATACTTATCTTTGGTCAACTTGCGCCTATTAACAAAATGAGCATTTCATCCGCCGCCGGTATTCTCCAGAAAACAAAAGTTTGCTACACGAGACATAATAGACCCTTGCCTCTTTCTCTTAAAAACTAATTTCGTTAGCATTTCCCAATATAATTAAATGTCATATAAAAATATATATGCATGCACATTGACAGGATGGAACTATGGAACTGCTTGACCAGTACTTATTGACCAGTAGGTAAAAAACTGTATATTTTCCACAAATCCCCAATGTCCACGGATCGGAATGTGTGTAGGCACTCATCGTACAAACGCGTAAGTGTCACAATAATCGAAAATTCTACCTCCACTTTATTAGCAGGGAAATATACGAGTCTAGAGAGACGCCACCGAATGCCGAATCACATTCAAATTCAGTTTAGTTGACTGCTCTCTGCAAACTGGTCAACACGACACTTTTTCAGTGTCCACACTGCTAACTTGTCAGAAACAAGCATTAATAATTAATATAATGACGCCAATTAGGCATACAACTCAAGGGATAACGTAAGGGATCTGTTACTAAATAATTAGCAGCCTTAAAAAGAAAATTTAAAGTCTGAGTGACCCCTGGGGTCATTAATTATTAGCAACGCTGCCAAGTTCAAGTGCGTACGACAATGTGGCGCGTGGTGAAAACGCTGAGACTCAAAGACCTCCGGACAAAAGTGGAGAGGGAGCGGAGGGAAAAGGAGAAACGAAGGTAATTCGCTACCTTAAATAATTTTCCATTTTAATGGCACTATTTATTAATATTCATACTCATATGCACACTCCAAAACATGCTAAAAAAATATTTCCATAAGTGAGTTTGCAGAAAACTTTACTAGTATTTTAATTAAATGTAAGAGAATGTGACAACTTTCTAGTGTTATTCTTTTCGTCATTGATTTTTGCTATATGGGTGGCTACATTGTTACAAAATGCTACCTATTTCCCTCCAATGATTTCCTCCACGGAGAAAGAAAGAGATATGATATGAATGAATCATATCATATTTCCAGACGAAAAAATGGATATAGCAGACGAGCAGAGCATGTGGCTTCACCAACTTTCTCTCATTGATCAAGCAGGAAGTTGAGAGAAAGCTATTATAAAAAATGGAGTGGTCCGTCTCTTCACGGCTATTATTAATATCATACAAACCCATACCTTATATTTCCCGTGTCTTGATGGTCATCGTGACGATCATGACTTAACTTGATTTCAGTTTTTAATTATAAAACAAGGCGTCACAGCAGTCAGTATTAATATTAATTATTATATAAAATGGAAGCTGAGCAAATTCAGGGTCAGGATCCTCCAGCAAAGTTGCAAGGGGTCACCTCAGACACGACGACCCCTGCGATTACCAGATCCAAGAATGATGTGAATCCCTCTAAAATTTCCAGGTCCAAATGGGGTTGCGGAAGGTCAGCCCAGTTTCTGGAGGACAGGCCTCGGGCTCATTTTGGGGTGAGGACCACCAAGGACCGCGTTGGTCCTACGTTTGTCCAGAAGGGAGTGGTGGACCACACGCTTGTCACTGCCGAGCCTCAGCACTCCGTTGAGGTAAATGGTTTACTTTTAATAAAGCTTAATAAATTGTTAGCATGCTAATTGTACAATGTTAAAAATTGTATTGCAGACCAACACAAATCGAGCCGAGTTTAAAACATTCAGCTTGCTGCACACAGAGGGCGGCTGGCCAAAGGAAATCAACGTTCGAGATGTTGAGCTGGTGGACAGGACGAAAAAGAAGATGCAGAAGGAGGAGACCTATCTGGAAACTGTACCTATTATGGCCAAGGTTCCGTTTTAATTGCTACAATAATTATTCATAGTTCCATATAGTCATTTTTCAAAAAATGTTGACATTTAACTTGTCTTGGTTGTCGGTCAAGGAAGCGGAATACCTGGTTAGGCACAACAACACATTGCGCCTGTGCGACTCCTACACGAAAAAACGAAACGTGGGGAAACGGGACTCGAAGCCATACGCCAACGTCGTGTCCGTCTACAAGTGCCCGTCCCGAAGAAAGCGCCCCATTTCCAACATCACGTTTGCGCCGGAAAACGCGGGGCGCATGGCCGTGGCCTACTGCCCGTACGAGTTTGACCCACTCCTCCGGGAGCACAGTTGCGAGGCATTTTTCTGGGAGGTGGAAAATCCGACGAGGCCGGAGGGAATGGTCCGCGCCTCGGCGCAAATTGTCGACCTTCGCTATCACCAAAAAGACATTCACAGCATTTGTGGGGCGCTGTTCACCGGGCAGGTAGCCACTTGGGACAATCGCGTCGGGCCTAATCCAACGGCAGTGTCCACTTATGAGATGAGTCACGAGGATGTGTGCACGAGCGCCATGTGGATTAACAGCAAAACTGGATACGAGTTTTTCTCTTGTGGATTGGACGGCATGGTACTTGTGTACATATTACCCCAACAAATATAATTAACATTTTAACAGACTTTAAAGGTAACCTGGTTTTTAAACAAATGGGTAGGTAATTTGGTGGGACATGAGAAATCTGACAGAGAGACTGGACACAGTGTACGCGGACCCTGAAAAGGGACGCTGTGAGGCCGACCAAGCCTTACCCATCACCGTGCTGGAATATGAGCACACGCTTCCCACAAAGTTTTTGGTTGGAACTCAATACGGTTCGTTGTTCTCTTTTTTGGAAGCTTGATCCCTCGCCCATTTTTTTGCGTTAAATACTCAAAACCTTTAACTTTGACGATTATGATGTGGTAGGTCAAGTGATGGTGTTTATGAAGAAAGGGAAAACTCCGCAGGACCGACTTGTCAATTTATACGAGGCTCACAAAGGTCCCGTGCGCTCCATTCATAGGAATCCGGTGTTCATCAAGAACTTCATGTCTTGTGGGGATTATCATTTGCGTATTTTTGCGGAGGATTGTCGCGACTCGGGAATCATGTGGACAGCGCCCAGTGTAAAAAAATATAGGGAACACTTTTAAATGTGTAATGATTCCTGGACCATTAATTAATTGCAATTATTTACTTGTATTTTCAGGACGCTCTGTACACTTATGCGCAATGGCTTACAGGAAAACCATGCGGTCTTGTAGCCAGTCGCTCTGATGGCTGTTTAGAATTTTGGGATTTGCTCATGCAAGGCGTATCCAGTATTCTTACGACCAAGGTAGGTATAGCAAATTAGATAATCTAATTAATTAAATGCTTTAAAAAATTCTCCGATAATTATTATTTTTAGGTGAGTGAGGAAGCATTGAGCACAGTGTGGCCTTCCGACACGGGCAGACACGTGGCAGCCGGCACCGTCCACGGCGACATCCGCATGGTCAAGTTGTCCCCACTGTTGCACACATTCGTCAAAAGCGACAAGTTAGCATTCATTAATTAAAAAATTAAGATATTGTTCAACCAGGTTGACAATAATCGTTCAATTTTTGTTGCGAACTGACAAGGTCTGCACTGGCAGCCTGCTTCGATCGGGAGTCAAGACGCGAGAAGTATCTGGAGCAGCGGAACCGAGAGATTCGTCTGGCGAAAAAGCATCGGGAGGCGAAGAAGAAGGAAAAGACCGACAGCGAAACGAGTACAGTGTCTACGGAAAGCTCGGCTGTGTTACCGAAACCGGAGCCTGAAAACGATAACCTCGCGACAGACAAAAACTTTTTCATTTCTCTGGCAGAGATGGTGCACGCCCATTACTAAACTAACAAGCTATTCATTTATACATTTAAAAAATGAATGTAACTTTATTTGAATCTGTGATTTTTTTCATGGACAACAGGAGAAGGAGAAACAGGGAGCCAATCAGGAAAAGACGCCCCCACAAATTTCGGATTCCAAGGATATCCAAGATGGCAGCAAAGAAGGATTCGTTAAAGACGAACAGTAATCATTATTTTTTTTAGAGATCTCACTAGTGACGGGTTTCCGTTGCATTTACTCACCTTCAAAAAACTACATCATAAAAAATATTCACCCTAAATTTTTAAAATCGAATGTCATTTGCAAATCAGCCAAAAAAATTAGGATGGTGTGTGGTAGAAACCTCTCGTTTTTTGGCAACGAATGTCAAAATCTTTCTTGCGTCAATAACGCCTTTCCTTTTTCCGCTATTAAAAAAAGTATCCAATCATGATTTTCCCCACTAATCGAATCGCTGCCGATAATCTTTAATCAAGGTACTACTACTACTACTAAAAATGTTGATATAAAAAAATATCTATTAAAAATCATAAAATACTTTATATACACCTATATTTATCTTATAACTTGTGATACTACTAATGGCTTGCTTTTTTCCTCAGATAATCAATCAAAAAAATGTGTACTTCAGTCAGTACAAAAATTTGTATAGATAGCGATAAAAAAATTTAAAATAAAAAGTTATTTAAAAAAAATATATAACTAATTCACTTACAATCAGTATGTAACCGCCATTGGCGGTTTTAAACTCTTGTTCTGTCTGTGAGACTTTCTACAAGGTAACCATTTCAAATCGTACTTGTTATTCATTTTTTTAAACATCTATATAATATACCCATCATGATTATTAAATTGTTACCAACCGCGCTCAAATTAATCAAACATTCATTGAGCAGTAATTTGATTTTTTAATTATTGGTAACTATTGGCGGTGCTGGTGTCATCGTCAGTCAACTGCTAACACCACCACCACCACCAAACCAAGTAGTCACGCTTCAACTGATCCCAATTATCTTTCTTTTTAAAAAACGGAACGAGAGTGAAATATATGTTGTGTGTGTGTGATAATTATTTGGTAAAAATTGAAAGCCATTCATTTCTTGTAGAAAAAATTGTTAAAGAGTTTCTATGGAAAAATGTGTAGCGTTGTAATAATGAGGCGCGGTGGAACGTGTGGTTGTGTCGGTTACAATATTCACGCTTCGGCTAATTACAATTACAGATTCATTTTTTAAATAGTTTTTTTTATAAACTGATGATGATAAATTACCACCTTACATTACATTACTATCCATTATTTTTTTTTCGTTCAAAAATCCTAAATGCATATATTTAGCAACAACAAAAACTAATTTTATTATTGAGTAACGAAATGTAATCCGTTCATTGTATATAAACCTGAATTATACATTTTTTACATATTCTTCTTATTCTTCTTCTTAAATCATCCAAAGTAAAACAAACTCATTACAAATTACAAACAAAGTTAATGATAGTAATGAGTGCTGTGAATGAATATTTAGTAACTCGGCGAAATCCACAACCAAAAATAATCGTTATCATCATCAATCCATCTTTCTAGAGAAAACTGATATATTTTTTGCTAAAAAGGTTGAATAACTGACTTGGTACCTACAATATGCATTTAATACATTTTATTTATTGACTGTTATTTTAATTAAGAACTTTATAGATGTATACTTTTCACTTGCTACACGTACGGTTTCAAAACCCTTTAAGCAGAAAAAAGCAGGTTTTCATTCTCCCCCACTCACACTTTTCATAAGTTTTCACACACACTTTAAAGTAGTAAGTAATCAAAATCAATAGATTGACCTTAAGCTCGCCCCACCACCCCCTCCTGTTTAATTGTACATTTGTTAAAATGGTACACGCATAATTAAAAAAGATGAATGAATAATCCTTTCATCGCGCTTTCAATATTACACATACATTCGTTGTGATTTACCTACACGAAGAGCCCTACATCAGGCCATGTTACAGCTAAACATTTAATAGATATAATATTTACCAATTGTTAAAATTAGGTACGCAGTTTTCTTTAGCTTTAATATCATCACGGTGATATATATACATTTGAGTAGGTAATTAGCAATTAGTTCATCATCTTCGCAATAACTTTTCACATAACAAGCTTAATAATTTGTACGTGAAGAAAAAAAATGTTACACAAAAAATAAATAAATGATTATTGTTACAAAATCCGGTTGACGAGCATTGCATGACGTGCGCCTTTTCATCAAGACAATAAAATAAATTGTTTCAAAAAATAACTAAAAAATATTGTGAGCAGAAATACTTTCATTTTTTTTCTCAATAACCAAAATCAAAAGATCAAAATTTTTTAAGGGAGATGAAAATAAAGGACTCGCTTATTGCATGCATGACGTCTGTCGTCGCCCTTTATTTCGTAATAATTGCTAATGGTAACATGACAATGACAACAACAATGGGGAATGGTCTGAAAAATAGACAAGCAAGCAAAAATAATGACTTTACCGAAGTCTTCTTCTTTGTTGTTAAAGCAGTCATCTTTTTAACGTTGTTTCATTTTTGCTCCTCTTAATTTTCATATAAACGTCATCTCTCTCTCTCTCTCTCTCTCTCTGTCAGCCGTGAAATGGAATCGCAATGATCACAGGCATTAAGTCGGCATAAAAGTGTTAAACCTTTCTTTCAAGGAAGTCATATAGCTATAACCAAAAGAGTCATGATAACCATTTATTATTAAAACAGTGGCAGAAGAAGAAGAAGGTATTTTTAAACAGTTTGCTTGTTGACTTAACCGCTCTGCCGTCGTCGTCGTCGTCGTCCTTGCGTACTTTTTTTATATATCCATTTATATTTTCTGTTGTTGGTAATAATAATATTATCATGTCCACAATTAACTACTTTCCCTGGTCATGCTCCTGCTCAGATTACACTTGTACTTTTTTTTTGAATACACATAACGCAAACCATTTACCTCAAACTGCGCAGACAGCGTAAATTGTCTCAGATAATAAGCACAATTCAAATTGTCTTAAATGAAGGCAATAATCACATACTTAGAGCAGCTAAATCGTGCAATTAGGCCTTTTGCTTTTCCGACTCGTTTCAAAGAGAAAAATAAAATAAACTTATTACCAGCGAGACATAATTTGAAGTGCTTCTTTAAAAACGCTTCTTTTTTGTGTATACACTCATCTTGAACAAAAAAAATGTTGATAATAAGTCTTTATTTAAATCCAACGTCAAGGGCGAAATAAAAACTGTCCTCCTCTTCATCATCTTCTTGTTACCTCAACAATGAAAAAACAGTTTCAAAGTCAACAATAGAACAAATTTTTAATTTCTTTTTTTTTCAATTTCATTTTCATCTCTTGTCCAACAAAATGGTCTGCTTGGTACTGGTTTGTGGTTGTGTGAGAAGAAGAATAGATGATCGATAGAGTGGATCAGTAAATACAATTAAAAATACATAACAATAGCATCCTCCCCTTTTTTCAACAATACTTGCTAAATAATGTGTACAATTTTTTTATGCTTCAAAAAACGAGCAACTAGAAATATGTTGAGCCACACTAATTGCAAATTTTTGTAAAAAAAATGTATAGCCACTTCTAAAACTGTAACAACTGGATGAACAAAGGAGCAATAATAATAATATTATAAACTTGCACTTTAGTACAATTAGCTAATTAGCTCTTTAAAAGGATGTCATTTCGATGCACTCATTTCATTTGTGACACGATGCACTCTTTTGACAATAATATTCAATGAGAGAGATGCCGAAACAAATGCATGCTAGATTTGGAAATAAGTTTATCTATTTTTTTTATAAACCAGAGAATTACTGTAACAATTAAATATTATGCTGCGCTGAGATATATAAAATGAAACGTGCACAAAAAGAAAGAAAGCTTACAATAGGTAGATGCAGTTACTTAACGCCTACCCCAATCCCAGAAATCTGTAACAACAACAAACGTGTTTTTTGTGTGCAAAAAGAGCTACTATATAAAGTAGGTACACTGAAAATAATAAATTGTAGTTTCAAGTGATATGAAAAATTGAGAGGAGATGATGGCACATATTATTTTTGGTTGAGGAGGGGGAAAGGGGGAGGGGATTGATACTCTACTACTCTACCTGCTCAACATCGCCTCTCATTCAGCCAGTCTTGTTCCTCCTTTTGCCAAATCATCTAGTGTGACCTTTCAATTTTCATTCGCGTTCCTATTTCATTTTTTGTAAAGGTTTTAGTAAAATATATTTGATGTGTGTATACTTTTGCTAAAATGCCTATACTACCCATTCATTCATTGACTCAGTTTTTATTGTAAATCATCCATGAATTTATGATGCGAAAGGCTACTGCAATTAAAACAATTGTTGTACCAACAGACAGTAATATAATAATCTGAGTTATACGTAACATTTGATTAAAAATCATTACTATATAAGAGTTCAAATTGATAGCGCGGAGAGTGAGTCAGTAGTAACCAAGGCAACAACGCAAAATAACCACCTATAAAATGCACCAAGATGATGATGATAATAGTAATAATAATACTGACGAATGAGGCCGTTGAGAAAAAAGAGAAAATTTTGGCCATACTTCCAATTATTGGTAATTAAAATCTCTGTCTATTTTTTTTTATCGCGAGAGACCACATGTAACTTTCTGCTCATCATTTTCCAATAATAACAATAAAAATACATTTAGACATAAGTAATGCAAATAGTTTAAATACCTAACATTAACTCACGTATGTGGAGAGGAGCAACATGATAAGTTTGAGAAGACGAATCTCATGTACAAATTTTTCATCAATTTCATTTTACAAATTGCTGTTTAGTTGAACTAGGCAACTTACTCAAAACGCAGACAAAACGCACTGCTACAATAACAACAACTGATTATCGAATTTGAACTTGGACTGTGAGTGATTCCATTTTTTTTTTAAAAAATCTATATTTACTTTCGCATTATTTATTCGAGTATGTTACCTTCATATATTTTATAAGCTGAGCTGATTATCAATTTTTCAATAATTTGTGTACTCAAACTTTCCATTTAAAATCCGATCACCATCAAATATGTATGTAATACATAGGTAGTAATTTACGGTACATTTGTCCAACAAGACATCATCATCATCATCTTTTTTTTCACTTTCAAATCGAGTTCACATATAAAAATTAAGTGTCTTGAAACAATGTATAAAAATCATTACACGAGTTTTCATACAATCATATATATTTTTGTCGGCAAATTAAGGATGCACTTTTACTCCAAAAAAATTTCCCATGATGACGTCCACCCACCCACACGTCATCGTCCACTGATCCATGTCGTCGTTGTCGTCGAGGACGACGACGACATTTTACACAATTTTTTTTTCTGTTAAAATTATTTACTCTTTTAGCCTTGATCAAATCAATGGATTATTCATGCATGGCATCAAATAGTTTAATATGATAAGTGGTTTAAAAAAAGTTTCTCAGGTACAAAAAAAACTCCTTTCTCTGTCGTTACCAAAAATATACACAAAAATCTGTTTTAATGAAAGATTAATGAAAGTCAGACAAAACAGTTCGGTCGGATTAATTTATATAAAAAAATATTTTGTTCACGAACGAATCCAATCCAATCACCTAATTTTTTTTTACTCAACTGTGCTATATATTTATATCCCATGTTTTGTAATTTTACACGTTAACCTTGTTTTGGCACCTTTTGGGCACATCCGTTTCTTCTTCGTCTCTTCACACATCTTCACAGAGTACTTGGTTCTCTCCTACGGATTATTAAATTTGTCATACATACTATCATGTATATACGCTCTGTGATGATGATGATCATCATGATGATAAGCACCACAACGCTAATATGGCATAAAAGGGGCTGAGATAACCACAAGTGCATCAATCATTTCAGAAAATATATATATGTATAACTTTTCAAACTAATTATGTTGTTGGAAGCTGCGGTTTCAAAAAAAAAACTCATCATCGTCATCAAGTTTTCAGTTTTTTTGCTTTGAGTACAGACAAAAAGGGATTTATATATACTTTTTAAAGAAATTGCTGAAAAAGATGAAAAATCCTTCTCTCCACTGCTGCAAAATGTAACAAAAGCAGAGATTATATTATGACTTATTAGTTTCTTGCAGTGAGGCCGCCGCGAAAAAAGCTTTTGCGATCCAACTCTCTGCTAAAAATATAAATGTAATGATTCATTCATTTCATACTGCACACATTAAATTACCCATCGTTAATATTTTAAAGATACATACATTATTATTGCCTTTTGTCTCTTTTGTTGCTGCTGTTCTGTACGTAAAATCATAAGCCATGCTAACAATGATGATGATAAGTTAAGTGATACAATTTTTGCTTCTTCATGCTCATCTTCATCTCCCAAAAAAACAAGGAGAATGAATGATGATTCTGAGGATCCGTCTGCACTTGAAATAAGGATTGTACCTACCTACTCGTATGATGCATTAGCAAAAGAAACAAGCCTAATTTTTGAAACACAGTATCCTTCACACTTACATAGAAACGTACATCATACATAGCCTTTGTTGTTGTTTTAAGCAGAACATTATTTTTCGAAAAAGAAAATTTCTAAACATAATAATAATATTCCATTTAATTTGTAATCATGCCTCTCTTATACACAGTTGCATTGCAGTTTGCTAGTGCAGAATGCAGAGCGATAAAACATTTTGTATATGACATTCATAAGTTTAAACTCATAATAAGGTTCCTGATTAAAACAAAAAAGGAATCATACTGTGTGGCTGGTTACCATGTTGATACGTGCATACATATAACTGCATCATGTGTAAATACTTAACTGGTAAAAATAAAAGATGAAACAATTGATGATGATACATTCTCCTCTCTACTCTACACACACACACATCATGCAACAATGAGAGTAAAAGATGTAGAAAGAAACAATAATATAAAGCTTGCACACTAAAAATATATATATGTCTATATTTTTAAAACACACACGCACGCATTGTACTTTCATGTCTACCTGTGTGTATCCTTTTCTTGCAATTTTACTTGAGATGTGTGTATGTGCAGGCTATATTACATATTTTTTTAGAAAAAAAATTAAGAAGAGTAAGATGCACTTTTAAAAGAATTGGAGGGGTTGGTGGTGAAAAAGAGCACGCTGCTGACCAAAAGACCGTGTCAAATGCGCGTTCAGGCGCTAGCCGCATCTTTTATTTTAGGTCTCAGTGCAACTTTTGATATCGGCTTGCTCCTTCCCTTGAAAACAGCAGCAGCGCCTGCAACAATCAAAAAGGCCTTTCCTTTGTTCATATTTTTAAAATAAGTAAAAATAATAAATGTATTGATTGTTTTTTTTATTTGTTCTCAGTTGTGATTGATTTTTATTAGTTGATCAGTGTCTAAAGATAACAAATTGTCCAAAAGGTGCTGATGGAAAAATGATTGGAGAATCGGGGGAGTTTAGGAAAAATGGGCGCAACTTCCGGTGAAGTTTCTTGTTCATGAGAGAAAGAGAGTGTTGGTGTGTGTTTGTGTGATGACATCCGGTGAAAGGAGCCACTCCACAACAACAAAAAATAGTGGTTTCTTGATTGGTTTTGTGATTTGTGAGTGAATTGTTTCATTCCGTGAAGGAAAAAGTGATGGGAAAATAAATAATATGGTATAAGAAAGCGAGCGAGCGAGAGAGAGAAATGTGAATAATGTGTTTTGGTTGTTTCCCTGGCCCCTTTCTTCTCATCATCGAGGTACAATGTTGTCCAGAAGATATTTACAAAGCCATGTACTTGCCTGCTCCATAGTCGCTTTCACCTTTCTTTTCCTGTGTTCTGTGCCGAGTGTGGATTGTGCTCCAGAAAACGATGTGATATTCGCCTCCTCCTCAAGTCAAAATGAGACGGATTCCAGTGGAAACGATTCTCAGGGAGCTGAGACAGGTACAATAATTACTTAGCTCATTAAATTCGCTTCTAAGGTGACATACATATGTAATGCAGAGTGACATAATTCTATGATGCTTAGGTTTAAAAACTAAATGGTTAATTTAATCACAATTGTAGTAGTGATGAGTCACATTACCCCAAAAAGCTCAGAAACTCTGAAAGTTATATACATTTTCCTTAGCTCTTCTCGTATCATGACTCGTAAGAGTAAATATCGTACACACACAGGTACGCAGCTCAACAATGCAATACGCAACCGACCAGAGACAGTACAGGGCAGTTAAATGCAGTAATTGGGCTAAAGATAAGAAGAAGATAGAAAAAAACAATGTAAAATTGTAAATGCAAAAATTTTGTAGCAGTGCAGTATATTATGCAGTGCTTAATGCCGTGGCAAGCAAACAAGCTTCAGCTTTTCTTTTTTATGTATTTCTCCTCTCAGAACACGACGGCAGCACACATCTTTTTTTCATTGTTGCATTGTGCGCATATTGTACGCAGATAGATAGATTGTTGTAGATTCTACATTATTGAAAAAAACTTGCAAACATGCATTTTACCAAGCTTCTTGTTTCAAAGCTCTCCTTTTTGCTGATATGCAGATGAAACAAATACGCATTCCACCATACCCAACCTTAAACCATAATCCGAAAATTACCAAAAGACAAAAGAGCAATAAAATGTGTTTAATAATGGTATTGAAAGGCAGATAGTTTAAGAATATGTTTGCAAAAAAAAAAAATGTTTTTATTAGAGGAAATGACTTAACATTTTTTTTGTATGTGATCATTAACATGACCACAGCCACAACAAAAGAGCCGGCAACAGGTCATCAGCCAGTATCACAAAAATTATTATTAAGATTTTTTTACAATTAATTATTAACCATTATTTTTTGGTATGTGCATCTAATAAAGCCAAGCTTCCCTCCCGCATTTCACGGAAAGCGGCACGGCAGACGATTTACGTAAATAATTAGCTACTCGACTGTTGAAATTAAAATAATCCCAAAGAAGCTTGATCATTGATAGGCGGCCAATATCAAGAGCTTTCGTCTGATATCAATCAGCAACACAACACATTACAATTCTTCTCTTCTCTGTGTGTAGGAAACTATAATATATTGTAATTCATTCAGCAATAAAAATATCTAACAATAATAATAATAATATGTAACAATGTACGTGAGTCATATATAATGATTAATATGTAAGTAAGCCCTGATTGATGCCCTTCAATAAATGATGTAGTAATGCCCCTCATAAATTACTGCACGCGATAAGCCTTTAAATTACAGATTATTTCATTTGATAATGGCACTAATGTGTGGTAGCCCAGGTCATAGGTATTCCTATTCTTAAAAAAAAATCTCAACTAGACTTATAACTTCGAAATTTGGTTCTGTGGCTGCGTCAAAATTAAAATCGAAGTCAAGAATGCTCAAAAAAGTAACACATTTAGATATTGAAGGACAGTTAAATTTCCAATTATTGTGATCATCATGATCACTAAAAATATTACAAGAAATACATATTATGGCGTCGTTCGTGTGGAAAGTGCATCTTAATGTAGCTATCTCCTCCTCCTCTGGGGAAAATGGATAATTGCAGTGGTAATGAGGATGCTTCTCTTTATAAACTAACTAATTACACATGAATTTATGTAACTTTCAATAATGTTTACAATTCAATAATGCTGCAGCAGCCGTGCATAGCATGAAAATGAGTGGTAGCAACCTGTTAAGATGATTTTTTGGTCGTTTTGGCGAGTTTCATTTTTTTTCTTGAGAAAATAAGATATACCTTAAAACGCCTACAATTCAATTACTCGTTTCAACTGGCAAAAATGACACCGAACATATTTTACAAAATATTTTGCTCTCTGATCACATACTAATAAGTTCATATATATCATCATAACATTAATTGCATTTTTGGGGCCGCTCTTCAAGTGCATATGACCGTTTCGGCTGCTACTTGTGATCATTTTTTTTGCTTTTGCGTCACTAATCATCATTACAATGGACGCAGTGCTGCTGCTGCACTTAATGTCAGTAATTTTCTTCGTGTGCGTCTTATCGGATCGCGTTAAGCGTTTTTTGGTAGCGCTGCGCTGATCTGTTGTGGGGTCATGTGAGACAATCATTTCATTTCATACACGAGAAAGCACAGGGTAGCAGCGTGAGAGGCCCTTATGGTTATCATCATCGTCAGCAGCAGGAAAAGGCGTTTATAAACCTGATACCTGTTTATAAGAGCCTTGTGCGCTAAATGCCTTAATCGTGAAAACGAGTACCTGCTTTACAAAAAGTGTCATGTTTACGCCAGCCTTTGTAACACGTCATGTGAGTGTCAAGATATTATTTTTTAGGCTCTCTCTCTCTCTCTCTCGCTGGGAAAGATCAGAAAGTGACATTTTTATGCGTAATGCGTAACAAGTGATGAGAGCAAAGTGTCACCCATGCCATGTCACCACACACTCGCCATCATAATTGATAATCACCTTGTTGTCACCTCACCACCTCCTCCCTGACTACCTGTTCAAGATAAAAATTAAAAGTAGATTTTTTTTGTTCTCATCATTTTAATAATCTAACATAGGAAGTTGGTCTGCGTGCCCAAGTCCTCAGTTAGCTAACCAACTAACCACACCATCATATAAATTATATTTTTACCTATCTACCTAAAAGTAATAATAAATTGTTCCCCTTGAAAATCAGTTTTTTTTCCTTAATCTTCTCTCTCTCTCTAGCCACTGTAGAGTGATGACTTGAAAAACTACAAAATTAAGTCATTTCTCTCTCCTCTTTCAAGAAGGAAAGGTGCTAAAAAACAATCTCCTGAGTGTACTACTCCTCATGCTCACTCTCCCAAGCAAACTAAAAGTCACCCAATTTTTTCCCCTTTTTTACTGATCATCATCCCCATGATAACGCTATATAATATTTTGATATGAAAAGGGCGAAAAGTTTATAATTTTTTTTTGATACGAATCAGAAAAAGAAGAAGAAGGAAGCCATTAAGGAATATAATAAAAATGGCTTAAGTAATGTGTTGGCATTTTATCGGACAGACACATAGGCCATTGTTATATATTTTAGCCTCGTTTTCATTTGGTGTGGATTTTATCACTGCTCTACACGGCTATGTTACTAACTACGCTAGTTAGTTAGTGCATATAATATGCTAATTAACAAGAAGAAGGGGAGTTGAAAATGAAAGAAAGGAAAAGATGAGATGAGAGCTTCTTTTTTCTTTGCTCATCCACTATAAATAAATATATTATCATGCTCTTAATAGCAAAAATGTACGACAGAAAAACCTACTTCCACCTCCACCACCACCGCACCACACTCACTGGCTATGTAAAAGTGGGGAAAAAATCTGCATTTTTTTTATTAATCAAAAGTTCCTTAAAATTTTGCTTTTGAGTGAAATGTTACTGCTCTGCTGCTGCTGCTCATGATAAATGAAGGCTCTTGGCTACAGGCACTCTCTGGTTGAAAATGAGTTTTCATCCTCCAAACCCTCCCATAATGAAAAGAGGATTCATTTTTTTATAATAATAATTTAAGGGAGTAATAGCCTCATGCATGCAAACAGCAAAAAAATGGCAATGCAGAAAAAAATGCAATAATAATAATAACATTAATAATGATATGGTTTTGTATATTAAATGTATTGAAAGGGATTTATATTTTTTAGCTCGTTTTTTTTGTGGTGGTGGTGATGTATGAGTTGTTACTGCATTTTAGAGATATGTATTTATTATTACCCAAATCAACAACAAACCAAAATGGACTTACTTTCTGCAAAAGAAGCATTTTTTTATTTAAAAAATTGTGTAGACGGATGATGAAGGTTAAACCGAGTGAAAAGAAAATGATTAGCCTATTATTAATGGACCGTCTATTATTAGCAAATTAAGAAGTCATTCTGAGAGAGTAACCATTCATTCAGTGACTTCAACAGTCTCGTTATAAAAAAATGAAGCCCTGTTTCGTCCTGGGTCACCAACCAAGCTCGAATCAGAGAAATAAAAAACAGTAATGGCCGGCTTTGCGTCATCCGCATTGACATTGATTGATTGAACAATTTAGCAATTTTATTTTACTGGTTTCCGGTACAAGTTTTTCAGTTGCCAGGTTTAGTTGAGTTGAAGCTGATGCCAAATAAAAGGGTGACATTTGTACAGACTTGATTTTTAAATATATTTTGGGAGGAATATAAGCGTTCATTTGATGCGCTCAACTCGGAGCAACAATGCAACAAGAATAATAATAATAATCATAATCATGAAATGGTAATAATAATAATGATGATAAGGAGAACAAAAAGTGGATGAGAGACTGTGTACGCGAGAGAACGAGAGTAAAGTCAGAAGAAAAAGGAGTGAATGAGGTGCGTAAATGTTTTTGATGATGATGATAAGATGAAAGGACAATGGGAGCGGAACCTTTGCACTAGCAGTTTACTTACTACTTGCACCTGTGTGCACAAAAAGAAAGAGAATGATAATCATATATTTTGTAGTAGGTAAAAATGCTGAAAAAAAATTTGTGCAAAAATAAAATACTTCTCTTTCTGCACACACCTGTGTACTTACCTGTGTAACATGACATGAGAGATGCGATATGATGAGATGAGAAAGAGATAGTGTAAGTTGACTTGTTGTAAAATCAGACTAATCTCGCGTTCGTGTGGTGAAGGTGGTGGTGAATATTTTTTTTTGTATGAAATGAAGAAAATGCAATAATGGAAACGGTCTAATGAGCAGTTGTATAGTTCTTTGTTGATCAAAAGATGATGCATGTATCAGGTATGTTGTATGTAATGTAGGTACCTGCAGACCTGCGCACATACCCGTACCTTCATTTTGATGATGATGATGAGAGCTCCTCTTTTCATTCAACTCAAGTTGTTAGGATCAAGTCCTAAAAATTAAATATGCATGCATATAAATATGGAGTAATACTGTTTTTGTAAGGAGAAGAAAAAATGAAGTGCAAGAGGTTCAGAGAGTTAAGTAAAGAAGGACTATTTTGTACAAGAAATATAATAATAGATGAATTCTTTCAGTAATTCTTTCAAGAAAGTAATTCTTTCAGTTTTTTTCCCAAACGGAAAAATCTGCTCACCTTTCGATGAAGGCGTGTGTGGGCGTCTGTACATAACAATTGGTTACACAACCTGCGTACCTACTCTCAGTGAGAGTCTCTCACTAAAAAAATGATACTTTCATGATGTTTTTTAGTAAAAGTGATATCTATTTTTTTGCAAATGCTAATGAAATGAAATATTTATTTATTTGTCTATTGGTTTGTTTGAAGGCACAACGATTTCAAATGAGGCTGACACAAGCACCGAGAGTACGGCCACTCCGGCCCTGTCCTCTTCTCTGTTTCCCTTCCCAGAAACAATCCATCTACCCGACTCACTGGTATCCTCCACAGAGAAGTCGACTGTTACCATACTTCCCTCTCCCATTTCCCCACCGTCCATGATAGTCACGGCGACCAAGGTCACGACGATGGAGCACAGAATGCTGGCGGCGGCACCCGAGACAAATCCTGGCGACTCCAATGAAGGCTCCACGGAGGCCCCAGCAACAATGGCGACGGCGGAGGAGAACGATGAGGAGGAGGAGACCACAACGGACGTTCCTCCCTCGTATCAGGCGTCTGGGGAAACCACAGAGCCTGTGCTGACTTCCACCAGCTCGAGTGATGCGACAGGACCGGAGCAGGTGCCTTTTGTGAAGCAAACTAACCGACAGTCCCGGTATCATCGTTATCACGAAAGCTACGCGTCGGCGCCGTCTGCCATGGAGCACGAGGAGGCTCATCATCCCCAGCAGCAATTGGAGCATCCCGGTTACCGACACCACCATCACGACGAAACATCGACAGAGTTTTACAGGGAGCTGGAGGTGGAGGGAGGAGACAGCTATGGCGACTTTGGAGAGGATAACGACATTGCCTCTGAGCATCTTCCCACCCCCATGGCGTTGATTAACCCAAATGGGGAAGGGAATAATCCTCCTCTGGAGGATGATTTCGCGGAGGCGTTCAAAAGGGTGAATCCAAATGGGAAGAGGAGGAGATTCCGGGGAGGGCGACGGGGTAGAATGAAGCTGAAAAAGTTGAATGACGCAGCAGCGGCAGCATCGGATAACGCTGCCTCAACGGCCAACGATCAGGATGAAAATGGGACAGGAGGCAAGTCGGGGCAAGTGGAGTGGCCTGCTCAGTCGACGACAACGTCGCCGTCATCTGCTTCGCCAAAATTTAAGCGGTACCGGAGCACCACGCCACATCCCCTGTTTGGCCGGTCTACAACGTCGACCACGACCCCCAGCAGCAGTTTTCCGGTGGACACGCAAAGCGACGATACTGTCATTGGCCCGGTAGTTAAAAATGGACCCAAGCCAATGATTCTACACAGCATGAATTACGATGACAACAGTCAGAGCAGCGTTACGCCAGTGCCCCAGCTTGAAAAGCCAGGAAATGGGGGCCACACTGAGAAAATAAGCACATATTTCTTCTCGACGCCATCCCCTTCGTCGCGTCTTCGGTTGCGACAAAAGATCAGAGACAATCTGCCTGTCAGTTCCTCCACGACAACCACAACAACGACCACGACGACGACAACTGAAGCCCCATTGGCTGGACCACCACCTTCTGCCGTTTCCAATGACTTTTCCTCCCCCGCAAGTGACGTGTGGAATAAAGAGTTTTCCGACTTTCCCCACAACCAGTTCTTGCAGGAAGTGACCAAAACGAAGTTTAAGATCCCGGATTTTGTTCCCATAGACTTGGGCCTGGAGACTGATAAGCAAGAGCCGATCGAAAACTCGCTGACCCGGCCTGACCCCGCGGAAAAGAAGCAATATTCTGTGGGACATCATCGCCTGCACAGCTCAGGGCCGTCCTCCTCTCCCGGAGACTATGATTATCCGAGCGGCCCAACCACCCCAAAATCTCATCGGGGGCGACGACCCACCTCCGAATCGTACTCCAAGCACGGGGGCTACGAGTCCACAAAGGGGCACGTGAGGCCAACAGTTTCAGAAGCGGAGAAGCCCATTGGAACGGAATATTACGGCTCCAACACAGAGGCTTCTACAACGTTCGCGTCTGCCGCCTCCCATCGAACAACCCCCGGGGGATCCCACTATGATCGGACCAAGGACAAAGTCATATTCTTCAACGACTCTCCGCTGAGCAGTACTACAGCAGGGCTGAGTGACATTTCCCCACCGGTTCCGGAAACAACCCCCGGCGTGTCATCCCAAACGATTGGAAGCTCCCTTTCCGTGTCCGAGGGACCAAGCTACTATGACAGTCCACTTTCGCCAATGGTGACGATGGATCATCACTATGCACCAGAAAGTGACCCGATGATGAGCATGTTCGCGCCTGGACACATGTATCCGGAAGACGCTAGCCCGACGCTAGAGAGTACGTTTCACAATGGCCCTCCAGATTCTTCCCACATTCACAGTCCAAACATTATTGAACATGCCGCACCAACACCACCTCCACCGTCGCCACCGGAATTGCCCGATTCAAGCGAACATCTTCGTCACCCTCACCACCTCCACCACCACCACAACAGTCACGAGGGTGCATACACACAAAGTTTTGTAGACGACTCACAACATCATCCCCACCACCACCACCAGCCAATGAGCAGGCCAGGTGGTGACACCGTTTATGGAACAGTGGAAGAGGTTCCAGCACACGGCAAACCTTCTTACGAGCATCATCACTCCCCACCACCACCGCAACATCACCCTCACCACAGCAATATGCATCCACCTCCCGGTCATGTACCTTATCCTTTTGGTGCAGAGCATCCGGCACTGCACACACCTGCCACAATGTCCTACCCCACACATCACTCTTTCCCCCTCCCCCCACCACCCCCATCACATCATCACGGAGAACATGGTCTTTCCACGTATCCCATGCCACCGCCCCCATTGTCTCACCCACTTTCCCCACACCCCTCAAATCTCAATGCTCATCATCATCACCACAACCACCAGCATCATCCCCATCATCAAAATGACTACCACCCCAACAACTTTGCACCAAACTATGACATCCACCCCAATGATAACAGTATTAATAATAACCAACTTGATTCTCACTTGACTTCCAATCATATAGCAGGCAGTAGTGGCCCTTCTTCGGCTGACATGAGTCACGCTCACATCGGCCTTCACGGCCCACATCATTCTCCATCTGACCCCATGCAACAAACCGACGGACACTCTTCCAGCTCATCCTCCTCCCCAACATCAGCGTCGCCTCCAGACTATCCCCAAGGTATACTTTCTAGCAGCGGAGGACCATCACCCGAAAATGGCGCTGATCTCACTGGGGCTGCGCCACCACCACCACCTCCACCCGGCTCACCGCACATGGACCACAGCTTTCCTCCTCATTCGCATACCATGGCTTCCCATCCAGACTACGAGCCTGCAAATCCACCCCTTCCACACGATCACCCATTTCACAGTAGCTTCATCCCTTTTCCACCCCAGGATATACTCCAGCAACAACAAAATGACCCTCATCAACAGCAACCTGGACATGACACAAACTCCCTGACTGCTTCTGGCAGCGGGGCGTATCATCCCGGAATTGTGGAGAGCGTTCCAACCGGTCGACCAACCTCTTTCGAACCATCTCCGCTGATCCCCACAAAATTTACCCCAATTCCCGACGACGTCAAGGAAACTGACCTGTACAGCTCCTTTGCCAGCAAACCGGAGGATGGCTTATCCCAACATGAACATTCCCCTCCATCAGATCCCCACGCACACGACGGATCCCTATCGTCCATCCACCACCAAATTCCAGGAAATCACCAGAACATTCATCATCAGCAGCATCATCCCAGTGATCAGATAACCAGTTATCTGGGTCCGACAGGTGACGACCACTCTCCTTATCATCACCATCATCATCTGCCTTCAGGAGTGGGCCCTTCAGCCAGTGATCATGCAGTAGGAGGAGGAGGGTTAGGTGGAGGCAGTGATTTAAATGGATATTCCGGACCCGTTAATGAAATTCACTCGGGAACTTACCATCCTCCACCCAACACGGTTGACTTGACGGACCATCACGGTGACAGCTACAGCAATATCCATCATGGCAGCTACGACTCCCCCCATGACCACTCATCCCCCAGCGGCGGCGCAGGGGACTACAGCGGAATTTCTGGTGGCGGAGGACAGTCCAGTCCAGACTACAAACCAGGAGATCTGACAGGACTTGAAAAACCGCACCATCCAGAGCACGACGCAGACCCGCATTCAATTCATCATGGTGGGCCCCAGGACTTAAAAAGCGGTGGCGTTCTTGTTGGAGGTGGAGCCAGTGATGGAAACAATGACAAGAAAAAGCAGCAGGCTTCCTTCAGCAACACGCCCTATGTTCTCATGTTCCCCCAGTTGATTCCTGAGGAGAAAATGAGGCCCTCACCACCGTCCCTGTTGACCAAGGAGATCCCTGTGATTCAGGCGAGTTCCATGTCGGACTACACCTCTTCCGGGGAGAAGCCTCCGTTAGGCCCCGGCTTCCAAGCAGTTCCTGTCCACCCACGCCACCAAATGTATCAGGTTCTCGCCAAGACTCACTACGAGAAAATGATGGAGCGGTACAGGGAGTCCAAGAAGAAGCCTCCCTCGGCTATTTACACGCCATACGGTAATGACGATTATTGATTAAAATGTGTCCTAATTAAGGTTTAAAGGTGATACCTAATTGAATATATATTATTTTGTTGGACAATTTCAAGGTATCCTTGTTCCGGTGGGTACGAACGTTGACGCGGCTGCTTCCATGAATCACAACGTCTTCGCCAAGCCGCGACATCCACCCAAGTACAGAGGCGAAAAGAGTTTGCTCAACACGCTGTTGGGTTCCTCGTCCACAAATCACGGTCGCTTTCCACCCGGGATGAACAGCCGCCTAACGAAAATGTTCGAGTATGAGCCGGCCATTGACATGCTTGCGGAAAAACTAGCCATGAAAATCGTCAACGCCCAGCAGGCCCTTAACCACAAAAAGTCGGGACGACTGGACATTTCGGAAAAGGCGGACGGGACGGACGAGTCCCTGGACAAGACAAGAAATCCTTCCCTGAAAACCGGCGAGGATCACATGACGAGCGAAAGCAAAATTCACTCCGCCATCGCCAATCCGGATCTGAAGCACTACCTGAAGGGTGTTCTCAAGGGACATCTTAAGGAAATGGTGGAAACGTCCGTGTCCGTTGAGGACCGAAGACCCGTCACGCTCTCTTCCAAGCTACTCAACTCCTTTTTCAGAAAGAGTCGACTTGGCGCAAACCAGCCGCCGCACAAGTCGTCACCGCCCTCGTCACCAATGATGATGCAGTCTGGTGCCAGCATGATCATGTCAAACAAGGTGCCTCCACCTCCAGGTCTCCAGACTCAACCATCTCCTCACCATCACACTGGAATAGGTCATCCATATCCACCCCCAATACTCTCCCAAGGTCCTGTTGGACTCCTTGGAACCATCCGAAGATTATTCAACTTTGCCCCGCCGGTCGAGTCCCGCTACGACGTTGGCCTTGCTCCAAATGCTCCCAACTTTGCTGCGGGAAGAACGTTGTACACGAACAACGGAAGCCACTTGCCATATATTGACGGACCGAGTCCACGCTCCTCCCACTTCCCACCCCAAATCATCCTCCCCCATCCCAACATGATTCATCAGTTCCCCCCAGGACAACAACACAGCATGCAGTCTAGAATAGCCAGTGCAGGGGCGCCACCACCCTCACTCTTATCCCCCAACGGTAACGGTAAAGGTGCCACTCTCCTTAGCGCACCACCTCCCACCCCAAAGCCGTCCAAGAAGAAAAGGAAGCCTTCGTCACCCGCGTCCTCAACAGCTAAAAAGTCGACCGTTCCGGAGGATAATAATAGCAAATGGCAAACGAACAATAACAGACTGACAGCGTCCTCGTCGAATATTGCTGGCGCTGGAAGTACTCAGGTCAAAAGCACAACGACCACTGCGAAGCCCAACACCATCTTGAACAGCATAAGTGGCAGTTACTACCCGTTCAGCAGCAGTAACAGCAATATTAACAATAATACTACTACAATTAACAGACATAATGTGATCAGTAAAAAGACGGGTAGCCCGATGAGCAACAGCGCCAGCGTCACGTCGTACTCAAGCGACAAGGCAGCAGCGTCCAAGGGGAAGGGCGACTCCCACTACATGTCCTCCAGCTCAACAAAGCAGACGGCAGAAATAGTTTTAAACAAGAGGCTGGCAATTAAACCATCCGTACCAATTACATCATCTTCATCATCCTCCTCCTCCTCCAGCGATACCAAGGAAAAGTCTCCCAGCAAACCATTGGACATGTTCCAAACGCTTCTTGGATCCACTCGCACCGTCCTCAACTATTTCAAAGCTGCGGAGGCTCGCAAATCCTCTGGAGGGGCGCCAACGGTCCTCTCCCCAAGAAGCGCATCCACCAACATTGTCGTCGTGGAGGAAAGCAAGGCGCGGAGAAAACGGAGATCGCATAATATGTCGCTAGCAGCAGTACCTAATTAATTACTAGCGCGGTATGATAAAGATAATTGTTGGTCGTGTAAGAATGTAATTTATGTAGCTTTGTCCTCGTGTGATTTTTTTGGTGTTCTTTGGGGAATGTAAAAAAAAATTTGTATAGCATTTTACTTTTTCTGTATAAAATTACCAGAATATCTCTATAACCATCAAACTGGAAAAAATAACTACATCTTCTTGTTAGCAAACTGTACCTCTACAAAAATTAAATATGTATGATTTCCATTTCATTTCTTTCTTTTTCTACAAAGTAATTAATAGGAGAGAGTAATGAGTAGAGAGAGATATAAAAAAGAGAATATTAAGGGAAAATCTATAACGCTATATATAGGTATGCAATAACAGCATAAAATATTAAATGCTTGTTATTTAGTATTTGCTAAAAAACATCCATTTGTGTCTTCTTTAAATAAAAAATTATCCACGACAGTATGAAATATTACCAATTATAGTATATAATTATGATTTAGTAATTTATGTATATTTATATTCCATTAACCATGATGATCACCTTGTTAACCTGTAATTTAAATGTAAAAGATGCGTACCTACATACATTACACCTAAGAGCCTAAAATACCCATACTTACATGTAATAATGATATTTTGTGCTATATTTATTTTTATGATTACAATAAAACCTAAAAAACTGTTAACATTCAATTAACCGGATGATGGTAAGCCCCAAACAAGCTATTTTTCATAAATATTCATGAATAATGCAGCAAAGTAAATAATGTGTTTTCTTTGTTCAAACTACTCAACTTTTTTGTTGTTCGCAAAAAAAACTGGCTAATAATTTATTGTTGATTTCATTATTATTTTTTTCTCACGTGTAAATGTCACATGTAACGCACTTTTGTCTCGATTTTTTTAATCTCGATTATTCTGCTAACGACTACAAACACCAGTAGTAGTGACACGGTGAACAACTACTGCGCTTTTTTGTTTCATATCATAACTATGGACTCTGCGATTTACAAACATTTTTTAAAACAGTAACCGTGATAATAATAATAGTAAATAAACAAATTGACCGTGCAAAATAATGACCATAAATACACACATTATTATTGAAGAAATCTTTTACGTAGAGAGAGAGATTTCTTACTAAAATACTTAAATGCTATCATACAACTCTTTTTTCTTAATTCCCGTTTAAAACTGATGATTAGTAATAATCATTGTATCTTTTTTTTTTAACTAGAGGCTTCATACTGGCTTTTTAGTAATAATTATAATCAGAATAATCTTGTGTACTAATCATAGAATGTCCAACAAACAGCAGTTCCTGTTGTGTGTGTGTGTGCTCGTGATTAAAGCATGTAAAAATATCAATTATTATTATTATGATTACCTAGTCTACTATACCATCTACAATATATCTGTCTCTAGCTAACATTTTTTTGATCAATTTCAACTTGTACACTATGGTTTTGTCAGTTATCACTTCACGTACGGTTTTTATAATAATAATACTATCTGGATTACATACATCTTACATACCACACTAAAAACACAATACTTACTTTTACAATTAACACGACTCATTATTATTATTGATTTTTTTTCTACATTTTTTCTTCTTCTAGCATATAATTGTAATTGCTCACAAGGAAAAACAAAAAGAAACATTCAAGAAATCTTTTTGGTATAACTTTTTATTATTATTATTGTTGTTGTTGTTGTTGATGATGCTGATGTGTCGGAAAAATAGATTTATGAATGATTATGATGATTGTTGAATAATTAGGTAGAGAGGACTTGAATTATTTTTATATCTAATTGTTTTGTTGTAGTATCATGGTTTGGTAAAATAGCATATATTTATCTTTTGGCTTGGCTTTGTTGAACATGCAGCAGGTGTACTGTTTTACAAAATACGGACCCATTTCCTCCACCCTCCACTACTCATTTCTCTCCCAAATTTCAATACGAAATATATATAATTGTATCTCTCTTCATTTCACTTTTATGGATAGAAAAGCTAACAATTTGACAAATTTTTTCTTTTTTGTGTATGTTTTTTTAAACTAAGAAGGATGATGGCTGCAAAATATTTTATAGAGCTGCTCGGCAAAATATAAGCTAATTACGCTCCTCTTGCGCGCTTTACTAATTACACACTACTTTTTCATCCGGAACAAGAAAGGTGTCATGGAAATATTTGCTACCAACACCAACCAATAATAATAATTGATTATTTTTTATACACAATTTCTTAAATAGTGCATTCAATGTTCCTGTAAGGTCACGTAGAGATGTAGTAATAACTTTGTTGATAATGTTTCCAAGGAAACTGGAATAATGGATAAGATGAAGATCAACGGCAATCCCTCTCTATCTTTTCCCTTAAAACTAAAACGAACAATAATAACCTCCTGTGTGTGTATAAGGCATGTGTACCCAATAATTATTACTCGACACAATCTTAATTTCATACACTAGAGCTATATATTAGTAGTATTATTAATTATTGATTTCTGTTGCTTGTGTCATGCTTACTAATAATCTAAATATTAGTATTATTCATAACAATAATAATAATAGTAATTGCTACAATTAGTAATAAAAATGAGCGGAATGATTTTGATTCGTACACTTTGATGTCGTGATGTGGTAAATGACTCATAATACTCTATATATTTTTTAAATTATCAATTCTCAACAACTCGGATGATGAGTAAAAACTACAGTAATGTTTCAGTAGTATTTTTAGTAAATAATGCAACTCATAAAAACACAAGTGAAACTAGAGATATGTATTTAAAAGGTAAGTATTACTGTTTATAATTCATTATTAGCACGCAGCAGTAAAGCAAGTGATTGTGTATCTAGTGACTAGAGTTGATGATACTGAATTGATCTGTGTGACATTAATAACTGTGTGGGTTGCCAAGAAGCAAAAAAGATACAACAAAAGATGTGAAAGTTGGATTGTTGTGGAATAAATGACAATCAAAATACCCTGCTACTATCACAATAAATAATTACTCCAAACTAGCACATTTTAACGACGACTAACAAGTAAATAGAAAAGACTAAAAAAACAATACGACACCTTTTTCTCTATAACTGGCTGCTATATGAAGATTAGTTGATGAATTGAATTATTATGTTTGAAGCACATAAACTGTAACTTTTAACGTTTCTTTCTATATATTCTATCCCTAAAAAATGGATTCTAAAACTATAAATTATATAATACCCGCTCCAACCGCTATCTACACGGCTATAAAATCTCAATTTTTTATATATGACCTGTATATCATAAAATCTAAAAAATAACGGAAAACGATTATTATTGTACGATTAAAAACTCGGAGGACACAATAAATGGTTTAAAAGCATATAAATATTTTAACTTTCCAGTCAATGGAAATACGAATAAAAACAAACGGGCCAGGAGAGGGTAGGGTAGTGTGTACAATTAAAATCTGTAAAATAAACAATTAAGATGATAAAATTGGTGCTCCCACTACCAAAATAAAACTGGCAAAAAATAATGTCTAATAAATATAATAATAAATAGTGGTGGCGGCTTTCTAAATGTCAATTATGCGTGACTTGCAAGACTTGATTTTCTCAGCCATCTCAGGATCCTCTTGAGGCACATTATCCTGTCGCGGCTGTCGCAGCGTGTCTCGCAGCTTCCTAGGATCTAAATAGTTGACACCAATGTTTTGCATGCCTCTAGCTAGCTTGCCTAGTGGTGCAAACACTACGTCCCTTTTCGGGGCAGCGGGATTATTACCATCTTTAATAGCACTTTCACTGTGAGAGCCTTTCATGTTGACCAACGACGCGAAGATATCCTGGTCAGATGTGGAGCGGCTCTCTTGAGGCAACGTAGGAACTAATTTATTCTTAAGTGACACCGGAACCTTATTGATGAACGCGGCGTTGAACATTTTCACACTGCTCGAAGGGGTGACCACCTTGTTCACCTCTTCCGACGAGCGACTCATCCGCTTCTGATTGCTGATCGAGCCCACCGGCCCCGTCTGAGTGGAAAGCGTGGACGCACTCTGTCCAGGCTCCGCCGTGATCCTGATTTCAGGAGTTGTGGATCGGGCCGTCGTCTTGCTGGGACTACTGGTAATACTTAAGCTATTGGTTGGTAGAGAGTATCGGTGCCGTTGGAGCAAATCCGGGGGGATGTGCAGGCGCAACGAGTTGTTGGTGTCGGTGGATGTCGGAGTTACATCCTGACTAGCAGCATCCATTACTGGAGTTACTGGCGATAATCCTCCTCCGGGACTAGTTTTGCAATCACTACTACCCAGAAAATGTGGCACCAGGCCCATTTGTAGACAGGGTTGAGGTCGAGTGACCAGAGACACGATCCCGCAGCTGGGGAGAAATAGGTCAAAGTGCTCCTCGTGCAGGGCTGTTGAGCCGGTTGTTTCCATGGGGGTTCGAGCCTGATGGATCACTACGGGGTGCTCGCCCCCAGAGGAGTCCGGATGGGTGCTGTACAGTGTGTTAGGAATCTTGAGTGACTGAGGAAGAGGCAATTCCGAGTTGTGTTCTACTGAAGGCTTATTTCCAGCTTCCTACATTAACACAACGTTACAAAATATTAATGGTTTGTCAAATTATCGCTTATTTAACAGACTCGTCATTAGAAACAAGATGTTTTAGAGAGGTGAAGTTTTTTAACCTCGTCTGCAGGTTGAGCAGTATTCCGTTTCTTTTTGAGGAAACTTGGAGCAAATCTTTGCATGGATGCAGGACTAAACTCTACAAGAGTAAATATATTAAAGTTGATTACGCACTTGTTCTTAAATATCCTCATATTTAGTTACCCGTATAGCAGTACTCACTTCGACTTAGCGGTTCTGTTGCGCCAGGCTGCTGTTCTTGTGATGCTGACGGAGGTACCGCAGAGGCAGGAGTGTTCCACCGAGGAATCCATGAATTTATTCCGGATGTGGCTCGCTGGCTAGTTTTATTTGCTGCTGGAACTCCCTGCGTAACTGGAATGACTTTCTGGCAACTGCCAAACACAGCCGCTTTCAGTGTTTCCGCTAGCATTTTCAGCGCCTCTGTAACAAATTACAAAGAGAAACCGATCATCAGTTAACTACCAAAGGCCCATTTTTCCAGCTATAATCAACTATCACGGTTCACAGGGCCTTACCCATCATTTCGTCTGGATGAGCTATTTGGGTGAGACAGTTATTGAAAAATCGGAGATTGGAAGATCTGAAGTGAAAAAACTCCTGTATCTCGTCTTCAGTTAGGTAATGCAGTTTCAAGGACGGCACATAGGTTTGAGAGGCAGCACTGCTGCCCGAGGATCCCTGAAATAGTCCTAGACCCCACATGCTGGAAACATTGTGTTGAGCTACAGGTTCACTCAAGATCTCCAGAGACGTCACACAGCCCAAGTTGACTCTCGTCGAACTGGCAATCGAGTCCAGACTGCAATCGTAGCTGCGATGCAAAGCAAAGAAACCATCATAAAGCACAGGGCCTCATCTCTCCCACACAATTAACTATGCAAAATATACTAATTTTTGAATGTAGTATTTAAATGATAAGATTAATTTGATAGATAACCAATCAAGATAACACGTACATGGCAATAAAGCATTCGTTCTCGGTTAGCATCAAAACGGTATCAATCTCCACAGAGCCGGCTTCATTAGTCCTGGAAAAATAGGAAAATGCCAAAAAGGGTTGGGTCACTTTTGGTATTTTAATTAATTTGATTGTTAAACCTATAATAAATAAAACATGCTACTTTTGCTTACTTGGCGTTAACTAGACCCCAGGATCCCACCACCACACTGTGGGCAGGCACCACCGTGTGCTTGACATCCTCAATCATTTGCATTATCAAGTCAGTGGTGATCTCCTTTTCCTCCACAGCATCCTTGCCAAGTGTCAGCTCCTCCTCACTTACGCTGCTTCGCACCCC
This sequence comes from Sinella curviseta, assembly GCA_004115045.4. Lineage (NCBI taxonomy): Eukaryota > Metazoa > Arthropoda > Collembola > Entomobryomorpha > Entomobryidae > Sinella > Sinella curviseta. Next base: position 40,732,303 of record CM065489.1, on the reverse strand, counting down.
TGCAAGTTAAACGAGAACATTGGTAAGATAAAATAGCACGATTAGTTAGTACAAATATTATGTGGGCTATAACATTATAAAACAACTAGTTGGGCTAATTACCTAACACCAAATCGATGCAAGCCTGTCGCGTCCCGTCTTTCAAGCGATTATTGAGATACCTGAGAAATGAGTAAATAATTATTCAGATTTAGAAATATGTGTTCCATTCTCAAGATAAAGACACGTTTGAAAAATAAATTATTGTTGATTATTTACCGATTGGCTGAATTCATTCCATCTCGCATTACCCCAGCAAATCTTCTTTCGCCCGTTCTAGTGAAGTCGCCCTGGGAAATTGTGGTGACCAAATAATTAGGGAATGGAAATAATTTAAAATTATTATTTTACAGAGATGTATTAACTGCCGGCTTCATTTCCATACCTTTAACGCATTAGTTCCAGCGTACTGTTTGCTAATGATATCTCCATTATTTGCCCAAACCTCCAGAAACTTTTTCCTTATCGACTCTGACAGCCCGATTTCAGGCATGAGGAGACCAACCTTGCTCAACTGATTACTGAGAACCTCCCTCGCAAGGAAACTCTGCACCACATTCGTTCTGTCCAAGCAATCCACACAGTTGACGCGAAACACCCCATTCTGCTGCATGACAACGCCGAAGGAATCCACCCAACAATATCCCATGTTCTTTATGATATCGCCGACAGTCTCAGTCAACAGCTTGACGTTATCAAATTTAAGTCCACGGCTAAATGGAACAAGTCGTTAATTAATACTACGCTTCTTAACTTGGGCTACTTGAGCTTGGAATGCTATGGAAATAGCAAGTAAGTGGATTGACATCTGCAACTTACCACTTGTCGTGAAAGTCAAACGTGATGTATGAAATGACTTCAGAGTCGTAAGTCAACACACACTTCCGGTACGCCTCCTCCAGAATCCTCTCCTTTCCATTCTTTTCTACCAAGTTAACCGCGAACACGGAGTCGTAGAGCTGAAGCTCTTGGTTCATGTGCTTCTCAAACGATGGAAAGCCTTCCACAATACCTGCTCACAAAAAATGCATAAATATTACACACTTATTGAACAAATTAGCGTGAATTTGTTTTTGTAAAATCTCTCATTACTTTTATCAAGGCGAATCGGAGGTCGGTATTTGTAACCCGGCTGGCTCCAAAATACAGGCACAGAGCCTCGGATTTGGACAAATGATATCATGTGACCTCGAAATATCATTATCTGCTCAGTTTCCACATAGTTGGCAACGTTCCCATCCTCATCTACGCCTCGCTTCAAGTACCGCGTTCCAGCACGGTGCCTACTTCGCCTAGAAATTAGTAGCAGCTCGAGGTTTGCAGGTTCCTGTAAAAGTCATGAGGAAAATAATTTTTATAGGTAAATGTCTACATGTATACCATTTCAGGTTTTGTATAATATTTTTATTTATTACAGTAGTACATATTTACCTGCGAGTCATTTTGGGTAACCCGTGCAGAAGTTGGATCAAGTTGGCATGTTTGGTGCTGCACGCTACCCTGCATGATCGCAATAGCCCATGCATGCAACTGGCATTCCTACGTCAGAAAAAAAATATATCGTGTGACTTATTATAAAGACGATCAATAAATCATGTAAAGTAAACGATACACACATATATTATGTACTTATGTATATACACTTATAAAATATTAACCTGGGATTCGATTATTTCGGACAGCATATATCGATTCCAGAAGAATCGCTCATCCGCCCTTTTCCAAATGTGGCCATCGTCACTAGAACTGCATGTATGTTTATCAGTTTCGGCTTTGTCCTCACTCTGAGTAGCTGGTGGAGCAGGTGCTTTGGAAATGTCAGAATTTTCGATTTTGCACGCATCCCCCTTTTCACTTCCCTTCCCATCTGCCACAATCGTTTGTCTCTGGATTGAGTTAAATATGTCGTATCCCAACGAATAGTAAAATGAATCAGCTTCTAAAAACATTTTGTAAAACTCGTCCAGCAGGCGTCGCTCGGTTCTGTCAACTCTCCTACAAAAGATAACCATGATGACTTATCAACGCGAATTCACTTTACTACTGCGAAAATGATAACAGAGGCGATGGCGAATGTAATACGAACCCTCCATATTTTCTGCTGTTTGGACACGGTGGAATTTTCACTTTGTTCCATGAAATCGCAGGTGGTGGGATCGCAGCACCTCCTTCCACGGCGGCGGCGGCGGTCCCGCTTGGTTGGGTTCCATGAGGAACTGGAGAAGGTGGAACTGGAGCAGCAGGGGCAGGAACCCCAGCAGCTCCGACGGCTCCCGGTTGAACGGCACCACTTTCATGTTTAGTTGTCAGAGAAAATGACTCCACCTCCACGTCGCATTCCGATTCAAGAGGCACTGATACTACAGACGTTATTTTGTAAATTTCATGATCCTTCACTTTGCACACTGTCTCCTGGGAGCGAACAAACACGAGTCTCGGCTCAGCTGCTGTAAAATCAAAAGAAACAGGCGTTTTCTTGTCAATAATTATCCATTTTTTATAACTGATCATTTTTTTGCAATTCAATAATGAGCATAATAGTTTTTAACCTTTTCCCAAACGAAGCGTCCCAATGAACCCATACACTTTGCCGATCAACGACAAAGTTGAATTCTGGTCCACCGACTCCCTTCCTGTTAATTTAAAACGAGACAAGAGACGCCAATCATCAACACATTCCGCGCAAATGACAAAAAAACGCATTAAACCAAAACTACGGGATCACTGCCACAAAAAAATTTATCACCAGTTTTGGAAGAAAATACTCCATTCTCTCTATTGATCCATAACGATTCGTTGTCATTTTGGAGAACGAAATATTTGTCGCTATAAAATAGTTCCATGGACTGTTCCGTCGCGTCTGTAGCTTGGACGACCCCTCCTACCTGCCACAATTATAAAGCACACAGTTAAATGCCTTTACTAATATTTGATCACACTTTAAGCAGAATTTACAATCTTACCTTCGTATGATGTTGACGCCTCCAATAATGGCTATCCCGATGATGACACTTGTTTCTTTAACCGTTTGACTAGCTGCAGTTGGTTGGCTCACTAGTTAATCCTGTAAACAGACAAATCACAAAAAAATCACAATTAAAACAACTGCCCACTTTTCCACCGTTAAATCCTTCAACTCAATCCCATTTAACTCAGCCACACAATTAAAGTCCATGTACATCACTCGCATACTAAAAAAGCAACATGATATGGGCGTCAATAAAACGAACGTGATGACGCCATCAAAATAACTCTAACCATCCATCCATCACCTTGTCACAAAAACTCCACACCAACAAAACCACAAAACCCATTTAAGTAACAATTCCACTTACCCAATCAAAAAATTATTTACACACACTTTATTTTGCTACCGACACAGCACCACGCGCCTTAGTCCCTCCTCCAGTCGAATTACCACTTTAATTTAACTACTCATTATTATTATCCTCTTTTTTTCAGACTCTTGCAATTAGTTCTTCTCCGTGAAATAAAATTACTGCGCTGCTCCTCCTCTCTTCTTGTGCGTGTCTCTGATGTCGTCGTCGTTCCAATTGAATGCCAAAATAATACCAAAATGTTTCCACAGACTAACATGTCATTTGTCATCATCAGAACGAGAGAAAAAAAAAGCAAAATATTTATCCCAGAGAGTCCCACTCAAGTTTACCACGAGTCTACCACCGCCCCACTTGACTTCAGTCTATCCATTTCCGACACTACTCTCGTCTCTCTCGGGCCTCTCATCAGCCAAAATAAAATATCCCACCCACGCATATAACCAAAAATGCTGTACTAATAAGTGATGATAAATGATTTTGATAAATTATTCAATTAACTTTCTTTTTTTTCTGAATAATGGTCCATTAAGAACTTTAATTTTTGGCTAACTGACCCCTCGCCATTATTATTTGTAACAATTCCAAAAAGTATATCAAATTTTTCCAATAAACCAAGCCATACGAGTAATAAAACTCTGACATTGGGGTAACGTGAGACTGTCCGTTTAATTTCCTCCTAAAGACCGTTTTATTTAGCAATTTTATTAGCGTTGGCTTTAGATAATGTTAAGTAAATGATGCGGTTTTGTAAGACGTTAACTAATTATAAGTTAATGATACGTTTATCAATTAAATTAATGCAATGCATCTCTTTAAGAAGCCATTTTTGTCCGAATGAAAGTAAGACGGTTATAATTTTTTTTTCTAAAATCGATTTTCTCTATTCATTTCTTTTCCTATTTGAGGATATCGTTTAAATTCCGAGAAATGATATAAAAAATAAATAAAGACCGTAAAGTTAATTGCTAACAGTTGTGCATATTATTAATTGTCACGTAAAAACATGGCTTGTTGCTGCTATTACATACCAATACGCATACGTGCACACAGGATTATGGCAGCAATAAATACATTTTTTTTTCATTCGCTTATTTTTTTATAACGCTTTGACTGCAGTCATAATTTTAATTAACTAATTGTCACCAAAAAATAAATCCATATAGTGAAATGCAATTAAAGTATAATGATATGATATAGAGCGTAGAGATTGATTGCCCATTATACATTCGGATTTATTGCGAGAAATGCTACTAAAAAAATCTAACAACCGCAAACACACATCCATTTTATTTTACTAACAGTAATTAAGTCATACGCATAACATGAGGAGTCGTCGATTAAACAGAAGGCAGAGGATGTAAAATAGAGTAGAGTAGTTGATGGCAGTAGTATTATCGTCGTAGTAGTTAGTAATTTAATTAGAGTTTAACATTAATGAGCTGAGACAGTCAACTTTATTATTGGTCAATTTCGTCACACGACTAGCCTTTGTTCTCTTCCCAAATTGGCCTTGAAGACGACGCAAGCCCATTTTTCGGACTCTTGTCAAGTTAATTTTTTGTCGCCATTACAACATTGTCCTCGTATTGAGCAAGGATAGTTTAACATTTAAAGTTATTGTGCTTTTGCCAAATGTTTACAGTTTTCGTCACTTCTTTCAAAACATTTGTCATTGTTGTGTTTGTAAACAAGGACAGCTATAAAGCCAACTTTCTCTCTGAAATCATTGCAAAAGTTATCATTGTAATACAAGTACAATTAAGACAGACTTAAAGCTGTTCTCTGGCAGGCAGGTTAAATCTTACGTGGTTAACTATTTACAGTGTCTTAGTTTCAGGTAAGGCGTCAATTAGGTCAGTTTTGGAGGAGCCTTTTCTTGAAAGGTTTCGACTCAGGACTAGGATGTCGTCCAAGGTAAAATAAATGGTTCGCAAAAGGTTTACAGAGGAATTTTTGTTTAGCATTGGCTAATTGGCAATTATAATGATTACAGTCGGATAATCCGCCGTACTTTCCTGTGGGAACGGTCGTGAGCGCCCGCTACAGAGGCGCCTACTGCTCCGCGGTTGTGAAGCGAGTGCTTCGTATGATTGAAGCAAAGGTGAGGAAAATGAACAATATTTTGTCTTATCATTAACAACACAATTAAATCTTGTACCTTCAAAAATTGTAAATGTATTTTGATTATTGTGTTTTTTTGGATTGAAGGTCGTTTTTGATAGAGCCGATCTAGGGAGTATGGTGCTTCCCGAGGACTTCGTGAAGGGATCCATGGTCCCGGGAAAGCCGTGTGAAGCCAAACATCCGGAAAATGGCGTTCTCTACAAAGCGACCCTTCTCCAACTGATGGATAAGAGCGTCTACACGGTCGTCTACGACGACGGCGACATTAACAACCTGCGCCGCTCAAAACTCTGCGCTCCTGGCGCTCGACACTTTCCCGAAAACGAGTCGCTGGATCGCTTTCCGTTGCTGAGTCCAGAGGAGTTTAGTACTCCAGTGCAGGTCCCTGTTGCTCACTCAAGTCGTCGACAAGGAGGGGCAGCATCCACTCCAAAGCGCCAGGCTATCATGACAAGCGATGAGTAATTATCACTTGACATATGTTTTGGCGTCATTGCCCTGATTTGCTTAGCCAGAGTGATTTTAATTGCTTAACAGATGCGAAGAAGCTGCTTTGGTTTCTGATCAAGATGCGTGTCCAACGCCACCGAAAGTTGCTAAAAGTTCCAAAAAGCCCGCCCCTCCAAAAGGCATCCGCAAAGCGGCTAAAAAGAAGAGCCCGAAAAGGAAGAGTGCTGGAAGGAAGAGGAAGAAGAGGCAACAGAAAACTTCTCGGGCACCTGCCAAAAAGATGCCAGCAGCTACAGCAGGTACACTCCATTCATTGTTCGGCACAATTTGGTTGTCGATTTTTAATGGCTCTTTTATGAATACTTGTAGTGCCTGTTATACAATTAGACGACGACGACGATCCGGAACCTGTACCGCAAAACGTGCCAGTTTCCAGCAATGTCAAAACCATGCCATACACCTACTTCTACGTGACGCCTGATGAAAACCAAGTGACGGTTGTGAAAAAGTCGTGCTGTCAGAAGCGCAAGATGTTCGTTCCAAAGAAGGTGATAAGGGTGCTGTCCTCACAGTGTCCTGTCAACCAAAGAACAAAAGCGGAGGCAAGCATACCCGAGGTTATCATCCTCGACGATCCTGATGTTGAGCCCTGCAATAGCGTCGTCTCATGCCATGAAGAAGGTAACCGTTGGCACCGACAACGACCTGTCGCGTTCATCACAGTCACCACAGTATAAAATCCGTAATTAGCAAAAACTTTTATATATGTAGTGGCGGAGCCGGATAATGTCATGAAAGAGGAGCCAGTCGTTCACGCTTCTCAAGATAGTCCCTCCACGGACAGTTCTCCGACCCCATTGATTGTCGTAAAAATGGAAAAGGAGCCTTTTGCTCGGGATCAGGAAGATGAAGATGAATCTGACATGGAATACGCTCACAAGAAGCTCCGCCTCAGGGACGACTTTGAAGATATTGATTCCGCACTAGGAACAGAGTTGTCCCTCTTAAAGGCAGAACCGGACACCTGCTCCTCCCCCTCCTCCAGTAAATTTCTAAGTTACAATATATGCTCTTATGATGACGGTTTCTAAAAAGCCAATTAAATTTTTTATGATCATGTTTTAATGTTATCTTTCTGATTATCAGCGCCTGTTAATCTTTTGTGCAAGCAGTTGTCAGACATTGTCGACGAGAAGAAGGTGAAGGTGCCAGAGAGTCGCCCGCAAGGACGAAAATTCAATTTTGTTCCCAACTTGGGTAAATGTTAGATTGTGATTTAGGCAAAATATTTAGAGAAAATGTAATTAGTATATTATTTTTTATTCCAGAGCATGTGGCGGATACCGACGTGAGGGAAGTTGTGATCAGAGAGAGTCTCAAGGCAGTGGTCATCGAATATTTCCTCACTAAGGAAAAGTTGGAAAAGCTGAATAAACGTAAGCGCAAAAAGTGAACAGTAAACGGTTGCTACAATCGTTAAAAATATTTAATTGTTTAAAAGGAAATCCTTCATGTAATTTATCTTGTAGAGACTTGTAAATAATTATATTTTAGCTTCTTGTTTATAACATTTCATACTTTTATATTTCTGCCCATTTCAATCTTGTATAGTTAAGAAATTATTTTTATTAACTTTTTGTACTGTTAAGATAGGTGTAGTTAGTTCGTAAGCAAAAAATTAGTACTTTTGTCCATCCGTCTGCCGTCTGTCCACCACCACGACTCTGGGATGCGATCAGAACAAAGAAGTCAACCCTTTTTTTTCTCGCCATTCATTCGATGGAATTTTTTCACATCAGCTCAAAAGGAGGCAAACGTGAAGCTGGACAGATTATTAATAAAAAACATCAATACCGAAAAAAAAAACACATTATTTTTTAGGATTACTTACTTAATACTTATTTAACCCTTTAACGTTTACTCTATAACGTAGGTATAATATTTAGCATAATAATTTGTATATATTTTTTAGCCCAATTATTTCTTTACTTGTCAGTAAAAACTATTTCGTCTTTTATGTAATTAAATATTTACACGTGCACACATGAATGCAACTTGTCCTCTCGCAAACACCAAAGATTATTAATTATTACCAGATTTTAAAGAAATATTGTCATTTTGTCATCCTGATTGACTGGTTTCTTAACTGATGATAGAAGTGCAAGTCTGTACACAGTTAAATAATTAAACATCTCACTAATGAAATCAGATTTCTTTCGAGGAGAGCAAGGCGAAATAAGTAATTGGCGGTTATTGTGTCTCATCGTCGCGCTAATCATCATGACAGCAGGGGAAGTTTCCTCCCAGAATAATAACCACCCATGCAGAAGTCTTTTGGGGCATGGGACGTGATTTTAAAATAGATATAGATTTTATTTTTGTATGAAACGTGTCGTTTTTTTGTGTGATATAATTGTAAGTGGTAGTAGACTTTATTTTTGAGTCGTTAAAAAATAATAATAATCAGTCCATTAAATGTGTGAGTGGTAACATGCCACACAGTCCAGACAAATGGAAGTCCTTCTTTGCAGACTTGGGGAGACCCACCAAGCGGGGCATTCGCAAGTGTCCGAAATGTGGAACAGTTAACGGGACGCGCGGAAACTCGTGCAAGAATAAGGCCTGCGACGTGGTCTTTCGGGATAATGGCGCCGCCAAAAAGACCTCCACTGAGGCTTGCAAAGTGGTCGTGAATATTCCGGGACTCCAGGTAAAAAACATCATTAATTGATATGTTTCACTGTTTCAGCAACTTTAATTATAAATATATATACAATAAATTCAAATATATTTTGTGCAGGTCTTTTCAGCGAGACTGCGGGATCGTGGTCCGGACTACCGGAATTTTGTCCAACTTCCGGTGGGCCAGTCCTCGACAACCGTTTCGGATCCCGGTCCACAAAACGACGACGAGACTGGAGCGAAAACTGCAAAATGCTATGTGGATGCTTGCGTCAAGAGCAAAGAAGTAATTGAATGTCAGATATTTAGCAAAATAATGGTTTAAACATATTATTTATGGTGCTTAATTTTATTTCCTCCGTTCCCCCAGTTCCCTTGTGGCCACATCCAAGCCGCCTACCGCTGTTTTTCAGAATCGCAGCCCTTAACGATAAAGGACTGCGCTGTGCCCACGCTCAATATTCCTACCGACCATCAACAAGTAAGGACCACACTGGTTATTGGGAATTAAATTATTAATTCATTATTAAAAATTTTGAAGAACAGGATCAACATTTTAATTTAATTGTAGACTCTTCTGGCTTTCATTAACGACACGAGTGACGTGCTCGTGCAGCGCGTGTCGAAAACGTCGTTTGTGGTGAGGTGTACCGCGACGACCAAGCATCCTCTCGGTTATCTGCACATCATGTTCTTTAAACATAACAAGGATGACGGCATGGCGGAGAAAAAGTTCCTGTGTACCTGCAAGCCTTTCAAAATCCAGGTTCGTAGTGGAAAAAGAAATCATCTCAAAGTTTAATTTGCGAGTCTAATAAAATTATTTCCTTTCAGAATCGTCAAAATGATCCGTCACAACAACAGCAGCAGCAGCAGTCCACCTCGTCCGAGGTGGTCGAAATGGACGCCAGATTTTGCCTTCACTACCACGCCTGCTTGTGTGCCTTTGCCAGTGACGACAATCTTCGCTCAGAGTTTGACTACTTTTTAATGCAGAACAATCAAACCTGCTCGAGTGAGTGAAAGAAATGCTGAGTAATTATGATGATGCTGTATCACATTACCCTGAACCTCCAGGTCATTTATTTTAACTGTTCTATTAAAACTATATAGCAACGCTACTAAGCGAGCTGCACCTTGTGACTCTACCGCAACCTGTAACTGCCACGTCCGTTGATGGCATGGACACGAACCACATATCCGTGGAAATCATGCAGGAAAATATTTCGTTGCTGGAAAGCATCGCCGCTGCGGATGATGCAACGTTGCATAATGTACAGTTACGATTTATTGGATAACGCGTGATGTTGTATGACTTTTTGCGGGGATTATATTTTTAATACAGCTTAAACGTTAAGCTCTCTGTTCATTATCAGGTGCAAGGGCTGGAGGGAGTCCTGTCGGACCAAATTATTGTTACCAACGTGGACGACTCGTTAAGTTTTGGGGACGGCACGGGTCTGGAAGGTTTGGACGATGGGGATTCTCAGGTATGCCAAATATTTGCCAGCGCCCAAAATGCCATTCAGCTTACCAGCGCCTACTCCACCTCCGAGAGCGTCCACCAAACAGTCAACATCACCACCGCCACCAGCGTACCAAGTGGTGGCAAGAAACGTCGTCAGGGATCGGGAGGAGATGGCTCTGCTGCTGACGTGGTCACCTCAATCCAGGCGCCTATTCTTCATCATCATCATCCTCATGTTCACCAAACCCAGCTATTCTCTAGCGGCAGTCATTTTGAAAACATTCACAAGACCTCCTCCTATTCCTCCTCAACCTCCAAAGGTGTGGGAGGGAATCCTGTCTCATCAACGTTTGCAACGACGCAACCCACAACTCCCCCTCCACCTACTGCCGAGCCCGCCAATCAAATGTCAGAGGTTTTTGAGTTTTGGCTGTCGGGCGTTAACGAAAGACTGAATGCCGCCATGAACTACCAGTTCGCTGGGAAACCTGAGCCGGTTGTGTACTACATTTCAACTGTAAGTTCCCTCCCGATCTACCTCCTGCCATGGTACCTATTTTCGACTGATAAGTGTCAAAAATATCTTGGCTACTTTTACTTGCCCACAGGAATATTTTGAAAAGCTAAAGGAGCGGATAACAACCGGACTAAAGAAGAAACGACTACCCAATCAAACTGTGATATTTACGCGAACCGACAAGCCTCCGGCCGGCACCTTTACAAAACACGTGTGGAAAATTACCAATGTCATTCACGTTCTTCAGATATTTCAAAATCAAATTGTGAGTGGTAGTTGTTTAAAAACAAATTACTGTAAAAATTTAAGTAACAATTTGTGAAACATTTTCCTCTCATTTTTTTCTACAACAGATTCCGTTAAAAATCAGTCAGTATTTTATAAAGGGGCCCAACGGCATGTTTGAAGAGTGGATACCTCCGAATGAAACGGACCGAAAAAATCAACTCATCAAGCCACACTTGTACAGCACATACCTGAAAGTTGGTAAGGATCCTTACCCAATTTTTAAAACTACTTTTAATAATGTTGTTTTATAATAATGAACCATTACAAAGATTTTTTCTTTGTATTTTAGGGAAACATGATCCAAACTCGACGGAAAGCATCCCATTCGTGATCGAGTGGATTCCAGATATTTTACCGCAATCCAAATTGGGCGAGCTTACAATAATTTTTGAATTCGGACGTAACGCACCTCGAGACGAATTAGCAAGTAGTAAAATTGTGAAAAACGCCCAACAACAACAACAACAGCAAATGTGATTAATCAACGCGCAACAAGTTAACGATGCAAAAAATAAATAAATCATAATTTTTTTTATACAAGCTTGATAATATTTTTTAAAAAGTTCCTCGGTCGCTATAAAAAAAGCGAGCTTTTAATCAAAATAAAATAAAAAAGGACAAAATTTGTTTTGTTTTTTTTCTTCACTAAAAATTAAGTACACGCATCATCTTTTTTTTCATACTGAAAATTAATACAAAAAATGTCGAGAACCTTAGGAACTCTTGAATTGAAAAAAGAAACGGGTTAAAAACACCGAGTTAATTACTTAAAAGACTTACACACTAATTGTTTCATTCATAATTAAAACATAAAATTACTCACAGAGATTGATTTTTTTAAAGCTGCCATGACACAGCAAAAAACTCTACTCACACATCTTCTCCAAACTTTCTCTCGTCAATCAAAATAATGCCCCCATATTCACAATTATGTTTGTTTCATTCATATTGATTCAGCTAAGAACTAATTGCACTTGTACAATTATTTTATTTTTTTAAAGTGATTAAGGATGATGATGATATGATGAAACGCTTTGTCTATAATATTTATTTTTTGTCCTACTTTTTGCGCATCTGAGCAAGGGACAGTGCAAAAACCCAAAAGATGAAGCTCCATCCGACGGACACGGCAAATCCGGGCCACACTTTCGGATGAGTAATGTCCCACGCGCGAGAGAATATTGAGCGCATCGCCTCGCACGCCATTGTCTGTGGGAGGAAATTGGCAATCTTTCGGAAAAATACTGGGATGCTCTCGAGGGGCCAAACCACACCTGAACAAAATGCACAAATGAACCAATATAAAGTTATCGACATTTAGTTAACTACTGTTTTACACCAATTACTATAAACACTAAAGACTGTAAAATTGAACATTTATTTTGGACCTGATAATAATAAGTTGGGGTAGAAACTTCCCAACGCCATCTGAATGGCATTCCTCTCATCAGTGCAAATACAGGAAATCAAGAACCCTACGCACATGATTAAAAAGTAACATTTAAAATTTTTTAAAAAATATCCGACGTAAATCTCTAGAAACCAAAGAGGTAATAATAAAATTGGGAAATACCAAACGCCATTCCACAGGTGCCTTGACACAAGGTCAAAAATACGGCCTGACCTACTGACCCTTTGATTTGTACTTCAAACACGGAAATCATCACTGCCAAAACGAGCACCGTTTGGCCAGTCATGATGACATACTGAGTGAGCATGTGAGCAGTAATAATTTCTCCGGTTGTTACTCCAGACACCAGAGTTCGGTTGAGCATGCCCTCCTTCCGCTCCGTAATGAAGGCGGAGCCCGTCAGCGCGACAGACATGAAAAATATGATACTGAAAACATGAGGAGCATATAATAATTAATTAATTATTTAAAAATTTATATTGTATAACCGGTGTGGTTGTAGTCACCTTAAAATTATTCCTGGGGCCATAAATTCTCGGAAGCTGGCCGTTGTGGTTCCATAAATTGGTTCAGCAAACTATAAAAGGCACACACATCAAGCCCATTAGTTATTATGAGTTATAAGAACCACATAAATGAATAGAATTTATTTAGACTTTATCTTTACGGAGGATGGAGGCAAATCCAGCGTCTCGTTCATTCCACACTCAAACAGCAAATTGGTCGTATACTTTTGGAAAGCCAGTGTCAGCACCCGTTGGATGGAAAACGCAATTTGTTGACCTGTAAACAAGCAAAAGGTTACACTGATTGTTTGACAAGATCAACTTCCAGCATTTGATTAGTATTTTTTTATTACTTGTCATGTCCAAATGTAGTTTGATATGCGTTCCCTGAAACCCATCCTCGTACATTGAGCTACCACCCACATCCGGCTTTCCGCCCCCAACGCCCTTTTGGATCATGGCATCCGAAAAGTTGGCTGGAATTACGACATAGCCCCAAATGTCTCCCATCTTGACCGCCTCTAGGGCTGTGCCTTCATTAGTGTATTGTTGCTGGGAGAGATGAACAAATAAAAATAATAAACAGGATGAAAAAAATTAGGACCCCTGCAAACAGTTGAATTGTTGAAAACCAGAAAAAAATACGACGATACGTACCAGATCAATGGTTTCGTTGGGAATTAATTTGACGAAATTACAACTCATATTGGATATCGAGCATCCCGGCGTGATGTGACAATTTGATGCGTTGAGCACCTCATAATTTATAATACCTAACGGCAGTGCTGTTGGATCGCCTCCAATGGCGACGCAAAACAGCATGGCTTGTAGTGCGGGCAGGAGGAATATAAACAGGACAAACCTGATAAGCAAAAAAAGAGCCACACAAATAAAGTTAAGAATCTTTAAAGAAAAAGTTTAACTAAAGCGCATACCCTATATTCCTCCACATGCACAGGAAATTTTTTAGCAGAAGGGCCGCCATTCTGTTGAAAACGCCGGCACAGCCAGCAAAGCAGGAAGACTCCTCGGAAGAGTCTCCGCCGCAGAAGCCGTCATCAATCCTCCCCGCCTCCTGCTTGGGTGGCGTTTTCCCTTTCCACTTCAGTTTTTTCGACCTCTTGGAGGGTGGAGCCACCTTGTCCTTTCCATTAACATTGTTGTTTGACGGCGTCTTGCCTTCGGCCCCGTCATACAGCTGCTCCACGGAACTGTTAAACATGGGACTGGTGGGACTTGGGATCATCAACCCTCCCACCCCATTCCCATTGCTTTTCGGAGTGACTGGACTTGGAAGGATCCCGGCCTCACCGTTGCCGTCTGGAGTGGTGGGAATTATGGCGTGTGGAACGCCGTTGGTTCGCGTCTGGTGTCGCTTTGTCTCGTTGCAAACGACGGCAACAGTGCTCGTCGTCTCATTGGACACGTCCGTCTCCATGGAAGACGTTGTTGCGGCGTCCTCGTTTTCCGCATTCTCGGCGTCATCCGCTACCGACGCCTTGCGACAGCCTTTGATCGAGTTCTTGTCGGGCGAGTGGACCGCGTTGAGCTCCTCGTTTGTCGTGTCCATCACGGACAGCTTGAAAAAGACGTCTTCCAGCTTGGTGCAGTCGAACTGGTCCAGGAGGCGTTGTGGGGAGTCCTCTGCGAGCAGACGCCCGTTCCTCATCAATCCGATCTGTTTCAAAATGTTTAATGAAAATCACATATACCTTGGTTTTTACCAGTCGTCTCAAAGTTCCCCTGATTTCTGCTAAGACTTACACAATGAGCTTCGTTGGCCTCCTCTATGTAATGTGTGGTGATGACCACTGTGGTTTTGCCCGTTTCCACGAGTCCCGTTAAATGTTTCCAAATGCTGTCAGAAAAATGCATATTAGTTAACCTGGATAGCTTACTCACGTGCATAACACATTAATTGTTAGGAATTACCTTTTCCGTAGCAGAGGATCCACCCCGACAGTCTGTCATTAGAGTAATTAGAATCGAGTGATTATTTCGTATTTAACAAAAAAGAAGGAATCGCAATTAAAATATAAGTCATAAATGGTGCACTGTTCATACCGGTTCGTCCAATATTAAAATCTTGGGCTCGTGCAGTAACGCAACGGCAAATGAAACACGTCGCTGCTGGCCGCCACTACGCAAACATAAAATATAATATACACGTTAAAATCAATTTAACTGCTCTAGAAAATTACTAAAACTTTAAGTTGATAATAATACTATAATGATCTCACCTCAGGCTACGAATTGGTCGATGAGCGGGAGGCAAATGTAAAAATCTGATGAGGAACGTCATCCTGTCCACAATTTGAACGGTGCTCATTCCGTTAATCTTTCCAAAGTACAGCATCGCCTCTTTAATTGTGAACTCTCCGTACACGGCAATTTCCTACACAGTCCCAAAAACATCATCAACACTAATCTCTCTGCAAACTACTCTAATTAATTATGAATTAGTATTATTATTATTTATTTATGAGCCCTTACCTGAGGCATGTAGCCAACTTTTTTACCAGGTACCCCACATCCCTTGGAACCAGGCCTCATTCCAAAAATCTTGCAGTCCCCTTGGTCAAGCTTGGTCATTCCAACAATGCATGAGAGGAGAGTAGTCTTTCCTGAAAAAAAAATGCATAGCAGTCATGTAGCAAGTTCAAAAGAGATAATGACTAATGACATTCGTTTCTATAATAATATTTAATTATCCATTATAATTATCGGATTAAACTTACCGCATCCACTCGAGCCCAGCAGAGTGTATCTACAAAAATAAAACGTTTCAAAAAAAGAAAAAAGGTTAATGTCGAAACAGATGAGCGATTATTATAGAGCGAACAAAAGGACAATGATGTAAGTTTGACAAGAGAGAGAAAAAGACAAGAGTTGCAACATAATTAGTCATAATCCAGGCGCTTATTGTGATGCACTTGAAGATCATGAAAAAAAATGTATGCAATGTCAGAATGATAGGGAGAGGTTGGGAGAGGACGCAATAGGAAAAATCCCCGTTGCTATTTTTTATAATCGGATTAAGGTTTTTGGCAGTACCCAAAAAAAATTACGTTAAAAAATTAAATTACATCATTACATGTCTTTTCATATTAGTCACCATAAAATAATCTGACAAAAATATAGAAGCAAGTAATTGAAATACTAAATATATCTGCTCAACAAAAAGAGCTGAATGCATTCTTGCGTTGCATGGATTTTTTTTGCATGGCTTTATATATATTTTTTGCATGCAAATTTCATATGCAAAATGAGTAACAATGTCAAATTGTCATTAAAGCCGTTTGAGACTTCTTACATGGTACCCTCCTTGACGGTCAGTGTGAGATCCGATAAGACTTGCGTCCCAGTTTCCAGCTTCCCATACCGTTTCCACGCATGTCGTACGGCAATAGCGTCTCGTCGGCTGTCAGCAGCCGCCAACGACGTCATTTTCACCGCCGCGTCCGCTTGTCCGTTTGAGTCCGAGCTGGGCAACGGTGACTGACTCAGAGTCACCGGTTCTGCTCCAAAGTTTTTATTTATAAAGCTGCAACAAATATAAAAGATAACAGCCCAATAAATAACAACAGCAACAAATACACAAATATTTAAGCAAAAACAACCCAACTGCCTATAATTGTGTCCAACCGTAAATAAACCGAAGTGTCAAAGGGCAGTTCGGAACAAGTATCTGTGAAAAAGTTAAACTTGTTTCGAAAGTTTAACTGAGATATGCTTAACGTCCTCATGATGAATATATTTTTGAAATGACGCGTTCCAATCAATCACACAAAAATTTAACTCTTGTCCCGTTTTTGGGAAATATATATTTAAAAAAAACAATTAACGAAGAAAAAACGCCACAAACACACAGATACACACTCATACATACGCACAAAGTTCACAATATAACGGCATGTGGAAATGAATGATATCGAGGGCACTTGAAAATGGTTTTCAAAAAAAAATGTATCTGTATTTATATATATACATACATACATATACATATATATTTAACTGTAATAATACTAAACTAAACAGCACAAACTAAAATGCAATCCATCCTTTTCACGACCGTTTCTTCTTCTTCATCATCATTTCCACTTTTGTCTCTCAATCAATTTGCAAAACGCAACTCTGCAGAGCTTCACAACAATGCATTATGCGCATATATATGCATTCCTTTGAAAACGCTGTGACCACACACTACTGACCTAAAAAAAAACTTTTGATGCAAACGGGACAACACAACTAACAACTTACTAACTAGCACTCCAAAAAATATCGAAATAAGAGATGCATGTCAGCTAATTATTAGGATGTTATGGTGATGGCAGCGGTAGTGGTGGCGGTGGCTCTCCTCATTCAACTTCTCAACTCTGACTGATGGCGTCTTTAAAATGACTTCAAAGTTATCTCAACAAATTGGCTCGCCACTCTGCACACACTATATCATATCATCATCCTGATTATTGGTACAGGAAAAAAAGTGAAAGGACTACTGCATACTAACTGATAACGATACTATCTATACGGATGAGGATGATGATGATAACAAGGCAATTTTCAAATTACCATAAAAAGAATAAATATGATGGTGGGGAAGACGCTGCTGCTCCTGCACACATTATAGCGTTTGTGTCATCTAGTGTCATGCTGCGTTTAGGGCGATATGATCAGACAATGTGCTATTGACAAATATGCATTTAAAAAACACGTGAGTACAGTTTCTACATATTATTCTATTTTTTATGGGTCCCATCTTTTTTATCCCCATCATTCGTCACAACAGCAAACACAGAAGATCAGGACCTGCGGACATTGCCATGTCGCCAAAAATAAGGGTGCCCTATCTAAAATAATATATAATGTGTACTGCAGTTAGCAACCGACCAAAACGGTAGGAATGAATGAAATGAATGAATGGGGGGACGACGACGCGGACGTGGCAATGATTGCGTCTCTTTTTTTGCATGCGTCTCTCTATATCTGTTTATCTTACTACCTATTATTGAAAAATAATAATAATCTAAACGGTCACAACTATTCAAATTCTATTAAAGGTATATTATAGGTATTGTGTATGTATTTTTCTAGGTAGTCACAGAGTTAGCATATGCGTTGCTAATAATAATATAAATATATGTGCCATTAACTCTGCGTGTCCGTCGCTGCTGACGCTGACGGTGTTACAGATTTATATTGATTTTGAAACTGAAGGTGTGCGTCGTGCACAAGGTGCCATTTCGTTGAGGAGAGATTAAAATTTTTTTTGGTGTGTGTCAAAACTAAAGGGATAATAAAAAATATTTAACTATTACCTAGTCTTATGCAGGAGGAGGAGGAGGCATGATGATGATGAGCAACAAAAAAAAAGCTCAACGACTTTTCTCAGAAAGATTTTGAAACGACACTACACTGAGACTGAGAGAAGGAAAGCTTTAAAATAGTTAAGCTGCTTAGGATTAATTACCACGTAAAAATATATATATATATTTATTATAATAATAAAGGGTTTTTTTTTGCTTGCGTAACTTTAACTTACGGATTTGGCAAATCTAATTTGCATGTAAACAGCATTCTCTCTCTCTCTCTCTACTCCTCTCTCTCTCGTGCGGATATGAGTAAATGATGATATGTTTAACTAACTTATTCTCTATTTTTGGCTGTTATGTTTAGTTCGTATATCGTATCACAGGCAACACTTTGAAGCGACTGATTGACCAAAAAATTGTAATGAATGTTTTTTTTCCTTATCACTGTTATGACTTGTGTGAGATGTGATTGTGGCGTTGCCGTGTTCTCAAGCAAACAGCACTGGTTCCACCTCACTGCCCTCCTTCAGTGTCAGGGACATCAGGGACCGTCAAGAGTTCACAAAATCTTTAAGACCGCCTTTAAGAATAAATGAGACTTGTTTTATTTTATTTTTTTTGCCTGGCCACATATTATACAAAGCTATCTACATAATTATCCATGTGTGGCAGTGTTAGCGTTTATGTGAGTGTAAAAAATGACAATCCACATAATATACAACAGCCAACCATTCAACAAGAGAGCGTCTCTCTCTAGTAATATATATTTTTGTGTGTGTTTCTTGTTCCAATAATCAGACATACATTTATAATAGTTCGTAATATATAATTGCTATAGTTATATTATATTAGTTATGTATGATTTATTATTACCTATGTATGCGCTATGCCGGCAAAAAAACCTGCTGCTATATGCGTACCTAACGTTTGGCCCACAAAGAACGACCTCTGCATTATGGCTACTTGGGTATCTCAGACAAGGTGCCTATAATCACCAACAATGCTTTCTGTAAATGCAGTTGGTTTAGTCAGTCAGTGGAACTGGATCGGAGAAGTTGGGGGGAGGGGGATGGATGGCATAATGGATTAGGTTAGCGTTTAAAGCAGACGAGAGTTTAAACCTGCGCTTCCTTCAAGACAGAAGCGGACTACAAAAGCATTCACTCTCTCTGGGTTTTTTAACTTTCAGATATGCCATAAGAAAGAAAGAGAGAGAGAGATTGTCAGTTTTTACAAAGGCAGGTTGAAAGCTCCTTTAAGACTAAGACACAATGGTCTCCCAATTGTATGCATACCTATACATTCTCCTTCAAAAAACAATGGTCATATAGTCATCCTTATATTAAAAATAGCGATGAATAGAAAGTTTCTTTTTCCTGGCCAACTGAAGAAATAAAAAAAATCATTTAATAAATAGTGCATCTTGCATGTTATTTAGGTATGCATATTATTTTTATGTCGTATCAAGAAGAAAAAAAACTATACAATTTCTCAAAACACATTATTTTTTTTAAAATGTTGGCCTTTTTTCTGGATGGACAGACGACGGTCAGTGCAGACAGACTGCGCAGTGCAGTGCGCTAATGTCAGTGTCAAGTCATGCAAATGGCTATTAAGCCAGCAAGACAAACTATTTAAATGAGAAGAAGTGAAAACGGCATCTTTTTTTGCAGGGAAGTATCGCATCAGCAGTAAAAAAATGCTACTGAATGCAGATGAGATGAATTGATTCTTTCATTATATAAATAGCTACATAATATATATATATGTACATATGTAGGTATACATGTATACCTATGAATAATAATAAAATATGCAGTTATATAGTCAACGAGGAACTACTACGCAACTTTTTAAACGGTCACTTTTTTCAAGCAGCATGGTCACCGCTCTTGTAACCCTAAGGCAAGTTTTTTTTTTCAAGTCAGAAATGATGATGAGATTGATGACACGGAACCGACAAACTAGTAATCACTGAGTATGGAAAACTAATGCTGCTGCTAGTATTAGTACTAATGACAGGCTACAAACGCTAACAGCATAACCATTCTGTTTAATGTTGATTGTAAAACGACACGGTTAAGTAAACATTCCTAGACACAATGTCTATATAATTCAATCCTTATCCTTACGCATGTACTTGTCTGATGAGATGGATGAATACATAGAGGATAAGGTAATCCCGGTGCGGTGGTGAATATGATGATGTATTGTAAAGTTAGGATGCTTTTGACCTTGCAAAAATAAATAAATGTAGCGCGGCTAGACCTAATGGTGTATGATGATAACCACAATGTATTTTGACAGATAAGTCATGTTAAATTTTTTTGGTAAGAAATGTGCTTGCCAAAAAAATTATTTGTTTCACATTGACAATTTGCAATATTAAAAAAAGAAGAAATGGATGATTTATTTGGATCAGTTAAAAGTTAAATGCGAACTCTTAAAATGTACTCTACTCATACGTGTGGCTTTTAGTAGAAGTAGTAATAAAATTATTATATTAAAATATTATAGACATGAATGGCGTAATGTTAAATTGACTGTAAAATTTACTCTAAAATGGTTAAAAGTGAATACGTACGTAATAATTACATATACATTAGTAAATACACGATTGTCTACCATTAAAACGGTAGTATTAAATTTAAATGCTTTGGGGGTACTGTAAAAAGATACATATTATTATACACATTATTTTTTATACTTATTTATATATTTTAGTTTTTTTAATAAATTTATTTATTTCTTACGCTAAAAATAGCCGGTTTTTTAAAACGGCTACTTCTGAAAATTGAAAACCTGCTCAAAAATTTGCTCAGAAAATTTGGTCGTTGAACTCTGTTATGAATGAAATGGACCGACATGGCCCACAGCCCACTTAGTTTCCCACGTGCACTTCCTGTTGGAAAATTTCCTCCTTGACCTCATCAAGAGGCAAGTTGATGTGTTGGTACTCCTTGAGCCCTGGTCCGTAGTCCGTGGACGCGTCACCTGTGCCTCGCAGGATCCACTTGGTAGTGAGGAGTCCCTCAACGCCAACAGGTCCACGAGCGTGAATCCTTCCGGTGCTGATTCCAACTTCAGCTCCAAGTCCAAAACGATAGCCGTCGGCGAAGCGGGTGGAAGCGTTGTGGAAGACGCAGGCCGAGTCGACACGCTTCAGGAACTCCTTGGCTGTCTTATCTATAAAAAAATATTTGTACACACATGAGATGATGATTAGACGATGATCATTATAATCATTTCCCTATATCAGTTCACTAATTTATCCTTAACATGATTTCACTTCAATTAAAAGTAAAAGAGTTCCTTGATAATTTGGCTCACCATTTTCTGTAATGATGGTGTCCGTGTGGGAGGAGCCGTAGTTGTTAACGTGCTCGATGGCGCCAAGAACATCGGAAACCAACTCGATCGTCACGGCAAGTCGACTGTACTCTGTGCGAAGGGATTTTGCTGGTGGGGGGCCGAAAGTCAGTTCTTTGGAGAGCGTTGGTCCAGCAAAGATTTCGACCTGTTTGACAGAAAAAAACATACTTATGATGCCATCATCAAAACTTATGCAAAAATTAACTTTTTCTTAATGGATTTGTTCAAACCTTCTGAGATTTCAGCATGTCGCAAAGATTAGCAAAGAAATTTCGCTTGCCAAGAAGATTCCTGTGAAGGAGAATCGTTTCCGCAGCGTTGCAAGCAGCGGGGTAGCTGCACTTTGAATCCTTCACTGTAATTACAAGAAAAATATGCAGCAGTTTAGTTTACTGCTCATTTTTTTATGAATATTGATAGAAACTATTGTTGGTTGGTTACCAATGTGAAGAGCCTTCTCCAAGTCCGCCTCCGTGTCAATGTAAACATGGCAGATTCCTTCCGCGTGGCCCAAAACGGGAACGCCTTGAGCTTGAGCAATGATTTGTCTAACGAGCTGGTTAGACCCACGAGGAATGATGAGGTCAACCATGCCCAAGGTGATGATTTCTGCAACGTCCTCCCGGGATGACACCATTTGAATCGCATTCTGGCATCCGTGCAGCAACAATGCCTCGGACACGACCGACATCAGAGCATTGTTCGTGTTGGTTGCCTCACTTCCACCCTTCAGCACCAATCCGTTTCCGGAGGCAATGGCGAGAGAAGCAATCTACAGGGCGAGAACGAGGGAGAAAAAAAATCAAAATCTTTTCCGTTTAAATCCGCTTTCCAATGCGCACGTCATCAAATTTGCCATGCGTACCTGAGGAAGACAGTCTGGTCGAGCTTCAAAAATGACCATGAGGAGTCCAATTGGAACGGTAACCTGTTGCAGTTCCAGACCATTGGCGAGTAAGGTCTTCCTCAAAGTTCGCCCAAGAATGTGCTTGGAGTCTTGAGCCAATTGTTTCAAACCTGCGCATAAAGACATATTGAATTTTTGTAATCTCGAGTTCAGTTTTTTTTATTGCAAGACATGATAATGATTTTTAGACTCGCTTAAATTACCTGAAGCCAAATTGGCAATTTTGGCATCGGTCAGTTTCAATCTGTCAATAATGGCAGGTTCAATCTTGTCCACTTCCGCCTGCTCAATGTCGCGCTGGTTGGCAATCATAATGTCTCCCGTTTTCGTTACGAGAAGCTCCGCAACCGCGTCAATGATCTCTGTTCGCTGCAGTCCTGTGAGGCCCTCCAACTGTCTGCCTCCATGTTTAGCTGCAAGACAGAGAATGAGTTAATCATCTATAATGACAGACTATTTAACAAAGTAACTCCTTAACTAGTTTCATCTCAATTATTACCGATTTCTGCAACAGACTCGGGAGACCTCGTTCCCATGGCCTGTGTGGTAAAGAGCGTTCCAATCCTCCGTCCCTGCATCACAGTGGTAAGGGCTCCTTCTCTGGATCCGTTACAAATAACCACTGGGATTCCTTGATTAAGGGCCCAAGTAGCTGCTGAAACCTGGAGATACGGGTACTTAATATCGAATGAACAAAAACTTAATCAAGGACGTATAGCCCTCACTGTTGGTTTGGTTCCTCCGACCTCGACTCTCACCCTCGTCGACATAACACATACAATTAATATGAAGGCAAAAAAATAATAGCCTTCAACATTTTATCATCATCATTAAGCCATTTGTTATTACCTTTGACTGCATTCCTCCGGTTCCGACCCTGGACCTCGTACCAAACTTGACCCCCTCGTTCATCGCAGGACAGTAGGTGTGGAGGAGCCTGGAGCCGTCCAAGCCGGGTGGTCCGGTGTAGACCCCCTCCACGTCAGACATGAGCACCATGAGATCCGCTCTGATTTCCGCCGAGAGCAAGGCAGCAAGACTATCATTGTCATTGACAGTGATGTCCTGTGAATTTTTCAGCATAATCTGTTCCATTTCTAGTCAGTAGTGCCCACCTCACTCAAAAATGTTTGTGTAATTGCATATTCTACTACTACATAATTGTTCTACAAGCAGTTTGTCAACTTACGCCTTCGAGAGCATCGTACACCTGAGGTGGCGCTGCCACCGCATCATTCGTGTTCACAATCGGAACAATGTTCAGGGCCAGCAGCTCCGACATTGTTTGGAAGAGATGACGTCTGGTGTACTCGTCAGCAAAGTCGGCTTTTGTCACCAGAACCTGAACATACAATTTTTTAATTAAATGAGTCTAGGTCACTGAGTACATCTTAATTGCTTTCACGTGAACATCATCATCATCATTAACGTCATCAGAGACAGGTATTTAATTGTACCTGAGCAATTCGGACACCATACTGAGCAAACATGGCTTCATACAGTGACATCAGTCCGGACTGACCTACGGCTGCTGCTGCACGTGGCTCCAGAACCACTTTCTGTCCCTGTTTTTGTTATTTAGATTATCAACAACAACAAAATTCATTATTACATGATATCATCCCATTAAAAAATTGTATTGATAAAATAATAATAATAATGATAATAATAAAAAGATTAAAAAAACAGATGAGTAAAAAAATACATGCAGAGAGACTGTGATTATTATTACGCCTACTTATTATACATATTTTTAACAAGCTATTGTGTTCATGCATGGACTTTGGCTTGCGTGGCTAAAGTTCAGTGTCATTTTAATTAGCAGAGTGCAGAGGGAAATAGTTTGCTAGTTTCTATGGAGACAAGACAACAAAAGTACTTTAAAATCACTCTGGAGTGGTTGTTCAAGTACCTACTTTAGTTAGACTACGAATTATAATTAATTAATTAAAGCAGAGACAGGTTTGGGGAAACGTGAGACATGTGCTTGTAAATTTATGCTAGCATGACAACAAGTTTGCATGACACCTTGTCACACAACAGGATATTTAGTATGAAAAAAAATAAAGCGATAATTAATTTGCTATCGTAAATAATTAATATATAATTTTTTGACAAACAAAAATAAACCATACAAATAAAGAAGAAAGTCCGCGAGCCGGCAGGAGAGTGTAACAAGTAGTATTTTTTATTGCAGAGGAGAAGAATAATAAGAAGAAGGTGGGGGGAGGAGGAGGGGAGGAAGTAAATTTTGAAAAAAATGACAAAACTGATTATAATTCGGAGGGAGAAATGATTATACGTCAAGTATGATTGATTATGATGATTATGAGAGAATGCTAGAGAAAAGAGAGAGATTCCAGAGAAGAGTTGAATAATGAAAAGGAAAGAAGGAGGAAGAGAGAGAAAAAGAGGATTTTTTTGTGTAAAGCAAAAACAAGTAAAGTTCTATACTGGGCTCACGTGGACAGAGTGATCCTGGGAGTGTAGAGTTTGTCTCATGGACATGGACATGACCAGTTCTTGAGCCAGTTTTTGTTTTCCAAACGCCACCGCTCCGCTCGTTACCATGATCATGTCTCGTCCAGCATTTTGTAAGGATGCCACCTTATTTTTGTACAAAAAAAACACAAGCAATTCCAGAACAATTAGTTCATGTCATGAAAAAAAATCATAGGTTTTTTTTGCATTGTAAAAGTTTACCTGCTCAACAAGCGAGGCCACGCGACCTAACGCCAAACCGCAGTTATCCTCTCGCGTCAGCACGGCGCTGCCCACCTTCACAACGATCCTCCGAGCTCCTGAAAGCTCCGACCGGGACGTTAATGAAACCTTGCCACTTGCACCGAATCCATTCGTCCCGTTCGTCCCCACCACGGGCAACTGAAGATCATAGCGACACGAGGATGTCGACACACTTCTATACGCAATCTGTTCACATGAAAAAATTAAATGATTTTTGTAATCATGAGCTTAAAAAGTCGCTTTAAACATTCTTGGTGATTATTTGAAAAAAAAAAAGATTTTTTACTCCTTACATTTCTGAAAGGTAACTTTGGCGTCGAGTGAGGCCGCCTCACCAAACACCTCGTGTTTGGTATCAACTGAAATATCGTCGGAATTGCTCGAGATCGCATTTTTACTTCTCTTTCAAGAGAACAACTTTGTCGTCAAAAAAAAAGGTAAAAAAATTGTATATTTCTTATTTCGAAAAAAAATATGAACCAAAAGAATGTTATTTTTAAGTCATAAAACTAAAAAGTTTTTCTTTAAAAAATATTTCCACGTTAAATTCGTCAGTGAACCGAACGAGAGAATGAAGGAAAATACTTTGAAAAAAAAATTAAGTAATTAATAATTAGTCTGCTTGGCTTGTGTTCAAGTAGCAAAATAAAAAGTTTAAATGTATATTATGTATATGTTTAAAAATAATTATTGTCTATGCGTCGTTTGCTGACGTTCGTATCACAGTCAACACTTTGAAGCGACTGATTGACCAAAAATGTGATGAATGTTTTTTTTTCGTGGCGTTGCCTTGTTCTCAGCAGCGAAAAACAGCACTCGTTCACAACATGCACCGCGCACTGTCCTCCTCAGTGTCAGGGACATCAAGGACTGTCAAGAGTTCACAATCTAAGGTCGCCTTTAATGAGACTTCTTTTTCCCTGCCCATTTATTATAATTATCCATTTATGTGTGTGTATGTGTGTGGCAGTGAGTGTGTGTAAAAAAAGACAATCCACGATTCCACACAAAACCAGCCATTCAATAAGCGCGTCTCTCTCTCTAGTAATTTTTGCGTTTCTCCGTCCAAATAATCATACATACATTCATAAATATATAGTTATCATCAGTTATAGCAAAATCAATATCTCACATACAAGTCCAGTTATATAGTTTATAATGTAAAACCTGTGTACCTAACACCATCATCATCATCATTGGCATCAGCATCACTGCTTGTGTGGTTAGTTTAGTTTAGTTTCAGTAGCCAGTAATCAGTCAGTGGAACTGGATCAGAAAAAAAGTTAAACCTGAACAGGACAAACCACCACTCTCTGGTTTCAACTTTCCTATTTAGTTTTAAAGGAGAAAGAAGATACTCAGTATGGGAATATGGGAATACCTATTTATTTTTATATGCATGCATATATCAACAATATGTATATATCCTCAAAGATAAGCAACTATAATTCCATTTACATTTTTCTAATAATAAAACAGCATTACTCATGTCATATATGAAAGGCAGAGAATTTTATGCCAGTTTTTACCTATGCAAGCTGGTTGCATTGCAAACGTGATGCTGACAAAAGGAGCAAGACACACCACACAATAATGTGCTCCCTTTCAACTTGGATTGGACTCAAAATCTTCCAAGCACTTCTTCTTGGCTTTTTCCAGGGGAATACTAACAAACAATATGAATCATATCTGCCTCAACAATGAACCATCACAGAGTATGTAGCCATGAATAGAAAGTTTTCCGGCTTGGTGCATGTTGCATGATATACCAATATATGCATATTTATGTATAATGTCGTATCAAAAAGAAAAACTCTCAACATCTCGAAAAAAAATAGTTGGCCTTTTTCTTCTGAGAGGCCAAGTCAACATCGTTATCAGGAGGACGGTGCATGGATGGATGGAATGGATGGACGATGACGGACGGTGCGGTGCAAGAAGACTGCAGTCTAATGTCAGTGTCAAATGCAATAGCAAAGCCAGCAAAAAATAATGTTTATGAGAAACAGAACTGAAAAAACGGCATCATTTTTGCTGTTTAAGGACCGCAGTATATGTATATGCACATATATGCTTAGAGATGACATCAATGAAGAATTAACTACGCAGTTTTTTTAAACGGCCACTTTTTCAAGTATGGTCACCGCTGCTGTTGTCACTAAGGCGATTTTGGTGAGGGTTCAAATCAGTTTCATTGTCAGTTGAGTCCGTGTCCATACTAGAATCTGGTGGACATGCCTGGACCGCACCGCTCTCTCTCTGCGAATAACGTCAAGTCAGAAATGACGACGATACGGAACCGAACATATCGCATTGATCATTATGGGAAAAAATATAATAAGAAGAATGCTGGTATTATAGAAATGACAGGCTTTGCACATTTATATAGCCATTCTGTTTGATGTTGATTATAAAAATACAGTTAAGTAAACATACATGCATACATCTACTTACGTAGGTACTTATTATGATATGGACGAGTAATACATGGAGGATAAGATATCCCGGTGTGTGGTGGGTGATGACGACGATGACGAGAGAAACAATTTAATTACAAAAGTCGAAAGAGAGAGAGAGAGAAAAGGGTTAAAAATAAAGTGCTGTTGCAAGCAAGCCTATCACATCATCATTAATGTCCAGTCTACAATTTCGTGCCGGACCACAGATGAATGAAGAAGATGATGCCGATGAATTGAATGAACATGATCACCACCACCAGTGATCAGGTTTAATAACTCATTATATTATTATTATTATTATTATTTATGTATATATTAATATAAAAGCATACATGAGTTTGCTGATTAAAAACATGACGATTGATTAGAAAACGTGGAATACACAGTACAGGTCTATGGCTTCTCGGTAGGTAGGTAGGAGGTGTTGGCATTTTTGATGGAACATTAAAACACCACCAGCAGCCTGTCTCTCTCTACTAATAACTCTGATTTAATAATGATCCAATTGGGAATAAAACGTAACTTTTTTAAAGATTTTTTTTTTGTAAAAAAATGAACTTTGACTGTTTATCATGATCATCATCATAATGCACATGTGGGAGAGCATGTTCCCATTAAAAATTGTGTCCAGCCACAAAAAAAATTACATGGTGATCAAAAGTCAGTCTTTGTTTGTTTGTCAATTTTCTGTGTTTTTTATGCAATCAACAAAACTCACAAGCTCTGCACAGTATCTTTTTTTTCAAAAGTTTTCGGTAAAATCTCTTTCCCAATTAACCAATCATCATGTTGTGTACGACATCATGAAATGAATGACTATTTTTTTCCTGGCTTTATAAAATAAACAGCGTTAAAAATGTAACAGCTTTAAATAAATTGCACAATAATAATCATCATCATTATTATTATCATTACAAATTTTATTTTCAAGAGCAGCCTTATCTGTCATACGGAACGAAGAGAGAGAGAGAGAAAAAAAGGTACCTTATGAAATAACTTATATCAAATCAGATCACAGAGATTAGCATTGAATCAGGAGACAAATCAGGGCAGCAGCAGCAGAGGAGCCTGCGAATCCATCCCCAATTAAAAAATGTGGAGAAGCCTCAAGATTGAGCCAATCAAATTCCAAATCAACTTAACTAGGTACATCCCAAATGATGATAAATACAAATATTACTGACCCTTCCTGATCTCCTTTCGATTGTAGTTGCTAGGATTTTTGGGCGAACTACAACGGACACGACTATAACTGCGAATATTTTTGTTAAAAGCATAATATATGACAAGACTCATAGGCAGTTTTACATAAAAATCATGTTCCTTTTTTTCTGTCTGTTAATTTCCATAGCTTGTCGTTTAAAATTAGAACGCGTCTTGTGAAATATGTACCTCGTCATTTCATGACATGTGAAAAGTCTGTGGCACTTTGCACCGTTTGTAGTACTTTGTTTTTGTTTGTTGGCTTAAAACATATTTATGGCTTGTAAATAGTAAATAAGTGTTTCAGTAGTTTATTTTCTTTCTATAGATGATAGTCAAAATACTTAATTATTTAAATTAGTCATCTCTCTCTCTCTCTCTCTCTCTCTCTCTCTCTCTCTCTGCGATTTTTGGTGCACGGTGGACGGGCTGGCTGGGATTTGTAGCGATATGCCTTAATAAATACCTGTCCTGTGTGTGCGTATCCAGTCAAAATATTTTTCCTATACACGTATAAGTAGGCATATAGGTCCACAAACTGAAATTATAACATTTAAAGTGTGGGATGATGATGATGATAAGACGATATGATAACATGAATGAATGTCATGAAGATGACCATCAAGTTGTGTTGTGATTGTAAAAAACTAGACGTAGAAAGCCCGTTGAAATCAACGGGCTCTAGAAACTTGACAGACAGATTTAAGGTAAGGACGACTTTCCCCTCTGGGGCACGACTTTTCCCTCTGGGGCACGACTTTTCCCTCTGGGGCACGACTTTTCCCTCTGGGGCACGACTTTTCCCTCTGGGGCACGACTTTCCCCTCTGGGGCACGACTTTTCCCTCTGGGCACGACTTTTCCCTCTGGGGCACGACTTTTCCCTCTGGGGCACGACTATTCCCTCTGGGGCACGACTATTCCCTCTGGGGCACGACTTTTCCCTCTGGGGCACGACTTTCCCTCTGGGGCACGACTTTTCCCTCTGGGGCACGACTTTTCCCTCTGGGGCACGACTTTTCCCTCTGGGGCACGACTTTTCCCTCTGGGGCACGACTATTCCCTCTGGGGCACGACTTTTCCCTCTGGGGCACGACTTTTCCCTCTGGGGCACGACTTTTCCCTCTGGGGCACGACTTTTCCCTCTGGGGCACGACTATTCCCTCTGGGGCACGACTTTTCCCTCTGGGGCATGACTTTTCCCTCTGGGGAACAGCGGTTTCCTCCAACTTGCACGGTTTTCCCTCCCACTTGGTCGGCTTTTCCTCCAGCTTGCATTCATTTCATTTCCAGTACACAAAGAACAAACTACTAATTACCTACATAATGAAACTTGGCTTGTATTTGATTACGTAAATTATAATCAGCAGAGCACGTACCTATGTAGGTTAGTATGTAGATACAACGTGTAGAGTTATGTAAAAATGTCTATTTTTCTCTTTCGAATTACTGACGACACGGTTGGATTTTTGAAAAAAATTCAACGTAGGTGCCGTTAGGGAAGCTGTCTCTTTAATTTGATACCAAATTTATTATTGTGGACTGCTTGGTGTCGGTGTGAGAGGGACCCAAAGGTGTCGAAGAATTTGCCTAATTTGCATATTCCAACTTTGTATATATAGACTAGACGTAGAAGGCCCGTTGAAATCAACGGGCTCTAGCAGCTTATGTCCTGGTGGAAAACTTGGAAACCACATTTTAAAATGTTAATATTCTATAAATAACGACTTTCCCCCATGGGGTACGACTTTCCCCTCTGAGGCACGACTTTCCCCCCTGTGGCACGACTTTCCCCCCTGTGGCACGACTTTCCCCCCTGTGGCACGACTTTCCCCCCTGTGGCACGACTTTCCCCCCTGTGGCACGACTTTCCCCCCTGGAGCTCGACTTTCTCCCCGGAAGCTCGACTTTTCCCCCTGGGGCTCGACTTTCCCCCTTGGGGCACGAATTTCTCCCCTGGGGCACGAATTTCCCCCCTGTGGCACAACTTTCCCCCCTGGAGCTCGACTTTCCCCCCTGGAGCTCGACTTTCCCCCCTGGAGCTCGACTTTCTCCCCTGGGGTACGACTTTCCCCCTTCGGGCACGAATTTCCCCCCTGGGGCTCGACTTTCCCCCTTCGGGCACGAATTTCCCCCCTGGGGCACGACTTTCCCCCTTCGGGCACGAATTTCCCCCCTGGGGTACGACTTTCCCCCCTGTGGCACGGTGGTATTCATGTATGTATACATAGAGAAACGAAATAGTATGTTTGGTAGTAGTCATAAAGCGAAAAATTGTTTGCGGGAATTATGATTCATGATAATTGACTTTTGTTCTTAGTTTTATTATTTTTTCTATTTTAATTGGCGAAAAAACGGTGAAGGGTTAGCTTTCAAAAGGTTAAAATGCGATTCGAATGTTCTATGAGACTTGGGCATTAGTAGAAACGAATAATTATTTGAAACGAATCGGTAGTTTCCTCAAAAAAGGGAGCAGTAGCGATGCAGTGTTGTTCAATTTTTTCATATTCTGCTCATTTTCAACGGACGATAAAACTGTTAAAGATTGGTTTTCAAACGTTCAAAATGCGATTTGCATGGACTACGAATCTTGGTCTTTCATAAAAAGAAAAAACATTTTCAAAGGAATTGGTCGTTTTCTTTAAAAAGGGAGCAGTAGGTGTCGACTTTTTGGATTACGAAACGCTTGGGATTTTGTATATATAGATATTATTATGATTTTGCAAGTTTCATGATGATGATGATGATCATGACACTACTGACTGCGTAAACACAACACAATAATATTTTTATTGGCAAATAATCATAATCTGTCTGTTTGGATGTGTCCAAGCTCAAGAAGATCGCTGGTGTGATATTTTTTTCAACATCTCTCTAATTTCCTGATAGATTATTATTAATTACCTTAACATTACGTACGGGAGCGCGTATCAGCTTCATTTTGTATGGCCTTCAACTGAAAAAAAATGTTGCACAAATACAAACATGAAACATCTTTCATTAATATGACATAGGTAATTTACTCTCACAATATTAGTGGTCAGAAAAATGGTTTTAAACAACCTGTCGCAAAAGCAACTTATCTGCACACGGATCATTTAAAATAGTGTGGATGGAATGTGTGGAGAAACGCATGCCAATGTCACCTACCTCACCAAAAACATATCCAGTCGCTATTAGCCCATCAATTAATAACTATAGTAGTAGTAATAGTAATAACTATTATCGCCATGCAAAAAAAAAGAAATTTTCCTCTACTAATAAAGTATTGCATGTGATACAAGTGACATAACTACATGACGATGATGATGCTGATGTTCCAATCAAAATTGCCATGTACCTGAAACAAAAAAAATGCTCTGCACGTTCGCAAATATAAAAAGTCAAAAAGCCAAGCCTATAAAAATATTTAATTTTTTTGAGCCGATACGTTTCATTCAGTTAACTGGACACTCTATGAAATATATTCTTAATGTGTGGCCTCTCTGGTCACTCGGTTACTGATGCTGCTTAAATGAGACAAAAAATGATGCCTGATAGTCCATTTAGCACAACGCCAAACCCGAATTCAGGTTTTTTATCAATACAAATTCCGTGGCAAGTGGCTGACCGACGGATGACGATAATGACAAGAGAGAAAGGAAAAAAGGTAATCGACACGAAGAAGAAGGAATTAATCAATTAAAAGTTACAAACGTTGCTTTATTTACGTCACATTTTTGTAAAGCAAAAAAATGGTTACAAATTATATAAATTAGCTTAATAGCAGCATGGCTTACTATTATTATTGCAGATTAATCATTATTATTACCGGTACAAAATCTGAGAGTGAAATCCATCCAACCTGATGGAGGATTTTAATAGAGAGAATGAGAAAAAAACTGTATAAAAGCAGATTATCATTAATTATATTGAATCCCTGATGATTAATTGTCATGGTGGCAGTGATGAGATAGCTAGAGTACATACATACATACATACACATAGGTAGGCACATTATTTAAAAGTAATTGCTAATTGTTCTTCTTCTTCTTTCCCGTCATCATCTTCATTTTCTTGGACGCAGCAGCAATCAACATTTAACTTTCGCCACCTCCGCCAACTCGGTATGCGGAGATGGACACGGTCGCATAATTCCTGGCGACTCCGTGAGAGTTTGTGGCGACGCAAATGTAGGTCCCTTGTCGCTCGTCCGTTACGGCAATGATCTGGATCCAACTGGTGCTCATGGTTTGCTCAGGACCGCCGCGAACCGTTACCACCACGCTTGAGTCATCCCCTTCATTCATTTACAAGAGAAATGCAGCAAAAAAAGAAAGATAGATTAATACAATGCATGTAACAATAAGGTATTTTATAGAATGAGTGCAGAGAGTGTTGAATTCCATGACGTTTGTTGTTGAGGTAGGAATATTTTTAGCAATATTTTTTTTTGTTTGAGCGTGTAAACAAAAACTGATTATGTGATGGACTTTAGACGACTTAAAAATAGGTCAAGTGTTCTAACTACCTACCTAACTAGCAAGGAAAGATTACCATTCTCTAACATTTTTAAACCGGCTACGTTGACAAATCATGTATGGACCATGACCACAAAGGAAGAAGAAGGAACAAAGAAACAAGTAGGCATACAATGCGAGAAGTGATAAATATTCAAATGACCGAATTGTATAAAGTAAACCATGTACGTACTTCACATTTTAAAAAATGTTTAGCTTGGGATTTTATATTTCCTTTGACTGCAAATGTTCATATAAGTCATGAGTCATGCACATGCACTCTGAGACCATTTTGTTTATAAAATCTTTGCTCGTGTGTGGGGTAAATATTTCAAACTGCAAACCAAATAAGTATGCAACTGAAAAAATGCACAACAAAGGACAATGGGAGACCGTTTTTTCTGCATGATGGTGTCCTCTAGTAAAACTTTCCATTCAAATGTTTTGCATAAAACATAACCGTTAATAAGGTATTGATGTTGAATGATAACCAATCAATATTCACTTACCGGGTAATATTTTCGGAGCCCCGTTGGAACCATGCACCAGAAATTCCCAATGGATGATAGGACCTTTTATCATAAAATCAAAAATATAACTTATCGTTAATAAAATTATTGCTCGATGGTGCTGTTATATTTATTTTTCGAATTGAGGAAAGCTGTGGAATTAATTACTAGGGAATCCTTTAACTTCACAGGAAAGAGAAGCATCCTCTCCGTCCGACACGGTAATGTTCTCAATGGACGTTGGGATCCATGGGGCTACGTGAGAAATTAGTTAGGATTTCATTTGGTTGCCTTCTTTCATGAAACTTTTACATTTACAAATGCTTTATTTATACATAATAATAAGAATGAAGAGAGTTTTTAATCGGACACCTGAAACGCAAGGTCCCCATGACGCAATGGATAACCCTGGACTCTTGTAAGCGGCTTCACGGAGCTTGCATTCATTGCTGTACGTGTGATTGTCATTGCCACAGACCAAGCGACGGTCACGACATTCACAGAGCGCTTCCTTGGGTTCCTAACCATCAACATTATCAGTTATTATTATATTAAATGTTTATCCGGTTTCAACTACTACTATCATTAATTAATTATGATTTGCATACATCAGGATCCAAATCTTTTCGCAGAATGCAGGCCAGTCCAGTTCCACACATGCCGACGTCCGTGGAATAAGGGAGGTTTGGAATGGTGGCGTTGTAGCACCGGTTCCCCTCCCCACTTCCACAAATGGAGCAGCAGGAGCATCGATCCATCACCTGCAAATTGTTTTTAAAAACCCATTTAATTCATTTTTGTACATCCTCCATAATGATATATTTATATACACAAACATTACCAGTCCAGCTTGACAGCTTTTCTCCGTATAACTTTTGCACGTTGACATGTCACACTCGCCACATCCCTCCGGAATGGGCACACTGCTGTCCCTAGGCGGTCTCGTAATCTGAGGCGCCGACTTTGCCACCTTTTTCGATCTTGGTTTCGTTGTCGTCGTGGTGACAGAAGCGCCATCCTCCTCCCTCCCCTCCAAATCCGCCACAAGCTGTGCATTCTCATCCACCGTCGCACTTGTCGTCGTCGTTTCCGCAGCACTTGTCCTCGAACTGGACGGCCTCCTCTTTTTCAGAGACAACGACTTGGCTCGCAACTTGGATCGCCCAGAAGACTGGGGCTGTTGGGAATCGGAAACGGCGTCCCCAACCACTAGTCCCACCACAAGGGTGACAATCAAGATGGCGGCAACTAGTGACAAAATTTTCGCCATCTTTTTCCTTCCTGGCGACAGTGAGGATGCCGATGATGTAGGTGGATTTGTTGTCACAGAAGCAACGACTCCAGAGTCCCGTTGTTGATGATGATTCTCTTGTGGTGACACAAAAGTCAATGAGCCACTCCGCCAAAAGGATGATGGCAATCTGTCCATGGCAAACTTTTACTCATTTGCTTCACTTCTTGACTTTTTTAACCCCATTATCATTTGCGCCACATAATGCACAAGAGATATATAATTTTTTTTTCTGCACAGTCGTTGTTATTTTAACTGTTCATACTACTCCTTGTTCGCATTTTCCAGCCAAGCGATCCAAAAAAGTAACAAGAAGATAATAATAATATTTGCAGTAGTTGTAACTCTGAAAGAAAGAAAGAAAGGCTGCTGGTGGAAGATAAGAAGAAGATGAAACAAAAATTGAAAGCGATCTGTGCTGCTGACTGACTAACTAAAGTGCTGGATATATGCTCCACCGCGTTCAACTCTTGGACATAAAAAATGGCAATAAAAATGTTACAACAGACAAAAAAATATAAAACAAGTCAAGAAAAAAAAAGTTTAAAGAAGTGAGCTTTATTCTTCCTTTTTTCTTTATTCCCATAAAACGGAAATATATTTTACTCATATCATCATAATCATCATCATCGCTGTTTACTTTAAAGGGCAATCTCACTTGTTGTTTATTTTCTTTACAAAAAAGTTTTCTTTCATGATGACGCGTGTGCTTTGCTGATGCACTTTTTGGTTGAATTTCAATCCTTTCATGCTTGCCGAATTCATAAAGCTTTTGACGATGACGACGCTTCCATGGAAATACATATATGGAAACAAGGAACTCTGTTCCAAAAACAAACGGCGTCTACAATCAAAAGACAAGCAAAGACAGAGAGTGTGTGAATGAACGGTCGTGAGTGTGTGTGTTCGTTAGATTTATTTTTAGGATTTATGGGTTTCGTTTAAAATCGAAACGAAAAACAGGCTCATTTTTATAAGTCATGCAGTTTTCTTATAAAGTAATATGTAGTCATTATTATTGCAAGCTCTCTATCTGTCGTCGGTTGTTGGGATTTGGTAAGGATGCTTCGAATTCGCGCATAATTTTTTATCCATCATCAAATCATCGTCATCATTCATTGTCGATGATAATGTTCAAAATGTGCCATTCATTTAAATAATTTTTTTCGATAAACATTCCAAAGATAGGCATTGCATATTATATGCGGTCATTAATAATAATATGGATGATGAATTGATGAAGATGGGAAATGGAAACAACACCCCCTACTACCATCATCACAGACGACACATGTTTGCAAAACCTTTAAAATGATGATAAAGTTAAAGCAGATATTCGCTTAACTGTAGTAGTAATAATAATAAATAATAATGTAATTGAGGTCGTATAGTTTTTGTTACAAAGAAAAGTTCACTGAACTGAACTACAAAATAAAAAACTTAATGTGAGTGGAAAGGGAATACAAGACCACGCACGAACGACTCATAAAATATGTAGGTATTTAATTTAGCACAATTCATCTTTCTGACAAAAAATAAACTGAAACCTCTTGGAATTCCTATTACTCCTCACGATGTACAATCATTTAAAATATTAACTGTTATTAGCTATGTAGAATACATCAATTTCTACTCAACCTCATTATCTTTAATATCCTTAACCGTACTTGTTAAAGACTCGATAAAAAAAATATTGTGTCTAACCGTGTGTTATACACGGGTTTTCAGTTTTAACTAATTACTCATTACCCCAACTTTAACTGACTTTAATTAAAAATGACTCAATTTATTTTGTGCATGCATTTCTGCAACTCGGCACCGGACGCCACCTACACCCCTGAGCTTGTAACGTTTGGTGGCGTCCTTTTGCTTACCCGTCATTGTTCAGCATTTAGAATGCATTGTAAGAGGGAAATGTATGTGAGACTTATTCTCAACTTGCCCCGCACTTGAAAACCGCTCCTTTCAATCCAACTCTAACTCAAGCCGCATGCTTCATATCCAATAAGCTTGGTTGAGTGTGAGGCATTTGGAAAGCAACCATTCCGACTCCTGGTCGTCCTCTATCAAGTGGATAACCTACAGTTTCTTTTGTGAGCAGTTAGTTAACTGATAATTGCCAGTTGGGTAATTGACGAAGCAAAATGTCGAAGAGAGGTAAGAACACTTTTAAAAAACATTGTTGATTATCTTGAACAATTAAAGTTTTTGTTGGCATTTTGGTTGGATTATATGCTTGGGAGATGTGAAGGGGTGACTGTGATGGTTTTTAAAAAATTGTTTTAAATGTTTCAAGTGTCGGTTAATTAATGGAATGCATGCACTAATGTTGTACTTTTAATTGTGATGGTTAAAAGGTCGTGGAGGTACGGCAGGAGCGAAATTTCGCATTTCGCTGGCTCTTCCCGTTGGAGCTGTCATGAACTGCGCCGACAATACAGGTTAGTTAGTAAATTATCAGTAGAGTAAGTACGTAATTGTAGCATTTAGTGATAAACTGTGACGGAGATGAGTAGTTTAATTAAATATTATTTTGTTCTGGGGGTTTTATTTAAGGTGGAAAGAACCTGTTTGTCATTGCCGTTCAGGGGATCAGAGGTAGATTGAATCGACTTCCGGCGGCCGCCGTTGGAGACATGTTTGTGTCGACGGTGAAGAAGGGAAAGCCCGAGCTGAGAAAGAAGGTGATGCCTGCGGTGGTGATCAGGCAGCGGAAACCGTTTAGGAGGAAGGATGGCGTCTTCATATATTTCGAGGACAACGCCGGGGTGATAGTAAATAACAAGGTAATCTTGAGAAACTTTTCCTTTTGTGAATCATAAAATTGCGCGTATGAACTTGATTATCTTAATTGGAGGATTAACTGCATCATGTCATTTTATTTTACAGGGAGAAATGAAGGGATCAGCTATCACAGGACCGGTGGCAAAGGAATGCGCAGATCTCTGGCCGAGGATTGCCTCCAATGCCAGCTCGATTGCTTGAAATTAGTGTAACATCTTGATACGTGACAAGTTTCTATTTTCATTTTGTCGTGAATAAAAGTGACACCTTTCAATATTTGCGTAAATTACAGTGGTTCTCATTAAAATCTGGCCATGTAGATGTTTAAACGCGATATGACCAGTAATTATTTTGGCACAACAGCAAATTATTGTTTTTTTTCTCTTCTTTATCCACTCTTCATCGAAAAATTATATATTTCACATATCATCAAATGCCATATATCCTCATAATTGATAATTATACACATATTGAAATTCTAATATTACATAAATCATACGTAAAAGGTGAACGTTTAACTTAGCATACTTTGATAATCCTTTTATTCTCAAATTCTCAAACCATAATTATTTTTTTATATTGCCTATGTCAGTACCTGAATAAGTTGAAGCACAACCTGCACCAGTAGTAGTTGTAATGAAATAAATGTGAAGGGAAAAAATATAAATGAGCTACATAATAATATATAATAAAAGTCGAAGTCGTCGTCGTAGCAGTAGAAAATTTCAAATTCGTAAGGAAAGATATTACATTATATTGTAAGTACAACAAGTCTTCTCATATGTGATGATGTTGATGATAAACTAATTATATTATCGTTAATTTTCAAGATTTTTTGTTCTTCTTATTAAACAGCCGGTTAACGATGATTACAAATATACGCAGCAGTTGTAGTATTTTTCATAAATTTTTGTTTCTGAATATTTGGTTACTCGTTCTTTTTTAAAATGAGGTTCTTCAAAACATCTTCCAGTAATTAAATATATAAGTGTGCTAAGTTGATTATACAAGCTTTTTCGCCTCGAAGAAGGACTTGAGATGCCTCATCTGCCAGTAGCCCATTGAGAGGAGGACGGCTGTTTGGGCGATTGACCACCACAGGACTCGTTGATTCGTGCTTTCACTTGTCTGTCTGAATCGCTCCTCTCGATACTACAAAAAACAGAATCATTAACATAATCAAAATGTTCAAACATTTATGTATTTTCAGTTAGTATAAACAGCGAGAGATAGCTAATTAAAGTTAATTAAAAGCTTACTCTTTGGTAGTTCTGTTCCTTTGTAATCTGCTCGACTTGATCCAAAAGCTGGCGTACCCGAAGCTGTAGTTCTGTTAGTTTTTCCTTCTGAGCCACGTTAGCGTAATCAATAGCATGCTCACCAACTTGAATATCGAGATGGACACGCTACAAACATGAAAGAAATTGCATGGTTTTAAGAAAATTATATATTTAATGTAGTTGAAAGTGGAGGCAACTTAAAACTTTTTAACTTACTAGTTGAGATCCGGCAAACCATTTAGTTGAATTTGAATACAAACAAATCACATGTTCTCCGGGGATGTGTGAGGTGAACGTGAAACGACCTTCAGAACTGTACACCTTGGAAAGAATTGTCTTATCGTCTGGATCCCGAACTTCCACATGCATGCCAATTCCCGGACTGGATGGCATGAAGCCGCCAGTTCGAGGATCAAAAAGTTCCACTTTGTAAATACCTGAAAACAAAATAAATATAAATATAACCATTCTTGCTTCTTAATTATGCTTAACACTTTAAATGAACGAAATGCTTTAAAATATAACAATCGTCGCAATTAAGCTTACCGATCACTGTAGTGTCATCAGGAATTTCCTCAATAAAACATTTTCTCTCAGTCTCAGCAATGTGAAAATAAAGTGAGTTGACAGTAGATACTGCCAAACTGAAGATAAGAACACCAATGATCTCAGGCCTCCACATTTTGTCTCCTATTTTAATTTGCCCCGCAACCAATTTAACACTTAATGATGACTTTACTGATGCCGGCTGGAAAAAAAAATACAAATAAAATTCCATACAAAAATTAACAATATATTACATTAAAACTCACTACACAAATCCACTCCCCATAACAACCCCACTTGCTATAATGATTACACGCTCCCCATCTGGACAACATTTCACTATATACCGCACCCTTGCCCAACCCAATTAAACTAACTACCCATAACACATTAACTTAACAACAACCTAAACATCCTCCTCCTTACCTTTTCACTTAAATATTCCGGAAAATATAAATAAACTGCCGCTCACGAAACGGGTAAGTCACCTGAAAATAATAATAAATCCACAATAACCTAAAACACATTACAATTAACTCCACACAACCTGTTTATTAATTTAACCGGGAACACACACTCCATTTATTATTTTACAAACTTACCGATTCCACATTTAAAACCAATCAAGTTTTGCTAAACACCACAACAGTTAGTTAACTACAGTTTGTAAAGTAAACTATTTTTTATGCTTACTTTTACTACTTCTACCTGTCATCTGGTTAAATTTTCCAACCAACACAACAGCAGCAGCAGCTTCTTTTCCGTCACAGATTCTTTTCACTTTTGACTTGACTTTACACAAAAATAGCTGCGATCGCGATGGTGATGATGGACGACACTTACTTCACTTGAAAAACAAGTAGTCAAACTGCTTGCCTTTATGTTATGAAGCGGATAAGAATTTGCGGACTGACTCGCCGCATTAGACAGAGTTTAACATGAGTGTGTATTGTGGCCGTGTGCTTCAAACTGTGCGCTTGAGAAAGTCCACGTCGTCGTCCTCATCCTCACTCTTCAGCACACGTCTCTAATAGCCAGTACGTCAAGATGAACAGATGTTGTTTTTGTGTGACGGAGCTTGCACGGATTTGAAAGTTAGGGCGGTCCCCCGACGTTAGACCGTTTACCCCCACAGCACCAAAATTTGGAACATGGCCAAATTAAACAGTTGCTACTAAAAAGCCATGGTGATCGCCTTTAAATCACATTTTTCGCTGGTTATATGTGTATATGAATCCGTGATTCATTATATTTTGTTAAGACTGTCCAGGGACGTTGATGATTTTTAAGGTAACTACACTTCCAGGAAGCAGAGATGAAATAACGGGCTACGTGCGTTACCGTTACCATTACAGTAACGCGAAACGCAAAATTTTCTGCAAAGTATCACCCATCGGTAATGCGAAGCGAAGTGCAATTTGTCGTTCCCTATACCGAGTAACGATAACGAGTAACGCAGGCTCAAAATTTTCTAGCAGCTTTTCTGAAAGATGTCATATTTACTTAATAAATGAATACAAGACAAATATTTGCTGAAACTCATGATTTGCTCAGCAGCTACCGCAAGACGAGTTGCTAAGCAGCTACCGCAAGACGAGTTGCTAAGCAGCTACCGCAAGACGAGTTGCTAAGCAGCTACCGCAAGACGAGTTGCTAAGCAGCTACCGCAAGACGAGTTGCTAAGCAGCTACCGCAAGACGAGTTGCTAAGCAGCTACCGCAAGACGATTGCTAAGCAGCTACCGCAAGACGAGTTGCTAAGCAGCTACCGCAAGACGAGTTGCTAAGCAGCTACCGCAAGACGAGTTGCTAAGCAGCTACCGCAAGACGAGTTGCTAAGCAGCTACCGCAAGACGAGTTGCTAAGCAGCTACCGCAAGACGAGTTGCTAAGCAGCTACCGCAAGACGAGTTGCTAAGCAGCTACCGCAAGACGAGTTGCTAAGCAGCTACCGCAAGACGAGTTGCTAAGCAGCTACCGCAAGACGAGTTGCTAAGCAGCTACCGCAAGACGAGTTGCTAAGCAGCTACCGCAAGACGAGTTGCTAAGCAGCTACCGCAAGACGAGTTGCTAAGCAGCTACCGCAAGACGAGTTGCTAAGCAGCTACCGCAAGACGAGTTGCTAAGCAGCTACCGCAAGACGAGTTGCTAAGCAGCTACCGCAAGACGAGTTGCTAAGCAGCTACCGCAAGACGAGTTGCTAAGCAGCTACCGCAAGACGAGTTGCTAAGCAGCTACCGCAAGACGAGTTGCTAAGCAGCTACCGCAAGACGAGCTGCCAAGCAGCTACCGCAAGACGAGTTGCTAAGCAGCTACCGCAAGACGAGTTGCTAAGCAGCTACCGCAAGACGAGTTGCTAAGCAGCTACCGCAAGACGAGTTGCTAAGCAGCTACCGCAAGACGAGTTGCTAAGCAGCTACCGCAAGACGAGTTGCTAAGCAGCTACCGCAAGACGAGTTGCTAAGCAGCTACCGCAAGACGAGTTGCTAAGCAGCTACCGCAAGACGAGTTGCTAAGCAGCTACCGCAAGACGAGTTGCTAAGCAGCTACCGCAAGACGAGTTGCTAAGCAGCTACCGCAAGACGTGTTGCTAAGCAGCTACCGCAAGACGAGTTGGTAGAGCTTTATAAGGGAAAATTGTATTGAATTTCCCCCCATTTTAATGTTCCTCTATTTCATTTTCCCCCATTTTAATGTTCCTCTATTTAATTTTCCCCTTTTGAATTTTCCCCTCTTGAATTTTCCCCTTTTGAATTTCCCCTTTTGAATTTCCTTCCTTTGAATTTCCCCCTTTTGAATTTTCCCCGTTTGAATTTTCTCCTTTTGAATTTTCCCCTTTTGAATTTCCCCTTTTGAATTTCCCCTTTTGAATTTTCCCCTTTTGAATTTCCCCCTTTTGAATTTCCCCCTTTTGAATTTTCCCCTTTTGAATTTCCCCCTTTTGAATTTTCCCCTTTTGAATTTTCCCCTTTTGAATTTCCCCCTTTTGAATTTTCCCCTTTTGAATTTCCCCTATTGAATTTTCCCCTTTTGAATTTCCCCCTTTTGAATTTCCCCCTTTTGAATTTCCCCCTTTTGAATTTCCCCCTTTTGAATTTCCCCCTTTTGAATTTCCCCCTTTTGAATTTTCCACTTTTGAATTTCCCCCTTTTGAATTTTCCCCTTTTGAATTTCCCCCTTTTGAATTTTCCCCTTTTGAATTTCCCCCTTTTGAATTTTCCCCTTTTGAATTTCCCCCTTTTGAATTTTCCCCTTTTGAATTTTCCCCTTTGACCGAGTAACGATAACGAGTAACGCAGGCTCAAAATTTTCTAGC
This sequence comes from Sinella curviseta, assembly GCA_004115045.4. NCBI lineage: Eukaryota > Metazoa > Arthropoda > Collembola > Entomobryomorpha > Entomobryidae > Sinella > Sinella curviseta. Next base: position 40,689,257 of record CM065489.1, on the reverse strand, counting down.
AGCTTTTCTGAAAGATGTCATATTTACTTAATAAATGAATACAAGACAAATATTTGCTGAAACTCATGATTTGCTCAGCAGCTACCGCAAGACGAGTTGCTAAGCAGCTACCGCAAGACGAGTTGCTAAGCAGCTACCGCAAGACGAGTTGCTAAGCAGCTACCGCAAGACGAGTTGCTAAGCAGCTACCGCAAGACGAGTTGCTAAGCAGCTACCGCAAGACGAGTTGCTAAGCAGCTACCGCAAGACGAGTTGCTAAGCAGCTACCGCAAGACGAGTTGCTAAGCAGCTACCGCAAGACGAGTTGCTAAGCAGCTACCGCAAGACGAGTTGCTAAGCAGCTACCGCAAGACGAGTTGCTAAGCAGCTACCGCAAGACGAGTTGCTAAGCAGCTACCGCAAGACGAGTTGCTAAGCAGCTACCGCAAGACGAGTTGCTAAGCAGCTACCGCAAGACGAGTTGCTAAGCAGCTACAGCAAGACGAGTTGGTAGAGCTTTATAAGGGAAAATTGTATTGAATTTCCCCCCATTTTAATGTTCCTCTATTTAATTTTCCCCCATTTTAATGTTCCTCTATTTAATTTTCCCCTTTTGAATTTTCCCCTCTTGAATTTTCCCCTTTTGAATTTCCCCTTTTGAATTTCCCCTTTTGAATTTTCCCCTTTTGAATTTCCCCTTTTGAATTTTCCCCTTTTGAATTTCCCCTTTTGAATTTCCCCTTTTGAATTTTCCCCTTTTGAATTTCCCCCTTTTGAATTTCCCCCTTTTGAATTTCCACCTTTTGAATTTCCCCCTTTTGAATTTCCCCCTTTTGAATTTTCCCCTTTTGAATTTCCCCCTTTTGAATTTCCCCCTTTTGAATTTCCCCCTTTTGAATTTCCCCTTTTGAATTTTCCCCTTTTGAATTTCCCCCTTTTGCATTTTCCCCTTTTGAATTTCCCCCTTTTGAATTTTCCCCTTTTGAATTTTCCCCTTTTGAATTTTCCCCTTTTGAATTTTCCCCTTTTGAATTTTCCCCTTTTGAATTTTCCCCTTTTGAATTTCCCCCTTTTGAATTTCCCCCTTTTGAATTTTTCCCTTTTGAATTTCCCCTTTTGAATTTTCCCCTTTTGAATTTCCCCTTTTGAATTTTCCCCTTTTGAATTTCCCCCTTTTGAATTTTCCCCTTTTGAATTTCCCCCTTTTGAATTTCCCCCTTTTGAATTTTCCCCTTTTGAATTTCAACTTTTGAATTTTCCCCTTTTGAATTTCCCCCTTTTGAATTTTTCCCTTTTGAATTTCCCCCTTTTGAATTTTCCCCTTTTGAATTTTCTCCTTTTGAATTTTCCCCTTTTGAATTTCCCCCTTTTGAATTTCCCCTTTTGAATTTTCCCCTTTTGAATTTTCCCCTTTTGAATTTTTCCCTTTTGAATTTCCCCCTTTTGAATTTTCTCCTTTTGAATTTCCCCTTTTGAATTTCCCCCTTTTGAATTTCCCCTTTTGAATTTCCTTCCTTTGAATTTCCCCCTTTTGAATTTTCCCCTTTTGAATTTTCCCCTTTTGAATTTCCCCCTTTTGAATTTCCCCCTTTTGAATTTCCCCCTTTTGAATTTTCCCCTTTTGAATTTCCCCTTTTGAATTTTCCCCTTTTGAATTTTCCCCTTTTGAATTTCCACCTTTTTAAAGATATTGAAGGGCAATATTATTCTTTCTTCACGTCAGCATCCACAGGAATAATTACACTACCACCAAACTTGTATGTACCAATTTTAACAAATCATGTAATAATTCGTTTTCTTAAAGGTCCATCTGCTATCAATAATAATTCTAATTTCAGTATTCAGTATATAACTGCTTGGCATATCATAATGCATTAATGTCATTAATTTAATGGCCATCCACAGTAACATTTTTGCTAGATGTAAATAACTCTCACAGTAAATTAATTTTGATCCCTAGTAAAGACAGAATGGTTGAAGATAATTAATTATTTAGGCATACAAATAGATTTCTATATCGTACGACATGAGTTTTTAAATAAGTAAATAGTCAATGCAAAACTGAACAAAGCCAACGTGATTGTAAAATAATAAAAAATTTGTACGGAACGCAGCATCATGCAATCTGCATGTACAGAGTACAGGAAAACTCACGGAAGCTATACATAGCTAGTTAACTAACTAATGCATTATAAATTAAAACTAATCCATTTCGTCCTATTTCCTTACATTTTTAAAAACAGTTAGCGACAACGCATTTCTTTGGTATTTTAGCAACAAAGTTTGTTCGTGCTTTTCATAAGCGTCATCATTACATTCTCCAATCATTTCGAATGTATTGAATCTTGTCTTATTGTATTGCAAAAGCGTTACCTCTACTCTATCCTGTACATATTTTCAGCTAATCATTCCCTCCACTACTGACTAACCATCCATTCATCGAAATACACATTGCCAATTAATACCTAAATCGACATTTACGTGTGTGTGAATCATGCAAAATCCATGTGCATGAAAACGCGAGGTACACAAACATTTTATATTGCATCCAACGCATTATAGTTATTAAGTTGTTATCAAAAATGACTATAAAGCCATTATTCATCCAGCACAAATGTTATTACTATAAATATTTAGAAAAGTGTGAGTAAGTGTGGATATTATAATACTTTGTTCAGCTCGCGTCATATATCGTTCAGGTTGAGTTGAGTCAGAACGAGTACTCATTTTTAGCATGATGGCTTGTGTGGATGCTTACTTTATTGGGTAGAGATAGCATGAATGACGCGACTGACTGTTGTGCTGTGTAGCTGTGTAATGTTTACGTAAACTGAGGAGAACATGTGAGCTCTCTAGCAACAACAACAAAAGCCCATCTGAGAGAATCAAGTTGTGTGAGGTGTGAAAAAAGTGTTAGAAGGGTTATATATTTTTTTATTCTATTTTTCTTTTCAGCAAGAGTATGTATTCCTCTCGTTTTTTTGGGGGAGGTTTCACTCCTCACCCTCGTGAAACATTGAAGGTTCGGAAGAGCTGTAACATGTGGATGGACTCGTCGCCAAGCCTCTCTATGCATTACTGCGAGAGGATAAAGTGTAGTGAACCCAGTTTAGTTTGGACCCACACACACACACAGTCTGTTATATTCTTTAAAAAAATATTCCTATAGTAAATTTACAACATAATACTCTTATTTCATTCTTACTTCTTATACTTTATATAGAGCCAGAAAATCCGTTTGCATTTGGGGATGACCTAACTGACTGACTGACTGTGTATATGGGGCTACTACGGGCTGATATATATGGAAGCGATGGCGATGATGATCATTGGACGGATATATGGGATCCCATATGGCAACGGCAACCGTACTACTACTACTGGCCTGGCAACATTTTGCAGAATAGGAAACCTTCTTGGTGCTACATACTCCTGTAAGTCTTTCTTCCCAGCAATTCCCAACAAAATCCCATCTCGCCATCGCAGGAAGGTATTGCGAGGGATGGGGAAAGTGGTCATCAGGGATTCTGAAGCACTGGCAGAAATACCAATCCATGTATTTCTGAGCAAACATGGGGGATTATCGTGGCACATGCAACTCAGTGTGTGTGGCGTTATTTTAGTAAATATTTATTATTGCATGGGCAAGAACCGTCAGTGGGATAGGTATGGTTATCATCATCATCATCATTACCATTATTGAACATGATCATATGCAAAATACTTTAACACACCAAGAATCTCTCCTTGTGAAGTTAATCTCATTATTGTTATCATTGTACACTATTTTTTTCAGGAGTAGAGTCGTCGTCATAGCAGATGATACACACACACACAGAGTTCACCATATTTGCTGGCCTCTGTGAGAAAGGCAGATGTGAAAATGTAAGTTGCTCTCGTAAAAAAATATTTATAGATGGGTAGAAAGATGAATAAGATGTAAAGAGAATGGGAGAAGAGAGATAGATAATAGATGATTTGAATCATTTTTTTCTTTCTTTATTTTGTAGAAAGAAAATGAGCCCAGGTTCCTGGAACAAGGCAGTAGTCCTCTCACTTAATTCATAATTATTCAATTGTTCATCGTGTTCAACTTGCTCGACTCGTACGGAAACGTATGGGGAGTATGGGGGAGTCAGGACAACGGGGAAGGAAGGATAACTTTAATTGGATACATGCAAAGTAAACGAGTGCTGAGTGTTTTTTTGTTGTTGTGAGTGTGTGCAAAAAAAATAAATAATTATTATTATCGTAAATAATAATTATAATAATAATCTCTCCTTCTCCTCCGTTCCATTTTCCATCATCGTCATCATCATCATCACTGAATTTAGTCTACGCTTTTTGTACGTATCGTAAAAAAATACGTCAGTCCGCTTCCATCAGCATCCATTATTGTTGAGGTGTTGTGTAGTGTTTAATTGTAAAGCTAGTTTAGGGACTTCCAAAGAAAGTTTGCGTTTTTTTTCGGAAAGTTTGTTGGGAAGGGGTACAGCGCTGGCAGTTGGTTTGAGCATTTTGTCAAGATGACCATTTTATCCAAGAAGAAAGGAAGTGCGTCGAAAAACGATGAAAATGGCGACCATGCTGTCGCACTCCCACATGTGCACTCTCATCCCATACCACATCCACAACTTCAGGTGAGACAAAGGAAAACTACTTGCTCAATTATTTTTTTATTAAGTTGTTCCTCCCAGCTAGTTAATCAGATGACTCATCATCAGTTTTCCAGTGATATTTTTCAATAATATTTTTTTGTAATACTTGCTTCATGTTGCAATCTATTCTTGGAATGAAGGGGGGGGCGAAATGATAATGACGTAATTTTTGTGTTTGCATTGACTAATAGCTGCAACCTGAAAGTTTGAATGCTGTGTTTGGAGGCGAGCGATCCAGTCCATCCGCGTTGTGGTCCCATCCTCATGGCCAGTCCCATGGTCATAATTTAAACCACGGGCACAGCACCACTCGAGAGGAGAAACGGTCAAGTCAACCCCATTACGATGAATACGAGCACATTGATAGTGGGAGCAATCATGGAAAGCGAAGACATCGCGTGTCGCCAATGCGGTGAGAATCCCTCCACTTTACTCCATTCGTCATGTTTATTAGAATGTGTGAAACGCCTGGGATTTTAAATGACTGTTGTATCTTTTCCCCCAGATCCACGAGGAGTAAACATAGTCGGGTGGAACGTGACAGATCTACATCCGCGTCGCCCAGTGCCGTTGGTGGAGGTGGGATGTCCCCAAAGGAAACCAATTCCACGGCGTGCATGGTCCAATCCGCATCCAGCCCCGATGCCAATGCGTATAACTCGGAGGATGAGTACGAAACGAGGCAATGCAGTCAGTTGACAGAGGAAGAGTGGGCGGAGGTACGTCGTGTAAAAAATGTTTGCGTTTGCTCAGCTTGTTAACAATTGAAACTAATTTTGCATGTGTGGCCTTTAATTGATCAACAGAGGGAGCGACGTTTTGAGAAGAAGATGAGGAAAAAGGGATTCATCATCAAGAAGATGGGAGAGGATGGGGCATGTCTATTTAGGGCCGTTGCGGATCAAGTGTACGGAGACCAAGAAATGCACTCAGTCGTTCGAAAGCACTGCATGGACTATATCGTAAGAAACATAGTATAATTTGTATCACATTTATTATCACTGGGTTTTTTTGCTCTTGGATTTTTCTCTAATGGAAAGTTTATTTGTGATTGTTACAGGCCGCAAATTCGGATTATTTTTCGCAATACGTCACCGAAGATTTTGATCACTATGTTCGTCGGAAGCGTTTGGATTTCGTGCATGGCAATCATATTGAGATTCAGGCGATGAGTGAGATGTACAATCGCACGATTGAGGTCTTCTGCTATACTACAGGTATAGATTATGTAAAAGGTTGGTTTCACCTGCGCTGCGCCACGCTCTTTTAAAGCAAATCACAGAAAATTCAACCATTTGGCTGTTTTGTCTTTATTTCAGAACCCATCAATAGTTTTCAAGGAGCTCATCAAACGGATAATGAGCCGATTCGCTTGTCGTACCACAGAGGAGTTCACTACAACAGTCTGGTTGATCCGTACAAGGCAACAATTGGAGTGGGGCTTGGCCTCCCAGGACATATACCCGGTATGGCGGACAAGAACGTTTTAACTGAAGGGGTCCGCCAGAGCGAAGATTATCAAATAGAACAGGTTCGTCGTCTATGCAATACCCGTAACGTAATTAATGTAGTGGTCTAAGCCTTCCGTAAAATGCTAATCTGACTTTTTTGCAAATTAAATAGGCCATGTTGGAAGACAAGTTGCGTGCCACGGATTGGGAAGCCACAAACGAAGCAATAGAAGAACAAGTTGCCCGAGAAAGTTATTTGCAATGGCTGAAGGACAATGAGCGACGAAATAGGGTATTTAAAATGTTTAACGTTGATTGTTAAGATTAGGAATAGAATTAATTTGAGGCAGGAGTAAATTCATAATGTTTTTTTTTATTTTGCAGCGATCTCCCGTTGCCTCCAGTTCCTCCGCCACAGCCACATCAGCGTCCTGCTCCGACATGCGATCACCCCGGCCACGGTCCCACGGCAGTAACATGGGCTCCCCACTAGGATCACCGTTTCGTGGCGGCGAGACATCTTTCAAAAATTCCCCAGCACGGCTATCACCTCCTCCGTCTGTTCCCGGTTCCAGCAAAAGCGTAGCCAACTCCCAAGCAACCGCCGTCTCCTCCAAAACTTTGGAAATCGAGCTGACCAAAGGCACATCCGGAAGCCCTGAGCATACTTTCCAACTCTTGGAAACCGCAACGTTTATGAATCAGATGCCACCAGAAATGTTCGGTACGTCCTTTACATCCAAAAGAAGGCTTTTTAGTGAAGTGTGTTTGTGTAAATGGCCCTGACTAATTATTTTACTTGTCGCGTTAACAGGGCTGAATGAGTGGGAGGATGCTGGAATCCTAGCCAAAGTTCTTGCAGCTTCTCAACAAGAATACCTTGATACACTAAAGCGGAGTCGCAGTGACTCGGGAAGTTCGCCAACTCCAAACGACGACAAGAAATGATAAGCACCCACAGTCTTCGTACAAGACACTTGCATAGAAAATATATATATCACCGCGAAAAAAACCAACAACAATCTCTAAAATATATATAGTTAATATGAATTGTTATATTATTATTGTGAGTATATATAACGTATCGTGTATATCCATTCATCGCATGAATTTATTTGGATATTTATTCTACAGGCTTTAAAAAAATACAACGGATAAAATATGTAATTTTTTTTTCTTAAATTAGGTAGCTTATATGTATAGTACAATGTGCGCTCAAAACCTATATACCGAAAAAATATTGTCCTTTTTTCCTTCCGTCAAAATGTTCTTTGTCCGGTTATCATCACGATTGCATGATTAATGTCTCTATAATGTTGTTTTTTATATAGAAAAAAATATATACAGTAATTTACAATTTCTTTTTTTCTTCAGAAACACAATTGTTTTCTGTGTGCTGTGCAATAACTCGTTACCCTAAAAATCTTATGTAAAAGTAAACGTACTACATTATTGTTCTGCAAAAAAAACAAAAAGTACTACAATTATTTCGTGGATTCTGTCTCTGTGTTCTGTTCCTGCAAAAAAAATTGTGCTGCACTTTTTTTTTGAGAATAAAAAAATGTGGATTATAAGAAACCCTGCGTGAGTGTAACTTTGAGTTAAGCTTATCAAAAAGCACAGTTTTGTGTGGGCTTGTGGACTTATGCAGTCAGATGAGGAAGGACGCTATGAATTATCTTATTGGCTACATTATCCTTACAAAAATAAACTCTTAAAAAATTCTACATGACAAATCGTCGTCACACCACCAACCAACCAACTGGATGGATATTTTTTACTTAAACTTCGAATCGGATCGTCAAAAGTGAAAAAAAATTGTAAATTATTTCTATGTAATGTAGATAGGCACAACTTACTAAACTAAATACTACCACACCATCACATTACTATTACTACTCTATTTAATTATTATTATTCGTGTAATAATAACTACAATACAAATAATTCTTGTGATAATAGAGGTGAGCCTCTAGTCTTTAACACTTTGCTACACAGCAAAGTTATAGGCTTACTCTAATTTTTTCTCAATTTTTTATGTTTCATATAAATAGGAAGAATATAAATTTGTTAAATGAGAGCAAGAATATAATACGGAGTTTTAAAAGGAATATAATAGTAGTAATAATAATAATTAACAAAGAGAGAGAAAAAAAAGTTTCAGTTAGAATCAAATTCCAGTCTATTTACGTGTGTGTATTATTTTGTGTAGCAAAACACTGCAGATTACTCTACTATTATTATGATTACCTCTACTTCAGTTGTCAGTTGTGTATTCCAGAGCGGAATATAATAATTAATATTATTACTATTATTATTCGTTACTTTTTTTTCTATGTTGATACTACTTACAAAACTCGAATTTGACAATTGTCACTTGACAATGTTCACGTTGCTAATTATTATTAGTTGCTATTACCATCACTAATTGTTATACATACTTTTTTTGTCTCGTTTGAGATTTATATGCAAATCTGTCCTTTTTTATATAATATGTTGTATGTGTAGCAGTAGACATGCATTTTACGACTATCCTCATATTTCGACTAAACCTGTTATTACAATTTATAGTTCAACTATCTCACACACAATGTATTTATTTATTACTAAACTGCTATCATTATTATTCTCGTAAATATATATTTAATGGTCGATGCAATAACAAATGGGTGAATGAATGTGTTTTAGTCTTTACACACATAATTATATATATGCAAGTTTCTGGCGTTAATGGTTTTTCCGTTAGAATATACAATACAACTTACAACAATGCACTACTAAACTACCAAAAACTATAAAACCGCTGTACTCTACCATCTACTGTTACTCTCTAGCAATTTTTTTGTACTTTGGAATTCGAAAATATATATACATATATACCTAATTAGTATATTTAAACTAGAGATAATTTTGAATTTGAATCCAATGCATTTATCTCTCACAGTCAGTATCTAAAAAAACACACGCTGTAATATTTGCTGTAGATCAGATCCGACTTTTTTTTAAGTGAGAAGAAGAAGAAGAAATAATCAATCTGTGTATTCCCTGTTCCCTTATTGTGTAAAGTAGCATGATTCGCAAGAGAGAGAGAGAGATTATAATTATTAATTATGATTGTTGTTGTTACAATAATTGTTATTATATTCGGATATATATATATATATAAATATAAATAGTATGTTACTGTAGCTATAAAAATAAAGAGACGACTCCTACAACTACTACTGCGACGACAACACCAAAGGATGAAGCATTGTAATTTATAGGTATTATATTATATAGCATTTTGCGTTTACTCTGTAAAAAAACAAGTAATTACGATTTATATATGTACGTATTCGAGAGGGTTTCCAAATGAACCTTACAAGTTTATTTGGGAAGGAAAAAAAGAAGAAAAAAAACTTTTAATCATTTTGTGGTAAATGATAAATAAAGAGTAAAATGCCAACTGTTATAAGAACATAATGTATGTATGAGTATAAATAATGATTATTAGTAACATTAATTATTTTTCTTGGAGGGTCAAAAAACATACTTTTTTACGGTTTACCATTAGCGTTCATTAATGATCTCGGGAAAGGCACTGGGGCGAGTTCCTATATGAAAATTTGCAAGTGATCTAGAAATGGTACATGCTCCCACCACCACACAGACAGACAGATTAAAGATTACATATGAGTGACATTAATGGCACATCAAAGTCACACGTGTAGAACTTTTTGCAACAAAAATAAAAACTCGTTCTTCCGTTCCGTGCTCCTGACAGCAGCGTCAAAAAAAATGCTGACAAAAGTCATCATGCTCTTCAGTTTCCTGACAATATGACAATGAATATTGCCCTAGGGTTATCATGATATGAGGATTAGTCCAAGATAAGGAGGAAGTTCATTCATTGATCTTTTTTAAAATAAAACATTATTACTGCTATTATTATAATAATTATGCATCATGTTCAATTACTAACTCAGTGATACCCTAGAACAATGTAATGTTAATTGCTATTAAGTGAGGAACAAAATCAAGAGATGATATCGAAACCCACCACCACGACGACATTTTAAATATATATTTTTTTTAATCAAGGTCTAAATATTTTTTTTTAATATGCAAAACTAACGTCTCTAGATTCGACGTCGTGATGGTAACATGACAGGAAATGGATGTTCATGCTTGTTGACCGTTTGACATCTCTGTTAGAAATATATATATTTATATATATTTGCGTGATTCGCTACTTTTGTGTGGTCCTTTTGTCGACGAAAGAATGTCCTTTTACTAACTGACTGACTGACCCTCTCAGCCGCCATTTTGCATGAGGATGTTCACAGATTCGAGCGTGATAACTACGCCTCCTTGCACTTTCATATGAATTAAAAGAGTATCCCCAAAATGTCTTTTGAGCTTTTGTTCACTCAAGATAACCCATCTTTCTATAAAAAGAAAGGACAAAAGGAAATTTTATTTTTCCTTTACAAATAATAAAAATTTGGGCTACATTCATCATTTCATTTTTGGTCGTCACTTTTTTTTCTAGGAAGATTTTATGAATGGAAAGATTGGTCGCTTTTCCGTTACCTTTTGAATAGAAGAAAAAATGTTGAAGAGAATTAGTAAATATGTTGGCGAAATAGTGGAGTAAAAGTAGAAATAATAATTACATATTATGATAATTTAGTAAGAGTGTAGAATAGAATATTTCTCATTAAAATGACTATCTTTGATCGACACACGTGTACTCACGTTTTGAGATGGATGGGTTTTTAGTTAAATGGCAGTAGTAGCAAATTTATTTAAAAAATCGGCCATAGGTAAATAATCAACAGATATAGGGAAATAAATAAATATATATTTTTTTTGAGATTTTGTATCATTTTCCTTGATTTAGCTAAATTTTTCTTAATTTTCTTTATTTAAAAAAATGTACTGTAAATTTGTAAAGGCGATATGATTGAAGAATTCTTTTTTTTAAATATCATTTATGAAACAAGAGCAGGTTTCGTTAAGGTTGTAATATGGAAAATAAATAAATTATTTTTTCACCGTCATGGTGTACGCCCACTACATGCCACTGTTGATTAACAACAGCCTATAATAATAATAATAATAATCCGTTCTGTTCGATTGATAGAAATCAAGGAAATCTTCAAATTTGCTTGTTTACATTGACTTTAATAGCCAACGGGAATGTTAATTGTCCATACTACACACCCAGACAAGCAGACTCTAAAAAAAATTATTTCTTCTTGTTAGAATCTGTGTTAGTTTTTTTTATAGATGAGCCGTCCTTATCCAAAATCAAATCAGGTAAAAATTCATCATTAAAATGAAAACAACCGTATACACGTGTAAATTTGCAACAGAGTAAAATAACTTTTAACTGCTCAGATAAGCCCAAACAGAGAAAATATAATATTCACCTTTTTACGCATGTACGTAAATATGCATTCGTTAGTTATGCTTTCCCCTTAATTGTCAAGTTATCTATCAACTAATATTTAATTAAAGATTAAAGATTCTCAATTAGTTGTACAGCTCGCACTTTGCCCCATGGTCTTCCCAGCCATCTTGTCGTCGAGTAGGGACGACTCAGCTTTGTGCAGACACTGTTCCATTTTCATCGCTACAATTATCAAAAATATAGATGGTGGGATAAGATCACATTAAATTATGATGATGATGATATCCACACACACAAAAAAAAAACTACTTGTTTAATTGTAAAATCTTTTTTTTTGCATAAATAATATGTATGTATACATATGTAGCATGTTGGGGTCTAGGCCCTTTACCCGGGATCCATTTATCCCGGGAGGGTCCTTTTGCCCGGGAGCCATTTCGCCCGGGAGACCTTTTGCCCGGGAGCCCTTTTGCCCGGGATACACTTTTCCCTGGAGACAGTTATCCCGGTAGGCCCTTTCCCCGGAGAACATTTATCCCGGGAGATAGATTAAAGAATGAAAGGGTGTGACATAAGAGATACAGTAATTACACAAATATTTTATTTGTTTTTATTTCACTTGACTATAATATTTAAAATTTGTATACATAATCTAACACATTTAAATTCGTTTTTTCATTTTCTTATAAATCGCATCTTAAAAATTCTAAATAAATATTTTTTTTGTCCGAGTATATCACATACTATATCACATATTCACAAATATATTTAGTTTTCTCGTATATATTTGGTACATTGTCAATTGATTGTTTTAAAAGTAGTTTTAAAAGATTAAAAGTGTTTGATAGTCGGCAAACCAATCCGGTGAATTGTGCATGTGGTGAAGATTCTTCATGGTCCCAAAAATTAAAATACGGTCACTGGCTGATCCGGAGTCAAACAGTAAAAAATTGTCGTTATTGGCAGTCCGTATAAGTTTTTCCAGGATATTCAGCGTCAACAGCGATGTAGGGATTGGGATCGAGTTGCTGGAAATCACTCGGTGTTTCCGTATGGCCCGTTTCGTTGATCGTCGCGAAGGCAACTGTACTGAAGCACTCTTACTTATTCCTTGGGTACAGGAAGCTACAATCACTTTTGGGTGATCTGATGTTTTTTCCGCTGCAACTTTTATTTTCGATTGAATGATTTTAACTTCAATCTTTGCGGAATCCGGGGTGTGGTTATGGTCATTGTGAATGGAAGTTATTTCATTATTGGCAGTGTACACCCGCCCACGGCACTTCTCCTTTCTTCTTTCTACGCAGCACCAAATGTTTTGACTTTCTCCAGGAGTGTCTAACATATACCTATAACCACCATGGATAAGGTGATCTTTACCCCTTGTACTCTTAACAAATTCTAGCGGCATTGCGAAATAGTAGGTTATCAAAAATGGAAATAATTTCAAATTGGATTTTCAGTCAAACTATCAAAACACGAAATCTCAGAAATATGAACTGGTGAGACAACAACTACAGCAACTGGGAGTCAAAGAAGTAATGAAACCTACTGCGGTTTAATTGTTAGAATTTTTAGTGGAAAATTAAAATTTAACAGCATTCATTACATTGGAGCTTAAGTCATACATTGGGGCTTAAGTTATTATATTTAAGCTTAACTAATGTATGCTGACTAACCATGTAAAACTTGGTAAATACCATGTGTACAATGTATGAAGTTAATTACTTCAGTTGTTAATATTCAAACATATTGTGAGAATATTGTGTATTCGGATTGGAAGACCAGTCCTACAATTTAGTCAACACTACATTAATGCCGTGATAATATGCATATGTATATGTATAATGTATTTGCCAGTATTTAAGTATTAACTTTATAGGATGTATCAATATGATGTCATATACTACACATGTCTCCCGGGATAAATGTTCTCCGGGGAAAGGGCCTACCGGGATAACTGTCTACAGGGAAAACTGTATCCCGGGCAAAAGGGCTCCCGGGCAAAAGGTCTCCCGGGCAAAATGGCTCCCGGGCAAAAGGACCCTCCCGGGATAAATGGTTCCCGGGTAAAGGGCCGGTAACGAGCATGTTGTAGTTACGTATTAGTTATATTTTTTTGGTTGCGTGTGTAGCAAGTTGCGCGAGAAGACACACACCACCTATCAGCTCCTCATTATCATATCATCATATATTTCTCCTCAGCCAAAAAAAAAAAGAAAGAAAAGGGCTTCTTCGAGAAAGGTGGGTACAAAAAGTGCTGAGCTTATAAAATATATTATGCGCCATAATAAATAATATACCACTATACTACTGCTTATTTATTATGTATTTGTTAATTACGACTCTGTTCTAAAAGTTGTACGGTTTCATGTGTAAAAGGATTTGGAGAGGAATTCTCTGAAATGCTAAACTAAAAATTAAGACCACAAAAAAAAATAACCAAAAAGCAACCAAGAAGTTATCTTAAAAAAATCTCTTAAGACCATTTTGCCATATGCAAGGGAATTGAATACCTGTAGCATGTATCGTCTCTCTATTTACATTATTTTTCCCTAATCTTTCTTTAGATTATATTAAATTCCAAAGATGCATCATATAAAAATCTATTATGAATTTCATTAAATTTAGAAATAAAAGCAAGGCCCTGCGGCGGCGTCGGCAGCAGCGGCGTCAATCGAGAGAAGCCATTTTTCATGTCTGCATTATACGTAGGTACGTATGTATGCATACATGTAATGTTGCTGTGTTGGGTTAACAAAAGCAAATAAAACAAATTTTTAACTTGAAAAATGAGTAAAGAGAAGGTGCGAGTGTGTGGCTTGGAGTTATTTTCATTTCTCAGTTCAACTCCCACGCACACGCAGAAAAAGGGATTTTTGTGGTGCGGCGGATGAAAAACCTTGCCAGAAAAATCACCTCCTCCAAAAAAATATCTCATGTGCGGCCGCGTCTCTCTCTCTCTCTCTCTCTCTCTCTCTCTCTCTCTCTCTCTCTGGTCAAGTAGACATTTTTGTTTGAAACCAGAAACCGACAAACGGTTTTTTATTTTCAATTTTCAGTAATTTCGTCTGGAAAATTTATGCCGTCATAAACAAATAAATATAAGCATATATTATTAAAATCTCAAAAAAAAAACTGTTTATTCATCGAGCCATTCTACAAAAACTGGCCATTGACCATGATAATAATCAATTATTAACTTTTTGTTGATTGGAATGCGTTTTGCGGTGTGATCAAAAAAGTGTACAGTGGATGGATAGAGAGAATAATATGTCAAGCGTGAGGAAAACGCAAGCAGGTAGGCATTTTTTGAACAAAGTCTGGCTTGTGTAAGGTTGCGCACAATAACTACGTGTCATCATAAAAAGCAAACAAAAAAAAACCATGCAGTTTTCTCCGTTTGAAACATAAAGTGCAATAAATAATAATCAGTGTATATATATAGTTAGTTAGTATTGTGTGCTTTGAGTTTGTGGCAGTACAGTTGTTTTGTTACGTGATCTTTACAGCTTATTTTTTTTTATTTCATTGGCAACGCATTTACAGTAGTGTCAATAAAAACCAACTCAGCGCGGATTATATACCTCATCGTTAACAAAATTTATTTTTAACCATTTGCAAATTCACTGAACTGGTAAGAAATGTTTTCATAATAATAATAGTATGGTTACGTTACTATAAAGTGCATGTAATAGAATGATTTATGTTTCAATTAGTCGGTATTCAAATTCATCTGCCAAATCTAAACAGCTCTTGTCAGTTTAAGGGCGGGGGAAAATATTGCAATTTGCAACGGTCCGGAAATACAGTACGAAAGACAAAGACGCGGTTTATTGTAGGGGCATTTTTTTAAAAGAAATGTTGCGCAAGCAATTGGTTTAATGTTTAATATCTCCACTGTCGACGATATTGACAAATGAAACTGAGAGCCAACATTATATTCATTATAGTCGTACATTAGTCAATTGTTTAAGTAAACCAATCAGGTAATGCAGACCGACATACTTGAATGCTTTCACATTCCCCAATTCAATTTAACTCTCAACATTGTTGCATCAACGACGTTATTTTCATTGGTTTGGTTCATGCGAGGTAAACCGGTGCTAACCATAACTATCATTCCAAATTATGCGGATTGTGGTGGTGTGATATAATCTGTTTGCTTTTTTCATTTCTTTGTCTCTGTCAGTTTTTGACAATGTTTTGATTGTTGCTATTCGAGTAGAGTCGTTGCTTTCTTCACGCATCACTATTTCTCAGCAATTCCTTTCAAATGTGTTGTTAAAATATATATTTTTTTTTGCTGCGAGAACATTAAAATGTTGAGAAAGGCCATCATCATTATTAACTGACTTGGTATCTCGGATAATTTATATACTGCTGTTTTTATTATGGAGAAATTATGATTTCCAAACTGAAGGCAGTGCCAATTTTATTGGGAGAGGAGATAGTGCTGATTTTTTAATTGTTGGGATGCCAAAAATGTAAGATTTCTAGTTGTTCTTGAGTTTCTTGAGAAGTTATGGTAAAAGGCAACTTGTTACACCGTTCCTCCTGCAAGGCAACACGAGTTTAATTTTTGTAGCAAGTCGCGTGACATAAATAAAGTAGGGATTTTCTTTCTAAAATTATTTTTTTTCACGTAATAAAAAAAGTAATCTATATCAATTTTTTATTTTAAAGAGAGTTCCCTTTCTAACTATCGATTTCCTTCTGTAAAAATTAATTAGGAGGAGAGAGAAATTGCACGCCATTATAGATTAAAGAGCAACCTTGCCTGGTTTTCTCCTGCAATTAAGTATAATTAGTAATTCGTCTTGATTGTTATCACTCGTGTAAAAAATGCAAGTGTGAGTGGTCATTATAAGCCATGTTTTATGTAGGTTTCCTGTTGCTTCCACTGCAACAAACAAAAATAAAAATAATAAAATGTAGGAAGAAGAAGAGGAGTACCTGATTACGTGCTTGTGTAAATGATAAAAATGATGATAACCAATATCAGGTACCTACTTTTTATTAGGCTCCTTTAATCTTGCTACTATTTTTATTTACTACTTACATTTGAACATGCACGACACACACAACACAGGAGAGGCTCTAAAATCACGAGTTGAAAAATTGACTTATAAATAGACACAGACAAACGCGTTTTCAAGCACTAATAAATACACAAAAGATTGCTAATCTGGGAAAGTGATAATAAATAATAACAGTAATCAAAATATTAACCAAAAAAATGATAAGATGATGATGATGAGGGCGCTTGTGAAAAAAGGGTAAAGAACCTTATTACCTATGCTCTATGTAAAAAAAATATGATTATAAACTCAAATTCATCCTCTTTTAACGAATTTTTAAGTGAATGAAAGTGATTATTTTGAAACAAATTCGGAAATGAGTGATTTTGATTTGGTTGTCAAGGCAACCAGTATAATAACAAGTGCAATTGTTGCACTCGTCGCTCGTGTGTTGTCATAAATAAAAAAGCATGTAACAATTATAATGTGGAATATTGTATAATGTATTGTTAATATGAAATATGGACGCATGACATGAATCCAAAAGGGCGTGAAGGAAGCAATCAGTTGGTGTAATGGCTTGAACAGGTCTGAAAATGATAGCGAATGGAATGTGTATTAGCAAAAAAATTTTAAAAAATTAAATAAATTTAGTTAAATATGAAAATACTACTTGTTTTCCTACTACATTTCAAAATTACTACCTATTTATTATTTATTATTACTCGCATTAGTAACTTTTTTTTCTTTTGATGATGAATACGTCGATAGAATCTGATCCGAAAAAGCATTTGCATGAAACGCATGTATAGAGATAATGAGAAGGATGGAGGGCAAAGATATGCAATTATTATTATATTTTTTTTACGTGAGCAGTTTTGAATTGAAAAGTTATTCTGGGTTCATTCACATTTTATTTTGATAAAAAATAAATAAAGTTGAGGGTAATAATTTTTAAAATAGTGATCCAAGCGTTGTTCCTCATTGTTCGCACTTTTTTTTGTTGCTTTTCTCACCTTCATTAAACCCAACCTCATCCACCCACGCACGCAACCAAGTTTTCATTGTTTGAGTGAAAACTGAGTTAATATCTTCCACTGTTTCCCTTGGTTTGGGTTTTAGACTGAATCAAAGTTCAATCTCATTTTGACGTAAATGACATTATTTATTCGTTATCGCCATACATATATTTCTTTGAAAAGTTAATTAATGCAATTATTACTGCAGAATGGGTAATATTTTGTGGGACGTGTTGAGCAGACTGTGAACATTTGCCGTGCGTTTAGTCAAATAGAAAAATTAGACGAAACATCTTCATCATCTTCGTCTGTCCGCGTCTCTGCATAAATATTTAATTGATATCATGTCGCTCACACAGAGCTCAGAGTGCAGCAGGTTGTATAAGATGTACCGTTTTTATGTTGAGGATTGCAAGATTGATAAGGTGAAAGAATGAATGAATGAATGAAACAATCGTTTTTTTTTTCTCATCTTGTTCACTGAACATGTTGAATGAGTCTAGGTACATTTCCGTCAACCTGGGCGGGCCTAAATGGAGTTAATTGGTGGTTGTACCAAGAAAAAAAAATCTGCTAATGAGTGACATTCTTCTTTGACATGATATTATAATGATGAGCGCTTATCTTGTTTCGTGACAGAGTACAGTTGCGCTTATCATCAGCCAAAGCCAACTTGTAGAATTCTGTGAAACTATCCGTTTCCCTCTATTTCCCTCCCTTGGATCATTTCTCAAAATCAAAACTATTGAGGCATTTTTTTTTTTGCCACAAGGGCCACAACATTTCAACAATCTGAAATTGTTATTCTACGACATGCGCGGCGGATATTTGTTTACTTTCACTTGTTTATCTTCTGTTACTTTTACAGAATTCACAAATAATTCGTTGTTACAGATTAAATCTGTTACAAAAAAGCAGTGACCGAACCTGGCACGTGTGCTTATTTGCAATGCAATTCCCCCGCAATCGTAAAGAAAACCAGATATAAACGCTGTATTCGTGTACACGGTTGAGCATAATAGCTAATTACCCAGCAGCGGAATACGAAAACGCTACACTATTTGCTGATGGTATTTCCCTGATAACGCGTCGTGGTTTCTATTTAAATGCTGTAAAAAAATGTTTGTAACGTTACTATTTATTATTAATGGATACACAATGAACACACATTTATATTTTTCTTGAGATAACGCTGTACAAAAAAATCCATTGACAGTCTTCCTCGAAATAAAAATGTTACGGAGTGTAATTATTTTTTTCTTTAATAATTTAGTAAAAAGAAATCTTCTTTTTGTTTAATTAGCCGATCGGATCATCCCCGCCTTCTTTGCCAACGTAACTCAAATAAAAAGTTCACCAAACACACACACACACCGGTCGATTCTTCTCTCATTCAATTTATTAATTAATTACTGTTTCTTGAAGATTTTCTTGAAACGTCATACAAAAAAGTTACGTTACAATCTAGTCATAATTATTATCTGTAATTATTTTAACAACTTTTTAACTAGTAACAGGATCGCATAAATCACGCGCATCTTCAATATGTTACAAAGTTCCTCTGGAAAATATATATTTTTCTTCTACAATTCCATTACCTATAATATTTTGCTATAGAGCGTGTCCAATTCTTCTTCTTTTTTTTGTTACAAATTTTCCCTCGCTGCTCTGCAGTATTGAATATTAATTGAAGAAAAAGATGAATAATTAAGTGAGTTGTATAGATTATAGATGCCAATCTCTCATTTGTTACAATTGTAACAATGTAAACGGCTTCGCAAATAGTTAACGGATTTTTGATAGCATGTGTGCTCATGTTTTTTTTCCCAGATTGCGAGAATGCCTACATGTTATAAAAAATAAATGAGAATTGTTACTCATACGTAACTCTCGTGCTAACAATCATGTTAATTGTACACTGATGTTTGAACAGAGTCTGTTCAAACAATTCCCCTGAGAGCAAGTCATTTCATAAATAAATCCCACTACTGATTAATTAATGTATTAAGAAAGCATAACAGCTGCCGTTATCGACTCATCAAAAAATCAACATAATAAATTCTTCTATAATAATAATAAAATTTTAATAAGCCAATTCATTTATTTGTTCTCACCGCCAATAAAAAAGTAGCATCTTTTTTTATAATCTCCAGTACTTATCTATCAATTTCTAAAAAATAAAAAAGAAGAAGTTCAGATTATGGATGATAACTTGTGTTAAACATGGCAGGTTACATTTTGGCGCGGTCGTTTGGTGAAATATTGGAGATATAATTAAAGAGAAATGCGCAACAACATTATTAACAATTATTATTGTATCAAGAGTAGAAATAATGATGGTCAGGTGAAAATATCAGATAGTGTTGTCTTTTAATGGAATTGCATGCACAAAATTTCATAAAAGCGGCATTCCTTTTTGGTGTTGGCGATATGTCAACTTAATCATTTTGTTGGTCATTGCTTTTAGTCAGACTAAAAATTATGGCAAAAGACAACATGGTAATTAATACGCACACTTAACGTGCGCACATTGCCACCAACACCTGCTTTTAAAAAGAGACGCAAAAATTAATTACTTTTTTTCACGTCATCTACTCTTTAGCCTGCCATCATGATTCATGATATATTGTGCTTGTTACGATGAGATGAGATGATGTGAGCCTGAGAAAAAAAATGTCGGGGTATCATGATTGCTGCTTGCCTTGATACAAAAAAAGAGTGAAAACTCGGTTATATGAGAGAGATGCGCAGAGTTTCAAGTAAAATTGAATCTGAAAAAAATGCATAAGCAATAATTCGTCGTGTGCTAATAACTTGACAAAAGAAATTAGGCTTGTTGTTTACCTTGTTTGCTGACACTAATCCTCATCTCTTTCTCGGCAAGCCTGAATAGCTCATATGCATATAATATATTACCGTTTGACAGAAAATTTGTTAAAAAGCGATGGGATGAGCGCAATGAGCACGCTTGCTTCTATGATACACTTTGTGCAATGAACAAGATCTCCTCTCTCTCTCTGAATACAATGTAATGAGTAATTACTACATTCGTTTTGCTAATTGTTACTATGTACAACATGGACGGTGTATCCGCATAAATGTTTTTTCGTGAAAAATGTTGGGTAACCTGCTTCCTTGTTTATAAAAATTGGTGGCGGTGCGGTGGTAAAAGATAAGCAGAGAGGGGGCATGCAAGCATGCGTAAGCTGCTCCCGTCAGGCATTTTTTCCGCAAAGGGCCTCTCGTCAGCGATTTTTGGGGTTTAAACGAAAGGGTAAACTTTTACAAGGCATCTTTGAGCGCTTGCAGCAGAACTTACCCTAAAAAATTACACGTTCTCTCTATCTACCTGTATTTCTGGGATATATTAGAATAGTGAGTGCAGAGATGTTGTGTCATTTTTTCTATTTGGTACGATATAATAATTTATGCAGCCACATTTACTACAGAAATGAGAGAAGAAAGTGCGTAAGACAGGTATCGTTTTAAACCGTATTAAAAACTTTGTGAATGAAATGATTGTCATAATTTTAGGCATATATTTATTTTACGATGCTTCGCATGATGATGGTGTATGCGTACTGTGTAGTATGTGGTCATCATCATGTCGTTGAAAATTTCATGAGTCATGGATTTGGGAGGAAGAGATGATGATACGTATTTAAATGAGGATTAGGCACATACGCGACCCACAACTCATTGTATATTAAGCGTGCTTAATATTTAATAATCCGAACTGCTACATATATTCTACAGCTATAGTCCCTCGGTCAACGAGTTCTTTATTAACTTTTTACGTGAACAAGTACTGTTAAATACAATATAGAATTTTTCGGGGCTTTGCAATATAATCAATGCAACACATTCAAATCAAATGAGAAGAATTAACGTTCCTGAATTTTCCTCTGCAATTTGTAAATTTGCACCACAGCACAACGTAATAGGTACATAAAATGTGATCTATTGCATATTATTTTGTAGATTATGATTTTTTATTTTGGCGTAGGGTTCACTTCACACATTGAATTAAAGTCTACCTACCTTACACACACATTTATAATCTATCGCATTATAACGGAAGATTCCCTTTGAAATGTAAAATGTTTCACTGCAAAAGTGAAGTAAGTAATGTAAGTAATGTAATGCTCGCCATATTTGCACTACTGATTTGATGAAACAATGACGGCCAAGATGAGTAAAAAGAATACAGCTCTTTAAAGCCCAGCCCACCACACAATTCTCACGCACAACAGCCCAAACTATAATAATAATAAACCGAGCAAGCTGGCGCATAGCAAAGTGGCGAAGCGATTACTTTTAACAGTGATTACTGATAAATAAGTTTGTCCAGTAATAAACCGACTTGTGACCTCTGGTGATCATGTGGTCCGGCATAACTCGCATTCGAAATGTAAAAACCATTATTACTGTAAAATCGAGTTTCGAAATTTGGGGGCATTGCGATATTCAGATTTATCTCGAAGAGTACTACCATTTTGATACCCCACATCATACGTAGCTTAAAGAAAAGTTTTGAAACTCAAAAAACGGTTATAACGGCGACGTCGTATTTCGAATTTTAACGCCAGTATCATATTCGTCTTTAGCTCGAAGACTGGATGCATTTTGACACCCTACTCACATTTTTAGCCAAAATTCTAAATTTTAAAATCGTCCTGCCGTTAAAACCGTTACAAATTACTTCAAATTATAACTGCCAAATTGATTTTCTCGAAGAGACGAATCGAATGATACCCTACACGGCATATGCTGTTATTATAAATTTTCAAAATTGTAACGGTTTCTAACCGTTACCGTTGACCGATCGGTTTCAAAATCACTAGCAAGTGAGCTTGGGTGACCAGTAATCGATTGCCGAAAACAGAATTTAAAAATTCGAAACCGTTTTCGAGATATCGTCTGGACGGACAGACGGACAGACAGACGGACAGACAGACGGACAGACAGACAGACAGACAGACAGACGGACATCGTGAAATCAATAAGTAGCTTCGCCACTTAATAATAATATTTATATGAAAATAATGTGCAGTATTTATTTACAAACTATTTCATCACTCTTTGTGTTTAAGAGGCTATATATGCGCTATATATGCTGCTGATAAGCTGCACAAAAATGTTTCAAATTGTTTTAGCACAGGAGCAGTATGGCTTGTTTGGCTAGAATGCGTAAAACAGAGCAATTTAAAAAAACATACCACCGCCAAAAATTTTGTTGAATTCATCATCTCGCTGCTTACAATTATAAGAAAGAAGAGGATATTAAATGAACTCATCTCTTGTATGCATTTGGAATGCTATGGCGTAGGTGTACAATGAAATGAGAGGGGCCTTATGATTATCATGATTACTATTGCGCAGATTTTATGATTGAAGACGGTGTGTGCTCTGCATATGCAATCCTCAACTCACAACTCGCCTTTGTTTCATGAACGCACTTCAAAATTAAAGCAAAGAGGAGCTTATGTGTGTGTGTGAGGAACTGTAGCAATGCAAGGGAGAGATACACTTTAAAATGCAACAATTTTTTTAATAAAAAAACTATAATAATAATAAGGATGCATGAAAAAAAAGGTTTTTTTTACAGAAAAAGTGGGTGCTCTTACAGCGCTAGTTATAGGGAGGCTGCAGAGGAGAGGAGGCGATTTAGTTTAAGATTATCAGTCGTCGTGGCAACACACAACACTCATATACTCAGAGAAGCATTTTATTATTTCGGTCAAAAATGCTCTTCTCTCTCCTACTTTTCATTAGCCTCCTCCACAACTGCATTGTTTCACGGTTTTAAGAGTAGAGTTAGTAATGTGAGCGTGTGCATTGTTGCTCTATTCTGCACACAAAAATCTACCCAGCTTCTTAAACTCATTCATTCAGCTTCTTCAACAACAGCATCATGTGCAAAAACTACGCAAAAGCCTTTAAGGCTACTTTACGTATAAAATTTGTATAAAAAATTATTAAGTTGAGTTGATATATTGTTTAAAGGAGTTGTTGTTTTGTAGTGTGAGATTTTTCAGAGGAAAGATGAGTACTTTGTTTGTTTGTACGTGTGTGCCTCCTCCAAATCCTACCTACCCACAAAATCAACTACGTTTTAGTGATTAGCCATTCGGCACCTCTAAAAACCAAAAAAAAAATTTGTAGCAAATTTCGCAAATTTTTATAGAAAAATTACTGCCGCAGTAATACTTACCTGATAGTGTGCAATTATTCTGTTAAAATGAACTTTTAAGAACAAGGTGGACAACTCGGTATGGATATTATTATTGTTGGCAGTTTGGAAAGCAATTTCGTTTTGTGTGGGGAGCTTCCATGTAAACTATTATAGTGCATTTTTTAAAGTTCATATGTAATTGTTTTGTGGTGTAGACAAAGATTATGGGAGCATGATGCCGAGTCCGGCAAGCCAACTTGTAATGGCTAGTAATAGTAATCATAGAGTCGTAATTGGTATAATAATTAAATTCCTGTTAAAGTGAATGAGAAAGAGCGGTAGATAAATGACAGGACTAGAGAGATAGAAAAATGAGTGGATCGACATTCGAGTTTGCAGTTGTGTCCGCAAAAATCGTTGAAATTTCCAAGAAGAAGACGCCATCAATCCCTCTTTTCTTTTTTCAGACTTGTGGCTACAGATTTGTCCTGGGGAAGGGATAACACGTTTTGATTTCTGGACGCTATTAACTCAAAGTAGCGTGGAGGTAGGAGGAAATAAATAAGAAACTGAAAATTATGTCAGTGGCATTGGGTTTCCAAGCGGAAACGGCATACTCAAAACTCCTGACAATTCCTCCAAACGTCGTCCCCAATCACTGCCCACGCATGTCCCTGCCATTGGACCAATAGGCAGACCCCGACCACTTGGAATAGATATCTTTGGCGAGTTGATCAACATGAAAAGGATGGGCGGTTTCCGGTTTCTCAAGGGCGACAGGCTGACAGCTTCGACGTCTTGCTCTCTCCTGGCAACCTTCTTCCTGTTCACCGCGTTCCTTGCCAATGTCAGAATATCCGACTGCTTCAAAACCATGGAAACAGTGCACAAACTGTCCCACCACGACCAAGTGGGCCATTCCGTTTCCTACAATAAAGTTCCGTTACTCTGGAGACCGGATAACGCGAGTAGATCCTCATTTCCAGCCACAGTTGAACCGTCGGCGGCGTCGTCGCCGCCGTTAGCCGACGGAGCTTGTCAAACTTCCTCAAAGATATCCTCAAAATGTCGCAAGTCGAAAAAGAAGCACTCGGCTGAGCCCCAGAAAGTGAACAAGTTTAGTAGTAAGAATGGAGTGCTCCTCCTGGGGAAAGGGGGCAATGGGGAGGAGAGTAGAACAGGAGCAAAGAATAGTGTAAAAAGTAGTGCTAGTAGTAGTAATAATAATAATAAATTTAATAGTAATTACAATAATAATTACGGGTCTCCTCCTCAAGTGCCTCAGTCTTTCCACAACTTGAGTCAGTTGACATCCGAGAACATGCTCGAAATTAACAAATTCATTCGGAAGAAGCGTCATTACTGCAAATTGCACAGCTTTACCAGCTTCACTTGCAAAAAGCTGAAGTGGTCCTTGTGGCTGACGAAGCAAATGGACAGGAATGTGAGCAAGTTGAACTCGTGGCTGGCGATAGTGAGGAATGGTGACGCCAGTGATGTCACTAATGTGACTGCCGCGGAGAAATTGTGGGCCAAGGACTTGGGTGACGTTAAACCGGTGAGTTGGCCAGAGAAAATAGTTTTCAGGCTTATCAAGGCGTGGGGAGATCCCGAGGATCTCTTTGTCTTTTACAAGTACAAAGACTTTGTCCACTCGAGAGAACTCAAGATTTCCCTGCCTTATCAAGTGGAGCTTAAAGTTTCGCCGAAAAGTTCAAACGAGCTGATCGGCAAAGGGAAAAGTGGTGCGAGATCAACAGTGTCCCCAGCCAAGTCGTTGTCGCAGGAAACTGCGAGGTGGTTTTGGGATCCGGGATTCAATTTGAAACTCAAGTTGCCCTTCTTCCGGGATGAGCTGAGTGAGTATAACAATTTTACCTATTTATATTTTTTAATCACAGTATAAAACCGCATCATGCTTTATATTCTTTTGAGCGTTTCATAAATTATGATTACTTAAATTAAATTGTCATTGAATTTTTGTAACTTTCCATTTCGCATTTTCACATTTTTGTCACCATTTGGGTGCCAGCCAGCCCATTATTATCTCATTCTAACTCACTGTTATCGTTACTCGGGCGGTTAAAAGTCATAAAAAGTCTTAAAATTTTATTCCCATGACATTCGCTTATTTTATGAGATTTTGATTGCTTTCGTTTCATGTCCTATGGCAGTTTATTTGCACGTATGAGGAGGAAAGTAAAAAAAAATACTCTGTGTGTCATTATATATCTTTATTGCACTTGGAGTGGTATTTTAACAGAAGCAATAATAGCGTGGTTTAGTTTAACTACATTTCTTGTTGTTTGTTTGTGTGCATTTCTGCGGCGACGTTGGTCGCCTATTGTCAATTGGTTTTTTAAGAAAAGGAAGTGAGTTGAGGA
Organism: Sinella curviseta; assembly: GCA_004115045.4. Classification (NCBI taxonomy): domain Eukaryota; kingdom Metazoa; phylum Arthropoda; class Collembola; order Entomobryomorpha; family Entomobryidae; genus Sinella; species Sinella curviseta. Next base: position 40,663,172 of record CM065489.1, on the reverse strand, counting down.
GGACGCCATACAGTCTATTGGCGTGTGACATTCTAATAATATCGCTAAAATGACTGCAAGTTGGGTTCTTTTATTATTACATACACACATTATGTTACATATTTTATACCAGGATAACATAGTTTATGACATGTAACCATAATTAGTAATAATAGCGGTGAATGTGTGGTCGCTTTCGACTTAAACGTGAAATCAGTAACGACAGAAGAGAGGAAACATGGTTAATCAAAACTGGAATTCGAATAGCTTCAAATATTTAACATTCCAAATTTCGAGTAATACTTGCCATAAGCGAATGTAGTGTATATACATACATGAAACTTAAAGACTTGAGATTAAAAAGCATGCATTCAAAAGCTAGATAGGTATAATAATACATGTAGGTATATGCATGCATGCTTAATATTTTAGTGTACATTTGTATATGTTTTTTGAAATTCTGAAATCTGCTCACACAAGACGGTATGATAGGTAGGTAGGTAGAGTATATAGTCTTCTTAACCTATTTCACGTTCTTGATAAAAGGTAAAATGCAGATGCAGAATGTAATGCACACATTATCATCATCATTATTATTATATGATAGAGGAACAAAGTGCAATAAACACTACGAAAATCCGACTAAATACTACCTACCTTAATACTCCACCATCTTCTCTCTCTATTATTATTAATAAGCCCACGTCTCTGTATTTTTGTTGCTGTGGTAATGCTTTTTACTACACTCCACTCGCTTATTATTATTATTATTATGCAGATTATTTCACTCGCTGCCGCGCGCCGCCATACGCCACTCCTTCAGAATCTCTGCAGTTAAAATAGAGATTTTAAATATAAGTTGCAGAAGAGTCTACATTAAATGGTATTAAGGCCCTCTGTGTTTTTGGTTGAACGTCCTTCTCTGCTCAACTGCACGCAACTCTCCATTTAATAAACTGTAGCAGCAACATTTTCATCTTCACTTTTATGAATGTACTCGATCTTAAGTAATTTATAGTAATTTTTTTTCCACATATATTTTTTAATATGAAACCTTGGCATAAAAATTTGCATTCGCATATCCTCTTTCTTCGTCTTCCTTTTTGCCATCCTCAAAAAACCACCGCAAAAATTCCGCCCTGTACTAAGATGTTGAATGAAATGTGTAAAAATCATCATAGTCATCTTGCTGACAGTTTTTTGTTGCCATTGACAAGAGTGGGAAGAAATGCTTCATTTCTTCAAGAAGTAGACATGCTTGAGCAAGTGTAAAAAAAAGCTGACAAATGATATAGGCTTGTGTGAGCAAAAGGAAAAGAGTCCAAATTTTCCCTTTGACAAAAAGTCATGCTAGAAAATGGCTTTAAAAAATTCCTGTGGCACGCTACCTGAAATATATGGGCTTCCAATTTTGAAGAAAATTAGAATCCCAATGATACATTAAGCACTTGAGTTAAATAATGACAAAAAAGTATGCACTTTCCTCTTCCAGTCTCCGTTTTCTACTTTCTTTAAGACCTCTGGTCATTTTTTGGGCTGTCGGATCTACTCTAAAAAGTTAAGAGCATTATTATATGACTTGGGCATTTTTTGATGTGAAGCACTTGCCATCATTAATCATCATTAGCATTAGCTCTACCATTATTAAATTATCATTAAGATTTTAAGCCTCTCTTGCTTGTGCCCTTTCGATTTCCTTCCTAGAAAGAGATTGGCCTCTCTCTCTCTCTTTCTCGTTCATCCACACCCATTCTCACACAGTTCCAAGGCAAGGATCCATTTATTTTTTTGCTAAAACTGCATCAAATTTTACCCCAAAACTTTAATGATGATTAACATTTAAGTAAATGATGAGGGGACATTTTGGCAAAATGCAGTAGTGCCATTTTGAAAGCAAAAACGAGCTGATCTATTAATCCTGCTAAGTGTGTGTACAAGTGCGTAAATATAATATCTTGTCATCATCATCCATCTCCTCATTTCGTTTACTTCTTTGTGTGTGTGGAGTGGAGTCGGTAATTTGATACATAGGTAGTTAGTTGATGATGATAAAGATGAGAGGGGACGAGTGAAATGGATAAAACAAAGGAGGAGTGAATCAGAATGTAAAAAATGAAACTGGTCTCATCAACTATAATATGATCATGATGATCATCCTCCTCTTTTTACACGCTCAAAATAATATAGTAATTTAACATAAATACGCCATCATATAATACGCTCATCATCATAATGCGATGATGATAGCACAAAGAGATTACTCATCAGAAGAGAGTGGTGCCGTGGTGGACTACTCCTGTCTCGTCAGCTTCTTTGTTCAAAAGGCCAACTTTTCTTGACAGGAAACGCAAGGTTGAAAAAAAAGGGAAGCTGTGTGTGCATTTTCCGTCCACTTGCCAACATTACAGTACCGTTCACTTTTGTAGGCAAAAAATTTTGGGACTTCTTTCTCATGATTATGATGAGAGTAATAATATGATAATGAGCAGTTTGGGAGTATGTGACAGAATATAAGCGCTTGTTAATATCTTCACTCTGCATCTCTCTCTCTCTCTCTCACTATTTATTATAAAGAAGGTCTCACTTTTTATTAAACAGAGATGGACACATCAGTCTACAGCCAGTACATTTGGATTTTGATACAATTTATTCTCCCCACAGGACATATTTGCTCTTTATATTATAAAGACATTATAATCAAGAGAGCACCCAGAAGAAGTGGTCATTAGAGAGAGAGGAGATGTCATTATAGCACATTATCATATTTTCCTTCTATTCCTCACATCTCGACCAACGACCACTTGCTGTAGGATGGAGGATGACGACCAACTCCGCTAATCTCATTCAGCCATTTTTGCTTTCCCTTTAAAGAAGCTGTCGTTAAGGTCGTATGTGTATAGTCTAATCTCTAGAGTCCGTCCCATTCCTGTTGAGGGGAGCACGTACATACCTGATGGCTTATTTATGATAAGCTTCATCCTTCTTCCTCTTCATCATGCATGCACATGATAACCATTTCTACTTGCTACTTGATTCATTTTTTTTGGTGGTGGTGGTGGACACGCAATTGGCAGATCAAGCTTTTTTCTTAAATGCAAACCTCCATTTGCATTTCCTGCAAAATGTTCAATCAATTTTAAATTGCGGCTTTTTAAGCCAAAGAATTTTTGGTTATCAATTTTCTGGATCTCCATTCTGCATGTATTGCAATGCGTTGTTGTGAGGCATTGTTGAGAGGGGAGAGCTTGTGTGTGTATATAAAGCTGCGACTTTTTGTGTGGCTTTTTTTTGCAAGTTTCTCTGATTATGAAATAGGTAAGTAAATGCCTCTGTTGTGGCTTACTCCCCAGCCATTATGATTAGAATGGGAAATGTGTAGACTTGTTGTTGTGGGTGGAGGAGACTACATGATTTGTGGTGTAGTAGTACAAGTCGGCATTGCGCAGGTTATGCTCTAGTAACTGGTTCCCGTTCCCTGCACAAAACTTTTGCACACACACACACACATCTCATCTTCTTTTTTTAGTTAACTTTGCTCATTATTACGATAAGGGTGATGAGGATAGGGCTAACCTTTTTTTTACTAACTGCAGCAGCAGCAGCAGCAGATGCATCTCTCTAATAAACTAATCCATAATAACAATAATAATAATAATATTAAGTTTATTTTGTGAATGCATCCCTCCTGTGCATGCTAGAAATAATATGCAAAGTAGGTAGTAATAGTAATATTTGCTGCATTGTTGTGTGTTGGAATTTATTAAGCATACTTACTTTCACACACACTCGACTCTCATGTAAACTCTGACAAAGTATAAAAATGAATGAAGAAGAACAAATTTTTCTTGTAGTAGTAGTCGTTTTTGATGGGTACCTATTTATAATAATATATATTTCTTGAGGGGATGAAAACAATGAAAATGATCGGAGCAGCAGTATAAGCTTTTAAAACTAAAATGTTCCGCAACAATGAAACCTTATTATTGTTGGTTTATTAGCTCTCTATAGAGATATAGTCTATACCAGTCTATTGTTTACACGGCTAATTGCAACTTATGATATTAAAGAAGTATTATTATTTCTTTACAAAAGTTTTTCATGCAATATTGAGTCATCTTCGTTTTTTTCATAATCCTCTCTCTCTCTCAGTTGCAAGGTTGGTAGTTTTGTGTGATTTGAATGACTTGTTATTATTACGAGATGATCCTTTACAGTTTGATGAAATTTTGAAGGTAGCATTATTGTATTCTGTGTATTTTTACCACTTTTTTTAATGCCCACTTTAAAAGCATATAAAAAATAGAGTCAATCGCTGCTGCACTCCACCTTTGCGGCCACTGACACAATCACTCAACAATGCTTTCATTAAAACCACTCTTGTGTGTGTGTCTGTGTGCTTTTTTAAAGAGATGATGATGAGATTGTAAAAAAGGATGTAACTCTTGTTGCAGTTACAACAATCAATAGAAATTGCACTCCTGCAAAATTGTACGAAACAAGTTGAAACAATATGTTTTTTTGTTTCTCTCTTCTCCACTTCTTTTGACAACGTCACAGGAAAGAAAGTCGAAAATGAATTGAATCACAAAAAAATGTAAGCTTACTTGCATTACATTGCTCACGGGTGACGCGATGGGTCATTTCAAAATGATTTCGTTTTTACTGTCTGATCACACACTTAACTATATTTTTTTCTAGAAAACTGGTTGTGTATATTTTTTATAATCAAATAACTTGTAGCAAGTACCACCAAATGAACCCTGTGACCCTGCCTTGTATACGTAGTGACTTTGCAAAAGCTCTCACGCAATATAAAATAGTACCGATGACCGTTACCGTTATTCCTATAAAAAATGAACGTTTTTTTTCTCACAAATTCCGTATCTGGTCATCATTCTCATTTGATGATCCGTGGTAATTAGCGTAAAAAAAGGAATTTTTGTGGCGGCGCAGATTAGATGATCAGTTTTAATGTAAGGCAACAAACGTGGAAGTAAAATAAAAAATGTTTTTAAAAAAAGTAATAATTTTTTAGTAACGGAAGGATCCACCAATACTATAATTAGTTCTAGCAACACCACCGTCACTATCCGTTTTTTACGAAAAAAAACTTAACACCAAGTGATTTAATGACTTATTATTCTGCATTCAATCCACCGCTCATTTTCTTATCTGTATATTTAAGCAGGGGGAGTGGTGGAAAGGAAAGGCGAGACGGTTACAATTAAACAATTTGGTTTAAAGGGGAAGGTCTTGCCGGCAAATAAACTTTTTTATTGCATCTTTACAACAATTTTTGTTGCGCATAAAAATCTTTTTTTTAATTACAGGGAAATGGTATAAAAAAGTTTCAAAGAATTTGTTATGAAAAAGATTTTTGCTACAGTTTATTACAATTTATTACGCAATTTTCATAATGTTGACTTTTTAAAGTGAGCTGTAGCGGGATTCGACACTCAAGTAAGCAGAATTGAAAATGCCAAGAACAAAAAAAATAATTGAAATCGTCAAGAGATTTTTTTTATATAATTTTTTTTTGGCAAGTTGGACTTTGAACAGCTTACCTACAACAAGTTCATTTTACAAATTTTTTGGCTGTTATATGAGTAGCATGTAGTTAGGAAAGGCTTATGTAAAAAAAACTGTGTACTTTGTTTGATGAACTTTCATTGTACAAAAATTTGCTTGTCAGTACATCCATATACGTAGCTACCTACCACGGTCACCACCTATCTATCATTTTTTTCATCAAAAGTTCTATCGGAAAAATCAAAAACTGTGAGTTTGCCTTTTTGGTTAAAAAATGTTCGTTAACAGTTGACCACGACCAGCCTCTGTGCTGTAATAGCAAATGTTAATTAAAGGTGGTGTGGAGGAAAAAAAATAAAATTGGCTGTAAAATCTGTTAAACTTGTATCATCAAAACAATTGAATATTATATTATTATTATTCTTCTTTTTTTGAAATAAAAAGATTTTCCCTGTGTGAAATCTGTTGAAAAAAATTGTTAACAGCCTTGCCAAGGCGATTATTACTACATACATGATGACGACGATGAGGTAGGTGGTGGATTATTTTGGCTGCACTTTAAAAAAAAATGTTGTGTAGCTTGGCAACCAGAATCAACATCGTTTCTTTATGTAAGGCTTTAAAATGATGTAATTCACAGTGAATGAGTTTTTTTATATCGATTTCGGTAGTTTTTAATTACACATTCTGCACGCATCATGGCATGATGGCTATAGTTTGCAGAGACGAGAGAAACTTTTAGAAAGAGATGCTATGCGAGAAACTGCCGTATTTTTTTTGTCGCTTTCTGCGCTAAAGTAAACTGAACTGAAAGCATGAATGGATTGTGTAAAGATTGAACATTGAAATGAAATATATATATTTTTTTTAAATACCATTATCACATGACACGATGATTAATGCGCTTTTACATAGAGATTCGCGTTAGATTTTTGTACATGATTCTGGGGTGTGGTGATGTGCCGTACTCGCGTTTGAAGGGGGAGTAATAAAAATTGGCTAATTTTGTTTGACTACCTGTTCGACTAGTGCTCATCTCATCATCCTCCTGACTAGTGGTCATGAACTTTTGACTGTGTTAATGGGAAACTGTGTTGTAAAACCGCTAAAAAAATGATGATCGTCATGATCATCTTATATTCAGCACCTTTTTTAGATTATTATTTAAGATGAGGAGATCAGACACTTGTAACATATTCTGGCACTTCATTACATGCCACTTTAGGCAGCTTGAATGAAAGAAATTGAGCAACCAACAACATTTTTCTTGGCATGAGGTCCCATTTTTATGCTTTCTTGGTCTGACTTAATCGGTTACAAAAAAAAATAGTCAAGTGACTAGAGAGACTAGACATGATCGCCATGAAAAAATGATTTGAAATATATGTAACGTGATAATAATTACTGCCCTTGAGGTTAGAGACGATGTCATTTGTCTGGTTTTAACATTAACTTTCTTTTTCTTTTTTGTGTGAAATTTGCAGAGGTGGCAGTGTCAACGGGTCCCAGTTTCGTGGCAGGAATTGGTGTTGGAATAGCGCTGCTTATCATCAAGACCACGTTTGCGCCCTTCCTCTTTGGACTCAAGTGGATGATGTACAATGTCTTCTTCAAAGAGTCCAGTCCGTTCGACTTGATGAAAATGTTTTTCCTGTCGCATGCGCCGTCAGAACCCTGGGAATCTTCCATTCCCCCACCAGCTCTCGAGCATTATCGACCTCCTCCCATGCACAATCCGTATGACGGTCCGGGACCGGGACCGTATCGTGGTCCGCCGGGTCATCGAGGTCCTCGGCCCCCACGTCCCCCTCCCCATCATCCATTCCGTCATCATCATCCCTTCCACGGCGGCGGTGGGAAGGGTTACGGACCTCCACCCCCTCCGCATTATCATTCCCACTCTGGACCTGGTCCGACTCCCTATGACATGGAGTACTCACCGCCTCCGCCCTATGACCTCAAGCATCAGTACACGCAGCCAACGCCAATGATATCCACGTTGGCAGGAGCGAATCCGACAATGAGTCAACTGGAGCAGTTGTACAGGTCCCAGCTTCTGGAGGAAGGTCTAGGCCTCCGGCGACCAACCTTCATGCCAGTGGATCCAACCAACTCGATTGACATTGGCGGAACGGATGGACCGGTCATGGACGCGATGGGCATCGGAATGGAGGCGGATGCTCAAGACAGTCAAGCGTACATCCCCTCCAATGGACTCCAAGCGGAAGTTGAGCACTTTGATCCCTTCTACAGTCCCCTTCTCTCAAAGATTGACTCCATCTTCACACACTTGGGCCACACGGACGAGGGATGTCGGGAGAGGGTCGTTTGTTCAATTTACAAATTCCCTGTGAAATACGCTCCCTACTCGAATCTCCTCTCTGCACAACTTTCAAAGTAAGCCATTCCGCAACAAAAAAAAAATCCATCCTTTTTTTCGCATTTAAATTTTTCGTCACTGAAGCAGCAACTCAAAAACCATTCCCAAACTACTACTCCCCAAAACACACTCTCATTGTTAATATCATTACCAATTAATGTTTTTAACCTAGATCAGATTTTTCTTTCTTCGTTTCAAAAAAAATTATCTAACTCACTCATCATCATCACGAATCAGCATCTAATTTGTTCATTTGCCAAAAAACAAGTGTAAAAACCATTTTACTCTGGTGCGCTCCTAAAGGTCAATTTGTTTTCTGAGCTATAAATAACGAAATTACTACACAACAAGCTATACAACTCTATAGAAACAAGTCATTCTTGTAAACTTCAAGTATGCACGTCTTTCTGTGAAAAAAACGAGAAAAGAGAAGCAGGATTTTTAGTTCTTCTTTCAAGGCTTTTCCTCCTCTTAAATTACACACGTGCATCATCATCATAATGGCCCATCACTAATCATGATGATCAAAGTAGTGCATCTTTCATTAATTCTAATTTTCTTTCTATTATTCGATCCTCTCCTCCACCACCACTTTTTCTGTTTGGTTGTGGGTATAGCAGATTAGAGTTGGCTCTGGTGATGAGAATAGTGGTATATTAATAGGTGGGATGATGATAATGATGATGAGCGAGCCTAGTAATAATAAGGCATCTGTAGCCAAACAAAACCGATTTTTGTGAAAAGAGAGGAAACGCCATATATGTTAGTAGTAGCGGTGGTGGAGGTGGGAGTGGTGATAACAGTTATCGGAGAACTAATAATGGCCCATTTGGACGGCTATTAAAAATGTTAATTTTACTGTAAACCCTCTGCTATCTTGCTCTAATCTTGCTTGTTAGACGGGGCCTCAACCACTGTACTCTTGTAAACTTCAGTAGCTACTACCAATTTCCCCGAATTTACATTTATGCATCTTTCTCCTCTTTATTTGCTATATGTTTGAGGCGATAGGAGTTTTGTTGAAAAGGCAATGTTTAGTTAGCAAAACTGTAATCCATACTACAGCACCTATTGCTATTATGACCGGTCGTGTGAAAAGGTCAATGAAAAAAATTACATCAGAGCCAATTGATTTTTGTGTTGTCCTCTTATCATCATCATCCCCCTAAAAAATCTACATGAAACAAACAAGGACAAGATATATCGAAACAAGAATTACATGAGTAGCAAGAAGCTATATGTGGAGGAGGTTTTTTTTTGGTTAGACACGTGCAGTTGTTGAAAATAGTATTTTGCGAGAGAGAGAAAAAAAGGGACACGAAGGGATTTTTTAAAATATATTTAAAGTGCAGTGAAAAATTAACAGGGACATAATTGTACAATGGTCGCAACAATAATTATAACAATTTTGATGATTACGATAATGCCAGAACAAGAACAAGAGAGAGAGAGATGATGTATGTATCGTGATGATAATAATTAGTGGGCTGGGTGGCTACTTTGCTCTTTGCTGCTGCAATGCACCCTTCAACAACGGACATGTTCCTCATCTTCACTCGGTTTAGTAAGAGGAGCAAGGAGATGGGATCATCATGTACTCTTTCAGGCTGGGCAAGAGAGATAATGAAATGGGAAAAAAAGTTGAACAATAGAATGCCCTGTTTTTTTTAAAAATAAATATTCTCTGTGTGTGTGTCTGTCTATGTCACCTTATAAATCTGGTCCATCTCTGATCAAAATGTCATCTTGAGGCTCACCCACGTAAAATCTTGTCTTTTCATCACACAAGACGAACAAGTGAAACGAAGGAAAGACACAAGTAGAAAGAAGAAGAAGAAGGAATGTCAAAAATAGAGAGCTTTTACATTTTTACGTCTAATTGTTGAGTTAAGTTTAGTTGGACGTTGGGACACGTTACTGCTCAAATGCGTGCAAGGAGGCTATAAATATTTGCTGAAGAGAATGATCAGAGTGCCCCCACCAAAGTAGATATGCTGACAGCAGTAGTCCATTATAATTGGCATAGAAACATTTTTTTTTCTACTTTTCCCTTAATGCAAATATCCCCATTTAATGAGTCTATACATCATCATCATCATCATTGTCGCAAAGCACATTAGAATATTTACTTGTTTGATGACGAGAGTAAATGATGTAAAAAAATATATATGCACCCTTTCAAACTGGAAGGCTAATAATGATGACGATTTTAATAATAATAAGTAAGTAATGACAAGGATTGGAGGTATTTTTGGGTAAAAAATTTTTTAGGTCCCCTCCTTCCGCAAAACTCGTCATACATCACACAATCTCACACGTCCTTTCAAAGTATATCTTCTCGTGTGTGTGTGTGTGCGTGTGCTTTCTTTTTGCTGCTTGCTGACCGCAAAACGGGACTTATCACTGAGAATATATAATAAATAGATGTGTACTATTGTGTTAACAAAACGTAACTAAAAAAAACTCTTTTCCTTGAAAATTGTCACTTGATCACCACACACACAAGACAGACAGACAGTGGTCATCTTGCCCATCATCAAAGCATATTTGATCTCTTTCTAATCTTTAACGTATGTAATACGTGTGTACATACATTGGTGTTCCCACCTCACCACCACCACCTCTTTTCCTCATTTTTAAATGGTTTTAAAGGGGGGTGAAGATTAGCTGCGTGTCAACAGGATTACCACACACGGCAAGTGAGCACCATCACCACCACCACAGGGGGAGGGCACAATTAGGCAAGCCGATGAGTGTTAAGATAGCCATTTCGACCTGAATCATGCATTGCTCGTCATCATAATTACTGTCATTGTTTTTCAAAGTGTTCCTTTCTTTGCAAAAGATGAGAGAGGGGAGAAAAAAAAACTTTTTTTTGCAAGCAAATATTCACCTCTTCTGCTTGATACACTTGTTGAACTGGTAAAATATGTATGTAACGCTGCGGGAAGGCATATGATGAAGCTACAAGAGTGATGAGGATGATGATGAGGTGCTTTACACATTTTTCTTTTTATATAAAAATCGTTTTTAGAAAAAAAATGACTACCGCTTTCTTTCTTTTCTTCTTATGTTTCTTCTTGAAGCCTCATAGAAAGGTTTTTATATTGGATGGGATGTCATGGTGTTGCCATGGTTTGTTAGAGATGCGACAAAAGGAGCGCTTGATGTATTTGACTTAAAAGACCCTTGTTTCATGTGTCGCATTGGTCATCCACGTCAACCTTTCATCATCAAATAGAATGACCGACTTTTTATCATTTAGTTTGGACTTCCCATTGTATCCGATATTGTCGTGTGATATAATTTTTGGTGGAGATGATGAGGAGGACACCACCACCTGCTCCCAACTTTTTTAGTTCTTTTTTTTGGGTGGAATATGAATGTGACACAATTTTTTTTGTGACAAATTAGAGTCCACTTTGTTTTTCATTTCAAAGGGACATGTAACTGTTTACATATAATTCACTTCCCCAAATGTGATGCGATAATAGCTTAACATTTTTAATGTGACACTTATTGTGTTTGTTTTTTGTTACTAAATTTACGCAGGCATCAAAGCGAGCTTAAGAGACCTGTCTCATCCTCCCCCAAAATTCTGAGGTACTTCAGATACATGAAGGCTGCGAAGGACGGGCAAGGTGGCGAGAACTGCGTGGAACTTTATCCAAAGTGCGATAGCGATACTGACTCTGTTTCTAGTCTTCCTATGGTAAGCTAAAAGAATAATTAAAGATGACAAATTTAAAATGGATTGAGTGAAAGCATGAGATTGAGACTTGCTATTTTACATTCCTCTAGATCACAACGTTCCACCAGCTTTCAGAACTTATGACAGCGGAAGCTTCCGCGCCCGGCGTATCCCTAGCTGCAGCAGCCGCCGCCGCCGGATGACGAGAAATTTTTGCTTAGTTTTAAATTTTATAATCAGCAATATTAAATATTATTATGTAATTATAGCTAGTATAATAGTTTTTTACCTACTTCTTTCATTTACCCACACAATCAAGGATTCTGTGTAAAAACTAAATTATTTATTTATTCTCACTATAAAAAATTTCTTCGACACATGTGCGTAGTAGCGTATGTAAATGTGCCGGTATGAAAAAAAAAATTATTAGTTTTTACTACCAGATATATATTATTACCAATTAGAAGAAGGGCTTTTAAACGTTTAACCAAATCATATGACTTCACTGAGTTCGTATGTTAACGAGGCTGAAAAAAACTAATATCGATTTACTAATCATTGTAAATATATTTATATGCATATGTATCCTAAAAAAAAGTGTGCTGTGTATACCTATTTATTATATTCTTGTGTAAAATTTAGCTGATATTTATTTATTTATTTTCATCTTATTTTACCGTGCATGCCATTTACTACAGACAAATGACAGTAATCAAAATACTGACAATATATTTTGTCTGTATTTATTATGCCCGAATTATTTATTTAAAAAAAAACAAGGTGAGTTAATAATTATTTATTGTAATGATGTGTTAATGAGAGATCAAATAATATGTAATTGATGTGCAGTAGTCGTGAATACTAGCGAATAGCATTGTATAAAAAAATATTGTCTCTGTCGGAAGCGATTATTTTTTGCTATTGTTAAAATTAAGGGGAAGTTTGTACTAGCTTATTAGTTATTAATATCGTATTGATGATGACGATGAAGATAGAATTTGGTATTTTTTTTTTCATGTACAATCAGATAAATGCAATGACAATGATGTATAGAGTGTAATTTCTTAATTATTTGAGCAGTTGTAATAATAATTGCCCTAATCGTAGTAATACTGTAGTGATTACATTTAAGTTAATACTAGTGAGTAGTAATTTATTATTTGTATTATACCCACTTACTTGAATGCTGACTTTTCCAACAGAAAAAAATGGACAGTGGCTTCCTCCGACCGTTTTTATTTTCCTACTCTCTTTATCTCTCTCTCACTCTTTGACTTTATAATATTTTTTTGTACATTCAACGTTGTAAAATAGTTTTTTTTTTAAATGCAAAACAAGTCTCGACGCTCCTGCTAATTATAGTAGAAAAAATAAATAAGGTGCACTAGAAATGCAGAATTAAGATAAATAATCATTACAAGTGAGAGAGAGAGAAGCGACGCAGTATAGCAAGTAAAAAAAAACGTTCCAGGACTGATTTCGCCCGTTTTTATATTACCTACTTATTTATTTATTGATGATGTAGTAAAAAAAATTATTATGACTAGCAGTATGTCTGTAAATGTATTTTCCCCACAATGTAGGTTTAACTAATAAAATAAAGGTAATTGAAATGTGAAAGGACTGTTGAGCGGTCCACACCAGAAAACTTATTGCTTATATATATGATTACCTTACCACCTGTAAAGCTAACTAGCCTTAAACGACCACTGTTGTAATTAGTGATAATTATGAAGGTAACTTATTGACAAAAAACGTCGAAACCTCACTCGTTGTTGTAATCAATGATCATAAGCAGTTGGTGGAGTAGAATGGCGACACTTGCCATGTGACAAAAAAAAATGTCGGACAAAAGAATACATAGTGCAGACTAAAAACCAAAGTAAATTCAATGCGTGTAATCTATGATTACTAATCAACAATTAATTGTGTCTATCTCTAAATAGCTGTGGATTTTTGACATTGATGATAAAATTGATTGTGAACAATTTTCCTACTTTTATGTATACGCGGTCTCGTTGTTGCATGAGAAATGCATGCATGCAACGCGCTACAAAACCGAGATGTTGTTTAAAAATAAATAGATAACGTTTTATTATGATATACATTTTTTTCGTGTGTGTGAAGCTATCTGCTTTTTTCCTTTGCATTTCAATTGAACAATTCCCTTACAAGGAACTTTTTTCTTCACATCATTAGAATCTCTATCTTAGAGCAGTTAAAAATCGGTAGAGCTGAACTGACTACTCATAAAACAATTGAACTTTCCTTTGGAGGAAAAAAAGAATTGCTTTCACTATCATCTATGTTGAATGTATTTTAAACAAATTAGATGAATATTATGCTCCTTCAACCTTGAGCAAGTTTCATTAGCACCTTATTATTTTTTTACAGAAAGCACATTAATTCCGTGTGTAAGTTATCCATTTTAAAAATCTAATACTTTCCTATGAATTGTTCAAAACGAAAAAAAAAAATTAACGACTTTTTCCACTAATCAGCGTACAAAACTATCTACATCTTCCATATTAATCTTATAATAAGTAATGATGGTAAAAAAAAGACTTGTAATAAAAGCAGAGCTACAACTTTAGCAAAAAAAAAACCGTAGTTACAGTTCAATTGCTTCCTACAACTTAAGCTAATCATAAAACAATTTGAGTCTAGTCCCGTTCCTCATTATAAACCTGTGCAACTAAACATTGGAAATCATTATATATATTTTTTTGGCTTTCGCCAAACTCGTCGATATACTTGATACTAAAAAAAACGCTACATATATCCATACATGAAAAACGCCGGGATGATGATGGAGTAACTGCTATAAACCAGTGATTTTTGTCTCTTGTGCTAATGAACACAAGCAGGTTGTTCACCTTTCTATAACCAAGTAAATGTTTGGCTCATTTAAATAGTGGCAAAAGGTGTAAAAAAAATTGGATGACTCGCTATGTGCTATAGTATAAGTAGTTATTTGGATGCTGCTGTTGGACAAATAGATTGTGTAGCAGTTTGTCTCTAAGACGTTTGTCGTAACAAGAAGAAAAAAAAACCGTTCTCTTTTTCCCAACCGTTCCATGATACCTGCCGACCAATGACGATGATGACGATGATGGGTATTTGGAAAGCAACGGTAACAAATCATCATAATCGTATCGCATTTCATCAGCAAACTTATGTGTGGTTATGCAGGCATTACACCATCATCATCTTCATTTTATTTGCTTGTCGTTCACACTCGTCGTCCGTATAGTTCAAATAATTATCATTCTTCATTGTTCATCGCTGCTCCTGTTGCTACTTGTTCATGAGTGGTGGTCAGAAATATCGTTTTTTTTCAACATGAATTTTTTTAGGCAGATGAATATGTGAGCAGGCTCTGGGTTATTGATTCCAATTTTTACTTCTTGTGTGTGTGTGTCGGGGTGTATTTTTTTTATTACATGACAAATTTAACAAGACTATGAAAAAATATCGGTGTGAAAATACCAACAGAAAAAAAAAGAATTTCTGAGGCCCGAAACGTCTAAACAAAGTTAATATTCAAATGTGCTTGTTTTCTTAACTGGTCTACACTTTTAAAAAAATAATAATTTTTTTTTCGGGTTGCTCAATCCAAATAGTATTTATGAGACACTTAAATATTTGCAAAACTCTGTCTCGATTCTTTTTTTCAGCAAAGCAAATAAAACAGTTTTCATATAAAAAGGCTGGCAAGTTCCCTCAAAGCTTCAGTTCATCTCGAAAAGTGTTTCCTGTTCAACGAGAACCGTGACAGTGCTTCGGAAACGAAAAAAAAAAGAAAATTATTATTTTTTTGTAAAAAAGATGGTTTCGTTCGTCCAGAAAGCTGAGTGGTGCCTGTACACCGCAGCGATTCTTCTGTCGACATTTGCCGTTGGAAGTTTCGCCAACGAGGACGAGTCCGAGGGTCACCAACACCACGACGCCTCCGCGTCGGATCAACCGCATTCCAGACAAAAGCGATTTGTCTATTTCAACACCCAGTCCCCTGTTGACATTGGTAAGCAAACTAATTTGCAAATTGATAAGCCATTAGAATAAGACAAAAGTATCATTATCACCGTTTCTGAGAGAAACGGGGAAAGAAGTTCTGATGAAAGCTGGTAGAATGCAGCAGCGGCCCTACTCAAGTTTTTCTGCTAACCTTGCCCGAATATAGCTACCAAAGTCATAAAAATCCATTGTCCAGAGTATTTATTTATTTTTAAAAACCATTTATATTTGTTTTTTCACTTTTCTGGAAAGGTCTGTTGATCACCGTGCCATTATCCTTTGCCCTTCCCACCTTCAACTTGAAAACATCCCGACGCTTTAAAAAGTCCATCACAGAGGAAAACGAGCTCATGGCTAATTTGACATCTGAGGACATTCTTCCAAGTGACTCGTACGATGAGCCCGCATATTCCGTGGAACTTGGGAAAATGACCACCTATTTCACCATTCTAGAGGTAAGCAATTACAATCACAACAACAATAATAGTAATAATAACGGCAAAACGGGACTTTTCGTAGCAATTTTTCCACACAACGTCACGTCATTCTCATGACTTTGTAGGGAGCTTTTTTTTCATGAACACAAAAATATGTACCTATCTCTGAAGGTCAACAACAGCATTATGATTAGGATGAGGGGAACAAAACTGTTAGATAAATTGTATAGCGTTAAAAATACCATTCTCATCTAAAATAGCCAAGGTCAGCAAATGCAATGGTCAGCCCACACAACACGTCATGTCCATTCACTTGTCGCAGTTCCCCCGAAATATGGTCCACAGTAATAAACTCTGTTTCTACACATTTCTTTTCATGCAATTCCATAAAAAAGTCTAGTTTGATTTTTTAAATATTAACTATAAATTTACTCCAATTTCGTTTTTTTTACAAATCACATAAAAATGTCGCTGTGCATTTACTTACTTATTTTTTAAAAAAAGAAGATAAATGACCACTTGTGATGATGCCCTTGAATTAAACGTGTAAAAAAATAAATTGTTATTCTCTCCCACCGACCAAAACTGCTTGCAAGATCGTCACCCAATCATAATAAAAAATAATAGTACAAAAGTAGGATAGTTTTTTAAAAAAAAGCAAGATAACTTTTTTAGGAGCATCATCTCTCCAGACTACTAAATTACTTTATTGCTGTGTTGATCAGCAATTATAAACGTTTTTTTACCTTTTTTTACCTTTTGGACATTCAGTCAGTCTTGATTTACAACAGAACAATATTATTTTTTATTTCTTTTATTCCTCTCTCTCTCTCTCGTGCTTTAAGTGAAAGAGAGATGAAAAAAATAGAATATTTGTAATTGTAGTTTTTTTACAGTGAAGAAATATCCCCTGTAATTGTTCAATTGTCCAGAGTCATCATCATCTTAAAATTGATCCTTTTTTCTTCTATTATTAGAAGTATTGATCTTCTCGACTATTTTTTTTTTCATTCTTTCTACCTTTCCATCTCTTTCTGTTTAAAAATAATATATATAATATAACGATTGGAAATTACTATTTTTTTTTTCGTTCATGGTGGGCAAAATTAATGGCCTTGAACTTGCTGCTAGATGAATTGCCGAAAAAAAAATATATAAAAAGACACACACATGTCCAGTCTTTTTTAGAAAGAATGTAAGGGCCATTTCAATTGTTTACTCTTTTTTTTCCCCAAAAAAAAGTAAAAATGTGTGGCAGATGGACCATTATTATCTTTTTGTTTTCTTTTGACCATGAAAGAAACATTTAACAAATTTCCCGTGCAGATTCCGACAACATTTTTTTTTCTCCAATATTTCTTTTGAGCAAGAAAGGATATTTTTTTGGAAGTCATTTCATCTGAGATATATAAAATATATTATTATTGAGGAAGCGAGAGAGAGGGTTGCGCATAAAAGAAATTGGATAGCTTCTTCTTCTTCTTCTTCTTGTTCATCCCCTCACAAACACATTGTTGTTCTATTTTGAGTAAACTTGATACTATCAAGAGATTATACACTTTATTTTCTCTCCTTTCCTTTGATAAACAAGACAGGTCGAGGGCCTTTGCCTTTGCTGAACTCTCTGTACACACACAAGCTATTAATAGCATTTAATTTATAAATATTATATGACACATCCAAATAGCTTGACTGAGTGAGTCTCTATCTCGCTCTCATTGAAATTGCTTGGCGAGTATGAACTGTGAAGCCCTTAGAGTATGTACATATAAATGATAATGATGATACCTTTAAGGGCCTCTGCCCATCACCATCATCATCATCATCATGATGGCTGGTTGTGCAGCTGGATGGATATTCAAAGAGAGTTTTTGTCTGCTCTGTTCTGAGAGAGAGAGAAGAGTGTGCATATCTTTTTTACACTTTTAAGGGGCCTATAATAAGTTGGTTGAGCGGAGAGGAGGACGGAAAAAACTGAGGAGTGTTGGGCCAGAGGTGCGGTGGTGGTGGTGGTGGTGGCAGAGACCTTGAAATCCTTGAGTGGACTTGGGAATTGTGGTTTTGTACGGTAGGGCAATGACCTGACGAGAGTCTGCTGGAAAGAGAGAGAGAGAGAATAGCTTGTTGCACACAAAGGGCTCCTTCTATTACGCCTTGTATCGTGTGAGCCGACAGGTATGCATGCAGGAGCAAAGGCACCCTCTCTCCTCCTTCATGCAGGCTCCTCCAGTATTATTAGACACAGCCAACACAAATTACTTGAGAGTTGAGAGAGAGAGAGAGAGATATTTCTCAACACACAAGATTCCTTCCTTTCTTGTTGTCAGTTGATTGTCTTCTTCTACTTTACTTGCGTTCATGATAATGAGGAGGAAGATGATGATGTGTGCATATATTATATATCTATACGGGAGCCGCAGCGTTGTGGGAATGTATGTATACTTCTCTCTTTGACGTTAGTATCATCATTTTTATGAGAATATGTATGTGTGATCATCATTATTATTATTATTATTACAATAAAAACGAAGTGACTCTCCCTTATTTCCACATTGTTCGGTGACGCTGGTAGTCTGGGGGTGAGAGAGAGAGAGAAGAAGAGAGAAAACAAAAAATAAATGGTAATGTGAAAGGCTACATGATCAGCTTGAGGAGGTCCCCCATAAAAAATTTGAATATGATATTATCCTTTGGCATGCATGGCAACAGCAAGTAAGTCAGAGGAGTAGTATGCATTGTTACAATAAAAGTGGGCAATGGACTTTTAAAAGTTGATTATCCTTTGGAGAGGATCAAGGGATGGATGTGGTGATGAACTGTGAGGAGCCCTTTTTTATACTCAACTCTCTTGATGATAAATTTATGCAGAGAAGAAAAAAAAAGTTGATTTTTTTTAAAAAAAAGATGACTACGAGAGAATGTCGAGATTGTTGTGTGGATGGATGGGGAAAACGGGCTTGTTGCTATGTCGAAATTATTTCATAATATGAGACGGTAATGATGAGATGGGGAGCTGCAATGGAAATGGTCGTTGGAAAATAAGTCTTCTTTTCAGACGACTTTAGAATATCTCATTTAATTTGTGAATGATTCTCTTGTGTGCAGATTGACGAGGACGTTTGTCAGCAGAGGGTAATCTGCGAGGTATTTGCTGAGCCAGAAAAGTACAAGCCCGTGAGTGACATTTTTGAGCGGAAGCTGACGTAAGTTTTTTTTTTTTGGTCAACTTGCTGATTTTGATATATTCATTTTGACAAAATGATAGGAAAGCCTATAATATGATGTGTGTGCAGGGTGGACCGTGGGCCAGTGTCGGAAAAGCAGAGTAGCCGTTACTACCGCTACGTGAAGGCCATGCAGGAGGGAGTGAGTGGGGGTGAGAAGGGCTGCGAGAAGGAGTTCAAGCGGTGTCCCTACTCGGCTCACGAGCGACTCAACATGCCTGCTCTCCACTTTTGGACGTACCTCACAAACATACTCCGCATGGAATTCCGGGATGAATAACGGTTTCTCTCTCTTGCTCGTCATGATGATGATCATGATGAGGATGTATAGCTTTGTGTGAGTATATAAGATGCGGAGAGAGAGAGAGACCACCACGCTTTACCCTTCCTTTTTTTCTTCCTAAGTAATTGAATACAATAAATATATCTGGAAAATTATGAGAGTGAACCCTTCTTCGTCTTCGTTTCCTTACTGTACAAAAACAAAATCAACAATATACTTGAAACCTGCCACCATATCCTCATCTCAACAGGAGCAGCAACAATGGAAGGCCCCACACGAAAAAAAAAATCTTTACAATTGAGAAAACGTGCAAACAAATAATGTTTACTAATAAGATGCAACATCATCATTATCATCATCATGTCTTGTATAGCGGTTTCCTACATTTTTTTTACTGTTGTTATTACTGTCATTATGATTATTAGTAGAAGTACTGTTTTACTTATTAGTTCATAACCTTGAGAAATCTAGTAGGTGTAGTTGGGGATACAAAAAAATATTATACTTTATCTATTTGTGAATGTAAAATTGTCGGAAGGGTGAAGTGATGGTAGTTGCAAAATGAAATTGAGTAATAATAATAAAGAAATGAACATGTTAAAATACAAAAAATAAAACTCCATGTCTGCTGCAGTTTGCATTTTATTGGAGCTACCTAACTGTTTTGGAGGTCGTATGACATGTCGTGTTAATGGGGGAACTTAACTTGCTTTACATTTTGCTGACCGCACTGGACAAATCTCAGTTTTGGAAGGTTTTGTTGTCCCATTTACTTTGGAGGATGTAAATCTGATGACTTTTGCAGAGGGAACAAAGGATGTGTGCAAAAATATTATGATGCCAAGTTTGTACAAAGTGACAACTAAAGGAGATGGTGATTGATGAATGATGGGAGCGGAAATGGAGGCAAAAATGTTGTCGAATTACTCGTGGGACCAAAAAATGTGACATGCTACATGTTAAATTGGTTTATGAAAGATATTGGCTTTTTTATTATGACTTGGTTTGGAGATGGGCAAAATGTGGCAATGGTCAGCAGAGTGGATTATTATGGACAATCATGCCGTGTAAGTACTTACATACATCCGTTCATACATAAGTTTTGCAAATGAATGCGCATTTTGCACACGAGTAAGGTACGAAATAAACTCTGACATAACGACACAAGCTGTTTTGCATATGCGGGTGATGTAGGTTAGTTTTACATTCATTCATAAAAAAAATTGTCAATTGCTGAGAGCAGAGAGAGAAGTGAATACTTGTAGGAGGATCATAAATATTTTTTAATGAACTTTTCCATCCTGTGTGAAAGCTCATCACTTTAGTGTCTACTGGAAAGACACGAGCATATGCATACGAGATTTTTGGCTAATGCAAGCTTGATATGCACAGTAATATGATCTATTTTTGTAAGTTGGCATTTATCTGCTGACTCCAGACGAAAAAAAAAATATATTAAACGCAGGTCCAAGTAATTAATGTTGCAACAAAATTCCTTTAATATGTCATTTTGGATGAGAGAAGATAGGAAAGGTTTCTTTTAATCAAGTGTAAAAGATATATATTCAGTTATGTGAGGCTGTGACAAACTGAGAGCTGACAAGAAATGACAGGAAACGATATAAAAAATATATAAAATACTGAGCTATCAACATGTCTTCTAATCTCTAATAGACATTCCTTGGAAAAAAATGATCCATAATTTTAGAAGCAAATCTTCAGCTTATTTGTCTAGGTATATAGAAAGTTTCATGTATGGCTGCGGCAGCGTCGATGATACTCCAAAACCCTCCTCCAACTCATGACAAGAGGTCAAGATGACAAACTATATGCTCCAAATCGCGCTGACTTGTTTAAAAAGTTCACGACGTTCCCATGCCCACCATCCATCCATCCACCCACACTCATTCCAATGAAATCCATTCCAACTACTTTAAATCTTAATATATGATCCATTACAATCACTATCAAAAACATAATGTATGTATTGTTTATATAGTTTCATAATATCTTTATTATCTCTCTGTATAAAAATGATTTCTTTTTTTTCAAATATCTCTGCGTAAACGACAATAAAAGTAGTCTATCATTATCATTATTATTATTATGTATGTATTTTTTTTATTATAAAGAATGGTAATGCATTTTTCTTCCACAGTGCAGCTGTACCTCCACATATGTATTTATCATTATTATCATTATTTCATTCTTCCTCTCAATAATATATCCTCCACATTAGTTCACATTTTTATTGAATGACATTCGATCTTGGTAAAAAAAAAATTACATGACAATGTTACCAGCAAAAAAATAAAATAAAACACGATTAGTCTAAACTTTCATCATCAGTTACTATATATTCTTACGATTACAGTTTGTGAACAGAATCATATCAACTCAACTTTTTTTTTAAATACTTAAATTCAAAATAATAATAATAATAACATTGTCACACAATCCATCAATATATTTTTCTCCCATACAAAAATTATAAATCTGAATAATAATAATAATAATTAGCTCGCAACTTGGCATGTTTTATAGTTGGAACGTTGGTAGGTAGGTATATTTTTTTTAAATATTGTATTTTTTCATCTGTTTTTTTTTTCTAAGAAAGTAAAAATAAAAATAATAATGATAAAACATTATATATAAGTCATAGTAATACAAACATGTCTTTTCTTGTTCATGCAGCAAATATATATATATATATTTATAATAGTGGTTTTTTTTTCTCTCCTCTTCTGAATATATAATTATTTTATTATGTATATTATATGGCGAAAAAAAAATAATAGTAAAAAAAAGCATAATAAAATCTCCGGTTGCTTATTTAATATTATTATTATTATAAGGTGTTTTTATAAAATTCATTTCATTATTAATTATTTTTCTTTTTTTTTCACTACAACTATTATTCTATAATATTTCTATTATCATCGTGTGTGTCATTTTTTTTCATTATTGTTGATAATAATGGTTGATAGGAAACTCTTGGCATATTTATGTATATATTTTTTTTCTTTTTCTTTCGATTTTTTTTCTATATAAAAATGTCGGATATCTTTATTATTTTTTCTAGAAGCTCATCATCATCTTGATCATCTGCCTTTTGTTAGGTCTGTTTGTTGTGAGGTGGATGGTGGTGGTGGTGGGTATTTCAGAACGTCTGCTCTTGCTGTTTGGTATGCAAAGATTGTTGGTGGTCAAGTTGCTGTTGTTGGATAAGTACTGATGATGATGATGACGACGATGATGCTGATGAGACGTGCTGCAATGATGATACTCATTGTTGGCTGCTGGTGCTGGTGACGCTCCCGTGTCTGGGCAGTACTGATGGCAACAAGATGCGGTGTGTGATAGTGGTTCCGATCGAGGAGCAAGGAGCCAAGCCGAGGAAGTGAAGGATCCGGGTCGTCCGACCTGATAATCATCGTGATGATGACCATTGTCGTCGTCCTCAGAATCTCCCGTCATCATCAAGCATTGCCCTTCGCTACATCCTGGTCCACGCGGCGTGCTCATCCTCCCCATCATCCTCACCATCATCTTCTCCAGCTCACTCTTGTGTTCAGGCGCATCATGATGATGATCATCCTCCTCTTGTCCGTCGTCGTTTGTTGTGCTTACTACTGATGAAATGATTAGAACCTGGAACAAGAGAGAAAAAAAAGGAAGAATACGAGATTATAAATTTGTTATAATTACTTCTCTCTCTAGCTCTCTGACGAGAGATTACGTGCATCAAACTCATTAAATTTTCCAGTGTATTTTTTTTATGCAGAGATGATGATGCTGCTGCTGGTGTACATTTCATTCATGGAAAGTGAGATTTGAGATGATATGCTCGGCTAAGCTGATAAAAATAGACATGCATCAAAACACGGATTCTCCCAAACTAATTTTTTTTTGCTCTTTCCAAGAGAATAGCAGATTTTCCATGTAAAAAAGTACATATTATGAGAGCATTTATCTTGAACTGGTATGGTGTGCGTACGATGATGATGTGATACGCCTGAGATAATTATGTATGTATATATATTTATATATATATATATGGCTTTTTGTGTAAAACTGGATGGAAGGATGAACAACACCTCCTCTCCTCCTCCTACGCTAATCTTGCTCCCTCTTGCAAAACTCGTGCTCATCATGCATGGCATAAACAGGTGCATTATTTTTATTACTCCTACGTATTTACGCGAAAAAAAAAATATATAAATAGTTGTGACTGAAAAGGTTGTTCACGGAATAAGTCTTTTTTTTTTGCTTTACTAATCTTTTCCCACTTTTTTTATACATATTTCACTTCCCCAGAAAAACTTTGTCCGGAAGCACTTATACATGTAATCATCATGAATTATAATAGGAGTGCATGCAACGCTTTCCAAAAAGTCCAGAAATCCTCCGGAAAATTCCAGCAAGCGCATATATTTTCTATATAATTCTCTGTAATTAGCGTGTGATGCCACTCTCGCGAGCAATCAGTAAAAACAACATGATGAAGAATGATTAATAAAATGACAGAGAGGAGTTTGTCGGAATACTGGAAAACAAGTACTTATCTTTCCAAGATAAGTATAATATGGGTTACTGGAATTACAATATTTTTTTTTCTGCAAAAAAAAAAAAAAAAATCTCCGACCAATCCAACCAACCACTCTGATAACAAAAAAAAATGGAGGGATGCAATATGCAGAGGAACAACTTGATCATTGCGATAAATTGCATTGCATTGTTAATCATCATCAGAGCTATTGCACACACGGGGCTGTTTTTTTTTTGCTCTCTTCTGGGAGATGGATCATCTTCATATGAGCAACAAAGAAGAATATAAGAATAGGGGATGATGATGATGATTGTGTTTTTTTTGTTAAAAGACGAGAGAGCTCTGCTACAACAACAATGATGGCAGTAGTAACCCACAAAAAAAAACTTGTGTGTGGTTTCCCCAACAATTTTTTTTTTCAATGGAAACCACCACCGCCGCCACGAAAGCATGCCATCATGATCATCATCACTGCAGCGGCGCAGGGATGACGAAGATGTTGTTTTTTTGGGGATGGCAAAAGGCTGCACACAAAAGTTGTGCTGTGAAGACCATCATGAGATGCTTCCTCGGTGGTTGTTATCTTGTTCATGATAGGAAAGAAAGCAGCTGCATCTCTCTCTCTCTCTCTCTCTCTCCCACTCTTCTACTCTGCCATTAGTGCCATTATTTCACTGACCATCATTCTCTTGTACCATTTTGCTGGTCAGTTACACACACACACACACACACGCTCTTCACACATTCTACTTGTCTTGTAAAAAAAAATTATTGTGGTCAGGAGCAGCAGCAAGCACGAGGAGCAACAAACAGCAGCAGCGTTTTTTTTAATGATGATGATGATGATGGGGAACCCGGACACATGCATGGAGTGGATTGGATTGGACAAGTGGTTCTGTGAGTGTGTGCCACTGGTGCCACCACAACTCATGCTGCTTAGTAAAGTGGAGAGAGAATCAGTCATCATCATCATCATCATGGTTTAGCATGAAACGCTGCCTATTTTATGCGCTCATTCAGAAAAAAAAGTAGCCGGCTAGAGATGCGTAGGTAGTTTTATATATATATATATTTTTTGTGTTGCTGAGAAACGCAGTATAGTAATATGCAATTTAAATGAGAAGATGAAGAGTGGAGCAAATGATTTTTTTTTGCATGGGAATTATTTAAATGACAAATAATTTTTTCTCTGCCCGATTGGGAATACAAGAGTAAAACTGGCTTTTGCACTGAATAATGTTATGTATGTGTATGTGGGAAATAAAAATTGAGCACACATTGCATTTTTTTAAGTGGGTTTTTATCACGCAACAGGATCTGGGTCAGTAGCCTAAACAACATAAGTGGTGGTGTTGAAGATGAGTCATAATGGCAAGTTCAGTTAGCAAGAATGGGCTTGGCATTCCTACGAGAGAAAAAAAAGTGTCACTCGTTCGTATTCATTTGGATTGACACGGATGAACACGGAACAAGGCAAATGTATTTATATGCGTTATATATATTTTTTTTGACTCGTGTCCTCTGATAAAAATCGACAGCAGCCACAAGAGAACAAATCACACCTGCGCCTCAAAAAAACGCTAAAGCAAGTAGGTATATATACAAAAGTAAATGAAGATTGAATCCTCTTGTTCGTCCCGTTTACAATTCTCCTCATTCATACGACGACTCAGATAACCAGGAAGATGATAGGATCTTGTCTTTAAAAAAGAATCACGTGTGCGCTAGCGCTTGCTCTCTCGGCTTCTGGATGATGCGAGAAAAATAACGGTTCTTTCCGTCTCTCGCCGTCCCTCTGAGTAAATAATATCCATGCATCTGGTGCACCGTTCAACAAGCAACATGCCCAATCACTTTATATTCAACAACAAGAATGCTCAGTTTTATCGTTACGCTCTATTAGATGAACTATTTTTTTTTTGAAAAACCTTTCTCAGAATTGAAGATGAGGAAAAAGAAGCCTTAGAAAAAAAATAACATAGCAGTGTGTCTGCATTCCAAAAGAAAAAGAAGCCACTTTGTGATCACCATTTGAAGCCGAATTACTGGGCTCGTGTAGCAGTTTATAATAATCACAACAACAACAGCAACAGCAGCAACAACAATGCTGCCAACTATTAACATAGATTGGTACATAGTTTATAATAGAAGAGGAATGAAGATGAGGAAACGTATTTATATTTTCAATCCCATCATCATCATCAATCCATTATTATGGTTTCATGTGTGAATAAGCAGAGAGGGAAAGAAGAGGATGGGGAGTGTGGGGGCATTCCTATGAAAAATGCATCATCTCATCATCATCGTCGCACACACACACACACGGGTCTCAATAAAAACCGTTATTCCATCTTCATCATCATCATCATCACCGCCACTAGCATTGTTGTAAATGAAAAACGTAACCTTCCACGTAGCACACCACCGCCACCATCATGATTGAAAAACGAGGACAGAAAAGGAAACGGTACAGAGAAAAATCGTTTTTGGCCACCTTGCCTTTCAAGTGCAAAGAAGCAAATGTAGATACAATACCGACAAAATGATCACTCCCAATAAATATATCAGTGTTACTTACAACAAGAGCAAGTGTAACAAAATGTCAGCAGATAAACGGTTTTTGAGAGAGAGACAGATGAAATATTTATGTGTGCTCTCGTCAGTTTCCTGTCTCCAGCAGCAGCAACAAAAACAGGCTCGCGCGCTCCTATTCCCTTTTGGACAAATCCAAGTATGAAGTATTGTTGATGATCATTGTTGTTATTATTATTATTACCAACCCCATAAAGGGAAACCAAACGGTATACCATAACATGTTTACCAACTAGTAATTTGCTACTTTTTTTCTCGTGGTGGATTAAAAAAGAAAGATTCATGAACTTAATGGATTTTTTCTTGTTGAGGTATTCCTCCTGGACATTCCTGCAGCCTACCTACCCATGCGCACCTTTTCAACAACAACAACAGCCTATTAAAGTGAACCGTTTTCCTTACATAAAATCCATGTCAATATATATAGATAACTTGATAAAATGGTAATCGTAAAATACCGTTTTTCTTTGTGGGCACGGGTACTACTTGCCAGAGAGAGGATCGAGTAGTCTGATAATCTCAATATATATTTGTTTTCCCGTGCACCAAAAAAATAGATATATTTTATTAGCCAATAAATTTTGAAAATGTTTATACCGTCCCATTATTACTCTATAATAATGCACAATACTTTAATATGGCAATATATTGCAGGTATTGTTTGTTACACAAGAAGAGGAGAAGAGGAGAAGAGGAGGAGGAGGAGGAAGGGTTACATATTTTTCCAGAGCGTGTGACGACAACAACAGCCCTGAGTAATAAACCCCTTTTTCTCACCCTACTTACCCCTCTCATGATTATTATAGCATGTTGTTGTTGTTGTTGTTGATGACGTTTTCCTTTGATTACTCTTACGATCTTGTTGATTGATTGGCTGTAACTGTCAGAGGAAATCAGGAAAAATATTATTTGGCGATGATCGCGCGTGCTCGTTTAATAACACACAAAAGCCTGTTATGAAATGTGTGCAGTGGGTGGGTGGGAAGTGGAAGGATTATGTGTCTGTCTCTCTCTCTCTCTCTCTCTCTCATCTCATCTCTTTGTATAGTAATGGGACACAGGCGAGTAGTAATTTAACTTTTATCGCAGATTTGTTTTCAGGAAATTTGTGTCCGTGCCCAATTTCATGTTGAAAAAAACCTATTCCCACACAGCACCACCTTTACGAAACTACCTGGGAAGGTAAAATTTTGTCTGAAATTGTGTTGCTACTGCAATAAAATAAAAAGTTTATATGAAATGAGGCTAGAGACACACACGACGACGACGACGACGACTTAACTGAAAGGAATTGGATGATGACAGGTAGTGGGAGAGATATGCAACTTGTTGCCTATATCTATATCCATGCATCCATTGAGGAGATAAAATGAGGAATGATGATGATGACGATGATGACGCAATGCAATGTTTACTTACCTGTCTATTGTCTATCTCTCTGCCTGATTGTGTGCCTGAGAGAGTGAGTGAGTGAATCTCTGAGTACGTGTGGCTGGTTTGGTGGTGGATGTATACGGCATGTTTTGGGACAGAAACATGAACAAGGAAAAAAAAGGAGAATTGACTGCATGCGTGTTGATGTTTATGCATGTATGTCGAACCAGCTCAAATAGCAATGACCTGAGCAGTTTTTGTAATGAAGACAGAACCTCTTTTTTTCTCTCCTCTTTGCCGTTTACATACCTTTACTACCACAACACCTACTACAACTTGCCATCATTGTCATGTCATGTAAATAGCTCTGCAACAACAACAATCACGCCTACAGCCGCACTAATCCCATCTCTCTCTCTCTTCTTCTTCTTCTTCTTTTTTTTCTGCACAAAATTTGCCCCAATTCTTGTCAACTCCGGAAAATTCCACTTTTTCCTCTCCTTCCTTTTGCAGAAGGAGTGAGAGAGCTAACCAACAACCAAGTAAAATGTACTTAACCAAAATTTCGCACACACAACTACTATTACTACCGTCTCCCCGCAGATACGCATATCTTTCTCTCATTCACTCACCACGACGACATGCGGCCACATAAAAAAACTGGCTTTTGTTGTATTTCCTAATCATTTTCTCTCGCCGCTTCTGCTCCTTGCTCGTGGTCATTGTGAAAATGTTTTTTTTTCAAAGAGAACAAAAAAAAAAGTTTACAAGACGAGAAGAGTGTGTGTGTGTGTGTGTAAACTCACTTACTACCGCTCATGTACATACATACATACAAGAGGAAGACACAAGACAGTGTGTAATGGTAATAATAAGTATCTTAAGTAGTTTGAATGAGTAAGTCAATGTCCCCTTTTTCCCAAAGTTCAATTCGTCCGAGGAGGATGATGATGATGATCATCATCATCATCATCCGCATAATAATCTTATGTGCATATGGGCTTTTTATGATGAGAAGAAGAAGAATCTTCTTTACTGGGTAGTAGTAGAAGTAGTAGTAAGAAGAAGTGGTGGTGGTGGTGTGCGCAGAGGCACACACAACATCTCTTTCTTTTTTTCTTTTGCCCATCATCACAATTAGAGCCCAGCAACAGAAAAACCGAAGAGAGGAAAAGAAGGAAAGAAAGAAGTCTTTATCTTTGTCTGACTGATGATGATGAGGATGATACATGTACTACCTGCAGCAAATTATATACATACATATATATATATATATCCGATATAATAAGTATGTAATGTATGCTGCTGTGTGAGAGTGTGTGTAATAAAGACACACACAATATATTTCCTTATTATTTTGGGACTGCTCCTCTCTGGTTAATCCTCTGTGTGTGCCGCTTGTTTCAGAGATGCAAAAAGGAACAGAGAGAGAGAGAGAGGCGAAAGAAACTGAAGTAAAAGACGGACCATCATGGGATTGGGATGGGCACAAGAAACCTGATATCCATCTCTCTCTTGCAGCATATTATACAATGGTGGATTTTGCCAAAGCATTCGGTATTGCAACCTGTGGTGATGATGATCATGAGGATGAAGATTAACCTTTTCTGCTATAGGAAATAGCATGAGGGAATATATATATGATGGCGAGTGAGAGGAGGATGAGATGAGAACAAGATCCTAAAAGCTCGCTTGCAATAATCATGAGTGTTTTGAAAGAAAGCAAAACTGGCCGATTGCAGTTTTTTTTATTGCGAGGCAGCTGGCTCCTTTGTGTGTGGAGTGGACAGAGCGAAGGCTTTGCATAAATAATCAGCAGCTTGCTATTTTTTAACCTGACAATATGTTATGTGCAATAAAATGAGCTACACCGGGCAAAATACTTTTTTTAATGGTGTTTTGAATGTAGCTTTTGCTACTCTAATTGATTTTGCAAATGTTTTAATCTCTTTTTCATCCCCTTGGCAAAAAAAAAACTGTTGGGAATAAAGTTTTGAGAGCTTTTGCGCTAAAATGAGACCCTTTTTCAGAGAGTCGCTCATGATCGAGTCCGCCAAGCCGGTTATTCGCACTTGCCAAATTTTTGTACAATGGAGCTTCATTCAGCATCACCACATAAATATCAGAATAGCAGAAAGTATTGCATTGCATTCGCTTATTGCCGTGTTGGTGGTGATGATGATAATGATGATGAAGCTTTCAACAATGCTATTATTATTATGCAGTGCACATTGCAATACATTCTACTTACTACACACACACACACACAGCTGCCTGGCATTTCCCAGCCTTTTTTTACACCTGTCTTCTTCTTGCATTCCTACTCCGTCTCATCTTTTTTTTTGCAGAAATGAAATGAGTACCTATTCATAACACTAAAGCCACATTATACTACGTAGCTTGTGCCTTCCTCTGCCAAAAAAAAAGAATATAGCAAGTAGTGTTGATTCAGCATTGTCAAGTTGTTTTTTTTTGTATCATCTTCCTCTTCTCATCCTCACGACGACATCTCAAAAGGGAAGACCATCGTGATCATCATCATCGTCATCATTTTTTTTTTGCATAACTCCAAATTACAGAGAATAACGTGTTATGTGAACTGGCCGGAAGACTGATTCATTTCTCAAGTTGGTAGAGAGAGAGAGAGAGAAAAAGTGCACAAGCCAATAAATTATAATGCCATCACCTACGGATATCCAGATTGTAGATTAAACTATTGAACATGCTATATAAATTATTATTAGCTAGTTACTATTATACATAGGAGGAGGATAATGAGGGGCGAAAGTAAATCATCCTCGGGTACACCTTTTTCATATTGAATGTTTGCTAGGAGCGGTGGATTTTTATGCACCTTTTCACCTTTCACCGGTTTTGTCGCACAGCTTTTTGTGGAGTGCATTGGCTTGTCCAAAATGGTTCCTCATGATTAACCAGATTATATTGGCAAGAGGAGATAGAGAAAGAGAGGAGGAGGATGATGATCTGTTGTGGTGATTTTCCGGGGCAGTTTGAGACAGGCTTTGCAGAAAAGTTGGATGATGATGATGATGATGGAATCTGCTTTTTTTTTGTCACCTTTTTTCCCATTCATGTTACGAGCAGCGAGAAGAAGAATGGCGAATCAGCTGGATGTTTGAAAGAGTAGGTTAGTCTTTAGCTCGAGGCATTGGAATAAAAGTGCATCGGCCTTTAACGGTGACTCGAGGCCAATGTCTGCCTGACCAGTTAATTTAATGATGGATGGATGGAAAAGGTACATAAGCTTGTTATACACACATACTCTCGGCACATAATAATAATATATATATTTTTTCTGTTGCTTTTTCCTCGTCGCTGTCTCTCTGTCAGCATAATATATGATTGCATTTAAGTATGAATGCATATATATATGTGCACAACAACAATGTATATAAGTTTATTGTTGGCTGATTGTTGTGTGCTGTGTCTTGTTACACGTATTTACAGAGCTAGAGCCGGAGCAGCGGAACAATGTACTTGTCTTCTTATTTTTTTCTGTTACTATTATTACTGATGACTATATGTCGTTGTTCTGCTTGAGTGGCTTTTGGTTGGAGGCAGAGAGAACACGACAATCAACAACAACAATGTTTGCTTACACCACCGAACCGTCATCATCATATCATAAGCCAGGCACAAACAATCAATACAATTTTTATACAGCAAAGAGAAGCATTGTTGACTGAAGAGTGGGGATTGATATATACAATGTTTCTCGCTCTGTCCTGCTCTCGCATATCAATACACAATACAAGACTAAAATATATATATATTGATGATGATGATGAGAGAATGACAAGTGTTGCTTTGTTTGAAAGCATATTCACTATTCACATTGGGCATTGTTGAAAAATATAATCTCTCTCCGTTTGTTTTTCTCTCTCTCTACTCATGTTTTTTCGTCGGTTTTTCCTCCTCAAGTGTTGCTTTTTTTTTCTTTAACTTTGCAAACGAGGAACGGCTCTGCATATAATATACATTTGTATATATATACTTATCAGCAATGAATTAACTCATTGACAAAGACGGTAAACTACTCTGCAAAAGTTCACTGACTAATCTTCTTGCTTTACTTCCTGGTGCAGAAAAATTTTTGCCTTGAAAAAAAACCCCGCAAATATCGTTGCAGAAACAGGCTATATAGCTGTCCGAGTTTTGAAATTCACATTATTTTTTTTTCTTACTTCAAAATAATATTTTTTTTTCCAAGATGCAAATAATACAGTTATGTATTTACTTTACATAAATAGGCGAGTAAAATGCAATGAAAATGGTTTTTGTCTGCCGCTATAATAATTATTGCTGATTATTAATTGCCATCATCTTTTATCCTCATATGAAAACTATTCCAAATATTGTTCAGCAGCCGCATCGTAAAACGAGAATCATTTTTTCGCATGCCTCTATCATCATCATTATTATTATTACGACCACTACTCCCATATATATATATTTTAGTAGAGTTTCTAGGCAAATAATAATAATAATAGGAGAAGGAGAGAGAGAGAGAGTGCTGATGAAATTTACGCTAGAGATTTTCTAATAAAATATTTAATTGAAACAAACGCCTGATTCATATTATTATGATGATGATGATGATGATGAAGTGGTATATGAAGGTACATATTGATTGCATTGGGTTTGGAAATACCAATAGCTCAAGGTTACTTGTTCGACATACTTGAACACACACACACACACTCACTCACTCACACACTATAAATAATAATTAAACTATATATATTTTTTTTTCTTTGTCATCATCTCGCTCGCAATGCAAAATCAGCTTAGTACCTCTCTCACTCTCCCCATTTACTATAACTGAACTGAAATGGACAATAAAATAAAAAAATGGAGAGCGTAAAACTAGGAAATGCACAAGTGTAATTGTTGTTGGAACAACGTCAAAGGTGAGATATATATATTTTTTATAAAAGTAAATGAAAATGTTATATCTTGAGGGAGAAATATTATGTGTGTGTGTGAGTAAAGCACAGTGACTGGTACATTATCCTTCGCACAGACGGAGCGAATGAGAGAATTAAAAAAAAATGAGGACAAAATTACTTGCATAATTGGGAATGGTTGCATTTCAACGCGTGTTCTTCTTATGCAATCCCATTTACATCACATATATTCTCTATTACGTTTTTAGAGATTACCGGTGCGGCGGTGTGGTGTGCCCTTCGAAATAAATGTGTAATTTGACGCGTTAGCACACATAAAAAGAAAGATTATTTTTGTATGAATGGCTAACTGTTTAGTGAACTCGTATTATTTTTTATCCAATTTATTTGAATAGCCAGAAAACTAACCTTGAATATTCAAATCGAAATACATGTACAAAAAATAAATATTTGAATGTAAGGACATCTCGGATTTCAAATCAATTCAATATTTATTTATTTTTTGCATTTCCAGAGAGAAAAAAAAACGACCTCACACTTCCAAAAGGTTTTATACATCCGGAAAGCTAGTTTCGTATTATTTTTTTTTGTGTGACTGGTTTCCTACTTATCAAACGCGAATCTACTACTACATATTACCCATTTTTATCCTACATTTACGAGCACATTAATATATGCGCGTAAGGAAGGTGAACGGAGAGAGAGAAGAAAAAAAAATCTCTACATGTTTTCCTTTTTGTGTGGGGGATTCACCGTCCATTACCATCGCGTCATAATCATCATCACCGCTCCGCCGCCACTTCTCTGTAAAATAAAGAGCATCAGAGCCACCACCACCAACGCAACAACAAAACTTGATGCCATTCAAAAAAGGAAACATAGAAGGATATACACGAAGAATGAAAATGTTTTTTTTTTCACTGAAAAAAGCACGTGGTTTTTTTACATTATTGAAACGGATGTCTACCTGGCCACTATAGTTACTACTACTACTACTGCATCACACACACACGGTAACAAGTGTGGAATGATTCAATATATGTGAGTGCGTAAGTACGGCAGCAACAGGAGAGAGAGAGCCAAACGAGCCAAGAACGAAAAAAAAAATGGAAAAGAGTTTACAATGGTTTTATATGGAATCCAGCCAGGTTTTTGTAGCTGTGTAGCTGAGTAGTAGTAGTATTTATTAGATTACTGCCACCACCCAGCCGAGTAAATCTTGTCTATAGAGAAGAAATGGAGATTTTGAGACTGACATGAAGACGAAAGGAAAGGAGATGATCATGATTCTGTATAATGCATTGCAAAAATGTAGATGCGAGCATTGTGTGTAGACCCAAAAAAAACATGTGCTTCTTCTTCTCACTCGTCTTCATCATTCATAAAAATATATGTATATATATTTCTGTATGCAAGTGTAAAAAAAAGAGATACACATCACATCACACAGCTTTTGATGACCACACTTGACGTCCTTACCACGGCACGGACGGACCATGGTCGATGCGGGAAAAGACTGGACCGTCCAGCGAGCTGTTTTGTGTGTGTGCTCAGTGCTGTCATGTCTCGGCAGACTGGACGCTCTGCTCCTCTGGACAGAGAGAGATGCTGTTTAGATCACGTAATAATATCCTAGTTTTTTTTTCATGTAAGTGTGCATTTTTCCAGCAGCAGCTTGCAAACTTTCCAGGTATTTTTTTTGGGGGAAAAAAAGAAGTGAATTTTGGGAAAGTTACGTCATCGTTCAAGATGATGATGATGATGATGGAAGGAGATGAAAATTCCAGGGGATAAAAATGAATTACTCATCAGGTTGACGGATGTGATCAAGATAAGGCTTGCGAAGTAGTAGCTTGTTTTAAGGAAGTGGATAAGACACTTTTGGTGATAATGATGATGATGATGATGACGAAGGTGATCTCTCTCTCTCTCTCTCTCTGTACTATTTTTTTTCATTCCATTTGGGAACGCTTTTGCGAGGAGCGGCTTGGGATATAATTGGAATGCTCAATATAATAATGTCAATAAAAAAATCATGGCTAATTTTTATTGAGGAGGCGGGGGAATAGAGGACCAAAAATATAAAAGTACGCGACAACCCTGAATTATTACTTCAAAGTCACGGAGTAGTAAAAGGTGCAGAAAGGGAACAAGATGTGAGGAGGATAATGTCTGTTAGTAGAAAGTGGAGTTATGGAGATCACTGGGTTCATCATCATCATCGTCATCATCCGCATCTTCACTGGGTCATCTAAACAAACCAAGCCACCACACCACACAGAGCTCTTCTAGACATCCAATCCACCTCCACCACCACACCAGCAATATTATTTTTCAACTCTCGTTTTTTTTTCTTCTTCTTCGTCTTCGCTCATCTTTCTTTCTGTCTCATCATCACCAAGTTTAAAAGTTTATAAGCGCAGATTTCCCTTTCAACCAGAAGAAGAGTGAATATCGAAAACCATTTTTTTCTCTCCTTTGTCTATCTCTCTCTCTCTCTCTCTCTCTCTCTCTCGGCCTTTTGCGCTCAGATGTAATGTTTATGATAGTTTATGAAATCACACTCATGTTTTACAAGTGCAAGTAGTAAATGGAGCAGGAAAGAAGAAAAAAAAGGAAATATGAAATGATCATTTTATAATATCATAAGCATTCATTGGGGACATTGGAATTGAAAAATGTGGGAACCTTCAGAGAAAGAGATGCACCAAGGCACCACATCTGCCCTTATCATGAACAAGATACAATAGAAGATTAGATCATGAGAGGACAGACTGGAGGATGAAAATTATTGTCACAAAAACACATACATACATAATCGGAGTAGCAAAAAGAGATAATAAAGTGCTCCAAAAGAGTGAGGATATTATGACTTGGAGAAAAATTATTATTACGGATGATTATTATTATTATTATGACATTGGGTCATAAAATTTTTGGGAATGAGATTGCAATTGGTGCAGAAGAGGCAGACTGTATAAAAGAATTCTTCAAAAACTTTTAACGACGACGACAACCTTCACGCGCTCTCTGCTCTTTATAAGGTCGCGATAGTAGTAAATTCAGAGGCAAATGTGGAAGTGCTAATAAGTCTGTAGAAAATGATATGCGGTCAAGATGACATGATTTTTTTTTGACATGCTGTGAGAAGCACGAGAACAAAAAAAATATGCATAATGGACACAGGAATAGAATCGTATGGCAAGTTTAAATGTCATTGTTGACCACCTCACTAACCATTTAGTTTTTACGTATACTTTATTGACGTTACTCACGCAAAAATTCTACAAAAGTTGTTTGTTTTGCGTTGACAATGCACACACATGTCGTTCAAATGCTCACAAAGTAAGTAAAGTGACCACTTAATGACCAGCAGTGCGGAAAGGGTGTAACCCGGAAGAATTCCGTATCACACGTTGCTATCCTGCTGCTATTTTTCTCTAGCCATTTTTTCCCCTCACATGTCACGCCCGACAAAACGAAATATAGAATATAATAATAATAATATTATTATTCAGGATTGCATTATTGTGGTGAGGTTGACATTATTGCATCTCGATCACTTTTGATGATGACTCATTCAACATTGATCATCACACCACATCATCAACAAAGGTCCCTTTCAATCTGTTGCGCTGATACATATAAAAAATATACTTCTCTCTCAAACGTTTTGTGCGTACTTGTCTCAAATAGCTAATAAGGAAGGTACTCCAAACTATAATTTGCGCTAAGATTTCATTCACAAGTAGAAAAAAATAATTTGTGCGCATGAATAAACTTACACACACACACACGCATGCATGCAAATAAATAATATGAATGAATAATGGCAATAATACTCTTATCACATGAATGACACACGAAAAAAAAAAACACAATTATTTCGTAAAATTTTTCAAGAAACAAGACAACTCGACACAAGCCTTTGCCAAAAGAAAATTCTAATCACTTTGCATGTAATAACAAGCGTGTATATGGGTAATGGTGAGTAGTTTTTTTTTTTTTGATGAATGAGAAGAACTGTGGCAATGGCAAAAATAACTAATTGTGTGTGTGTGTGTGTGTGTAGGAAAGTACGTCGTCGTAAGTCGTATGGCCATTCTGTCAATCTGGGTAAATCCCTTTCAAAATACATCTCTGCTACTTTTTTAGGTACACTTTATTTTTTTTTGCATCAGTGAAGAAATGAATGAGTGCACTTTTGTGTGATCAGAAGATCAGATCATGTTTTGGTGATATGATTATTAACGTGAGACACGACACGTCTAAATACCTATTCAAATTAACTCACTCGCTAAACTCAATGAATGAATGAATGATTTTTTTTTGAGATAAAGAAATTATATATCTGCTGACTCGTGATTGACCCTAAAGGACTTAAAAGAGTTGATGGTTTGTGTGATGCTGCAACAATGTTGCTTTTTTTTAAATATCTAACCAACTTGTCATTAGTAGCCCCCGCCTGTCATGCAATAATATCGTGTGTGTGTGCAATAATATGCAATGCTCTTCTGTACTGAAATATATATGTGTCCCCTTTTTATATCCGCATTTTCACATGCCACCTTATATGACTTTTTTTCGCTCCTACTTACTATTTGATTGCAAAATTTTTGGTAAAATATATTAATAGAAAAATTGTGGAAAAATGTGTTACCTTATTTTGTGCTTGTAATCTGCTCGTCTCTCGTAAAATCTCCATTGATTAGCAAAAGGAAGCGCTCCAGGAGGAAGAGTAGTTTGTAGAGATATATATATAAAGAGTGGAAATCTCCGAGATCAAAAAATATATTTAAAAAAATGAAAACTGTGTGTGTGTGTGTGTTGTGACGTGATGATGTGTTGGTTTTTTGACTATGTTAGTTTTGACGCTGCTGCTGCTGATGAAGTTGGTGATGATGATGAATCTTGTCTTTTGCTCAACATTCCCAAAAGACTCGCGAGTCACTCATCAAACAAACAAAAAGATAAACGGGGATAGTTGAGACGGCGACAACAAAAAAAAAAGTCGGGTAGCAAGTTATTTCTTTCCCTTTTTTTCTTTCTGGTGGAACAAAAGTAGAGCGACGATGTTTTTTTGATGAAAGTAGAATATATATATCTTTTTTTGTAATACTGATTGACCACGGGCGGGGATGATGAATGTTGAAGACGGCTCAATAGAGACCGGTAGGGTCAAGCTTCTTTGGAGGATCCATTTTTGCTGATTTTTTTTTTTGTAAATGTCAAAAGGGCAGTTTTTTTTGAGAGAAATTATTTGCTGCTGATGCTGGTAACTGCACCCAAAGGTTTTTTTTTATA
Source organism: Sinella curviseta (assembly GCA_004115045.4). Lineage (NCBI taxonomy): Eukaryota > Metazoa > Arthropoda > Collembola > Entomobryomorpha > Entomobryidae > Sinella > Sinella curviseta. Next base: position 40,624,885 of record CM065489.1, on the reverse strand, counting down.
AAAAAAAGAAGGAACCGAGTAAACTCCGCACTATATTTTTTTTACGTAAAGAATATTAATACTCTTGCGTTGTGACTTGGTCGAGAACGATACTATATGTTATCCTGTATATATTTATATATCTGTTTTTTTTCTATCTTCTTCTTCTTCTTCCTGCCTGCCTTATATTTCTCCTGCTGATGCTGCTCGTGTCTCCTTGTCAGGTTTTCTCTCTCTCTACCTGTTTATTATTATTTTTTGCAGAGAGGCAGGGAAATAGTGAGTCTACCTTTGTTGCTTCTGCTTCTTCTTCTTCTTCTTCTTCTAGACTACTCACACAACAACAAACCACCTCCGCCGCTGCTGACACTGAAATGAGTGAGAGGAGAAGAATGACATGAAAGAAAGTGTTGGCTCTACCAGGAGCCAACATCAGTTTATATATCAGCCTCAGAATAATGTGCTATGTTGTGAGTGTGAGTGAGTGAGCGCATATACCCAAAAGCCTTTTAGTTCATCACATCATCGCATCGTAACCAAACACACACACAAAACAACCAAGTAAACCAGCAAACATGTACAATAATAATAAAATGTGGGTACTAGTACGCTACGTACGTAAACTTGCGTACATGCTCATCCATCACCAACCACTTTACATTTTCCCTTTATGAACTTCTCTCAACATATATTTTTACATATGCACACATGCAGCACCTTTTTGAGCCGCACTGAGCTCACGAGAGTGCATCCTTTTTACATTTCATGTTACTTCTCTTTCTGGCTATCTTTCTACAGAATTCTCCTATATCATGGCTTATATTGATGATGGGCAATGGGCACACACACACACACACTTTTTCTTCTCAGCCAAATGATCATCATATTGAGAAGCTTCCTTCATTGAGCAATTCAGTGCGAGCCTGTCCATCCAACAGTATAGTTAACTTGCTTTTAACAATCATCATGAGACGGTTACATATATATACTGGGAGCAGCTTGGAGGAAAATCAGCAGTTGTGCCTCTGCTCCTCGGCAGAGAAAAATGGATAAGAACAAGGCTGCTTGTTGTGTGTGTGTGTGAGTACAGGGCATGGGGCACGATGATCATCATCATGGCTTGTTCAGGTGCCGGAAATTATTATGCACTTGCACTTGGAGTAGGCCATGCCTTGTCAAAAAAAATGAGGGGATAATGGCTTTAAAAAAAATTGTATATATATATGTTTGCATGAATGAGGCAATGCATTATCCGATCCTAGTTGGAAAATTGCATTACATAATAATGATGATGATAAGATGTGGAAACGCGCGCCGTGTCCCATTTTGCACATTTTTTTTTGTATATGTTGTGGGGGTGGTGGTGGAAAGTGTCCACTTTCTGGTGACGATTTAGGTTTAGCATGATTTCCTGTGCCGCTTTTATTTTTTTGCAGTTGGACATAGCAATATTATTGATTGGTGTTTATTATGGCTCTTTTTTTTTGCTGTTTGGTGGCAAAAAAAATGAACAGGCATTTTATTTATTTATTTTTTTTAAAGTGATAATGATCCCGACGACATAAATGATCAAAAAACTCAAAACAAAAATAGTATACATATTTTTTTATATTCATTTCCAAACAGTTGCAGAGGAGACACTTCGCAGAGAGAGCGTCATCGTCACATCATTCATATATATGACTGGTCAACCTGTTGAATGAACCATCTAAAAAATCGATTATTATTATTATTATGATTATGTAATTACAAACGAATCTCTTCTCCTCAGCTTACAACTAATGCCTACTACATCAAAGGAAAAAGAGCGCATAAAAAATATATCATTCATGCATAATTTTTTTTTATCTGGAAGACGAAATATCACACATTATTTTCATGAAAGCTTATGATCCCTACCTACATATATTTCTTATAAAAATTGCCCTCGAGAGTATTTATATCTTGATGATAGTTTCATATGTATATGTATATATACATATATTTCTTTTTTCTCTAAAAAATCATCATCAACATGATCTGTGTGAGAGAGACATAAAAAAAGCGACCCAATCCATAAAGAGAGTCAAGAAGAAAATTGAGAGACAGATTGAGAAGAAGAAGAAGAAGTAGAGAGAGAGAGGTCATTCACCAAGGAAAAAATGAATTTGCATAAACGGTCTACTACTCACTCGACAACGGATGGACACTTGTTGTGTATGTGTGAGTGAGTGAGTGAGTGTGTGTGTGTGAGTGTGTAAAAAAAACATCATCAACAACATCGTCGTCGTCATCATCATTATTATCATCATGAAATCGGCCAGCATCAGCTGAAAGCCTTGAAGCAGCACAAAAAAAGCCAGTCGTCGTAGTAACAACACAAGAAGGAAAAAAAAGACGAAGAAAGAAGCGCCCTGTACACTTGCACACAAGTTCAGATATGAAAGAGCAGCGGCAGCGTTGTCGTTGTTACTCCTTTTTTTTTCTTTTAAAATGGCAGTAGTAGCATCATGGACTTGATAAGATTTCCTTTGTCTGTGTCCGTCCTGCAAAAAAAAATGGTTTCCCCATGGCATCTTTTTTAGTACATGTTCATATTATATTTGTATATTATGCATGGTTGCAAAACGAGAAAGAAAAAAAATACATATATAATGTGTATCTGCATACATATTACATGATACTTTGTTTGGAGTTTGATTGGTTTTGATGATGATGATGATGATGATGAAGCTCCTCGGATCATTTTTTGAGGAAAGATGAAACCAAAAAACAAACCGGCCTGGTCATTTTTCGCTTGGTCTCTATATGAAAATCTTTCTACCTGTATCAAATGAAGCACAACTGGCTGGCTGACTTTTTAGTCTTGCGGGATGGTTGCCAGAGTGCCAGGGTTTGTTGAATGTGGCAAAGCGAGCAGGGCAGGAAGGAGGGATGAGAGAGAGAGACCACCACTTTTTTTATAAAAAAAACCTTTCGCAATTTATTGATAAGATTCAGCAACTATGTATAACAATGTATTCCTGATGATGATGGTGATGATCATGATGCATGTACATACTTAATGCAGCTCATTATAAAATTTGCCAGGCCGAGAGAGAGAGAGGTTGGAGCACCTGGATGATCGGGAAGGAAAAACATGAAATAGAAAGCAGGAGCAGGAGCAACAACAACAGCTCACGTTACTGCCGATGCACTCTTCGTATGTACTTTAATGAAAGAAATGGCTCTGTTGAGTACATGCCATTTTTTCATGTGTGTGTGTGTGGTAGAAATAAATAAATGGGTAGAGGAGGTAAAAAGTTCGTCGACTTAATTACATCAAAAGTGTAACATACATTTTTTTCGTGTGAAAAAATGGAACCTTGTGTGCAGCAGCAACACAGGAGCAGTCAGAGAGAGAGAGAGGTGACGACGGTGACGTTCAAGCACCTGAACAAAGACGGCATGTGCATAAAAAAATTGTCGTGTTAAAAAATATGTCTACCTACCTAAAAGAAAATACTCTACACACTTGTTCTTGTTGCATCTATAATCCTTTCTTTTCTTTTTTTTTGTGGAAGTGGAGCTCCCGACGAGATTTCTTTTTTTTTTGTGCGGAATGCAGTGCACAACTAAACCTTGGTTGAGGTTGACATTGCACCCACGAGAAACAACAAGAATCATCTCATCTCATCTTCTTCATCGCCACCACACATCACCATCTTATATATGCTCCTTCTTTTTTGGGCCAAGTGCTCGTCTTTTCTTTTCTTTTTATTAGATAAGTAGATAAAAAAAAAAGTGTAATCAAAATTGTGATGGAACATGCAACCGTGGCCGTGTGGTGGACCGAGTAGGGGAAGCGCTCTGCTACGACGACGACGACTCAACATGGTTTACATTCCACTTCATCATCATGATCATGAATACAATTTTTAATGGCTGCTGCAGTAGTAGTGCTCCTCAGGACACACGGTTAATAGTATTGAAATGAAACTCAAGTGTACAAGTTGGAATGTACGCATAATGGCTTCTCTAGTTGAAATGCAAAGAGATTGAGAAGGACGAGAAAGAGAGAAAAAAAAATATATGTATGCTTATAAAACTACCTGCCTGGTTTGATACTTTTATATCATATATATATATATTATTATCATCCTGTTAAATTATTCATCCAGCTTACAAAGATGTGGCTCGCTATAAAAAAATATATATGTGTGTATGTGTGTCTCTTAGAAACTAGATAAGTATTACAACAAGACGAAGAAGACGAAGAAGCTGAGGAAAAAGTGGTCCTGCTCAATGTAATTTTTAATGCACCCTGTCTTCTCTCTCTCTCTCTCTCTCTCCTCGGCATCATCATCATCATCATCGTCCACTGATTTACTCATGCTTTTGTTGGAATTGGTCGTGCATCTTTACGCACATGTATGAATACAACAACCAGAGAGAGAGAGAGAGAGAGAGAGAGAGAGAGAGAGAAAGAAGTGGGTGAATTTTTTAAGTAACAAGGTCGACGGATCCAACCACCACACTAACTAGTATAAAAAATGCCCATCTTGGCTACCTGGCCTAAGTAGTCGTCCATAACAATCAACTCTCAGCTCAGCTATGAAAATATATTCTCTTCCTTCTTCATCCACCTCCTCTCCCACTGCTTGCACTTGACACACACAAAAAATAGTTTTGATATAAAAATCTCTAGCATGCATTTTTTTAGTTAGGTCACAAGAGTAGACAACGACCATCATCATCATCATCATGTTTATTAAGTAGGGAGGGTTTTTAGAGATTTAGAGAGAGAGAGAGAGAGAGAGAGAGATGGAATTAACATACCATCGCCACCATCATCATCATCTACATCACAAGGTGAGGTGATTGCAAGTTCATGTTGATGGCTATAATATGCCGACTCTTTTACTGAAAAAAAAAGTCAGTGAGTCAGTTTGTTTTGGAGTTGGAAAGGTATAACTGTACCAGGCAACTTGAAAACGTATATTTATTTATGTAGATGATTCTCTCTCTTTCTCGTTACATTTTTTTTTACATGGAGCCACAAACAACAAGTAAAGTTGTGTGTGTGGTTGAATATATATGACGGTCAGTTTTTTTTATTATTGTTTTTTTTTATTACAGAGCAACATGCATATAAAGTACGTGTCTATCTCTCTCTCTCTCTCGTCGCATTATAGGCATATCCGAACTTGTTTTCCTTTAGGAACGACCAGACACGCAAATGGATATCAATTTTGGTAGTTTCTGCTCCTCTTGCTGGAATAGAAATAGTTTTATTTTATATGCTTTTTACATAAATTAAGGAACTGTTCGTCTTCGGCTTCGTGCAACCTGTCTATCTGAGTTAGTAAGGCGACCTTAAAGAAAGAAGAAGAAAGAAAAAAAAGGGAAAAAAATTCGTGCTAGGGCAGTTACGCTTACATTACAGAATGAACTGCATTTTATTTGAATATTTTATGTAGGGATTAAGATGGCTCATTTTTTTTTACCTGTCTGCCTCTTTTATATAATGCATAGTAGATGTATACGATTTGCGGAAGATGAGATTTTGACGGCATGGAAACGAACAGAAATATCATTATGATTATTTAAAAAGCGCATATTTTTTTTGCATTGCCAGTGCATTCAGTGTTCACTGATCATTCCTGTGTGAGTGAGCAGTAGTGCTCTTCTTTCCTCTCATTTTTTCTTCTTCCTTTTTTTCTCTATCTCCTTCCTCCTACTCTTGTCAGAGAGAGAGAGAGAGAGATTGTGTGTGAGCAAAAAAAAAAGTTCAACCGTTCACCCCAAACTTATTTGTGGTAGAGAAGGTCTGCTACACACAAAAAAAGAGCAGTAAAGCGAACATTGGCCTAATACCCTCTCTCTCTCTCTTCTCCTCCACCGACAAAACTTGAACAAGAGCTCAACAAGTGGTTATAGGCTCTCTCTCTCGTCGTCGTCGTCGTCCTATGCATTTCCACTTTTACCACAAGAACAAGAGCCAGCAAGCACACATAAATATTATTACATCTTGCATGTAACGTACACACACACACACACGGATATATATATATATATATATTTATATATATGTACTTGCATAATACACACATATATTATTATGATGAGCTGTGTTGTTGATGATGATGATGATGATCCTGATGCTAGTTTTCATTTTACTTGCATTTCTGCTGCTGCTCCTGTGATATAATCATATAATACGCGATTCCACACCAACTTTTCCTTGTGTGCGTCTTTTTTATTATGTAACTTGTATGCATATATATCTGTATGCTTTCGCTTTACATATATCTCTAATAGCACTTTTTTTACATGAACAACCTGAAACTCTCTCATTGTCAAGGTTTTGAAGGAAAAAATAAAATATAAAAAAATCTTCTTTTCGGGTCGACCGTCATCTTTGAGCCTTTGAGAGTGTTTCTTCTCTGAATCATGTGAATATTCATAATATTTTTTTTTTCACTTTTGTCCTTTTATGCTCGTCTGCCTGAGCCTGGGCTTGTTGTTACAATAATAGCAAATTGTTTGGTAAAATGTCTAAAAAAGATTCTTTTCCGGGGTCTAGTTTATATGATCTGCGATGATGATGTAACGTGTGTCGCTTTTTCTGCAAACTGTTCACATATAAGCGCATACACATAATAATAATAGTATTCAAAATTGTTATTGTTTTACAACACCCGTCATAACTTGTTTATTATTATTACAACTGCAACCAGTAACAATCACGCATCATTCGCAAACATTTAGGCACTATTCGACTTTTTTTTATGGAACATAGAAAAACAAAATATAAATAAAACAGATTTATTTTTTTGCAATGTTGCGCTAATTTTTCTATAGCTCCTTTTACTCCTCCTAGCTAGGACGAACAATTAGCAACAACGTGTCATAAACTCATAAAAATGTAAGTTGGAAATTGCAAACACCGAAACACTCTTAAAAAACTTGCTCTCGTTTTTCAACTCTTTTCAAAATGGCATCTTTAGAGTGGAACAATGAAATAGCGTCTCTGAAACTTTTTCCATTAAAAAATGGTCATTTTTTATTTTGCAAATTGCACTAATAATCTTCTTAAAACTCTACACTCCAAGCTGTATATATAAAGTTTACTTTATTGTTAGTGTAGTGAGTACTTTAACAGCCTTGCTTCGGTTTAGTTTGTCCCTTTTTTTAGATATATTACCCACTAGACTACTAGCTCTCAGCAAAATGACCTTTTTTGAAAAAGGGAAAATGAAATGTGTCGGTTCGCTACAGAAAATGTGTTTGGCTGTGACGGACAGACAGACGTAACGTGTTACATGCTTGTGTGAGCTCATCTCAACTTTATCTCCTCGTTTCCACCTGAGCCATCATCCCCGTCAACATCATATCATGATGATGATGAGTTGAATGTGAAAGTGAGTTTTTATTTGCGCCTCATTGGCTTTCCTTTGGAGGCAAAATAAAAAATAACTTTTTTTTCTTTCAGTTTTGGAGAGAGAGACAACAGCAGACGGACTGAGGATTTTTCTTTCAACCTCCAAACATTTTCTCCTTTTTTTCATGGATCTCGGTCAAGTTTAATAGGTAGTGTGTAAATATATTGGAGTCATCAGCAGCGGTCGGTCGGTCGGTCGGTCGGTCGGCTACTCTATATTAACTCATATTTAAACTCATTTTCATTTTTCTTCGTGCACACACATAAAAACAGGAGCAGAGAACCAAATAATAATCAGAGAGAGAGAGAGAGAAAAGGAAGTAGGAATAAAGTTGTAAGCCAGACACCCCAGAAAAAAAAGCCCTTTATCCCCATATACCAACTTAACAATGTAATATAGGTAGATATATATATATCATGGAACAGCAATCATTTGCCATCATGCATGCATTTTACCTGTAGTAGTCCTTCTTTTACCTTATCATTGCCAACGAGCACTTTTTTTTTGTTACACCGATAATTGTGCTTAAGCGAATGTGTCCGCAGATGTAAAAACTTACTACTACTACTGCGTATCATAAAAATGCCCATTGTACTAGCCACCATGACAAGAAAACAAAAAAAAAAGTTCATATAAAGTAGTGAGTGAGTGAGGATTATCAAGTGAGAGTTCTCCTCCTCTCCTTTTCATGTAAGTATATACCGTCTGTCCACAAAAATATTGAAAAGTAAAAAAGGGAGAAAAAAAATTGCTCTCAGAGGTCGTCAATTTTTTTAAGAACCATTTTTTTTAGCTCTTGTGTTTGATTTCTTTTGCCCGGCTGAAATGTCTGGGATGCGAGATGAGATGATCCCTAAAATGAAAAGGCATGCTGCTGGAGAATACAATGGGAAGAATGACTTGTGTAGAGGCCTTCCTTTGCAAACTGTCTGGAGTTTTTTTTGTCTTCTATCTGGAAACTATACACATCTCCACACACACACACACCAGGTAACTAATGTTCCTTTTTTCCAGTTTCAATGCCACCGAATATGACCAGAGATCTTGGCGATCATGTTCATAAATGTTATCATGGTGATGATGTCCAAGTTAAGAGCGTGTGTGTGTGTGTGACTTATCAAGTCCAGAGCCACAGCAATTACAATTATATTGATGCATAGCATGTTGCCAGAGTAGACTCGGGCTAAAAATGAGGTAGTTACAAAAATGGTTATAGTTTTATCCATATATATATATATATATATCTATTATTATTGCCTGCTCTAGTAATATTTTTATGCAAAGCCATTGTAGTTTAGTTTGCCAAGTAATAAAAGTATTTGTAAAAGTACCTAAAAGTATTAGCAGAAAGGAAAATGTGTAATAGCATTAGGAAAAAAAAGGTGCTTCTTGTACAACACAGCGAGATACAGATAATATTAAAGTATACTAAATATTGCACTTCTTCTTTTCTTTTCCCTGCCTGGCTATTCATTGATTAAGTATTATTACCTTCATCACACAATAAATGTATATACCTACCTACAAACAATGATAATAATAATAATAATGCTTTTTGAACCATTCTTTTACTTGCTCGCAAGTAAAACTTGGGACACTTGGAGGAGAAGATATATGGAGACCGCGTGTGTAGTGGTCAGTTGGTTATTTTTTTTTGGGTACATTTGCAAGAGATTGTCAAAAAGTGCCTGCTGTCTGTCTGTGTGCCTTACTGACATTTTATGATGATGATGACGATGACAGTATATAATATGCATATATTATAGATTAGCCAAGGAGGAGGAAACATGAATGAGTCTGAGACTTAAGATTTTTTTCAGGGTCAAACAGTGTGCAATGCTACAAACATGACTACTGACTTCTCTCTGAGGGCAATCTCCTCAGGGACAAAGGCAGACAAGTTAAAGTAATCGTGTGCATGTATCATGGACAAGGGCTAGGCCAGAGGCTCACTCAAAGACCTTCAAATAAACACAAAACTTATAAATAAATAGTAGCTGCGCGGTATATAATAAGCAGACATGTAACCTTAAAAACGTGAGATGATGAAGAAGAGAAAAAAAAATTTTTTTGGAGGATTATTATTATTATTTAGTAAATAATAATATTACAAAGTGTACTTCCCGTCCGTTTTCTTCTCTCAAAGATAGGAAGTTACCATTTTTGTCCACTCTGAACAAAAAGTAAAAAAAAAGGAAGACAGTTTTTTTTCACTCTCTTCTTCTTCTGCTGCTGCTGCTGGCTTATGTAGTAATTAGTTGGGAGCACCAGGTCATATTTTTATGCATGTAAAGTATGTAGAAATATAATAATTACTTGGATATATATGACGATATGAGGTGTTCAAGTTTCAATGACCGATACGAGCGAATAAACACAATTTCCCTTTCCTTACGACGACCTTTACGAAAAAGGTCATTCTACCTTAAATGCAGCCGAAGAATAGTTCATCAGATATTGCGTCTAGTTTACAAAATACAAAGTTGCATGAAGACTTGAATGGAAATCAGTGCATTTTTCTAATACGTGTAGCATGAGTAATTTGTATGAGTGTTCAGAGTGCTACAAATCGTTATCCAAGTATAAATGCGTCAGCTTGTAATACAAATAATCTCCCATCTATTATCTAATATGGTGAAATCTGCTATTACTTTTTTTTGCACCTTTTATTGATATGATCATATGCCGACAGCCGACGAGTCTAAAAAAATGTATGCAACTGACAAGGTTGCAAAAACCGTTCAGCCAAATTGGTTCAATTGCATTTATTTTTAAGCACTTTAAAGTATCGTCCACAAAGCACTTATATGCATAGTGCACAATAATTCAAACTCTGTCGGGTTTGCGAGAGCAAAAGGGTCAAAAACTGGAAAATTCTGCCTCAATCCAGAATTGACCCCAATCAACCCACAGGGGTCCATAATATGCAGGGTCATTTGTTTTTTTGGGGGGGAAAACGGTTACAAAAGAAAATATCAACCACTTTTGACTTTTTAAAATGCCTTTATTTTCTTCTTCCGGATAAACAATGGCTCATTATATGTTTTCGCAGTAAGCTGATGAGAAAAACTCAGCCATTGTCCCCATCTAAAAAAAACACATAATTTTTATGAATAACCGTCGTCCGTCGACCTACTTGTAATCTGTAAAAATACGTTTGCATAAATATGCTTATCATTATAGAGGACAACAGCCAATCCTAAATGACCACATACCGTGATCATGATCATGATGCTACCTGTCTGCATACTAAAACACAACAGTATTTTTTAAAAAACATATTAAATTGATGTTTGCATTTTATTGAGTCATGCAACGGAAATTAGGTAGCAACTGAAAAACACTTCGCTCATCGGAATCAGAGGAGTACAGGTTGACTTTGTGATTTACCGTAAGTCTTGCTCAGAGAGCAAATAAGCCAGTAAGTAAGAAGAATGCATTATTATTGGCATGTCGACGAAGAAAATAACAGTTTGTTGTAGTGCCTAACAGTTTTTTTGCAAAACAATTGCAAACGGTGATGAAGATGACGAAGAAAAAAAAAATGTGACAGGACAACCCGAGCGAAAATAAATAACTGCAATGATGGGATATATTTTTTTGTAAAGATGACGTGGTCCACTCCACACTCTCCTTTTTGTGTAGCGTTACATAATAATCCTATAGACATGATAATAATGGGCGATTGTTGTGATGATGATGATGATTGTTATGCCATTTTTTTCAATTTACACTTTTGCATTCCCTCATCTTTTCCTCATGGCCTGCTGCTGAGTGAAAAATGATTAAGTTTCAGAAGCGAACAAGAAGAACAAGTGATTGTTGCGCTTTTTAAGCGTCTGTCTGACAAACACAAGAATTGTCTGGTTTGGTGGGTGAAGAAGGCCAAAAGAGATGGATGGAATGATGATTGGGAGACATTTCAAAGAAGACAAGGTTCCGTTATGGTTTTCCTTTCATCTTTTCTCTCTCCTCGAATGAAAATGCATCCTTCGCCGCATTCCTTTTTTTTGTGTACCCAATTTATAAAAAAAAGAAAATTGAAAGCTAAATGGTTGCGATGATGATCGTGTTCTGATATACGACGGTGGTGTGATTGAAAAACAAGGTTTTTAAAAATATATATAATTTTTGCAACAAGTTTTGTTTTTGTAACACGCCGACCGATAAAAGAAAAATGTCTGAAAAGGTAACGGCGCAGACAAGTGCAGCAGTACCCATTAGCCAAATAACATGATTGCATTCATATATATAAATATTTTTTAAACAAAGTTATTTAACCGAGTGCAGTGCAGTAGTGGTTTTAATAATCGTTTATTGTTATTGCACAAATAAATTGTTGGTTTCGGGTAAGTAAAAAAGCTGTACGTATAGCCGTACATTTTTTTTTATAACAGTTTCTTTTCTCTGAATAAAATATAAGGTTTCCGTGTGTGTCTCCTCCTCCCCCACCACCTTCATCCTTATTGACAGGACAAACCTACACCCAAGATAATAATGAAGTACCTTGAAATTTTGCGGCTAGATTAAATGGTCAGTTTCGGTCAAATGCATAAAATGAAATTTTAAAAATGTAATCATTCAGCCACTTGCTTTGAGGTACATTTACGGTTGCAAGTAACCAACATCATGGCATATATTATTATTGCATTACATCATCATCATCATCATCATGGCAAGCTTGAATAGGTATTGTTATTCCAACAGGAGGAAATAAAAAAATATGAATACCGGACAGGACAACAATGAATAAAAACGGTATTTTTGTGGTGGTGGCATTGTCAGCATTCTCATGTTTCATCATATTATACCTTTTTGGAATGCCCTTCCCCTTTTCTCCATGATGATATGTGTTATTCTCACACAAAAAAATGGACTGGTGTTGTTGTTACGTAATAAGAAGGAAGAAGAGCCCAAGGTGAAATCATTGTAATGATAATCATATAATCTTAATAATAATGAGCTTCACAAAAAACCGTTGCCACCACTACCACCACCACCACCACCGACGTTGTCTTGTCATCATCATCATCCTCGTCATTCTTTATAGCAGCTCATGAGACTCATCATCAGCAAAAAATCAGTACAGGAAAAAGCCCATGAGAGAGTCTCGTCATTGTTGCATTGGCACTCATGCTGCATGTTGCATTTATTATTAGGTATACAGAGAGAGAGAGAGAGAGAGAGAAAATTTAAGGGAAGAAGAAAGGGAAGGGACATTGACCTTAAAAGATTACGGTACTTTGGACGTAAACGAGGGTCCCTGCGCTGCGCTGCGTGTGCGTGCACATAAATATTCTGACCCGGACAGGGCTCCTCCTCGCGCTGCTTAATATAAGAAAGGAGATGCTTAAACAATGAAGATGAGTATATTTACAGCTTAAATCCGCCATACAATATATTATCAACTTATTACGGCAGCAGCATTATGAAATGAATGATGATGGACTTGTGAGTAGTGAGCTTTATTGAAAAGGAGAGAAGGAAATCGAGACATGAGTTGAGAGAAGGGGAAGGAAAGCCAAGTGCTTCTTCAAGTGCTTCAAATCAAAGGTGCTCGAGGAAAGAGAGGAAGTGGATGAAATAAAATAAACTGTTGTTGTTACCTGGCGGCGGCTCGCTGCTAATGTACGGTTTTTTTTATCCCACTGTGATATGGGCTTTGTGGTTCCCTTTTATTAGAATTTAGATAGGTAAAACGTAGAACAGTCTATTTACTCGATATATACCTTTACAAATGATTATTATGTAAAATACCTAAAAAAATGTGGTAGTCATCATAACAGTTATATTCTCCGCCGTTCCTTTCTTAACGTTGTTTCTTCAAGGAAAAAGGATCCTTTTCCTTTTTGTCACGACGTCATTCACAAATAATAATAATAAATAGTGTAAGTGTTTTTTTTACTCTCGTTTATTTTTCTTCCTAAAAAATGCAAAAATATATATATTTTGTAGCGGTTTTAAAGGAGCAGGAAATATTATTTATTCAACCAAAAACTATGTCTTGTTTTTTGGGAGAAAAAAATAAACTGTAAAAAAACTTTTGCTTTTATTTGTTTGTCCACTTGTATGAAAGGAACTGAACCTGAATGATCTGGAAGATGAGAAGGAAGGAATGATAATTGCTTTATGGAAAAATTTATGGAAATAGCAACTGGATATACTACTGGACAAAAAAAAGAAACTGGATTTTTAGATTTCATTGACAAGTTTTTGTTACAAAGACGTGCCCAGAGAAAAAAAAATGTTGAGGAAATGCTGAAGCGTATATAGTAATCTATCTTGTGTGCTTAATGGGTTAGCAAACAATTATTTATGAACACAGGAAGGCACAGCTTCCTTCACATCTTTTCTCAGTTTTTACAAAATAAAAAAATACGTATTCTTTCTCAAAAAAAAAAAGGATTCATACTGGTTTCCTCAAAGAGTTGCGCGCAGTGCAATCCTTATGGTATCATTTTTCAAAAACTAATCCTTTTCTTCTAATAGGTAGAAATAGTAAAGTTTTTATTTATAAAGGATTTTGTTTAAAAAAAAAAAAATATGCTAACCTGAACTGTACAATCGAATAATAATATAAAATAATAATAGTAAATAAATAAATAAGTTGTAAAAAAATATATATGTTGTTATCAGGCAGGACCAGAGGTGTTCCCATTCAAGTAGCATGAAAACGTGCAATCTTGCTGGTTAGCTTACACTTTTTCTCTGCTTGCGCCTTGAAACAATTTATTTTCCTACCGCTACCGCCGCGTCATTACCCAGTGCTATTACGATAGATGAGCAAACATTGTATGTAAAATGCAATAATCCGGCAACGCAACAATATTTATATTTTTCTTCAACTATTTTTTTTAAACCTATGTAAAAACACAGAAGAAAAGTTTTGCTTATAAATATATCGCTTCTGCCAAAAAAAAAAAATTTCTTTGAAAATGAGACGTCCTCTTCCGTGATATTAAATTGTAAAAGTGAATGATGTTTTTGCCCCTCTGCCACACTACACATTATACACCCACTACTTTGTTTGATGAAGGAATCTAGAGAGAAATCCTTTTGCCATCATCATCATAAAATACTCACGCTTATATATATATATATATATATATATATTAGTCTCTCAATGAACATGTCTTAAATCAGTTCACACAAGCAACCGCTATCAGATTTTTTAACACTCACAAAAAATAAAGAGTTATTTCGTTTCAAGGATTGCAAGTTATATACAATGTGCCTACTCTCTACAATAATGTCTATATAGAGGAACGAAATGATTTGAAAAAAATCTTCAATCTCTCTCTCTCTCTCTCGTTCCCTTGAAACAGCTCAGACGAGTACTCTGCTCAATTTCAGCAGCAGTGAATGAATTTATAATATCAACTTCCTCTTTTTCCTCCTCTCTGAAAAAAAAAAATTTCATCATTATGAATTAAACTATATTTTTTTTATGCATGGACATCGCCATGCCATATCAATCCTCCGCGTTACTTTCTTCTGTACTTATAAAAAATAAACTTGTACCCTTTTCCTTGTTCGGTTTCAGGAAGATGTGTAATGTTTTTTTTTCTCAACTCTTTCTTCTTTCCCTTTTTTCCATTCATATCCCACACACCACCATCGTCATCATCGCTTCCTCGTTTTCCATTATACTCATCCATGCATCAAATTTCATTTTTCCCATTCACAAAAATTTCATACGCATCATAAAAAAAAAACTACCCAAAAACTTGCATTGAAACTTGCTCTACATTATACATATGTATATAACATTTCAAGAAACTGTTTGCTCGAGACACTCCCAAACAGTTTTTTTTTGTCAACAGACAAGGTTACAAGATTTAAATGCAAAAAAAAACTATTTATTTATATATATATTTATTTTTATGAGAATTTTATTCAAGGTTCAATAATCTGTCATCATAATATAGCTAAAGAAAGAAGACAAGCCATGTACTCTTTTCCGCATTTTTACGATCATGTTCCAATTCACATATCTCAACTTTTTATCTCTCTCTCTCTCTCGAGTTTTTTTGTCGTGCCTTTTTTTTCTAGCAGTGTGCTAATCAGTACTTTCATTGCTCATATATATATATATCGTCATATATGTACATATTATAATCGTTCATGACAGAGAGAGAGAGAAAGAGGAAGTCTCGTAATAACAATAATAATAATAGCAGCAGTGCTAATAACTCATTCCACTGATTCTCCCCATCTTGCTCCACCACCGCACAAAAACGGCTTCAAACGGAACAGCATGATGAATGCTAATCAAGCAGAGTGGGATGATGATGATGACGATGATGATGATATGTGTGAAATATTATTTTCCCTGTTAACATTCCTTCTTGCCTTTGCTTGTGCAAATGCATATAAGCTGCATTGTAATACATGTGTATAGCATTAGATGCGGGAAAGCCTTAGAAAAAAAAAAATTAACGGTACCCTCAAAAGAATTCCTGTAAACTTCCTTATCGCCACCACCACCACCGCCGCCATGAAAACGTATGTGTGATGATGATGTAGCATGTCCTGAGATGATAATGGTGACGGTGACGCAATCTGCACACCAAAAAGGCACACACACACACAGGAATCGCAAAAGAAGAGGAGCAGGAGTAGCAAAAGTGCTAAATAACGTGATGACCTGTTGCATGGCATCATGGCACTGTAGTTGTTAGTTATCCTGCCTGCCTCCTCATCTTCATCATTACATCCTCCTCCTCTAACTTTGCAATATTTTTGTGCACCAAGAAGGATCTCTGTTGTGTACCTCAACGGGCAAATAGGTAACACAGGAGCGGTATATCGGTATCTTCATTCTGCATCTCTCTCTCTCTCTCTCTCTCTCTCGAGTAGTTACTGCAGTAGTGATGAAAGCAAAAACAACCTGTCAAAAGAAAGTCCCCAGTCATCATCACGAATGAGTTACCTGTTAAAAAAAAGTACAAAGCACCACGAACGAGGCGACCAACAGCGGATGAGGATGATGGGAATCAATCGAATTGCGGAAGACAGCCTCAGTCCTTTTTACAGTTATGCATATAGAAAGATGGATATAGCCATCCTCATTCATTTTTTTTTCTTTCTTTCTTATCATCATTCATGATGGGTGTATGTATTGCATATTTACTGAAGATAGCGATAATAATATTGTCGTCTATTTATTTATTACTTAATTCTTTCTCATCCTCTTTATATATTTTTTTAGCTTCCTCTCTGCGCTGAAAAAAAAAAAATCACCAACTTCACTTTTTCTCACCAGACAATTCAACTCTCTCTGAGATAACTAACTACCTGCGCAGTCGTCGTTCGCTGATTTTCATTTGTTTTTTTTTTCAATAAAAAAAAATCTTTCAAGCCATTTGCTCTCATGCATAATATGTACATATAGTATAGTATGCACTACCAGAAGTAATTTTGAATTGGTTGGGGGTTTACTACACATAAGGCGAGAGCAGAAAGGAATTTGTGCATTTTTTTTCTTCTTTTTTTTCCTTTGTTCCTTTCGGTGTATTGGTATTCACGAAAGCAGAAGAGTCTAAGAAAAAATAAAAAAAATGTAATTGAAACACTGTACAAAACTTTTGCATATGAGCAGTTCATAGTTTGCGAACGACGTTTTTTTACGTATAAAAATTTCTATAGATGTACGTAGTACAATATAAGCTAGGTAGTTAGGTAAGATTATATAAGTATATATATATATATATTTTACTCACTGCAAAATGGTCATAATATGATAAAAAAAAGTGCAGAAAGTAGAAAGGTAAGATGTTTGAGAGGAGATAGAAGCGAGAAGAGAACAATATTATTTTCCTGGTCGTGTTTCGCCTTCTTCGCCGCTTGTTGCTCTCTACGCTGAGGTTTTTTTTATATATATATATTTTCATTTTGCCTGTGCATCCAGCTCCATTTGCCAGAGCCACGGAAGTTTCTTTTGCACATAAAGTCATTCACATTTTGACCCATATTTTTGTTGTGTGTGTACCCATATTATCGGGAGGATGATGATGATGATGATGACTGTTGCAAGAGAAGAAAAGAGTGAGGAGGCAGCAGCAGCAAACAGCAGCAGGAAGACAGACACTACTACTACATGCTTTAGATTTTTTTTTGCCTGCACCGCACCATGGTATCATCATGATGATGATATGATGGCAAAATGTTGTCCGAATCAGGATAATAATGGGAGAGATCGTGCTGAGCTTGATCCCACATGAGCAGCAAAAAGGATGATGATAAATACGAGCTCAGGTAAGTACTACTACGTCGTCGTGGTTCAAGAAGAAGAAAAAAAAATACTGACTTGTGTGTGTGTGTGTGGAGCTTATTGTTGTCAGTGAGTAGGTAATGAAGCAAGTTCATGCAATAATGTATGTATATAAAAAGCGCTGTTACACAACAAAGCAGCAGCAGCAACAGAGCACACAGCAGATTGCAATAGCAGCAATGGTAAAATGTGGATACAAACAACAATGGGATGTAGTAAGTAGTAAGTGGTAGTCAGACTGCGACTGCTTGCCATTATCATTTGCCATTCAAAAATGAGCAAAAGAACAAGTAGATAGGTAGATAGAACTTTAACCAAGTTGAATGTTGAGATGGGCTGTTTTGTGGTGGTGAACGTGAGGAGGTAGGATGTTATGATGAACCTTTTCTGCGGCTTTCCTGGTTTCTCCTCACAAATATGTACGGTGCTGCTTTCTCTGGTAAGTGGACGTGCTTACTGATGATGACGACAGACTTGTTGTTGATATGTCGGATCACTTACTCGTGTTGGCTATTTTTTTTCATGATGCATCATCGCACTAAAGTTATGATAACATGGTAGTAGTTTATAAACTACATGATTATACAGTGGAAGAGTACAAGCAAGAGTTAACAACCGAAAAATCTACATTTATTGATAAATTTTGACGATTGTACAAAATATTTTTTTTTGTGTTTATGTATTTATGCATATTAATTTCAATCACTGACACTATCACTGTCTGGATACATCAAGACGATTGCCGAAGCTGAGGTTGACATAATGGAAGTATGGCAGTTTTGGAAGTGTAGTGAACCTGATAGTTAGAATTGGAACTGGTTTCCGAAGAAATACTTGGAGAGGGCGAGAATTGGAACGCCAGTTGGGGTTTCGGGCAGCTCGCCAGCGGCTCCGGCAATGTCGAAGTGGGTGTACTTCAATGGCTGAGCTGAGTCACTTCCGTGCTGTAGGCGACATGAAACGATAGTAATGTAGTTAGTAAACTTTCCGAGTACACAACTGCTTTATTTAAATGTTCAAGCTCAAATGTTGTATTCATTTTACCTTATCAACACCAGCCGCTTCCATCATGAAAGCCGCAGGGAACTGTGCAAAGTAGAGAAAGTACAATAGTAATATGACCGCAATTTAAAAAAACATAACTGAAATTATAATATGTAGATTATTAAAGACATACCTGATGACCACGAGGGGTCCTTGATGAAGCTGCATTGTTGCACTGGAGCAAATCCTCTCCAACGCCAGTGCACTTGCAGAACTTGAGGTCCTCACGACGAAGAGAGCTAATATCCATCATATCACCCACGTCCTCGCCTGCCTTCTGAACCTGCCGAGAGAAGTCGTCCTTTCGAGCTGGCCCATTGTCTACAACAGCCTACAAAATAAATAGCAAAGAACTTGATATAAATTGATTTTCTATCAAGAAGTGAGAAACAAGCAGATTTAATAAAAAACTCACGCTGTATGGTCCCAAAGCTAGGCAGGCATGCCCAGTTAAAGTTGCGACTGTCATCAAGTGCGTGTTTTTATACTTGAGCGCATCTTCTTTGGCCTGAAAAAAAGTACATAACCAATGGTTGCGCTAACTGGACACTTATCACTTTACAGGTACACTGTGTGTAGTTTAACCGGAAACAATTCTGACAGCTTACCCAGCAGAGTGGATCAGTCATGACCATGCGACCCTCAGCATCGGTGTTTCCAATACGAACACGCAAGCCAGCCCGGCTGGTGAGGACCTCATCAGATACGTAGCAATTCTCACCGACGCTGTTGCGAGCAACGCACAACAAGCCAACCACACGAATGTTCTTTGGCTGCAATTTACGAAGCACCTGCAACATTCCAAAATGGATGAATCAATATAAAGTAATTCCAATTAGCCTGATAAGCACAATCGAGTAAATATTTAGTCAACCAGCATGTAAGAATGCACGAAAACAGTACCTGGAAAAATCCAGCGACGGCAGCAGCTCCACACTTGTCTCTGGACATGCCCGCCATGATGCCTCCAGCTTTGATATCAGCGCCACCCTAAACATAAATCACAATATTTTACAAATCTGAACAATTTAACAAATGGAATTGAACTAATCATAACAGTTATTATTGTCATTATTTACGGTGTCATAAGTGATGCCCTTGCCGACGAGATAGATGTTACGTTTGTCATCATTCAACTTCTCTCCATCGTAAGTCATGATGATCACGCATCCCCGATGCCGTTCAATAACTAATCAAAACACAAGCCCCATCGTAAGAACTCTTATCTCGGTCTAAACAGGCTAATCGGTCATTATAAATAAACAATTGTAAAGTGACAAGTTGATCTTCTTACCACTTGCAGCGCGATTCACTGCAGCAAAAAGTGGGAAATCCTTCTCGAGCTGCTTTTCGTCGTCAATGATCTGGATGTTAACACAGCTATTGGCAAACACCTCTTTCACGTAATCAGCTACCCTGGGAGGGGCCATTCTTTCCGGATCTCCTCCTCCAATATCCCGAGCTACCATCCTGCGTTCAAAAATAATTTGCTATAGAAAGCGCTTGAGAAATTGGAACTTCAGATATAAGCGTTGGATATAAATCCATAAAAATGCAAATCTCACAGGCCATCAGACAGATCCTGAGCCAACTGGACAATTCGAGCAGTTTCAGCCTCATTGTCTCCCAACAGTCCAATTAAATTAGCCTTTCCCACCTTCCTCTTCTCATCCTGGCGATACTGCAACGGCTACACAAATGAATCACAGAGGACCGCATTTAAATTACGTGGAGAAAACCCTTGGCTATTATTAAAATCCATTTAGCGTAAAATAATGTACAAACCTCATAAACCTGTTCCAAAGCCCCCAGGACGCTCACTAATTCCACATTACGGAACTGTTTTGTTCCTTCGATAAGCAAGAGGGGAGCCTTTGCTCCAGCACTTATGGCACTACAGAAAAATAGTCCATCAGTCAATTTTGTTTGGAAATAATAAATACTTTTATAAAAAATCAGACAATGAAATACTTATATTTTTTACCGTTTTACTCCATTCTTGGCCGCTTCACGATACAAACGAACGTCATCATAATCAACATCCACAGGTCCAGTAGGCGCGAACACGAGTCGGTTGCCGGGCGCGTCCTCGCACAAAGTAACACAACCTTCCTCAATCAAAGAAGAGTTGACCTAATCATCAAATAAATTAATCATTCTGAATTTCCGCTCACACGACAAAAACAATGTTGGTGATCAAATTGAATTGCTGAATTGAGATTGAGTACCTGGGACAGTTTTTTGAGGAAGGCATCAAATGGGGCCTTCGATGGGATGTTAGGACTCACCACGACCAACGCATCAAACTTGTCCTTGACAGCACTAATGCTTTTCGCAGCGACCACGCTGCAATTACAAGTTACGAGAAATTACAGATTAATTATGACTTGTTTGACGTACAATTTGAATCAATTAGAAAGGAACAGAGGGACTACCGTGGCGTGTTCACGTAAAGCGAGTCCGGAAATGTAGACATGGTGTGAGCTGGAGGAAACGGTTGGAAAACACCTCGATGCCCTATTAACCAAAGGGTGGGGGAGCCGGTTAATTTTTTGCTAAAGATGGATGTGCTCAAGGTGGATGAAGAGTATCTCGCAGCACTGCCCCACTTGATACAGAAGCTGAAATGACAAGAAGAGAAGGAGGATGATGAGCTTTTATACCTAATACTTTCGTTGCTCATTTATCGACAACATGCCAGCCTAGCGTTCCATACGAAAAGTATCATTGTCGAAAATACGGTATATAAAAATGAGCGTAAACGTTTCCATCATTTAATTATTCTTTTATCTATTACCATTTTTATCAAACATGTTTGTTTTTTTGTATACTCTCGACAAACAAGCCGATAAGAATGCATGCACTCTACTTATCAAGTCCAAGTCCAGTGCCAGTTTAGAGGCAATTGTCCTATTCAGAGGATTGAAGTGCTTACATACTATAATGAACTGTTAGCACTTAAAAGACTGAAAGTGTTTACTCTAATCTAAGCTGTTGCAGTAAATAGAGAGAGAATGTGCTAGAATTTCATGAAAATCATTCCATGGCCCTGGCCACATGAATCGTGATAGAGTGACATCAGAGAATGCAGGACTAGGACATTTACTTTCCAAAACTGTTATCTTTATGGCTATCCCATATCCTGTTAAAATAGTACCTAATTTCATTATCTCTGTCAGAACTGCAGTTTTTTTGATAAAGCTATTATGCGACTATGAGTCAAATATGTGCAATCGTTTGATGAAAGTGTCCCAAAGCAATTACACCAAACAAAAACAGAATTTAAGACAAACGGATTGCAGGAGATTACAGGGACGCACGTAAAAGGGAATGTGATGATAACGTCTACAATGTCATTATTAAGCAAGTAGTATGCGTGGAAAAAAACTAGAGTTATTATTAATTTTACTTTTCCTGCCAAAGGCAAAGATTGAATTAGTTCGAAACAAAGTTTAGCTAGCACAGGAAATGAAAGAAATAATATGATTAACTTTAAAACAACAATATAAGCTGTGGCAACGCCCAACACCACCCATCCTTGTCGCTAACTACACATGTACTAAATAATAATTGCAAGTAACTATAATTAAGCACACGACACACAGACAGAAGATTCGCTTACGCTTCCCTTCGGCTGTCCTCCTCTTCCTTGTTCCTGATTCGCAGTGCCTTCGACACGCACCAAGACGATGGGCCCACGTTGTCCTTCGGTGACATCATTCAGAGCAGCAATTACAATTAAATTCACTCCGATTTATTATGTGCTTGGCTTCACTATCTATTAAAGGCAATAATTAGTTATGCCTACAATAGCAAAATTACAGCATAAATGGCATCACAATTTGCAATCAAAATAGGCAATAGGCAAGCAAAAAGAGAAAATTATGCTGTTTTCCGGGTTAAAAGACATGTGTTACTAGTGTTACAAGCACTATTGAAGAATGACCAATTAAATTCGAAATGAAATCATTAAAAAATAATCTCAATTTACCGGTACAACTCGTTACGAATCATTCCGTAATTGTTGCTCTACAATTATGCGTCCTGTCAGTGAAAATGTCACTTTCTAAAAACTAACAATAAATGGCACTTCTAAGGACCAACAATCACAAAGGAAAGTATTTGCTCTTATCTATAGATAACAACAAAATGACAATCCTCCTTTTAACTTTCTTTGCTGACTAGAGTAAAAACGACTAGCAATTATCTCGAAAACTAATTAATGATCAGTGACCCTGTTACTGACCCTGGAACAGTCAGTCAGTAACCTGTTGACATTGCCTTTATTTAGCTAGCACCTTAACTACTCGCTTGCCTTAACCAATTTCGCTAATTGCTGCCCATTGCCTACAAATGTTAACTTTAATTACCACCGGTATAATTAATTTAATTGTAAGGCAGGTGCTAATGCGACTTTTTTGTGACAAGCAGAACTAGTGACCAAGACGACGACGACCGACAAGACAACTGATTAGCGGCTCTTTTGGACGGAGAGCATGGGGCAAGGCGAGACGCGAGTATGAATACATCAGCCACCACCACCACCTGATCCACCACACAAACAACTGATCATCCTCCTCTCTCTCCAGTTGTTACATTATTTGTGCCGGTGGAGGAGACGAGGCACTTAACAATTCCTACTGCTTATCAGGACCCTTCATAATATCTTGTGTGTGTGTGTGTCAGCTATTAAAACGCCCTCGTTTAATTTTAATTTTTGTGCGTCAGGTTGTGTGAGTTGTTTTTTGAAACCCGCTTTTTTTCGCACTGACAGCAGTGCTAGATAAGCTTGGGTTTTCGATAACATCTAACGCCTGTTGTGTCGTTAGTGGAGGAGGGTTAATTGCGTTTGATTGTGTGTTTCCTTACCTTTAAATCGGATTAAATTGCAGTGATAATTAACTTGGAGAGATAGAAAAGTGTGAAGAGGGAGTATAATATTTTTTGTGCTTGTCAGAAGAGAACACCCAACTCGACTGACACTTGATTCCGCGGATGCGGCTGCAGTTGCCAGCGAATCTTGTTGGCGTATAGGTACATAAACGTGTGTGGGGATCTTTTGAAGCTCTCTGCTAGCAACTACTCGGGTTCGACTTGTTTCTGCAGGACTCTGTCTGGTCAAGAACCTGATCATCTTTAAACTGCGAGTAAACAAGGTGATTAAAAAATACTATCATTTTTCAAGTTTAATGCTGTCTATGCGATGATTCATGACTCTTTAACAAATAAGAAAATGACCTGGAAAACAACAAGAATTTGACATTTCTCATTAAATGGCATATTAAAAGCTAGTTAAGATAAATGCTCTATAGATAGGTACGTAGCATATTTAATTAAAGTTTTTACTAGCCCATCATTATTGATCATCCATTCACGGCTCTACTGCCATTCTTGTACCATTCATTCATGAAAATCGCACGGTCATCATCGACAGATAAGCCTAAAGAATGCATTCAATCGTAAAAAAATATGCGAAGGCCGTGGCGACGGTGGTGAGAGAACGTCTCTCACAGATTTCAGGTGAGTTGAGTTGAATGATAAGCAAAAAAGGTGTAAAAAAAAGGTGATTCATGCGAGCTGCAAGAAGAGAGGAGCTCATGAACGTACCGAGAGCTCGGCTGCTGCTGATGATGATGACTTTGCAAGTCAGCAGATGAGAGAGCTGCGGAGGCAAATGGATGAGCGTGTTGAGTTGAGTGAGACATTTAAGCTTCGTTTTTTTCGCACTACCAAACCAACCAACAACAAACACGGAGCTACACACATTTTTTTATTAAATTGCCACTTTCCCAATTAATTAGTAGAGTGGCTTGATTACGGGAAATTAAATAGTTTCAGCTTTAAACCGTGATCTGGAGTCATAATTTTAGTCCAATTTGCTGTTGTTTAGAGAGAGTTAAATACGTAGTTTTATTAGTGTTGTGATCTGTGGAGGGGTGTTTGAGGTGAAAGGTCAAAGGGGCCTTCTCTTATAATTAAAAGGTAATCAAGTATAATTTAATTAATATTATAGGGCTAGTCTAGGGCGAGTTTAGAGTTACACGGTTTGATATAGGAGCATTGTTTGGAGGATAAAGGTCATCATTGTGGAATAAACTGTTGTTGTGTGTTGTTGATTAGAAGGTTATGTTTAATTGAAAGTGGTGCTGTGTGAACGTGATCTAGTGCTTAAAACAATGTAATTGTAATGGTGCATTTTTTGTTTGATTTCAGGAATTTTTGTTTAGCCTAACTGGTAATGTCAAAGTTTTTGTTTGAGGGTGACTTCAAGCGACGTCCCGTTCAGAACTTGGGAGGGCGATCCCGACATGCCGAGGCGCGTGATATAATCCTCCGCAAGGCTCAAATGGAGCGACAGAAACGCGAGGTAAGTTAATCACTTTTCAGCAAGTTTATTTGTACTTGTATCATTAGCAATTGTTAGTATAAGTGATAATTATTTTCGTGTTAATGATTCTTTCCAGAACGAGCGTGCCCGTGCTACCGCTGTTCTGGTGTTACAGGCTGGTTACCGAGGGATGAGAGAACGGAAAAAGGTCAACTTTCGTCTCCGACAGGAGTATCAAAAAGAGCTTTCCGAACGCTACACCATTGACGTGCTGGAGAGGCAAATGATGCGCCTTAATTACTTTTTCAAGCCCATCAAGGACACACAGCTTCTGGTTGATCTGGGTAAGACCATGCTGGTCTTCAAGGATCAACTGATTTCCCACATTCTGCAGGACGAGAGATCCATGCTTCGGCTTCGCCTGATTTTAGAAAAGGCACTCATCATTCTTTCCGAGCCACTGCCATCATCTCGTAGCACTATCCTCCGTCTCTTGGAGGTAATTTTAATCATTAAAATTTTCCTCTAATTTTCAGTTAAGACTAATTGAACATGCTTTTCGTTTTGTTCCTGCACAGGTATTCACTGATTGGAACCAAGTGGACAGCGCCCGAATTAAAATGGCACCCAACTCGGATTCCTCTCGAACGGAGGAAGTTATGGCAAACATATGGAGCCATTTGGTTCTACAGAAAGACTTTTTCGAGAGGTATAAGAATTTCCTGGACGGGAAAATGGAAGTAAAAGATACGGAAAGTGCGAGGAAGGCCCTACAACATTATGACTTTACCATCTTCTACCAACGCTTCTTGGAAGTCGTCCGTCGTCTCTCTTGCGGCTTTCGCAGATTCAGAATCGGCAAGACTGATTTCTCCACAAAGGAACTTGTGCAGACATTGCTCCTCAAACTAGCCGAGTCCCTGAGCAAAGGGATCCTTCGTCACAAGGGCGAGAGGGCTGTGAACGGTGTGCTGGAGTTTGTGGTGTGTCCGCGTGTGGCCCAGGAGTTGGCCTTAGAGCAAAATGGGCGCTCACTCTGGAACGATGAATGGCTGGAAGCCATTTCCAAACTCACGACGCTTCTTACGTGGCCGGACAACGATATGGCCACCTCGATAAAACTACGCCCGGTGATGTACAGCTTCCTCATCATGATCCGTTATGGTCATCTGTGGCACTCTCGGCAGGGGGACTTACTCAAAGTGATTAACCCGCTTATGACATCCATCGACAACAGGAAACAGTTGTTTAAAATGCCGGACGACGACGATGATACTGGATACGATGAGGAGGATGAATACATGGACGATATTGAAATGAAGGCTGCTGAGGAGACCGAAACTGCGCTAGATTTCTTCGCGGATCGTCAAAAGGTATGCATTTCATCTAACAAATTAAGCCTACCAGTTCAAAGTCACGGAATCAGTTTATGTGGAACCTTAAATGTTTTAATTTGCTTGTAAATCATAGATCTATAGCGAGCTCCAACTGGTTTTAAACAACATGCAACTGAATAGTTGGATTAGCGATTTTTCTGCATTAAAGTGGAATCTAATGTATCAACTCATGAGTTGTATCATAGAAATGGAGCCGATGAAAGCTGCCATCCACTTTCGTTTCCTTTCCTCCCTCTACAACAAGCCTACTTTTATGCGTTCGATATGCATTCACGTAAGTTTCACATTTCATTCACAGTGCATGTACCCTCAAGTCAAAGTATTAAAATTAGCACAATTAAAAGTTCATTAAACAATATGCTGAGATTCTCCTTTCTCTCGCCATCAGGTAATGCGAAAAGATATGAAATGTAAAGTGGAGTTGGTTGTGCTGTGCTGGCTACTGAGCCAACTCATGAAAATTCTTCACGATGGTGAATTCCTGGAAGGAATACCATTGAATAGGGAAGAGCTATTGTTTTTCATCCGTCTCTTGGAAGATACATACACAGATATCGTGCTCAGTGACAAGGACGTGAGCGACCGACTTGAGAACTACTTCAAGAGAGTACGTATTCAGTTTCTACATTTCAAGTCGTATAAAACAGTAATAATCATGCATGCACTACAAGGGTTTCATGGAAATGGAAAAAATCATTGTTAAATGTAATGCTTGTAGGAAATAGCACAGACTTTAATGGCAATTCATGACCGCAACACCCGTATCAACATGTACTCTGAGGACGTTTTCTTGTCCACAAAGTTTTCGGTTGTCTTTCCGATGGAAACCCATGGAATCAAGTTTAGGTGAGTTGTGATTAGGAATGTTATATTGTATAATATTTTGTAGACTTGGTCATAGTTGTAGTTATGTAAATAATGTGCTCAAATTGTAAAATATACCATAATTATAACTACATTCATAACGAATTTACTATAAATTTTATTTAATTGTAACAGAGACTTTTACAATCCCTTCTACGGTGGCACGGTCAACTTGTCCCTGTTGGATCAGCGCCTGCTTCGAGTATTGAACGACTTCCCGTTTGCACTGTCTTTCCATGATCGAGTCTCAATCTGGCATCAGATTCTCCACACCGACCACGTTGAGCGTCACATTGTGGACAACCCTTTGGGGCGGCAACACATTCAGATTCGACGGTCGTACATTTATGAGGATGCCTACGAGAAGCTTTCACAGGAAAATGGTAATTATTTTGGAATCACATATATATTTTTATTTTAAGTGCCAAGACTGTGTCGTGGATATGCTGACTGTGACAAGTAGTGTAAACTAATTTTCACAACGTTCAATTTTCAGTTCCTGATTTGAGGTCAGACGTTCGAATTTCTCTGGTAAATGTTGTGGGTGTTCAGGAGGCAGGTGTGGACGGAGGAGGATTGCTTCGAGAGTTCCTAACTGAAGCTACAAAGGCAGGAGTGGATCCAAATCGTGGTCTATTCCGAGTGGACTCTGAAAACCGAATTTATCCAAATCCGATTGCCAAAAAAATATTCCCTGACTACATGAAGCACTTTTTCTTCATGGGCAGACTCGTGGGAAAGGCACTCTATCGCCAGATTCTATTGGAACTCCCGCTAGCCGCGTTCTTTATGCAGTTGGCGACATTCGGCACTATCTCATCCGCTGTAGATTATCTCGCAACGTTGGATCCTGATCTCCACAAAAATCTTTTAAAGTTGAAGAGTTTCGAGGGAGATTGGTCGGAATTAGGTAAGAATTTTATCTATTATTTGTAATATAGAGTCTACTTGTGAGTTAAATTAACCGACAACATTTATGCAATTAATCATTTCAGGTTTGGACTTCACTATTGCGTCAGACGAGTTTGGAGAAGCCAAGATAGTGGAGCTGAAGCCTGACGGTAGAAATATCGCAGTTGATAAAGACAATGTGATTGAGTATATCCATCTCGTCTCGGACTACAAAATCAATAGGTACGTTAATTTAGTCAGGGGAATGTGCTTGAGTTGTTATGTTACAGGTTTAAAAGTGTAAAAGTGTAACAGCGTTACTAATGGTAGTATATCTTTATGTGTAGAGAGATTATGGATGAGTGTCGTTGGTTCCGGTCTGGCCTCCATGATGTGGTTCCTGTGCTCCGCATCTTCTCGTGGAAGGAAATGCAAACGCTGATATCAGGTTCGGATAAGCCTATTAACGTGGAGGACTGGAAAGAAAACACGAATTACGCTGGAGGCTATAGTGCAACTCACAACACAATCCAAATGTTCTGGCAGGTTAGTTCCATTGGTCCTTGACCTTGACATTCGTCTCGTTTGTATTATATCTCATATCTTGTGCTAAATTGAAACTTATTTGATGTATTGATTACAGGTGGTGGAGCACTTTGATGAAGAATACCTACGAAAGCTACTTAAGTTTGTTACCTCATGCTCCCGGCCGCCTCTTCTAGGCTTTAAAGATCTTGTACCAAAATTTGGAATTTCTAACGCTGGAGTCACGGATAGACTTCCAACAGGTTCGAAAGAAACAATTTCTTTAAGAGAGTTTAAACATTAAGGCTGAAATATGAACTTTAGATAATAAAAATGCAAAACTTTTCATTTATTTGCAGCGGCTACGTGTATGAATTTACTTAAGCTCCCGGAATTCGTTGATATTGAAACTCTGCGAGAACGTCTGGTATACGCAATCAATGCTCAAGCGGGCTTCGAACTCTCCTAAATCAACATCCTCCTAATCAACCAATCATCCGTCTATGTCCCGAGTCACAGTTAATTCAGATAACCCCTTATTCTTCAATCACAAACTCTACATTTTTTATTATTTCCAAAATGTCTTGGCTAAATTTTTTACAACAGCGTAAAAATATCAAAATTGCTAATGAATCATAATCCATAATCTCAAAGCTTGTGCCCTTTATGTATGTCATAATCTACTGTCCCACAATTGTAACTTGTAACTGTCGATATTAGGTTTTTTCAAATTTAAGTTAATTTATCATCGCAGAGAAATATGAAAAGATTCTCTTCTGTTTATTGTATTTATGAGAATTGAACAAAAAATTTTATGTGCAGCAAACGAATAAAAGTGAATTTACTACCGTTCTAATTTTCAGTGCTGCCGTTTGAAACATTAAAATCTTGATCATATATTTAAAAGCATAAGGATAGCATAATAATATGTAGTATTGTAATTGCATGAATGAAAATGAAACGAAGCTGTGCTGCTGCAGAGTAACATATTATTGCAAGTCTGAAGTGAGGCACAGGAGCGAGCTACCCTCTCTGGACTGTCATCCGTGTGAGCAGAGCTGCACCAAAGCTCGCCTTTATTCCTCAGAATTTGTCAAGAACAAAGTGAACGGTTCTGCATAAAGATGAATGAAAGGAGAGCTCTGATAACTGACAATGCCATTTCCCCTGCATATCTACAAATAAAACCCAACCAGAATACTTACTTGCTTTAATTAAAAACTTAACAGTTACAGACAGTTCAATGATGCATATTATTTAAGCAAGCTGCATACTGATACATGCTTTAGTAAATGCTCTGTACTTGAAAATTGGCATAATTTTTATTTTAGTTAAAGTTATTATTCATGTAAACGCTTCTTTTTTCATTTTCTGTCTGCATGACAAATGACAAGAGATGAACCAAGCACAAGGAAGACCCGTGAAAGGACTCCATTGTCTCAATCTCCATCCTGGTGAAAAGCATAGAGTAATTTATCAAACTGATGATGAAATTGTGGGGATGGAGGAAAATTAAATGGTGGTCAACGAGGCATGTTGCTGGCTATTTTAATGAAAGAGAGAAGGAACGCAAGGAAATGTGCTGAAATATGAGTGGCTCTCGTGGTGACGCCCACAAAAGCACACATCTCATCTCACTGCATTAATGTGAGCTCACTTGCAAAAAAAGTGCGTTTCAATTTCTCTTCTAAAAAAAGACGGAACTTTTTTGGCGGAGGGAAGCATGCATGCCATTTCTGCTGCTGCTGTGGAGAAATGGTGAAGAATACCCGCTCTCCAACACACACACGCCATGAGAGAATGCCTGAGATGAACTTTTGTGCTCTGCTTTTCACACCGCTTGAACTCCGAGCGAGGGGCTTTCGCCACTCACGTTACAATGTCTCTGGGACATTTTGCGGCTCTTGTGTGGAATGAGAGGGAATCCCTCTGAGGGATGAACGCATTGGTCCACTTGCATGCACTGCCTCCATTTTTTAGGATGATGATGATGAGTTGGTGTACAAGAAAATGGTGCCATTTTTTATGACGTGGACATGCACGGATCCCTTTTTGTAGGAGGAATAAATTGAGCGGTCCGACACTTTTTACTGCTGCAAAGAGAGAGACGAACACGACGAGCTGGAACTGCAAAAACTCATTTTCATCTTCACTACTTTCTTTAAAAAAAATCTTGACCACCAACCACCATTAATCTATTTTACTAGTTTGCTGCTACAAGCAGTTTTTTTAGTTCAGACGTATCGTTGTGGGGGGTCAGATAATTGTATGGTCAAGGGTTTCATATAAATTTAAAGGTAATCAATCATAATTTAAAAAATAGTATAGGGTCAACCTAGGGCTAGTATGGAGTTTCAGGTTTTGTTATTAGAGAATGGGTTTTGTAGAGTTTGGAAAATAAAAAGGTCATCATTGTGAAATGTATGGCTGTATATTGCTGATTACAAGGTTATGTTTAATTGAAAGTTGCGTGTGTGAAAGAGATGTAGTGCTTGAAACAAAATATTGTAATGGTGAAATTAATTATTATTTTTTATTGGATTTCAGGAATTTTTGTTTAGACAAACTGGTAATGTCAAAGTTTTTGTTTGAGGGTGACTTCAAGCGACGTCCCGTTCAGAACTTGGGAGGGCCTTCCCGGCATGACGAGGCGCGTGATATAATCCTCCGCAAGGCTCAAATGGAGCGACAGAATCCAGAGGTAAGTGGCGCAGGTCAATAACCTAACATACCTAAATAAAAGAGAAGCCGAAATTGATGATGTAGGTGGTATAGCTTATAATTACTACTAGGAGCCTCCAAACACACGACAAGATTAAATTGAAATTATTGTCGGCATTGCTCTAATTTAAAGGAAAAATATACCTTTTTAAATACACAACTGACAAAACAATTATCACTAGCATCATGCATCATTTTAGTAAAAATGCCAATAATAATTACTGGGAAAATAATTACATTTTCACCCTTTTCATTTGCTACTAAAAGATAAACCGATTTATCGATGCCGTAATTATTATTCAATCCCGATGGCGAGGGATGAGGACGAGGAAGGAGCTACGTCTTGTGACGTTCACTTGCCGAGATGGGCGTTTTCTTGTCACTGTCCCTGTTCGTGCCAAATAAATAGTGTGGGAGAGCAATATTTTGTTAACTGAAGTTAATATTTATTTATATTAATCAACTAATGTCGACATAACTTTGGTTAATAGGGTATAGAATAGGTAGGTTTAGGTTTAGTATCAATTTAACTATACTACAGATTTAACTGAATTATAATTATAAATTTTGTGAGAGAAGGGAGGTGAGATTTTTCACCTCTCAATCCTGAGTCCAGATCTTCTCTGCCTCATGGGACGAAGGAAAAGATGTTTGGATGATGTACCAATTTAGATATCCTCTATGACTTGTGAACGAATGAATGTTTCATGTTGTGAGCAAGGAATAGTAGGTTACAAATTCCCCCTGCGAAACGGCAATTCGGCGAATTATAACGGTGGAATTGTCGCTATGAATTTTGTGGATATCCGAGATGGAGGTTCCTATAATTCACTGGAACCCTAGGACGGAGCGCGTGCACAGGCGGTGATGGAGAACTGGTCGTAGGAGCTTGAGAAGATAGAGATGATTGTGGGATAGGTTGAAGAGCCTCGGCGTGATCCTGGTTGTGTCTCTGGTGATAAGGACGCAACATTTGTATATGTAAGGGACCCCGAATTGACCCGTCTGGTAAGGTAACTTCATATGTAAGGTCCGACAACACCTTTGAAACGGTTGCTGCTCCTGGGTTGTATAACGGGCATAACCCTGCACTTATCTTCTTCTCCTTGCTGGATTGGGTGGTGTTGCGGATAACAACTTTATCTCCAACTTGGAAGGTGACGGCACGATGGTGTTTGTCATAATTGCTCTTCTGCCTGAGTTGAGAGGTTTGTAGGTGGCGCTGGACATCGTTCAGAATAGTCTGAAATTCATTAAAACGAGAACAAAGAGAAATATTAGAGTCGCCCGGGTTATCAATAGTATCAGCAGTCAGTGAATTGTCAATAGGGAATCGAGGGTCGCTGTTGAACATTATGCGGTATGGAGTGTAGCCGGTGCTCTCGTGCTTGGAGGAGTTGACTGCAAATTGGATGTAGTGTATGTTGTCCGCCCATTTCGTATGAGGTTGTTGGTCGAGAAAGGAACGTATCAATGGCTTGACAACACGGTTAACTCGCTCTGAGAGGTTTGTTTGTGGATGGTAGGCTGACGTGAACGCGTGTCGAATGCCCCAGCTTTCGCATAAAGTTTTGAAAATTCCAGACCGGAAGGTGGTGGCGTTATCACTGACGATGGTTTTCGGTGGCCCATACCGGGTAAAGATGTTACGTTCCAAAACATCTCCAATGAGTTTAGAAGTAGCGTCTTTGATGGGGTGTATTTCGGTGAATTTACTAAATCCATCCACAATTACTAGAACGTAGCTGTTGCGGTGTGGTGAGGAAGGGGGAAATGGTCCCATCAGATCCAAGTATAATGTATGCCACGGCCGTCGAATTGGTTTTGTCCCCATGAGCCCAGGTTTTGTTTGGTGGTCATATTTATGACGTTGGCAGATATCGCATGTTTTTATGTAATTGGTTACATGTTCCCGCATGTATGGAAAATATACTCGGTCTTGAAGCCGTTGTAGGGTTTTTGTGATACCCATGTGGCCTGCTAATGCGGAATCATGTAATGACTCAAGAATAGATGGGCGTAAAGCTGATGGGATAAAAGGCAAGTGTTTATTATTCTTGTCCACTTTGTAAATGATTCCATTGTCCTTCCGGAACTGGGTGGGGAATGCCTGAAGATGTTGTTGGCAATCGGAGTCCGACTCTTGTTCAAGTTGGAGAGTGGTCAGGTCAAAATCGGGTTTTAACGAGATGGCATTGATCTGGCATTCCTCTTCCGGGTCCGGAATTGGGTCGAAATATCGTGATAAGTAATCAGCCACAGGATTATCCACTCCACTGATATGCGTTATTGATGGGCACCATTCTTGGAGCTTCCAGGCCCATCGTTGAATGCGGGAGTTGGAGTTCTTCATTTTGTACAAATAGGTTATGGCTTGGTTATCAGTCTCAATGCGGAATTGATTTCCATCTAGGTATTCAGCGAAGCGTTCCAATGCAAAAATGATCGCATAGCATTCCTTCTCTATTGCGGAGTAGTTTTTCTGTGCGTCATTCAACGCTTTGCTGGCAAATGCGACTGGTCTTTCGTGCCCGTTCTCGTCGTGTTGTAGCAAGACGCATCCAACTCCAGCGTCAGCACCGTCAGTGCGCACAATGAAGGGTTTACTGAAATTAGGGTGTTGCAAGGTAACATCATTTGCCAGAGCCTGTTTCAGATCCTGAAACGACGTGTGAGCTGCAGCGTTCCAGAGAAATTTTGTTTTTGTGCTTAGCAATTTGTAAAGAGGTGAGGCTGTGGTTGCCAGATGTGGGAGGAAATGGCGAAACCAGCCAAGTGCTCCAAGGAATTTACGTAATTGCTTTCTGGTTCGAGGTGGACCCAGGGCAAGAATAGCTTGAACTTTCTCGGGATTTTTCTCGATTCCTTTTGTGGAGAAAATATGCCCAAGGAATTTAACCTTGTCGCGGCCGAACAAACATTTGGATGACTTAATTGATAGTTTGGCTGCGTGAAGACGTTGGAGAACCATATGGATATGAGCAAGATGATCGTCAAAGCTGGTGGAGAAAATCAAAATATCGTCCTGGTAGACAAAGACGAAGGCTTCCATTCCGCGCAGGACCTTATTCATAAGGCGCTGAAATGTGGCAGGGCTGTTTTTCATGCCCTGTGGCATGACGTTGTATTCATACAGTCCTGTCCTTGTTCTGAATGCAGTGTACTTTTTGTCTTGTTCACGTACGGGTACTTGCCAGAAGCCTTTCTCGAGATCAATGGTGGACATATATTTAGCGTTACCGAGCAATCGTAATACATCGTCTATTTTCCGCATAGGAAAACCATCAGGGACAGTTAAATCATTCACATATCGAAAATCATTTACTAACCTCCAGTCTCCATTTGGTTTTGGCCTCAGAATGACAGGAGAGGAGTAGGAGGAGGATGATTCCCTAATTAATCCTTGCCGGAGCATGTCGCTGACGATGTTATTAATAACTTTATGTTTCTCCTCGGATACTGGAAACGGCCGGATATGTTTCGGTTTGTCTGTGGTTAAGTTAACTTCGTGCTGGAGAACATGGGTGCGTCCTATAGTGGGGGGATCAACGACTGCTTCAAATTTCTTTAATAGAGCTGCAATTTGTTTCTTTTGCCATTCGTCTAGTGTGTGCAGGGCTCTAAGATTGCAGTCAGAAGAGGTAATGTCAAATGTGAACTTGTGATGGGGATTATCTTTGAACCAAAAATGCATACAGCCAAAATCGATTTGCATACCACTATTACACAAAAAGTCTAGTCCAAGTAGCATTGAAAATTCCGAATCAGGTAGAAGACCAAATGTGTGATGAAAAGATTTATTTCCAATTTTGAATCGGTATTTCATCCGTCCCTGAGGCGTCGTTAGTGTCCCGTCTGCAAGTTTGACAGGCCCGCGATTCCAGGATTTAACTGTTGCGGATTTCCAAAGTCTGGGATCTCCTAAAATGGACACATTAGCACCACAGTCAAATAGACATTTTCCCCGTACAAAAGACTTTGTATTTTGATCACTATTGCAGACAGCTAAGTTACAAGGTATTGTTGGCAAAGAGTAATTTTTGTTATGAGTTCGGTTGTAAATTACCAAGGAGCCCATGTCACTTTCGTCGTCAGATTCTAATTGGGACGTAGGTGGGTTGACTGTAAGTTGTGAGGGGTCAACGGTAATTGCCACTGTGTTTATAGTGTCCTGTGGAGGTCGACTCTCATTGCGTTTTCCAGTAGAGGCGAAAGGTGGATTGGGTCGACGGAATTTGCTAGAATTTGAGTCCGGCTGTCGCCAATTTCCGGACGAGCCGGTGTTCCTTTGCTTGTGGTCGGTTGCTGAAGCATGTGGAGGCAAGGTGGAAGGTACTCGTTGGAGTTGAGTTGTGCTTTGGATTTTGTCCGCATACTGGATTAATTCATAAATGTCGGCGGCTGGGCATCCTAATAAGTGTGGCATGAGAGACGGAAGGGCTCGCTCAGAAATGAATGTAAGGATGGTTTTGGTGTCGATGTTATTGGCCTGATGTCTGTGCAATTTGAGATATTGCAATTCCATTTCCATTGCAAATTTTCCGAATGATTCGTTTGGATTTTGCCTTCTATTTAAAAGTTTCTCCAGAGCGGTGGTGTAGTTCGATGTCGTGCCGTACATTTTTAGAAAGTGTTGTACGAATTTGTCCCAGTTATCAACCTGTAATCTCGTGCGTTGCCACCATAATCCAAGTTCCTTATCTTTGCCAAAAACTTGTGTTAAGTAGTTAATTCTGTCTGAAGACGGAATTTGGTGATCGCTCATATATTTTTCAAGCTCTTCGAGAAAGAACTCGGCAATATCTAACTCTGGATGAAAGCGTGGTGGCGGGGCTGATAAGTGCTGTGAAGCGCCGGCAAAGGAAGGCTTGGAAAAACTGCATTTTAAAATGGGCGATGGTAGTTCTGTAGAGTTGTTGTGAGGATGTTGTCCACCGGAGTGTTGGTCAGTTAACGACAGGGGTATTTGAAAATGTCTGCTTATGTGTTCAAGGCGGCTAGCAACGATTTTGGTTAATTTTTCAACGAACGGCCTGCTTAATCGTTCCCCGCTTAGGAAATCTTCTACCCCATTTTGGAACTCTGTTATGCTTTGAAATTCGGCGGCGTCCTGGCGTCTGTTGAGTTGATAATGTCGCAGGTGTTGCTGGAAATTGTTGTTGTGAGCCGTGTGTAGTGTCTCCAAGCTTGACAATTTGTTTTCATCGGCCGTCATCTGTTGTTGTAGAGCTTCCAATTGGGATGTGTACTTATGGAAGTCAATTTCGTAGCGTTGGAGGTGCTGCTGGACAGAATTGTTGAGTTGAGGAAAATCCTCCATTCTAGTGATGTTTTGACGCAACGAGCTGTAGTCATTTGTGAGGGCTTCCAAGCGTTCCTCAAAGGTATGGAACTCCCCTGAAATGTTGCCTGTGTCGGCGTCGAGTTGGCGTCGGAGATCATCCAATCCGCTTGTCAGGTCGCGTTGTATTTTCTGCAGCTCTTCGGAAAGTGTTTGTAGTTTCTTTTGAACCCTCTTGGAATCCTGTGGACCGCTGGACGGATCCAAAGATGGGGGTGGAGGAGGAGGACGTGGGTTGACCATATCGCAAACATATTCAAAAAGATAATTAAGTATTATATATACATAATGAAGTAGCATCACAGCTACGACAGGAATGGCAACAATGGCATAACTTATGTAATCCATTGTAAGTAGATATCCAGTTTCTCCGTTGGTTTGTCCGGAGGAGGCTGATTATGGGTTGACCATTTAGGTAGGTAGCGTTGCTTTAACACAAACGAAAGGGTTTCGGCACCATTTGTGACGTTCACTTGCCGAGATGGGCGTTTTCTTGTCACTGTCCCTGTTCGTGCCAAATAAATAGTGTGGGAGAGCAATATTTTGTTAACTGAAGTTAATATTTATTTATATTAATCAACTAATGTCGACATAACTTTGGTTAATAGGGTATAGAATAGGTAGGTTTAGGTTTAGTATCAATTTAACTATACTACAGATTTAACTGAATTATAATTATAAATTTTGTGAGAGAAGGGAGGTGAGATTTTTCACCTCTCAATCCTGAGTCCAGATCTTCTCTGCCTCATGGGACGAAGGAAAAGATGTTTGGATGATGTACCAATTTAGATATCCTCTATGACTTGTGAACGAATGAATGTTTCATGTTGTGAGCAAGGAATAGTAGGTTACAGTCTCCGACAGGAGTATCAAAAAGAGCTTTCCGAACGCTACACCATTGACGTGCTGGAGAGGCAAATGATGCGCCTTAATTACTTTTTCAAGCCCATCAAGGACACACAGCTTCTGGTTGATCTGGGTAAGACCATGCTGGTCTTCAAGGATCAACTGATTGCCCACATTCTGCAGGACGAGAGGTCCATGCTTCGGCTTCGCCTGATTTTAGAGAAGGCACTCATCATCCTTTGTAAAGAATTGCCAAGTTGCGGAAGTACACTTTTCCGTGTATTGGAGGTAATTTCCCAACCAGTTTTTATTTTCGTAACAAATAATTTGTTAACTACAGTTAAAACTAAGTGGACGTGCTTTTCGTTTTGTTCCTGCACAGGTATTCACTGATTGGAACCAAGTGGACAGCGCCCGAATTAAAATGGCACCAAACTCGGATTCCTCTCGAACGGAGGAAGTTATGGCAAACATATGGAGCCATTTGGTTCTACAGAAAGACTTTTTCGAGAGGTATAAGAATTTCCTGGACGGGAAAATGGAAGTAAAAGATACGGAAAGTGCGAGGAAGGCCCTACAACATTACGACTTTACCATCTTCTACCAACGCTTCTTGGAAGTCGTCCGTCGTCTCTCTTGCGGCTTCCGCAGATTCAGAATCGGCAAGACTGATTTCTCCACAAAGGAACTTGTGCAGACATTGCTCCTCAAGCTAGCTGAGTCCTTGAGCAAAGGGATCCTTCGTCACAAAGGAAAGAGGGCTGTGAACGGGGTGCTGGAATTTGTGGTGTGTCCGCGTGTGGCCCAGGAGTTGGCCTTAGAGCAAAATGGGCGCTCACTCTGGAACGATGAATGGCTGGAAGCCATTTCCAAGCTCACCACGCTTCTTACGTGGCCGGACAACGATATGGCCACCTCGATAAAACTACGCCCGGTGATGTACAGCTTCCTCATCATGATCCGTTATGGTCATCTGTGGCACTCTCGGCAGGGCGACTTACTCAAAGTGATTAACCCGCTTATGACATCCATCGACAACAGGAAACAGTTGTTTAAAATGCCGGACGACGACGATGATACTGAATACGATGAGGACGACTCCGAAGATGTAAAAATGGGACGTCCTGGGGAGACCGAAACTGCGCTAGATTTCTTCGCGGATCGTCAAAAGGTATGCATTTCATCTAACAAATTAAGCCTACTAGTTCATAGTACTAGATAGTCACGGAACCAGTTTATGTTGAACCTTAAATGTTTTAATTTGTTTGTAAACCATAGATCTATAGCGAGCTCCAACTGGTTTTAAACAACATGCAACTGAATAGTTGGATTAGCGATTTTTCTGCATTAAAGTGGAATCTAATGTATCAACTCATGAGTTGTATCATAGAAATGGAGCCGATGAAAGCTGCCATCCACTTTCGGTTCCTTTCCTCCCTCTACAACAAGCCTACTTTTATGCGTTCGATATGCATTCACGTAAGTTGCACATTTCATTCACAGTGCATGTGCCCTTTAGTCAAAGTATTAAAATTAGCATAATTAAAAGTTCATTAAACAATATGCTGAGATTCTCTTTTCTCTCCCTATCAGGTAATGCGAAAAGATATGAAATGTAAAGTGGAGTTGGTTGTGCTGTGCTGGCTACTGAGCCAACTCATGAAAATTCTTCACGATGGTGAATTCCTGGAAGGAATACCACTGAATAGGGAAGAGCTACTGTTTTTCATCCGTCTCTTGGAAGATACATACACAGATATCGTGCTCAGTGACAAGGACGTGAGCGACCGACTTGAGAACTACGTCAAGAGAGTACGTATTCAGTTTCTGCTTTTCAAGTCGTATAAAACAATAATAACCATGCATGCACGACAAGGGTTTCATGGAAATGGAAAAGAAAAATCATTGTTAAATGTAATTCTTGTAGGAAATAGCACAGACTTTAATGGCAATTCATGACCGCAACACCCGTATCAACATGTACTCTGAGGACGTTTTCTTGTCCACAAAGTTTTCGGTTGTCTTTCCGATGGAAACCCATGGAATCAAGTTTAGGTGAGTTGTGATTAGGAATGTTATATTGGAACTCTAATTTTTATGAGTAGTAGGACTTACCATTCTAGCCGTAAAGAGTGTACTATAAATTGTATTTAATTGTAACAGAGACTTTTACAATCCCTTCTACGGTGGCACGGTCAACTTGTCCCTGTTGGATCAGCGCCTGCTTCGAGTATTGAACGACTTCCCGTTTGCACTGTCTTTCCATGATCGAGTCTCAATCTGGCATCAGATTCTCCACACCGACCACGTTGAGCGTCACATTGTGGACAACCCTTTGGGGCGGCAACACATTCAGATTCGACGGTCGTACATTTATGAGGATGCCTACGAGAAGCTTTCACAGGAAAATGGTAATTATTTTGGAATCACATATATATTTTTATTTTAAGTGCCAAGACTGTGTCGTGGATATGCTGACTGTGACAAGTAGTGTAAACTAATTTCCACGCCGTTCAATTTTCAGTTCCTGATTTGAGGTCAGACGTTCGAATTTCTCTGGTAAATGTTGTGGGTGTTCAGGAGGCAGGTGTGGACGGAGGAGGATTGCTTCGAGAGTTCCTAACTGAAGCTACAAAGGCAGGAGTGGATCCAAATCGTGGTCTATTCCGAGTGGACTCTGAAAACCGAATTTATCCAAATCCGATTGCCAAAAAAATATTCCCTGACTACATGAAGCACTTTTTCTTCATGGGCAGACTCGTGGGAAAGGCGCTCTATCGGCAGATTCTATTGGAACTCCCGCTAGCCGCGTTCTTTATGCAGTTGGCGACATTCGGCACTATCTCATCCGCTGTAGATTATCTCGCAACGTTGGATCCTGATCTCCACAAAAATCTTTTAAAGTTGAAGAGTTTCGAGGGAGATTGGTCGGAATTAGGTAAGAATTTTATCTATTATTCGCAATATAGAGTCTACTTGTGAGTTAAATTAACCGACAACATTTATGCAATTAATCATTTCAGGTTTGGACTTCACTATTGCGTCAGACGAATTTGGAGAAGCCAAGATAGTGGAGCTGAAGCTTGACGGTAGAAATATCGCAGTTGATAAAGACAATGTGATTGAGTATATCCATCTCGTCTCGGACTACAAAATCAATAGGTACGTTAATTTAGTCAGGGGAATGTGCTTGAGTTGTTATGTTACAGGTTTAAGAGTGTAAAAGTGTAACAGCGTTACTAATGGCAGTATATCTTTATGTGTAGAGAGATTATGGATGAGTGTCGTTGGTTCCGGTCTGGCCTCCATGATGTGGTTCCTGTGCTCCGCATCTTCTCGTGGAAGGAAATGCAAACGCTGATATCAGGTTCGGATAAGCCTATCAACGTGGAGGACTGGAAAGAAAACACGAATTACGCTGGAGGCTATAGTGCAACTCACAACACAATCCAAATGTTCTGGCAGGTTAGTTCCATTGGTCCTTGACCTTGACATTCGTCTCGTTCGTATTATATCTCATGTCTTGTGCTAAATTAAAACTTATTTGATGGATTTATTGCAGGTGGTGGAGCACTTTGATGAAGAATACCTACGAAAGCTACTTAAGTTTGTTACCTCATGCTCCCGGCCGCCTCTTCTAGGCTTTAAAGATCTTGTACCAAAATTTGGAATTTCTAACGCTGGAGTCACGGATAGACTTCCAACAGGTTCGAAAGAAACAATTTCTTTAAGAGAGTTTAAACATTAAGGCTGAAATATGAACTTTAGATAATAAAAATGCAAAACTTTTCATTTATTTGCAGCGGCTACGTGTATGAATTTACTTAAGCTCCCGGAATTCGTTGATATTGAAACTCTCCGAGAACGTCTGGTATACGCAATCAATGCTCAAGCGGGCTTCGAACTCTCCTAAATCAACATCCTCCTAATCAACCAATCATCCGTCTATGTCCCGAGTCACAGTTAATTCAGATAACCCCTTATTCTTCAATCACAAACTCTACATTTTTTATCATTTCCAAAATGTCTTGGCTAAATTTTTTACAACAGCGTTAAAATATCAAAATTGCTAATGAATCATAATCCATAATCTCAAAGCTTGTGCCCTTTATGTATGTCATAATCTACTGTCCCACAATTGTAACTTGTAACTGTCGATATTCGGTTTTTTCAAATTTAAGTTAATTTATCATCGCAGAGAAATATGAAAAGATTCTCTACTGTTTATTGTATTTATGAGAATTGAAGAAAAAATTTTATGTGCAGCAAACGAATAAAAGTGAATTTACTACCGTTCTAATTTTCCGTGCTGGCGTTTTGAAAATTATAATCATGATCATATTTCCACGAGCTTAACCATAGTATATAGTAATTGCAATTGCATGAATGAAAATGAAACGAAGCTGTGCTGCTGCGGAATAACATATTATTATTGCTCAAGTGAGGCACAGGAGCGAGCTACCCTCTCTGGACTGTCATCCGTGTGAGCAGAGCTGCACCAAAGCTCGCCTTTATTCCTCAGAATTTGACAAGAACAAAGTGAACGGTTCTGCATAAAGATGAATGAAAGGAGAGCTCTGATAACTGACAGTGCCATTTCCCCTGCATTTCTTCAAAAAATCCAAACCGCATACTTACCTACTTGTTTTAAGTAAAACCCGTTTCCTTTGTAATAGTTAACAGTTACAGACAATTTAATGATGCATATTATTTAAGCAGGCTGCATGATGATACTTGCTTTAGTAAATGCCCTGTACTTGCATTGAAAATTGGCATCATTTTGATTTAATTAAAGTTATTATTCATGTAAACTCTTATTTTTTCATTTTCTGTCTGCATGACAAATGACAAGAGATGAACCAAGCGCAAGGAAGACCCGTGAAAGGACTCCATT
This sequence comes from Sinella curviseta, assembly GCA_004115045.4. Lineage (NCBI taxonomy): Eukaryota > Metazoa > Arthropoda > Collembola > Entomobryomorpha > Entomobryidae > Sinella > Sinella curviseta. The sequence continues at coordinate 40,582,379 of CM065489.1, read as the reverse complement.
GTCTCAATCTCAATCCTGTTGAAAAGCATAGAGTAATTTATCAAACTGATGATGAAAGTGTGGGGATGGAGGAAAATTAAAGTGGTGGTCAACGAGGCATGCTGCTGTCTATTTTAATGAAAGAGAGAAGGAACGCAAGGAAATGTGCTGAAATATGAGTGGCTCTCGTGGTGACGCCCACAAAAGCACACATCTCATCTCACTGCATTAATGTGAGCTCACTTGCAAAAAAAAGTGCGTTTCAATTTCTCTTCTAAAAAAAGACGGAACTTTTTTGGCGGAGGGAAGCATGCATGCCATTTCTGCTGCTGCTGTGGAGAAATGGTGAAGAAGAATGCCCGCTCTCCAACACACACACGCCATGAGAGAATGCCTGAGATGAACTTTTGTGCTCTGCTTTTCACACCGCTTGAACTCCGAGCGAGGGGCTTTCGCCACTCACGTTACAATGTCTCTCGGACATTTTGCAGCTCTTGTGTGGAATGAGAGGGATGAACGCACTGGTCCGCTTGCATGCAATGCCTCCACTTTTTAGGATGATGATGATGACATGATGGACAAGAAAATTTTGCCATGTTTTTATGACGTGGACATGCACAGGCCCCCTTTTGTAGGGAGGAATAAAGTGAGCGGTCATACACTTTTTTAGAGAGACGACGACGAAGCAATGCGAGTTGGACGTGAAAAAGGCGACGAGATCATTTTCCATTCTTTTCGTAGCAATTTTTTTGAGGAGGACTTAGCTTTTTAAAATTAGTTTATCTTAGTTTTGTCGTTTGTTGAAGGGGTTATTTTCGGGGAAAGATCAGAGGTAAGGTAATCAAAGGCTATATAATTAAAAGGTAATCAATCATAATTTTTAAAATGGTATATGGTCAGTCAAGGATGAGTTTGTAGTTTCAGCTTTTGTTGTTAGAGAATGGATTTTGTAGTTTGGAGATTTATAAAGGTCATCATTGTGGAATAAACTGTTGTTGTGTGTTGTTGATTAGAAGGTTATGTTTAATTGAAAGTGGTGCTGTGTGAACGTGATCTAGTGCTTAAAACAATGTAATTGTAATGGTGCATTTTTTTTGTTTGATTTCAGGAATTTTTGTTTAGCCTAACTGGTAATGTCAAAGTTTTTGTTTGAGGGTGACTTCAAGCGACGTCCCGTTCAGAACTTGGGAGGGCCTTCCCGGCATGACGAGGCGCGTGATATAATCCTCCGCAAGGCTCAAATGGAGCGACAGAATCCAGAGGTAAGTGGCGCAGGTCAATAACCTAACATACCTAAATAAAAGAGAAGCCGAAATTGATGCTGTAGGTATAGCTTATAATTACAACTGCGAGCCTCCAAATACACCACAAGATTAGATTGAAATCAACTATCGGCATTGCTCAATGGAAAATATACCTATTTAAATACACAACTAACAACACAACAATTGCTAGCATCATGTACATCATCATTAATTTAGTAAAAATGAAAATAATAATTACTCAGAAAAATAATTACATTTTCGCCCTTTTGATTCGCTACGTAAAGATTAACCGCATGGCCCATGCGGTAACGAGGTTCCTCCATGAGTGTCGTCAATTGAAAGAAAGGACGGAAGGCACTGTCCGACAGGAGTATCATAAAGAGCTTTCCGAGCGCTACACCATTAACGTGCTGCAGAGGCAAATGATGCGCCTTAATTACTTTTTCAAGCCCATCAAGGACACACAGCTTCTAGTTGATCTGGGTAAGACCATGCTGGTCTTCAAGGATCAACTGATTTCCCACATTCTGCAGGACGAGAGGTCCATGCTTCAGGTTCTCATGATTTTAGAAAAGGCACTCATCATTCTTTCCGAGCCACTGCCATCATCTCGTAGCACTATCCTCCGTCTCTTGGAGGTAATTTTTATAATTAAAATTTTCCTCTAATTTTCATAACAAACAATTTGTTAACTACAGTTAAAACTAAGTGGACGTGCTTTTTATTTCTTTTCCTTCACAGGTATTCACTGATTGGAACCAAGTAGACAGCGCCCGAATTAAAATGGCATCCAACTCGGATTCCTCTCGAACGGAGGAACTTATGGCAAACATATGGAGCCATTTGGTTCTAGAGAAAGACTTTTTCGAGAGGTATAAGAATTTCCTGGACGGGAAAATGGAAGTAAAAGATATGGAAAGTGCGAGGAAGGCCCTACAACATTATGACTTTACCATCTTCTACCAACGCTTCTTGGAAGTCGCCCGTCGTCTCTCTTGCGGCTCCCGCAGATTCAGAATCGGCAAGACTGATTTCTCCACAAAGGAACTAGTGCAGACTTTGCTCCTTAAGCTAGCCGAGTCCCTGAGCAAAGGGATTCTTCGTCAAAAGGGCAAAAGGGCTATAAACGGAGTGCTGGTGTTTGTAGTGTGTCCGCGTGTGGCCCAGGAGTTGGCCTTAGAGCAAAATGGGCGCTCACTCTGGAACGATGAATGGCTGGAAGCCATTTCCAAACTCACGACGCTTCTGACGTGGCCAGACAACGATATGGCCACCTCAAAACAATTGCGCCCGGTGATGTACAGCTTCCTCATCATGATCCGTTATGGTCACCTGTGGCATTCTCAACAGGAAGATTTGCTCAAAGTGATTATCCCGCTTATGACATCCATCGACAACAGGAAGCAGTTGTTTAAAATGCCGGATAAATTAAATTTTTTCGATGATCGTCAAAAGGTACATCATCAACCAAATCTCCCAGTCAGCCTACCGGTTCATAGTACTGGATAGTCATGGAACCAGTTTATGTTGAACCTTAAATGTTTTAATTTGTTTATAAACCATAGATCTATAGCGAGCTCCAACTGGTTTTAAACAACATGCAACTGAATAGTTGGATTAGCGATTTTTCTGCATTAAAGTGGAATCTAATGTATCAACTCATGAGTTGTATCATAGAAATGGAGCCGACGGAAGCAGCCATCCACTTTCGTTTCCTCTCCTCCCTCTACAACAAGCCTACTTTTATGCGTTCGATATGCATTCACGTAAGTTTCACATTTCATTCATTACATGTTCCCTCAAGCCAAAGTATTAAAATTACCACAATTATAAGCTGATTTAACAATTTGCTGAGATTCTCTTTCATTTCGCCAACAGGTAATGCGAAAAGATAAGAAGTGTAAAGTGGAGCTGGTTGTGCTGTGCTGGCTCCTGAAACAACTCATGAAAATTCTTCACGATGGTGAATTCCTGGAAGGAATACCACTGAATAGGGAAGAGCTATTGTTTTTCATCCGTCTCTTGGAAGATACATACACAGATATCGTGCTCAGTGACAAGGACGTGCGCGACCGACTTGAGAACTACTTCAAGAGAGTACGTGTTCAGTTTCTGCTTATCAAGTCACACTATAAAACAGTAATAATTATGCATGCACTACAAGAGTTTCATGAAATGTCAAAAGAATAATCATTGTTATATGTAATTCCTGTAGCAAATAGCACAGACTTTAATGGCAATTCATGACCGCAACACCCGTATCAACATGTACTCTGAGGACGTTTTCTTGTCCACAAAGTTTTCGGTTGTCTTTCCGATGGAAACCCATGGAATCAAGTTTAGGTGAGTTGTGATTAGGAATGTTATATTACAACTCAAATTCTACTAATCAGTAGTAAAAATTACCATTCTAAGCCACTATTTAACTGTAACAGAGACATTTACAATACCATATACGGGGGAACGGTGAACTTGTCCCTGTTGGATCAGCGCCTGCTTCGAGTATTGAACGACTTTCCGTTTGCACTGTCTTTCCATGATCGAGTCTCAATCTGGCATCAGATTCTCCACACCGACCAGGTTGAGCGTCACATTGTGGACAATCCTTTGGGGCGGCAACACATTCAGATTCGACGGTCGTACATTTATGAGGATGCCTACGAGAAGCTTTCACAGGAAAATGGTAATTATTATGGAGTTACATATATAATTATTTTAAGTGCGAAAACTGTGTCGTGGATAAGGTGACTGTGACAAGTAGTGTGAAATAATTTCCACGCCGTTCAATTTTCAGTTCCGGATTTGAGGTCAGACGTTCGAATTTCTCTGGTAAATGTTGTGGGCGTTCAGGAGGCAGGTGTGGACGGAGGAGGATTGCTTCGAGAGTTCCTAACGGAGGCTACAAAGGCAGGAGTGGATCCAAATCGTGGTCTATTCCGAGTGGACTCTGAAAACCGAATTTATCCAACTCCGATTGCCAAAAAGATATTCCCTGACTACATGAAGCACTTTTTCTTCATGGGCAGACTCGTGGGAAAGGCGCTCTATCGCCAGATTCTATTGGAACTCCCACTAACCGCGTTCTTTATGCAGTTGGCGACATTCGGCACTATCTCATCCGCTGTAGATTATCTCGCAACGTTGGATCCTGATCTCCACAAAAATCTTTTAAAGTTGAAGAGTTTCGAGGGAGATTGGTCGGAATTAGGTAAGAATTTTATATATTATTCTCAATATAGAGTCGACTTGTGTATTAAATGAACCGAGCTCATTTATGCATTTAATCATTTCAGGTTTGGACTTCACTATTGCGTCAGACGAATTCGGAGAAGCCAAGATAGTGGAGCTGAAGCCTGACGGTAGAAATATCGCAGTTGATAAAGACAATGTGATTGAGTATATCCATCTCGTCTCGGACTACAAAATCAACAGGTACGTTAATTTAGTTAGTTGAATGTGCTTGAGTTGTTATAAGTGCGAAATGAGAATATTGAATGATGACCTTGCTTTATCGTATCACGGTGGAAACTTTTATCAATTTTGGAATAAAGTGAAGGTTACCAGTAAAGATGCAGTCGCGAACTCGAGTGTAGTAGGTGGCGTGAGTGGTGACAAAAATATCTGTGATATGTGGGCTAAGCACTTTGAAAACATTTTTAAAGGATGTAGCACAAAAACTGTACATAAATGTGATAACTGTAATCGACATGGATCGTTTCGTGTATCGTTGGATAATGTCTCAGACTGTATCAAACTCCTAAAAAGTGGCAAGGCTGCAGGACCAGATGGGTTGTCAGCTGAAACTTTGAAACATGCCCATCCTGTTATAAGTAAAGTTATTTCAAATCTGTTTAACGCGTGTCTGGCACATGGCTATGTTCCAGATATTATTATGCGGGTATCGGTGCTTCCTATTTTAAAGAGAAATGGACTAGACGCTACTTTAACAAAAAATTATCGACCTATTGCCTTGGCAACTGTTTTGTCAAAAGTGTTTGAAATGCTCATATCCCGCAACTATGTACCAAACCTGTACACCCAGCCTGGTCAATTCGGATACAAGAAGAAAGTGGGCACGGAGACAGCGATATTTACACTGAGGCAACTGTCTCATCATTATCTTCGTAGGAACACGCCTGTCTATCTGTGCTATTTAGACGCGACTGCAGCTTTTGATACGATTCCGCATCAACTACTTCTCGACAAGCTTTGCAAACGGGGTTTAGATTATGAGACAATTAACTTTCTCCAGTTTTGGTTTAATGAGCAAATGTTTGTATGTCGCTGGAGAAATGAAACTTCCAATAGGTTTGCTGTTAGAGTCGGTGTACGCCAGGGTGGATTAAATTCTAGTCAGTACTTTGCAGTTTTCATGGACGACTTATATGTCCAATTGCAAAACACTGGAATTGGGTGCCACGCTGGATCCATAATTTGCAATTATTTGGCTTATGCAGATGATATTGTTTTAATGACGACCACCATCGCAGCAATGAAAAGACTGTTGAAAATATGTGGAGAATATGGAGAATCTCATAATATAACATTCAATGGTGCAAAATCATTTCTACAGTGCTTCATCCCAAAGTCCATGAGTGATGAGGAAAGGCCATTATTAGAAATGAATGACCAATGAATGAATTCTATTCAATGGTCAGATTGTGTAAAGTATCTAGGTTATGAGATTAGTTGTTGGGGTCGTGACGTGGCTGAGTTGACAAGGCGGAAAAGGGAGCTCTACATGCAAGCAAATCTTGTTCGTTCTCGATTTGGTACGTGTAGTGTGGACGTTAAAAAATATATCTTCAAAACTTTCTTCAGCAACATCTACTGCTCCAGTCTCTGGGTGCCCAATTTGACAAAATTTGTGAATGCGGTGAAAGTGGCGTACAATGATGCTTTCAGAATCATGTTCTCGTACTCCAGGCGGTGCAGTGCAAGTGAAATGTTTGCTCAGAATGGCGTCTCAGATTTCAATGCAGTCCTAAGAAGATCTACGTTTTCTCTGGCGTCCAGACTTGCTGTATCGAGCAATCCAATTTTGGTCAACATTTATAACTCCAGAATCGTTTTAAATTCTTCTTTATATAAATCATGGAGATTCATTCTTCTTCGTGAGTCTACGTATGGAGCTGAGCTGGACCTATACAACACTCTAAATGCTACGCTAAATTAAATTCTGTGAATATGTAATCAGTTATTCCGTCTTGATGTATTATGCTAGTAATATCGAACTTAATGTTTTTGCAACATTCTGGTCTGATGTTGGCAATGCTATCAGAAAGCTATTGCGTGGTTCTGCCTTAAAATGCATTCGCATGCGGCTAGTTGCTGAAGCAGAGCCCTCATATGACCTTGTGTTGCGTAGTTAACTTGCATATTGTCGGGTGGAATCCCAATATTATTTGTTGAATACTCAGACTGTTGTATATTTACATATATCTTATCATGACCTAATTATGTAATATCATCAACCAAACATTTTCTATTACTTCTTCAAAATATGGATTTGTCAATACTGATTTATCTGCAATAAAGGAAATTGAATTGAATTGTTATGTCACAGGCTTAAGAGTGTAAAAGTGTAACAGCGTTACTAATGGCAGTATTTGTTTTTGTGTAGAGAGATTATGGATGAGTGTCGTTGGTTCCGGTCTGGCCTCCATGATGTGGTTCCTGTGCTCCGCATCTTCTCGTGGAAGGAAATGCAAACGCTGATATCAGGTTCGGATAAGCCTATCAACGTGGAGGACTGGAAAGAAAACACGAATTACGCTGGAGGCTATAGTGCAACTCACAACACAATCCAAATGTTCTGGCAGGTTAGTTCCATTGGTCCTTGACCTTGACATTCGTCTCGTTCGTATTATATCTCATGTCTTGTGCTAAATTAAAACTTATTTGATGTATTTATTGCAGGTGGTGGAGCACTTTGATGAAGAATACCTACGAAAGCTACTTAAGTTTGTTACCTCATGCTCCCGGCCGCCTCTTCTGGGCTTTAAAGATCTTGTACCAAAATTTGGAATTTCTAACGCTGGAGTCACGGATAGACTTCCTACAGGTTCGAAAGAAACAATTTCTTTAAGAGAGTTTAAACATTAAGGCTGAAATATGAACTTACGACAATAAAAAGTAAACTTTTCATTTATTTGCAGCGGCGACGTGTATAAATTTACTTAAGCTCCCGGAATTCGTTGATATTGAAACTCTGCGAGAACGTCTGGTATACGCAATCAATGCTCAAGCGGGCTTCGAACTCTCCTAAATCAACATCCTCCTAATCAACCAATCATCCGTCTCTGTCCCGAGTCACAGTTAATTCAGATAACCCCTTATTCTTCAATCACAAACTCTACATTTTTCATCATTTCCAAAATGTCTTGGCTAAATTTTTTACAACAGCGTTAAAATATCAAAATTGCTAATGAATCATAATCCATAATCTCAAAGCTTGTGCCCTTTATGTATGTCCTAATCTACTGTCCCACAATTGTAACTTGTAACTGTCGATATTAGGTTTTTTCAAATTTAAGTTAATTTATCATCGCAGAGAAATTTGAAAAGATTCTCTACTGTTTATTGTATTTATGAGAATTGATTTGTTGATGATTATGCATTGGAAATTGGAACATGTACTGGTGTTTACAAAATAAGTAAGTCTTTTAGTATGTCATTTGTAACATTTTTTGTAAGAAATGTATGGACTGTTAAGCTTGTGGTTTTCATATAAAAATGCGAATTAATATTCATCATCATGATATTTTGATGCAATAATTTTGTATTGATAAGTTCTTCATTTACTACGACTTTCCATTCTCCATTTGCAAGTTTACAAAAGTTTCGTCGACAGAGGCGTCTTCCGTTCTACACATGAATATCGCTTGAAATGACGCCACAAATTGCTCCGCCACGCCCTCAACGGGAGCATCCCTGGAAAGTACATGGGCGAGGGAGGTGACGCCCCTGTCTGCTATTCCACACGGCACGATCCTCTGGAACCACTCCAGGTCTGTGTTGCAGTTAAGGGCCAGGCCGTGCGTCGTTATGTAGCGCTTGCAGTGAACACCTTTGCAAACAAAACAGCACCCTCACAATTTACTGCTTCTTCGCGCAAGACTTTATTAAGCATAGTCCATTTAGTAAATACAATTAACAGTTAGTTACCTATGGCACAAATCTTTTCATTGTTGACCCAGGCACCCGTGTGAGCGACGCTCTCTTGCCCCTTCACCGCGAAAACCCCGAGCATCCGACAAGTGTGTATGGCAGTCATTTCCAGAGCGTTCACAAAGCTGCGGAGGGGCATGTTTCGGAACTGCTTCAGGTTGAACACGGGATAAGCCACTAGTTGCCCGGGACCATGGAACGTGGTCAGTCCGCCTCGGTCTGACTTGATGACCTCTGCACCTCCTTCCTTCAGCGTTGTCAGTTGTTCCTCGCTTATCTTCTCTCTCAGTCCAAATGTGTACACTAGTCAGTAAAACGTCCACACAAGAACGCTTGTTAATCGGTTATCATTTTAAATTAAATCATAAAATAGGCTAGATAAGATGATATAACAGTTTTCTTTAAAAATCCAACCTGGATCATGCTCGAGAAGCAGGAGCGTGTGACTGGAGGTCTGAGGACTTTTCATGTGACTTTGTTGGAGAAATGCTTGCATTCTCGAGGCCTTGCTGTAGGACACTCTCCCCAACTTAACCAGCTTCACGAGTGGTATCGCTTGTCCCATTTTCTTGCTTTAAACAGTTATCAGTCTTCTTATCAGTCAAGTTTAGAGCACCATGGAGATTCCTCTTTCACTTCCAATGTTCCAATGCATTACTATAATAGGTGATCAGTGTTCTGAGCTGAAGCTACTCGCGCTGTAAACACTGCCTTCAATGGCCATCTTTTGGGGGATCCCAAGCAACAAAAACTGGTACTTTGATGCTACTGTTGTTGATTATCGCTTATCGTCTTGTCTTATCGTTCAGTTAATGTGATTATGATCAGTGACTAGAAAGCAGTCTGTTGCATTTCGGCCTCGGCCTCACAGGTCATAGTTATTATTAAATGTATGAGATGGTGATGGAATTATAACTAACTTGGCAAACAATTATTTTTTATCAAAAAGTTTATTTGTTTCTTCACTTTATTTTCAGTATAAAATTGTAAAAATGGTTGAGTACACAAAAATATGATTAGTAGTTGCTTCATTACGACTAATTATTTTTTGATACAAGTTGAGATAAAATTACAGGTAATTACACAGGTTTTGTTGTTGCATTCTTATATGTTCACACCTACAGAGTTTTTTTATTGGACATGACATGGCATTTTTAACAATAAGATACATTTTAACAATGATTAATTACAACTGACTGACAATTGAGACTGTAAGAGAAAAGAGAGTTTTGTTTGGATTTTTTTAGAAGAAGAAGAGAAAGAAGAAAGATTGTGGTTAAGCGCTCGTGATTACATATCATCAGGTTCTTTGCTTGTAAATATGTATATACAATATTTAGTTTTAATTAGGACCACAGATAAGATTGATTAGGAGAAAGACTTATTATTTATTTGCGTTTCCCGATAAGCTCATCCGCAAGAACGTTGAGTTGAGCGTTTTCCTTGCGCTTGTGCTCCAGCTCGGCGGCCAGAGTTTCCGCTCGCATTTCCAGACGACGTTCCACCGCAGTCAGCTTCGTGTTCTCTGCCTCCACGGAACTCAGCTTGACCTGGAAGTCGGTGTACATTCTGGAAATGGTTAAAAAAAATAACATAAAACATAACATAATATAAAAGTAACGTCCATATTTACTTGGTTATTTAGTTATAAGCTACTTAATTTGGAAAAATCATTTTAACTGTTCATTTTATTCACTCCACATACCGTTCCATGCTCTGATGCATTTCTTGCTTGAACGCCTCGTTTTTCTCGTCGTAGGAGGATATCAAGAGCTGCAGCTCCTCGTCCCGCTGATTCAAGTGATCCTCGTTGATCTTCAAGTTTTCCAGCACCAGCTTGGCCCTTTCGTACTTCCTACATGATAAGCACAACACAAACATTTTTAATACGTTATATAATTAAGTGGTCCACTAAAAGAGCAGTAGTAATTGGAGCAGTGGAGGTCCTGTGTTACCTGTGAACATCCGAGAATGCCTGCTCAACGCCCCTGAGATCCTGGAGAGCCTGGTCCCGTTCCAGAATGGCCACCTTGGTTTCACCCTCGACCTCATCGGTTTTATTCTTCAGAGCCTCGGTGCGTTCCAAAACGGACTTGTTGCACGCCTCGAGGAACGCCATTTGTCGTCTACAATACAAGTCACACGACAATCAAATACTTTTTCAAGTGTCTCCTTTGATGATAAGAGAACAAGGGTTCACTTTCTACGGACTGGTCGATAAGCTATGATAATCACGTTTCAGTAGCAGAATGAGCATCTGATGTACAAAAAGAAAGACAGGATAGGAGAGAGCAGAGAGAAGGTACTGGGATAACATTACAGGAATAACATACTTGGCAAATGCGCACCAAAAAGTGCGTAGGCGTCAACCAATCTACCTCACACTCTGCCGTACTCAACACACTCAGATCGCTTTCCATATTTGGAAACTTGCGTCATCAGTCATTCTTTGTCTACGACACCACACACACAAAGACGCCACATTTTCCTCCAACAACCCCCTCCATAATACCTTAACACATGAAACATTGTACAACCAATCATTCAATTTTAATTAGCATATTCTTTCACTTACTCAATCATCTCGTTAAACTCCTTTTCCTCCAACTCCAGATCCCTCTCCTCCTCCCCCTGACTCTCAACTCCAGACTTGTCCAATGCGTTGCCATTTAACTTGAGATCCTCCTCCCCGTCCCCAGTCTCCTCTTCCTCCTCCTCACCCTCCGGGAGGGGTAAATCCCCAAGCAGTTGAGAATTGTTGCCCTCCGGCGCAGTGGCATAAGTGCTCACACTATTTCCACTGTCGTTACCGTTGTAACCGCTCCCATCATGGTCGTTGTTGTCGTTACCCAGGCTCCCGCTGCGGCAACTGTAGAAAGTTATGTCATCTTCCATTTTTCTCACAACTACTCACACTCTCTCACAATTAAAAATGACCCGAGATTAATTTCCCTTTAAAAGAAGTAGATAGTGCGATTAGTAACTGCTGTTAGCTAAAGATAATTAGGGTGCGTAGTTAAATCAGTTAACTTTGTTGTTGTCTGGCTGGACTCTGCTCGACTCACTGACTGCCTCTCTGTCTGTCTGTCAGCCCACACATGTGAGAGGTGTACTGGATCTTCTTTTGGCCAGCTTCCCGCGCGGCTCATCTGCTCAACAGCCTCTCTCACCCGTCGGCTTACACAACTCTCGTACTACCTACTTGACTGACCATTTCTCTCTAATTATTCCACTAATTTAACTACACTACCAATTACTAATTAACAAGTGCCAAACAATGCTGAGCATAGGAAGTCTAGAAATTGGCCAAGATAAGCCATGCTTTATTATCGCGGAAATTGGCCAGAATCATCAAGGCGATGTGGAGATAGCGAAAAGGATGATTAGAGTTGCAAAGGTATGCTAATTAATTGTGCTAATGTTTGTTTTTGTGTGTGGATTAACATTTTTGTATTTAACAAATTTAAGTAGCAGTTAAAATTAATTCAATTATAATATGGTATGCAGGATTGCGGGGTGAATTGCGTCAAGTTCCAAAAGTCGAGTTTGGAGCACAGATTCACGCGGAGTGCGTTGGAGGCGCCGTACGCGAGTGAGAACGCGTTTGGAGGGACGTACGGAGAGCACAGGGCTCATCTCGAGTTTTCCAAGGAGGAGTTCAGGGGATTGAAGGAGTACGCGGAGAATCAAGTGGGGATCATGTTTGCATCCAGTTGTATGGATATCGTAAGCAGATAGCTATCAGATTGATTTTTAAAAAGGGCTGCCTGGTGAGCTTTTTTGTGTTTTTTTATAATAAATAGAAATATTTATGTTATTTTCAGTTGATTAAGATTTGTTTAGTAAATGGCTGATAGGCTCTAAATTATACTTGTAAATCTGGGAATAATTAATCAGTAAAAGACGTAATTTGTTTTCATGTTTTTAAAGCCATCAGCGAGCTTTCTGAGAGACTTGGGAGTTCCATTCCTCAAAATAGGATCCGGCGACACAAACAATCCGCTTCTGATTGACCACGCGGCCAAACTGGGCCTACCAATCGTCCTCTCCACTGGAATGGCTGACCTGGAAACTGTCCATGTGGCTTACGACACCATCAAAAAGTACCACAGCAACTTTGCCATGCTCCACTGCGTATCTTCTTATCCAACTGCCCCTGCGGATGTGAACTTGGCGGTGATGGAGCTGTACCAGCGTCAGTTTCCTGGAATTCCTGTGGGCTACTCGGGTCACGAGCGGGGGATCGCCATTGCAATTGCTGCGGTGGCTCGTGGCGCCAAAGTACATGACGCATTTTACAATATAGTTAGCTAACTTGACTTTGGATTGTTCGTTATCATTAATAAATAATTTTGCTTATCTACAGATTATAGAAAAGCACTTCACTCTGGACAAGAAAATGAAAGGCACGGACCACCAGTGCTCTTTAGATCCGGCAGAACTGCAGCAACTTGTTCAAGGAATCAGGGAGGTCGAGGCAGCCATTGGGAATCCCGTTAAGGTGAGCAATACCTTATCTATTAATTATTGATTCCTGATTCTAGCCTAATTAATGAAACTGACATAAATTATAACGCTTATTTCCGCAGTTATTTTTGCCTTCGGAAAAGCCATGCAGCGACAAACTCGGGAAAACAATTGTCGCGGCAAATCGACTGGAGGAGAACGCGGAACTGAGATTGTGCGACATCGCGATAAAAGTGTCGAGGCCACATGGATTACATCCAAAGCATCTTAGCCAAATTCTGGGACAAAAGGTTAACAAGTGTATTGATCAAGATGTGCCAATTACAAGAAATGACATTAACTTAAAAGATGACGACATTGATTTACAAATGTAAACAGGGATATTTTTTATTTCATTCTAACATTAAATGCGATATAGTTAGCGCAATAAAAAAATCTTTTTTTAAACTAATGACAAACATTAAAATTAAGATTACATACAATAGAAATGCTGATTAATTTGCAATTACGGTTACTTTTGTCCAAAAAAGTCATTTTCTCGAACAAATCGACAGGTCTGCAGTAGAATGTTCCTCTCCTTGCGAATTTGCTCTTGGAGTAGCTGGAAAGTAAAATACAAACGTTATCTCATCATAGTATATTTTTAACTACGTTTACATACGAGCACATAATCTCCAAATCTTACCGTTTCCAACAACTTTGTTCGAGACCGGCCCTTGCGACGCCTCAAGATTGGCTTGACAGCCGCCGGCTTGTGCTTAAAGCCAGGATCCCTTTGGAACTCCTCCACTACGATCGCGTCCATTAATTTCTTATCGTCCGCCGGGGCAGAACCTTTGACTGTTTTCTTGGCATCAGTGGTCGTTCCCACCACATTCGACTGCAAAACTTCCTTCACGATTCCTCCAGACACATTTGCTCCACTAGAGCTTTCACCTGAACAATAGAACAAACGTCATGTTAGAATCGTATTAAAAAGTAAATGCCTGCTCCTCATGAATGAATAGTTAGTTAAATATGTCCTCTGCTAACCTTTGCACTCACCATCCTCCTGCTCGTCGCTTTCCGAGGCAGAGCTGTAGTCAACCAGCATAAAACTGCCACCGAGCTTGTTAGCCACTTTAGTCCCTTCACCCGTTGCAGATGAGGTAACTTGTGATTCCACTTCCGTTTCCACGTCCACATCATCCTCGTCATCCGATATTGGCAGGGAGGTCGGTTCCGTATCAGACTCGCTGTCCGTCAATCGATCCAGTTCCTTCACCCGAAAGCCCTTCCACTTGACCTTTGTCTGCTTTTCCAGCTTGCCATTGCCCGTCTTGCCCTTCTTGACGTTCATGTAGAAACTCTCGAGAGTCACGACCTTGGACTTGTTCATGGAGAAAAATGGAACGCGAATATGACGCGCGTTGATGTCGGGTGCAAAAGAACGACGCATCCACTCATCACTCTGATCATACTCGATTTTGCGCAGGCGTCTCTGGTACTCGGCAAAGGACCTTGTGCGGGTGTCATACTTCTCGATTTTGTAGCGGAATGCGGGCGCGTTGCTGGGATGGGCGCCGAGACGTTTAGCCTTTCTGTTGGGAAGGCCGCAGATCTCCCGACGCTCCAGCTTCTCCTTCAACTCGTCGTCCTTTTGCTGCGCCTTGGTCGAAGTGGGGTAGTTCTTCCTGCGTTCCTCCCTCCATCGCTGGATATCCTCCGGAGTGTTCAAGTTTTTCATTCGCTGGTACAGGTTCCCGTCGTGTTGAATTCGAATATGCTTCGTCACCACCAACGAATGCGCTTCAAACTGACAACCGTCAAGCCTGCAATAAAAAATAGACAACAAGTAATAATAATTAGCATGCTCGCTCCCTCCAAAGTTAACAGTTTAAAATTAGGATGTTGATGACAAACCCGCAGACAATGTGCTCCGTGTTGTGTTCATCAAGCTGCTCCTGCGTTCGGAAGCCCCTTTCACACGAGCAGCAGTAAAACTTTTTCCCTTTCGCGTCGTTATCTTCTTCCTGCTTCTTCTCAAAAGATGAGTTATTAGGTCTCTTATTGTGACCCCCGTCACCCGCTTCACGGTCCCATGGACCACCTCTACCTCGACGTCCCCTCTTGCCTCGATATGCCCCCCGCCCCGACATTCCAGTCTGGGGATCAACAAATTGAGGTGCCATTGGACGCCCTACCGGTCCCCATTGACGTGTCGCTTGCATTCCCCATGCCATTCCACCCTCCTGACCTCCCCCTCCATATGCCATTCCACCAAACTGCCATTCCTGCCCCGCCATTCCACCAAACTGACCTTGACCTCCTCCTCTACCTCCTGGAGGCCCTCCCCAATGTCCCTGACTTTGACTGGAAGGAGGAGGCCCAACTCCTGACTCTGGATGATGAAAACGTGAATGATCCATTTTAAAAAGTCACGCCTTGATTTACGAATTAGTTACTAAACTGCTAGCTGAGCTGTCTCCTTACTAACGTTGCGGTTAATTAAAAATTAATTATAGGTTAATTGGTCTTCAAAGAGGAAATGAGCAAGCACGCAGACCTCCACGTGCATTTGAGCCTTTCCGTGTGTGTTCCTCTCTGTTGATATAACCTGGATGGTTTTTTGATAATTTGGTTGCCGCCGTGCTCCCAAGTTGCCCCGTTTTCTATGATCCGTATGAAATGCGTGAATCTGAATAGTCAATGCTAAACGTGGATAGACCAAAAGCTCATTGTTTGCAAATTGCAAAACGACACCATCAAGTTTCATTTTAATTAACAGTAATTGTCATTAACTGAGTAACTACAGCAGTTATGTTTTTTAAAGCTACAATTAAATGACATTTAAATTGAAATAATATATATGTCTTGTTCTTAGTACTGTTTTTTTATTTCTCTTCTCTCAGATCGGCTTTTTTCAAACTGTACACTGTTAAATGATAACATATTTTATGCTTTATGTAGGTTTTTTTTTAAATTTCTAATCATAATAATAGTAACGATAGTTATTTAACAACAACAACAAGAATAAGTATGTACTTCAATCAATGCAAGGACGACGATGACACACTTTTTTTTCATCTGGATTCTCTTAGGAAGAATAACATGGTTTGTGTGTGTGAGTTGAACAAACAAAATTAAAAGACATTTTTAACAGTTTGGTAATTAATTAGTGATTTCTTTCTTTCTTGTATATATTTTGGCCTGTTCAGTACATTTTTTTTGGTACACCGAAAAAAAACGCGTACATATAACCGCAGCGGAAGCAACACTCATGTTAGAACTCATATTTTAATTATAATAATAATATATTATGACAGACGGTACAGTTTTTTTTGGTAAAATGAATGTGATTTTTATATAACCATTTATAACAATGATAAGCAGTTTTTTTTTGTTTGTTACAAGAGCAAAAAAAAAATCTTTGCAAAAAATTACTTTTGGTTGTATTTAAATCTTGTTTTTTAAGCCGACAAAAAGGTATTGGTATTATTTTAAACAGCAGTAATTATAATTATTATAATTATTATCATTATATATTATTATTATACTTTGTTCTTGGACAATGACACATCCCAAATATTTTTTTTATAAGTTTACAAGGTGTACAAAAGTAGATTATATATAATATATTATATATATAGCGATTGATTTTGTTTCTATAATATATATTTAATTATTGTAATAATTATTTTTTTATCTAGTATAATGAGGGAAATATACACATTTCGATTTTCCCATATACACGTATAATAAGAAAGATTGCCTCTAGACCACTCTTGTACCACACTTTTTGACATTTACTTTCCAGAGAAAGTAGAAAGTCATATTTTTTTTTACTTAAAATTGTTTTCATCATCAATCGTCGCATAGTTAAACGCACATAATAATATTACCATATACACTCATGTAACTACACATACAATTAAACTCTAAATCTATATATCTGTCTAACTACACTAATTAATGATACATTGGTAATACGACGTACTGAGATTTCTTACAGTTAAAAAACGCCAACTTTTTTATGTAAACTAAACAGCGCGCGATTCATGATTTTAAAGCATGTGTATTTATCTAGTAATTAAACGGAGGCGACGTTTTTTCTTCCTTTACTCTAGTACACATTATAGTCCATCCTCTATAAATTAATAATTTTTTTTAGCAAAAGTCGTTAAAACTGTTTTTTTAACTGTTACAACAACATGTTCTACCATTTTAGTCGTAATATTTTGATATAGTTTTATTCTCTGATGGAGTTTTTAAAATGTTTGACAGTAAAAAATAATTGCACACACGTTATATAAACTTATAGAGCACACAATACATCATCATTGTAATAATAATAATTAGTCATTAAAAGTCAGACCTCTAATGAAACTCGAAGCGAGGAAAATAACGTAAAAATAAATAAGTGTATATAATATTAATTCGACTGATAATTATACACGACAACGGCGCAAGTACATGTACTAAAAATTAAATAGGATTCTTTGATGATTTTTATAACTAATGAATTGAAAAAACAAAACAAAAAATTGTCCGCAGCACTTTTGTGTATATAATTCTGCATCCATTTTCCGTCCTCGATGATAAAAACTTTTAGCCAACTTGATAACATTAAACTTTTTTTTGACGCACACACAAGCAGAGTCGGTATATAGTCCTGGTAGAATCGATAATCGATATATATATCATGAAAAAAATAGTTTTTGTGTGAATGTCTGCAAAAACTGGTTTTTTTAAATAAAATAAACACTGGTGCGGCGCGCGTGGTGCCCGAGTCCATGTTAGTTATACTTGTCCCACTTGGCCATTTATCAATTCGTCGCATAAAGCACTAAGTTGCGCGTTCTCCTTGGCCTTCTGCTCCACGTCGTTCTCCAGAGTGCTCAGCTTCATCTCCATCTTCCGGTACTGGGCACGCAATTTGGCATTTTCAAACTCCATCTCCTTGATGCGCGTTTCGTAGTCCAAGTGCATCCTGTAATTCCATTTATTAAATACGGATAATTATATATAACTACCATTCCATTTACAATGATGTAATTAGCTCTGTTTCATTGGATTCCTCCAACAACATACTTTTCTATGCTTTCTTGAGCCTTTTCCTTGATCATGTCGATTTTCTTGTCGCGATTTTGAATCCTCTGCATCATCTCTTGGTCTCTTCTAATCAGCGAGTCCTCATTAGACTTCATGTTCTCCAGTAGGGCTTTGGCGCGCTCATATTTTCTGTGACAGACAAGGTCAAAAAAAGGGTCAATTTAAATTGCAAATTAACTGGTACAGTAAAATCATATTAAGTGGTGCGTAGATAGCACGTGTACCTGTGGACATCAGAAAAGGCACTTTCCACATTTCTCAGATCTTCCAAGGCCTGATCCCGTTCCTTAATTAGCGTCTGCTTCTCCGTCTCAGCCTCATCCATCCGCTGCTTGAGCTGATCGATTTGCTGGATGAACATGGATAAGGTCTTTTCATACTCACTCAACACCCTTCTGAAACAGAGCCAAAAAGCCATCCAGTTAACACGTTCATTTTTCCACTTTAATAACAAAGTATGTCATTTTTTTCAAACAACGCGTATACCTAAAACTGGCACCGTCAAGTTTATTCGAAGTCTGAACTTCCTCCGCATTGTCGTGGTGAAGTTCATTAATGTGGTTCTCCTTTTGCTTCAGGTGTCCCGACAGCTCATCTTCGTGAATACTTGATGCGCCCTGCAAAATAACGTAGATAATTTAATTAGCAAAAGATTTGTCAATGATTAATTATATCTTGTTATTAAAGTAATAATGGTATCCAAGTTACCATGGTTTCGGAATCAATTCCATTCATTTCCGTGTAATTGCCCGATAATGAGGGTGACATAATGTTTCCCCTTTGCTGGGCAATGGAAGGTTTGGCTGTGCAGACACCACTTCGCGTTCGCTTTAGACTCTCTTTCTTCGCGGCGGCTACAACGGGCGTCTCGTTAACCTTCACACAAGAACAAACACACAAGTTAAAATTTCGCTCTCTACTAATCAACTAAAATAGTCACTTAATTGTGTGGTTAGTATATAAATTCTTACAATTATGCTGTTCGTGTGCTTTCCATTGACGATAGTTTTGACAGGTGGATCTCCTACATGACTGGGATCAGTACTGATTGTCTGGAGATGACGAGCGGAAGCTCCACACGACGCGACCTTTTCTCCCACGACCTTCTCATGAGAATCCTCGTCTCTGCTGCTGTTAAAAAAGTAATCACAATAATTACCAATAAATTATATCACTATCCTCTGTATCCCATTAACACTACTTTAAAAAAAACTGAGTAAAAACGCTAATAACGCGCGCGCTACTAATTATTTATGCAATTTTTTAGAACAGTAAGTGACCAGAAAGGTGTGGAGTGGAGATGGGAGCAGTTTTCTTCCTCCTCCTCTTCTTCTTCTGTGCCTTTCGTCGAATTATTATTATGATTGATTTCTCGATTGTTGTGAGTCATTAAATCCTCGTCATCCGTGTTTGTTCCACGCATTTAAATTAATCTCCTTCTGAATCACTTCAGCACTTTTTTTTTATCAGACAAAATGACAATAATAATATGAAATGACTATAGGAAGCTATTATATCATCATTTAACCAAAAATGATGAGATTGTATCGTGTGTCGTATTATTGATTACTTAATTGCTTCTACAGAATATTATCGTATCACCACCACCACCAACAACAACAACTTCCTTGACCATTCCATATTAACTTTTAATTTGCTTTACGTAATCACTTTTTATTTTGTTCTTATCAGTGAACCTTAAACTACATCCTCCTATCATTCATTCATCATTTCCCCACCAAGCCACACACACATTAAACTTTGCACCTTTTACATCTCCTCCCCTTATCTTTTTTATTGCTGTTATATGCACTTTTTTTTTATTTCTTATCCACTCTCCCTTATCTTATCATCTCACAGTTAGTACTAAAAAAACTGCACACACTCTGCAGCAGCTTGTACAATCGCTAATTACAACAAAAATCAGAGTTGCAGTTTAATTTATTTATTATAATATATGACGAAATTGCACAACTTGTCATAAAACCTCGTTCGTGCTCGTCGTGCCCTCCTCTTTCCTCCACACTTGCTCCTTATTCACCAAAAATAATATTGCCACACATTTTTAACCTTTCATCATCATCTTCGTTATTAAACGCTTAAATAATTATTACGCCGCTGATCCTCACACACACACACAGCAGTTCTATTGCCTATGCAGCTGCTTTTTAAAGATCTCCTTTTTTATTAAAGGGAAACATCATCTCAGGAGAAGATATTGCAAGGAGGAGATCAAAAGAAACTTCTTACAAGAAGAAGAAGACACATATGACTAATATATACTTGCATTTCTTCTCAGGGGTCATTCATACGTGTCATCCACAAACCCTCCCTCCTCCAAATCCCTCCCACCCCCGCATCAAATTAGGACCCATTTCCAACTCATCTACGGTCCTGACTAAGGTGCCATGCGTCCATTCTCACGTTGCCCCACCCCGGAACAGGGTCCCTTTTTTGTGCGTCTTGACACCTCCTCTCAGGGAAAAACGGTGATATAGTTTATATTACTTGCTCTATAGGTATATACACCACAACAAATGGAGTGGCGACGACGACGACAACGAAACAAGGTATTTTTCTGCTTTAACCCTTTCTCTCTCAGCTCAGCTATGTGCATCATTTCTTCTCTA
This sequence comes from Sinella curviseta, assembly GCA_004115045.4. NCBI lineage: Eukaryota > Metazoa > Arthropoda > Collembola > Entomobryomorpha > Entomobryidae > Sinella > Sinella curviseta. The sequence continues at coordinate 40,561,777 of CM065489.1, read as the reverse complement.
CTCTTGTTTGTTTGGTGTTGGTCGTGTGAAGGAAGACGACCAAGAAGGAAAAAGGAAGAAGATTTTTTTTTTCTGTTCAATTCTGCTTGCCATGCCATGTCAACGTAGTAAGTTGGATGTGGTTGGTGGTGGGAGTATGTACATTTCGCATCGCATACACACAAAAACCAACATGCCACCTTATTAAGTGTGGCGAGTGCATTGCTCACAAAAAGAAACACAACACATTTTTTTTTGCATTGCATATTATTGCATTGCAGCTCTCTGCCTAGTTTTTAGTTTCGTCCATTTACTTTCCTTATCTTCATCGCTTTTTTTCATAGGAGCAGCAGCAGAAATAATATTAATATTTACTCGCGTCCTATAATAATATAATAATATGCTATAAGCTACTATTTAAAACTATAACTGTAATAGTAGGAGTACGGAAGAAGGAATATTTTATGAAGAGGGCAAAAAAGAAGTAAAGTGGTCAAAGGATTTTTTTTTGGAGGTGGTGGGAGAGGGAGGCCACCACCGTTTCTGTTGTTGGCAGCAGGGCAGTCAACAGTGGAGAAAAAAGGATGCATGCAATATTATTAGCTCATTTTTCTGTCATGATTGACATTCTATATAGCTTTCTTTCTCGACAGAGTCGATGGGGGGGGAGGGGGGAAGGGGGGAAGGGGGAAAAGGGGAGGGGAAGTACACAATAGGGAAAAATTGCGACTTGTTTTTTTTTCGTACGTATCCTGTAATGGCACAAGGTATACATTTTTTTCTCGCGCTTGATTTGCTCTCGTGCAATCCATAAGACAATTGTATGCACTGCAGAAGTAAAAAAAAGTGGAGAGATCCCAAAAAAGCCACACTTTCGCTACGCTTATTTTTTCTTCTCTAATAAAATATATTTATTATTATTTGTCGCTGCTACTCACGTTCGTTGGTTGGTTCGGTTTGCTGTTGCAGAGATTTGTCTCCGTAGTGTTCAAACTAGATACTCTAGCGACTCTATGCAGGAAAAAAGGAGAAGGAAAGGGAACGTGAGCTGGAAGACAAAACTTTTTAATTTACTTTCCAATATCTTGCATAATAATGGGATTTGGCAAGATAATCTTTTTCTCTGTGGTCCAGAGCACTGTGAAGACGAAATACGAGAGAAAAAAAACCTATAAACCTCGTGACTCTCTGCGGATTATTGGAGTGGGTGGGCCCACATGGGCTCACATTGAAACGGAGAGATAAGGATTATTGGAGAACGGAAGGAAAATAAATAAAGACATAAATAATGCAAATGTTGTATATAATCTATAAATGCACAAAAAAAAGTTATCTCCACGAAAAATAATTTTGTTTTCCAAACTCCACACCATTCCATAATGATCGCAGATTACTAAAAAAATGTGTTTGCTGTACAGTTTCGTTGGCATTTTGACGTACACCTCATTTTCATGACTCATTGGACGACAAAGACTTACATGATTCTATTGCGCCGTTGTTGTTTGCTCTCCCTCTTATCAAATCTGTAACATTTTCCTAGTAACAACTTTATCGAATTCAGCGCACCAGTTATTACACTCTCCACTCCACATATTACACAAACCGGACACTTTTTTTATTATTATTACAACAACAAACACCGCCTTATATCCGAAATATAAACACTGGAAACAAAGTGACCTGTCGTTGGACAAGCTGGAAACTCTGGAAATTGTATAATATTATGTACGTATAATGTTCCGGAACACGAGAATGTGTCGTGTACACGAGCAGTTTCCCGTTTTATACTATTTTTTTTTGTCCTCCTCTTCCTCCTCCCGTGTCGTCGCTCTTGTTACAAATGGCGAGACAAATTAATCCTCCTCATCCCATTCATACGACACGACACAGCGACGACATAATACATGCCACATTATTAACAATACGCCTATATAGTACTATAATGACTGCTCTAGTCATGTTTTTTTTTTTGCGTTATACAGTAAACCTCTGCTGCATTAAACAGCGACCACAAAAAAAAAACTATCATGTCCTGTTTATACTTGTGTAAAAGAAAAAGGCAAGCTCTTTACAATAATAATAATAAAATAAATGGCAAACTATAGCTATTTTGTAGCTGATTGTGAGTTGAGATGAGGATTGAGGAGAGCTCTCAAAAACAACAATGATGACGACGGCGATGCGATATAAGTAACATTATCATTATTATTTTCTTATGAAGAATGATGCATTATTGTAGAGGAGAAGGGGAAAAAAAAGGATGCTGCATCAACTTCCATTTGCCATCCCATTCATCATCATCATACCTTGTTTTGCCATTTATTTGTACGCACTCTCCTTCTACTACATATATAGTCTAGGCACTCTTTAAATTCTCTTTCTCTCTCTGCTTTGTTCATGGTCATGTCAGCACAGATTTCCTTTTAGATTTTTTTTAGCATGCATAATCAAAGCGTATATATATAATATTTATATGGCTTGTTGCAATGTAACAGCAAAGTCAGGTAACAAAAATGAATCGCTGCGCTGCTGCTAAAACGCTGTATATTATACGTCAACCAACATGATCATTACTCACTCACAGAAACACAGAAATGCGTTGCTTCATATTATACAAAATACCTACCACCACCTGTAGAAAAAATGTAGACAAGACGAGCGTCCTTATTCCTCGTTCGTCATATATCATATCAACAGCATATATAATAATATTCCCATGCATTTTGTCAGTATAATAAGTAAAAGTGGCTAGAGTGGATGTGGTGATTAAATTAAAACACCTGCTACATCTCTTTCCGTTTTTTACTCATTCTTGGGCGAAAAATATATATATAGTATAAAATCCTACAACACAAACAAACATGATGCATAATATGCTGAGGGGCTGTAATAATATCAAGTTGTGGCCAGGTTCATTCAACTCTTTCAAAAATCCTCTGCAAGAGAAGAAGAAGAAGGAAGGATGATGCGCGCTGATCATCATATCAAACTTATATACATATATATGCACACTTTGTATCAAATTATTTGTAACATTAACCAACAATCCACTACTCAGCAGCAGCATAACAGCGTATTATTCATATGATGATGAGATGAGATGATATACATCGTCATATTCTTTCTTTTCATCCATATCGCAAAATGGTTTCGAGAGAGCTTATCATGGGCATATATTAAAATGTCTGTAAATGGTAAAGGATTATTTTTTTGATACGAGTTGAAAGTGAGCAGGGATTCTATGGCTGCCAAAAAAAGTTAAAAAACTTTTTCCTCGTTCAAAATTCTTGAAACGCGTTGATTGGCAATATGTGTACATACATCATATATGTTTTTCGTCTTATTTGTTAACATTGTTAGTTAGTTAGTTGGTATTGCTGTTATCATCAAGAAGAAGAAAAAAACATTTAATATTTTAATATGCATTTGACTAGGCATGTTTACCGAACGTGAGCAGCAGTAAATGGATTTGAGATTTGCTGATCTGATTTTTTCTGTTTTTTTGAAAACTTTGCAAAAAAAGTTTCTTTTTTTTGTACAGAAAATTATACTTATAGCTTTAGAACGTATTTATTTACAATTTTATGGCTGGCTGCCACTTTTTTCACCGATTAAAATCTGGATTGGTGGTGGTGATGGTGGGTTACTTGATAGATAAAAATTAAATTTGAAAAACAAAATATAGCTCGTTGCGGTCATAATAAATTATATTGCATGGCTAACGAGACGCGGTTTTGCTAACATGGTTAGCATGTGTGAACGGTTTTTAAAAATGTTATTTTTTTGCGACATGAAATGATACACTGTTTCAGCAGTGGTGAGAATTATACATAATAAAATGGCAATTCAGAAACTTTAATCGAATGAATTGATCAGAGGGGAGGCGAAGTATTTTGTGTTTTCATTTTTCACGAGTCTTGCAAAAATTTTCTTGCATAAAATGTTGGACAGCATATTATTTTCTTGGTGAAGCGTGACAAGCGTGTTTTCAGATTGAAAACATGCGTGTGCAAATTGAAATTGAGTTTTTTTTGTTGCCGTTGGACAGATAAAGTGCGTTTGCATGTCGTCTCGTTCATTTCCCTCTCAGGACTGAAGATTGAGATTAAGCGCTTGTTTTGCATATCACACTCCAAATTTACATATTTACTCCATTCAGATATTTATGTAATGACAAGCCTTTCATGTGATTACTCGAGTAGTTCATGTTTGCAGGATTGGAGTGTTGAAGATTTTTTTGTATGATTATTTTTTAAACATGAGTAAAACTGACCACTTAACTTGTAACCAATTGTATAATTGAAGATATTATTTGAAAACTTGTCGATATTTCTTGATTTACTTTCCTTTCGCATAATTCTTGCACGTATATATGCATTTCACTTACTTGGCAATGCTAACAATGAGACAAGATCGCATAATATGTAATTTCTCCCTCCTCGTGCGCATTTTTTTTTTTGATAAAATTGTCTCAGATGATAAATTGCAGACAGTTAGATTAAGAGAAAGCATGAAAGTAGCTAACCTGGTCAATATTGGGGATGTATCAGGCACCTGGACAATTGCAACAGATGCAAGGGGCTTGTCCATGCTACTTCGCTGCTCGGACAACTCGGCGGATTTTTGTTCTAGCAACATAAGAAATAATTTTAGTAACTCAATTATTCTTTCCATTTTAATTATGATGTAAATTATTTATTCCCAAGCTGACCTGCAAACTTTAGTTTTTTAGCTTGCGCCTTTTTCAGTTCCACAATAATGGCATCAGATGTCGACCTTTGGTTTGCCAAGCTCAGCTCAATGAGTGAGCACTCAGAGGACGCGTTTCCATTCAGTTTCGGAGTACTCCTGTCCGGCGATATCCGGCTAATTGCTTTAACGCTAGGATTTCTTTTGCCGCGCTCATCAAAACAGGGGGATCTGCTCTTTTCATGACTTTCCGTTGCAGAATCGCCTCCAATGGAGGAGGACGCTGTGGACGAGTAAGAGTTGTTGCGACAAAACTGCAGAGGTGGCATTGGAGGAGGTATTGGCAAAATTGGCTTCTCATCCTCTCCAGCAGCGGAAAGGATAATGTCGCTCTTCTTATCCTCATTATGAGTATTAGCATTAGTGGCATTTCTGGATGGCGGCTCAAAAATCTCCACGGAAGGTGGCGAGTTTCCTGTCGATGTCCTCGCCTTTCCTCCAAAGCTCGGCCTTTTCCTGAATGTCGCCGAGCTTCCACTTGCACCGCTTATCAATGAGTTGGATTGCGCCAGTCGAGCAACCACAACGTCAGCACTGTCTGTAGCAATCGCAACGTTGTCATCGCCAAAGGGATTCCTGGTTTCAATTCCGGCGCTGAATGGAACAGGTGCCGTCGACGCCGACGACGATAATGATATTGTCTTATCGCCAGGAATTTCGCTATCATTAATTGTGACAATGCTTATCTGCGACACGGTTGAGGAACAGATACTGCTGGCGCCGTTGAGCAGGGACTCTGTTACAAGTTCTCTGGCGGAGCGGGGAGAAATGTTGTACTCTGAAATGCTGCGATCCTGACTTTCAAAACCATCCACAGTGTCAATGGAGGCATCACGTGACTTTAGTTTCCCACTGGGGACCGGCTCTATACAAGTTGCGACAACAACGGGTTCAGGCTCCTTAGCCTCCACCGACTCCTTGAATCCTGTGGCGACCACCACGGGATCGATACTGCTGCCGTTCGAAGCGGCGGCTACAAAAGAAGGCTGCTGCTGCAGTGCGTTATTGCTGTTTGTTAGCAGTTTGGATTTGCACGCGTAGATTTCTCCCAGCGTCTGAAGAAAGTCATTTTTCGCAAATTGGGTCTTGCAACTCCGCCGTCCCTCCTTTCCACCCTCGTTTTCACCCACACATAAAAAGGGATTGTTGTACTCATTTCCCCCCACAGAATGCTTTCTCTCGACGGACGGACGGACAAAGTTGGCAGTGTTCACGTACAACTCCGGAAATGACGCCTTTCTGCTCACACTTCGCTTTTCAAAGGGACACGTGGCTGCGGAAGTGGGCGCTGAGGAAGCCGCTGATTGTTTCTCGCCTGAGTATATAAAAATAAATTATTAAAATTATTATGCAAACGAAATACAAATTATAAAAAATAAAGGAGAGCTTTCAATAAATCACATGATCACCTTTAAATTTCGCCCAGTCAAACTCAATTTTGGACATGGACATTTTTCGCTGGTGATGATGAAAGAAACTATTTCGCTCTTTCTCCAATTTCCCCCCTTTGGCCCCTCCAAAATTCTCCTCAAGCTCATGGTCAATTTTCGGTTCAGCCTTAGACTCCGGTTGCTTTTGTTTAGCAGCCTCCTCCTCCGCCCTAATAATATCGTGGCCGCCAGTATTTTTCCACGCGAGAGGCTGATCCTGAATCGTTTCGCTGTCCAGCACCGGCGGCGAGGGACTCTCGAAACTGTCAACGTCCACCTCATTATCCGGCAGACTGCACAAACTGATTCTGTTGCACGAGTTGAGTATCCCGTTGGATGGAGGCGCTGCTACTCCCACGACATTCAGATCCACGGACGAGGAAGACAGACTGCCTCTGCGGGAGCTGGAGTTGGAGCTCTTGCCCGACTTGATTCCCCTCGTCGTCAAATCATCTATCTCACCAACCATTAGCGGCGATGATGAGGATGATGATCCGGATCCCGGTCTGTGCGCTGTCTGTCTTGGCGGAGTATTTTCTCGACTTGATATTATTACAACGTCTCCTTCATATCCCCTCCTGTCGTCATTCCTCTGCTTTTGCTCCTGCTTCTCGTCAGTTCCAAATTTAGACTCATTTTCCCCTTTTCCAGCCTCCTCCAAACAACCGTCTGCCTGCACAACTGTCGAACTAACGTCAAACAGCATTCCCAACTTCATCATCGCCCCATTTCTCATAACAACCGCAGAAGCGGACGATTTACAACCAAATCCAGTTTCTAGCTGCTTCTCTGTCATTTCGGGAAATTCCACCCCCGCACTCTTCCCATTCTCAACACAAGTATCCATTCCTCCCCTTCCACCACTCGCATTCACATCATCATCATCATCAATCACCAAGTTTTTTACAGTGCGATCATCTAAAACAGCATCTCCGTGTGTAACGTTTGATGAACAGGAAACAGGTTTGATTTCATCATGATTTATTATTGCAGGCGGAGGAGAAGAAGAAATGCAGTGTGCGGTGGTGGTGCTACTCCCACTACACCCATTAGACGAAACATCTCGCCTCGCATCTTTACAGTCCAATTCAGTCTTATTTGTTGTATCATGATTTTGCTCATTCACCGTTTCTTCATCGCGAGACCCATCATCATTCTCACAAACTGGCTCTCCCAAGGGCCTCTTGGTTTCATCAGAACATTTCTCGCCATGCTCATCTTCACCATCATCATCATTAGCACTGCAATGGGATTGTTTTGATGGTTCACATGGTCTGATTAGTATATCAGTCGTATCATCATCATGATCATCAGTACGCAACTGCTGCTTCATCAGAGAAAGGTTATCCTTAGCTTTAGTATCATTATCATGACCACTACTACTGCTACTGCTTTTCTTCTTATCTGTAGCGGTGGCGGCGATACTATGCTCCTTCCTCATCATCGCATCATCATCCGTATCATCATGATAAGCTTGCTTCTCTGCTGCTGCCGCTGCTATTTCTCCTTCTGTTGTCTTTTCTGTAGCATTTTTTGCCGACGGGAGGAGCAACTTCCTGCTCCCCACTTGATCATCGTCATGGTCAACCGGCGCAGATAAGGAAGTAACCCTGTCTTGGGCGATCTCCTTGGGCTGAGATAACTGTGTCTGTATCACATTCGCATTCACTTCACCTTCAACACCACAAACCAAATGATTCTTATCATCCTCCCCGTCCACGGGACTAGAGGATTTACTACCAGCACCACCGTTGCTGAAGGATATGTTGCGTCGCATGAGCGAGTTTAAAGTGGACATTTTCTCCGATGATGATTCGAGGGGCACGGAAGCTGCAGCGACACTTGTTGGTGTTGTCGTTGCGCCGCTACATTTTTGAATGATTTTGTCAAGGGCAGTTATGTTGTTGTTGCCATTTGCTTTTGTGGGTGGGGGTGGAGGAGGTGGTGACTTCATTCTGCTGCCTCGCTTTATTGTGCCCGTGTTTATGCTGCTGGTTGAGGATACTGAGGAGAGTGGGGGCGGGGGAGGTGACACTTTGGGCAGGTCGGAGGATGTTATCCCAATTTTGGAACTAACGCAACACTTGCCGTTGCTCAGGTCCGAGTCTGCGGGTAAGCCGACTATGATGGGCAACGGCGTCTCCTCACAGTCGCTCACTTTCCTCCCGTTGATTGTTATGCTGTGGTCAATTATGTTGTTGGAGGAACCTGCTAAAACATCATCGAAGCCGTTTTCAGATTTTGAGGGAGACTTTAGCAACGGGAGTGTTGCCTCTGTGGCCTCCTCTGCAACTTCCGGTTTCCCTCCTCCCACGCTTACGTTTCCAGGAGATGTTTCCCTTCTCAGTATAGTACCCTGATTATTGTGATGATGATGGTAAGGATAAGAACGATTGGCCAATTGTTTATGGGGGCTCATTCCCGACAGGGTTGCGTCGGGATTCAACGAGTCACTTTCGTACGTACTCGAGGACAGGCCCTCATCGTCAGTTTGTCGGTTATGCTGGTCTTTATGAAGCCTCGCCAAATTCCTACACTGCGTGTGAATGCTCTCGTCAGAAAAGGACGAAGGGCTCCAAGGATCCCGTGCAGGGCTTATCGAGGAAGGCGGCAGCTCTGCACTGGTGATGCTGGAACTGTTATTCCCACACACGTTTAACGAGTCCATGGAATAGAGCAGGTCCGGGGTATTGGGGCCCCCACTGTTGGGCCGTGCTCCATTCCTGTTTCCACTACCACCACCGCCTCCAGTGGCGCCGTTACTACTCCCTCCACCCACACTCCCACACTCTGGAGAATGAGTGGCTGGATGACCACTGCTGCTGGAAGACTGCCTACTCGGCGAAACTACTCTCCCATTAAACTGCTCATTGTGGATTCCAGGAACTGAGGAAAACTTGGCGGGATACGAGTGACTCTGAAACGTTTCCTGACCAGAATTCTATCAAAACCAAAAAGAAACCAAAAAAATAATAAAAATATTCACTATGAAAATGAATCCTTCATTTTTCCACTGGACATGTCCACCCAAACACACATACATTCACAATGCTGGACATGTGGTCTCCATGGAGTTCACTTCTTGACGGCGAGTTTCCCATCTCTGCTATATCGCCTCCTATTTCATCCAGAAATAAACCGTTGCCACCTCCAAATCTCTCAACAACCCAACCATTTATTACACCACACACTCCACAACACCGCAGCTATATCAAAATTCCCCTAAAAACCAATAATCTTATTTCCAAAAAATAATAATAATCTCCACACTTTTTCATACAACTTTTCACTCTGCTCCAAAAAAAAAAATAAGTCGCATGAAAACTCCGACGCACTTTGCTGCACAAGACTCACTTTGAAACTGTCGACGTGACTTGCTCTTGTTCTCTCAAGATCAGATCAAGTGCAACGCAATAATCGCAGCACATAAAAAAAAACTTTTTTTTTCTCAGCCACAAAAAAGTCAACGAGGTTCCAATAGCATCTTCCTTTTGGCCTCCATCACCGTTCCACATGGCACGTTACGTTACATGCAAGCGTACATATAGAGACGCTCTCGCTCCGTTTCCTCCAAAATTGTAATAGAACGCGACGTTTGCATGTATACAGCAATCACACTACTCCACATTCCCAACTCCTGTACCATTTCAAACGGAGGAAAAAAAATCTTTGTCTCATCTCGCTCAGCATTATCATCACATACCTAACCATTTAACAAGAGATGATGATGATGACGATATTATGCTCACTTCTTTTTTCTTCAAAAGACCATGAACCAAAAAGACGTCCTTGTTTTCCTTTCCCTTCTACAAAAAATTTATCACAGAGAGGAGGCTCGTTGTAAAATAAAATCTAGAACTACTGCTCACACACACACACAAACTGCTTACATGTATTTATGCATATATATATTTTTTTTTATTCCCATTTCACTCCCAGCTTCCTCCTTCCTCCACCATCTCCACCTTCCCCACAACACAAGCCTTCTCGGTCCTCATCATCATCTCCTCGACACAAGACACACGGCTACTCTGGCACTGATGAACAGCACATGAATGAGCACTCCTGCTTTTTTGGCAGTGAAAAATACAATTTTTTAGTTTAAAACTTACATGAAAGTTAACTTGAAGGAAGATGAGTATAGTAGAGCAAAGGCGAGAAACAGAAAAAAAATAAAGTTTTTTTTAAAGGAATTAGCCGTGTATATATGAGTAAGTAGAGAGAGAGAGAGAGGGGAGGTGAGATGAGATGTAAAAGCTCATCTTCTTCTTCTCATCTTTTTAGGCTTATCTTCTTTCTTTTTTTTTCTCTCTATAGCAACTGCATATAAGAGCCGACCCTGCCATTATATGATTATGATGTGTGTAAACAACATTAACCCAGTGCTACTACTCTGCTGTTAAAACATATAGAGAGCTTCTGAGTGAATGAAATTTTGAACAAATTCATTTCTCCCCACATATATTATATATATCGTCGGCGATTCCATTACTATTATTATTATTTTTATATTTTTTAATAGTATAAAATTATAGTACAGCTTGCCATCTTCGTGTCTTATCTTCTCCTTCTTTCGGCACTGTTAACCCGTTGAAATAATAAAAAAAATATATATAAAGGATTTTTTTTTGATGTAGATTAGCCAGTTGGTTACTTTCAAGAAGGTATTCATTATCGTAGGTAGTAGAATGGCTCATGTTTCTTTTTTTTGTAATATTAAATTATTTTGTAGGAAATTTAATAGTTATAATGAAAGCAAATGGAGGTGCACACATTGCGCTCTACTCACTTTCTTTAGCGGAGCTACCTATAAAAATATTCTCGTATAATTTTTCTATTATAATTGCTGTATATAAAAAATTATTAATATTCACCTTTTTTCGGATTTTATGATGATATATTATGTGGATTGTGTGTGTGTGGTTGTTGTAGCAGTTTCATTTTTATATACATCCTCGTTGGCAACAATATAAAAAAATACTCGTGAATGTTCAAAAAGCCGCAAAAATGATATAGATTTCTTGGTAAGCTTATTATAAATTAGTAAACTGTATCAGTTCAACAGTGCTCTGCTGGCATTTTTTATCTTTTTGGATGATGGGACGGAATTCTTGAGAAGAGAGAGATGAATGAAATGAAAGGAAAAACGTGAGCATTTGCTTCCTCAACTCAAATTAAATGAACAAAGAAATGGATTTGGCAGGAAACCCAGAAAAACATGTGGGTAAGCAAGCAAAGTGAGTCGAGTTGTTGCGCACAAAACGGTGTGGAGTACATATTTTTTTTTTGCTATTCTTGAACACTCGGTAACCAGAACAAAAAAAATTGAAATCGGAGTGCGCATAGCAGAAAAGAATTTAGAAATATGTTACAAAGTCAAAAAGTCTTAAATGCTTCTTTTGTCAGTATTTTAGAAGCAAGTTGGGCCCCTGTCCGTTATAACATGTTAAGCTGTAAGAAAGAATGGTGCAGTAAGCAGTAAACCATGGAGTAAAAATGCAGCGGATATAAAAACGAAAAAAAAATATCTCAAGTAGGTAGGTAGTCTATAAAAGAAACAGTTTCGAATTAAAACTCATGAAAAAATGGTGTGATGAGTCATTGGACAGAGTCATGGGGCAACGTAAAACAACGCTTGAACCAATATAAGTTTATTCTAAACCGTTACAAGACAAACAGACAAACCTGGCAGTTATATTACTGAAAAAGGATCACTTCCGTATTTGACTGAAAGTGTTTATTGAAAATTTGAAGTGGTGCTAATGTAGCGAATAAATGGAAAAAGATGCACCATCCATGATTTACTGTTTACTTTTCGAAAAAATTGTAAAATTCACAAATGGTTTGCTTTGTTCCATCTCTGCTGCGCTTTTATCCGTTTGCAAAAATAAACATGCCATTCTTTTCTCGCAAGATTGGGCTCGCTTCCTTTGCTCAACTGTTGACTTTTCATTTTCCGGATGAGCCTCCGTTGTTCTTTCGCAGCTATTTATTTTATATGCAAGATCATTCCTCCGAGATTTTCTTCCGGTGGTGAACTGATTCCAATGACACTGTTTATTTAGCAACTACTGAGAGAACCCAACATAAACAAATGTAATATTATAATATGGGGATTGTTTGGGCCTAGATGTCTTACAAATTGGGTTTCTATATTGCTTTAAAATTCGTAGTCATTTTGTGTGTATTGCAGCATAGCAGCAATTTTATAAACCTAAATGCGAACAAAGCATAATTAAATCATTTCGGAAGCCATTATTTTTTTTATTTTTTTTAACCACGACTACAAACGAGCACTGAAATTTATAACTCTGTTGCAGCATTTATTGTTATTATTTATTGTTGTTACTTGTTAGCACGAATGATGGATCGTAACCACAATGATAATTAGTCAAGCTTATCACTTACTAGCTACCTGCCGACAAAGTCTATTCCTATCCACTAAAATCTTCACTTGATCTACTCATCATTCATAATGCAAATAGTAATGACTACAATTAAGTAGGCAATTACAAATGATTCTTATTGTGAAGGGGATAAGTGAGTAAGCATTTTTCCTGTGAGTTTATCCATCCCACCCCCAAGTTTGTTACGGGAGTAACGTGTTGTTGTGGATGAATACTAACTAACCAACTTACTAAAATATATATATATAGTTTCATTTTTTCATTAATAATTGCTTGCTTGTTCATCCGACCAAGAAACATTTTTAAACATTCATGTAGCTCATCTTACAAAATCCTACCAATAAAAAAAAATGACAACTAAAAATGGTTGGTTAATTAAGTATTTATTTTGAAGGCACTTGGTTGTATTTTACTCACTTGCTAGAGAAATGTTACAAAAACTCGCAAATTATCAGATTTATTTGGAGCAGCTCTCAGAGAGCTTTAAAGAATATACATATTTTTCACCCTGTTATTTTTTTCTCCCTATGCTTTGCACACGTTTTATTAAATTGAGCATTTTATTTGCAATTATTTTCTTTCAAAGCGAAGGGATGTATGTATTTATAAACAAAGATGATGATACAGCATGCAAAAAAAAATGATGAGCAGATAAAGTTACATGAAATGATGCTCACTAGTTCAAAAAATAAAAGAACCTAAACCTGACCATCATCTTCTTCTTCACACGATGATAATGATAGCGTACCCTAAAACCTTAAACCAATTTATTTTACCTGTTAAATGGTGGTGGTGAATTGGTTTAGTGCTTTATTTTTCAGCTCTCGCCTTTTTCTCTCATGAAAACTGTTTCACAAACACATCTTCTCGAATAAAAAAAAGTGTAAAAGCTGCTTAATAAAATTAAACCATCTCTCTCTCTCTCTCTCTCTCTCTCTCTCTCTCTCTCTCTGTGAGTTTGTTCATTCATATATTTTTTTACGAGGAGCATTAAAATTTCATAAAAAAAAAGAATTTCAAAGAAAAGTGAAGAGTGAAGTGAAGTGAAGTTTCCTGTCGTTTCTTTTTGGCTCGCGTTCTCTCAAAGTAACATGCCTTTTTCTTGTTTCGCGTCGAATGAAACATGGCATTCCACTGATTTCGATTTATATCATGTTCCTTTTTCAATCTACAAACTCCTCTCACAACTGTAATCGCGGCGTAAACGTTCTTTTCATCATTTTTTGAAGAATTATTGCTCCAATTCAAACACTACTGCAGTATCAAATGTATAAAATATTGCGTGGGTGGATCATAATAATAGTAATCAAAGGCATAATTAAAGAGTGGTCATTTGTTGGAAGCTGGGCCAAGTCTATAAAAGTGCAGCAGTAGAGATCACACGTGCCTTTTAAATAATAGCAATGATTATATATTTGTTCATTTAAGTATGAAAGGCTGTCATTACATAAAAAAAGATAACTAATCGTTACAAATAATATAGTCACGACACGACAACGCTAGTATGAAAATTAAAGAGATGGCAACGGTCGGGATTGTTTAAACTTTTAAATATTACAGACACGCTTTATTGACCAATATCATTTATCAATCGTAATATTTAATAAGTAAATAAACAATCATTTTTATATATGCTTACATTTTTTTTTGCAAAATTAGTACAAGTTTTAGAGTAATTTATAAATAAAGTGAAATAATTTTGTTGACCGGATGAGGATGGTAGATGAAGTTGAGTATGTGGTGCAATTAGTACAATAGAATGAGTATTTGTGTGATAATTGTAGAGTAAAAATTAATTAGGATTCATAATTTAAGATAAGTTATAACAAAATGGATACAGTTTTTTTCCGAACTATCATCTATCAAAAAAAAGTCAACGTAAAAGTGTTTTAATGAAACATTAGTGAATAATTGTAATTAAATATATTATTATAAATTGTTGTTGTTATTATTATTATTACTTTGATTTACTTTGCTAATTGAGACATCCAAAGATTCAAAAAAGACATGGAAAGCATGTATAGTAGTGATAAGGAGTTTTTTTTTGTTGAGAATTTTGACAGATTTAACGCGTCTGGATAAATAACCATTTATTTATGCATGCATGTAAGTATGCAATGTATTAAGTAATGTGTACATATTCTCGCTACTACTTAACACGCTTACCCTAAATAATTACAAATTAGTGTACATTATCTATTTAAATTACATATATATAATTATTAATTAATATCTCTCTTGGATAGTTTATATTTGAAGTAAAGTATGATTAAATCATGTGCGCATGTACTCCGTTCCCTCCAGAATCCCCACAACTTTGACATTTTTATAATTATTTAGTTTAGTTTTACTCATATTTTTTACCAGGTTATTTTACCAAACAGGTATATATATATTTTAGTAGTACAGTTTAAACTGTGTTGTATAGATTTTTTAACGCGTCTAAATTCGAATCTATTGATTTATGTTTAATTGTGGAAGTTTAGCAGTTATTATTTTACTAATCGATTGTTTGCACTCATGCTCACGCCTGCAGCACCGCAAAGTACCCACATCCCTAATTATCAATTATAGCTTTCATGCATCTCTAGTAACTAATTTTACGATGACTTAATTACTGTATTACATTTAACTCATCATTACGGTATTTATGCATAAGATAAATAGGTGATTATAATTACCAGCTAATCCCGTTAACAGACCAATTATCAAAAAATGTAGCAAGAATTGGAATATTTCTATCGAATAAATAGTAGCGCCGACGACAGTCAAACATTTTGTTTCTCCTAAATGCTTTTTTACTACTTGATACAGAGGATGCTCAGCAGACTTAAGGGAATCAAGAAACTAATTAGATTTTAATCATCAAGTCATTAAGGTTGCATTACTTTTTTGTTGCAATTCTACTGTACACACATGATATAACATATTCATATTGGATCAATAACAAATCATCCAGCAAACCGCTTTATTGTCAATCAATTTTTTATTTGAATAGAAAAAAAAATTAACCGTGTCAGCAAATCAAGAGGACAACAAAGCCAAAAAAAAGCTGTTCTTTTTTTTCTAAATTCTTCAAAATCGTCACGAAAGTGTACAAATTAAAGTTGCAGCTTGAAAAGCTTACCTAAAATAGTTTATACTTTAACTGTACCAAAATTACTACTCATTATCCAACTACATTTAAAGCTAATATGTATCCCTGCTTATTTATTGTTATGCTTTTTTTACATCTTTTCAAAATAACATTTTTTTTTTTTACTTTTTTACCTCTCCAATACAATATAGCTAATTATTATGCTAAGCATAACATGAATGTACTTTTTAGAGCTACGTAATTTGTACGTGTTTAATTAAGTGTTTTAATTACAGTGTGTGTAATTAATTACCCCAGTTACTATTACATATTGCAAAAATGTTCATTGGCAACGCAAAAAAATACTCCCAGGCAAGCGCACGCACATACATTTCTTTTTTACAATAATAATATTTAAATATCAATCAATTTAATATATTTTTTTTGTTGATCAGAGTAAAAATTTTAACGGACAGACGTAAACCTCACCATGACAATAAGTATGAAATTACTTGAATAATTATTAATTTAATATATATGCCTACTACCACGTCCATAATCATTCATGTACCTGACTCCATCCCAAATAGCAGCAGCAATCAACTATTTTATTTTTTTTTGTGCTCGTAATTAATTAACGTACCGTAATAATTAATATTATTTTGAAACTATAACTTTTGTTAATTTTGCATTCTTATGAATGTGTGTGGAGTTTTAGTCGAGTAATTTGTTGTTGTGCTGATGAATGGTTATTTTTTTCGGTGGTGGTGGTAGACAAAAGATAAAAGTAAGGTAGTATAGTAGTTAACTTTATTATTATTATTATTATTATTATTCTATTTTTTTTATATAGATCCTGTTCTACATAACAAGTTTTATGACACGCTAATGGAGAGGAATTTAAAGATGCCAAAGTTGAGTAGCACGGCAGCAGCACTGAGCTCGACAAGATTTCTATTGACCACCACCGAGTAGTAGCCTCCGGGTATCCACGCCTGTTCATTATTGAGGAGACGATGCAGAGGAGGATTCCTGGCCGGGGCGGCGAACCAAGAGAATAGTTTGGAGCTGGAGCCTCCGCTGCTTTCCCCGTTGCAAAAGTCGGACAAGCAGGCACACTCCTCGGCGTACACTTGGTCGTTGAATGATTTGTTCTGGATTTCGGAAGAAGAAGAAGAAGAAGAAAAAAAAATTTTTCCAAATTTTAGTCCTGACACTTATCTTTGTTGTATATTTTGAAATGTTGGAAACGTAAACTTTTTGTTACCTCGCAAGCTTCTCTCGTCTTCTTGTCCTTCTGACAGCCTCTCACGTAGAACGTCATGTTGTCCAAACTGATGGTTCGTGTGCGGTTGGTGCTCGTGCTGTTGCTGTTGTTGTTCGCACCCACTCCGGCTCCGCGAGGTGGCGATGCGGGATCATTTTCTGGAACGGGACATCATCATAGAAAATTAAAAAAAGAAAACCGGAAACGGTTATAAAAAGACCGTTACAGAAAAAAACCGTTCATTTGAATCATGTATATTCATTTAATGCGGAGAGAGTCGATGACTACTTTCAAGGGGAAATGTTCAGAATATCAACTTTTGATGAAATTTCAAGTTGGAAGAGAACCGACCAAATTTTTATGATCCCAAGTTGGAATTTTGGAGTGTGCACTGAGGTAAATGATAATGATAACAATAATTGCGCAAGGAGCGATACAGAGAAAGGCAATAAAATTGTCATTGCTTTCCATTGTCTCCATTGATTTTCAGCCTTTCCCTCTGCCAATGATGTGTATACCATTTTGTTGTACTTCCATTTTACTTTCCAGTAAAACCAGTACACTGCTGCTTTATATAATTTGGAGATACATTTATGGAGAAAAGCTACATACATGGCAAGTTTTTGTGAGAGCTTTAAAATAAATATAAATGTTGTTGGCAACGTCGTCCGTCTTCCTATTTCTGCAGAGACATAAATACACACGAGCTGCAAGAAACAAGACAAACCCAAAAACTAACCAACCTACCAACCGCCTTTACACCACCACCACCAAAAACCTACTTTAGAGTAAGTTAATGAAAACTTTTTTTTTTAGAAAAATAAAGTGTGTATGTGCGCGTCTTGCTGTTTTCCTTTTGCTTCCTGTTTTGTCGTTGTCTCTGTGTGTGTGTGTGTGCCCTTCTCGCATCCTCCATGTATCAATTAACACAAAGGATGGAGAGAGGATAATGGGAGGGGAGAGTTTGGGAGAAAGCAGACTGAAAGCCTTGCTCCATTGTTTCTCCATCTTCTTCTCCTGTGCACTCTCACAGCCAACTCGCAATAGCAACGACTATTTAAAGAGTAGGGACATGGAAGAAAAGACAAAACAAGCCATTGTCCGCGTAGGTATTTGTGTGTCTTTGAGAGAGAGAGAGAGAGAGAGAGTTTTTTTTAAAGTTGAAAGATTTTACTCCCAAGCTTACTACTGACAATACAGACTGGGAAAAGGCAGCCTCAAAAGAGTTGTACTTTGTATTCAGCATGTTCATCCTTTTGAAATATAATCAAGTGAAACATTGTAAAAGAACGAGAGAGAGAGAGAAAGGAACAACCTCGTTATGGCACTTTCACTGCATCTATCTCTCTTTTCTTTTAATTTTTCACCCCGGAAACTAAAATCCCTTTAGCGAGAAACACACTGCTCCATACACAGTTAACCCAGTTAAGTACATGGTTCCACTTTCCTACACAAGAGCACATCACAACGTAAAAAATCAAATTCCATTACATTCAGCACAAGTCTCGAGGAATTTTACCAACAAATTTCTTCCTCATTCCCATTTCCGTTTTTTTTTCTTCTTCGTTCTCGACTCTTTGCAGCAGCAAAAGTGGCAAAGCTGCAACAAAGCGCGCGTGTAAAAAAAAACATGTTGCTGTAGCATAAACAAAGCGAGACGGGAGAGAGAGAGAGAGAGAGAGAAAGTCAAGTAGCTTCTTGTTATTTATTACGACCAGCATATTATAGCATCCTTGACAATCATTATCATCGTCAGCATCATCATCATCATCATCAAAGGAAAAATTTTGCAGAAAAGGGAAAGAAAGCCACTAGAGTAGAAACAGGATACTTTCAAATGTGGTTATTATACTTGCTTTGATACCCTTCACAGGCAAGATTTCCAAAGGAACTATACAAAGTCCACTCGTTATTCTTCTTCTGTATAGTAAATTCGCATTAAAATCAACTATTATTCAATACTGCTTCATTATCAATATTGACATGCAAGGCCATACTCCCTTATCATCCAGCACATCCCTGGCTTGTCAAATTGTATGAAAAGGCTCACGTAACCACTTTGAGGAAACCAACCCGAAATTAGAGGAGCCAGCAGAAGAAAAAAAAACTGTTGATCATTTTGCGCAAAATATTTATTTTTTGTCCATGGCTTCTGTCGTCATACGAAAACAATAACAAATTGTAACAAAATACTTACAAGGAAGCGACGCAAGCGAAGCGGTATTTTTATATATAACCCACTAGAGTGGTAATGAGCTCGGCGCTGTAATGACGACAACAACAGTTCAGCAGTGCAAATGATAATGGGACATTTGCAATTTTCCTTGCTTGTTGATGAAACGGAGTGGTTTTGGAAGCGACACACACAAGAAAGGTGTCAATTTTCCTCAGTTTATATAACCATACCAACTACTACTGCTAATAATAATAATAATAATAATAATAATAGCAATAATCGAACAATGGAAAGTAGAGTGAAATGGGAATCTGAATTACGCACTTATTTTGCATGTATGTATCTATTTACTGCGTCGTAACTCCTTTCCCCGTCATTATTATTATATCTTGTAAGGAAATTATGGTGAAAAGTGGAAGAAAAGAAAATGGAAACTTTACGGGAAATCAGACGAAAACTCCAACCTCCTCCTTCTCTCTCCCAGATAATAAATATAATCATAATAATAAAAGCTCTTGTCAAAAAATTAGCCTTCTTATTTCCACCATATCCCCTTTTTATTTGCAAGGATGAGAGAGATGAAAAGCCTATTTTCCATTTTTGATTTTACTTCACACCACCACCACGCCAGCACGGAAAAAAAACTTTTTTTATAACAATACATACGAACAAATACATAATATATGTGTATATAGTATCTTAGGTAACACTCGACACAAAAAAAAGTTTAAACCTTTCTTTTTCACAGTAACTATTTTCCAAAGCCATGACAGCAACTTTCCCTAATAATAAAGAAGGAATCTGTTTCTCCCTGTCTCCTTTTTCGTCATCCTCATCTTGACTCGCGACAGAAGCATTGAAAAAAAACTTTTTATTTCTTCTCCTTTTCATATATTCCTCTCATCATTATCATTATTATTATCTTCGTCATATGATGATCATCTCCATTCTTCTTCTTCGTCGTCTCCATTTTCTTTCCAATTTCTTACACTTCTTCTCATCTTTTCTTTTACATCGTCACCGCTCTCCCTACTTTTTATCCTCCTCATTTTTCATATTTTTATTCATCATTCTTTCAATTTTTTTTTTTTAAACAGGACTGCATATCTTACGTCGTCCTCGTCATTTGCATTTGGTAACAGAGAAACAGAACGCCCGGTTAATCCTATTCCTTGTCTTTCTCTGGATGTCCTCAAAACATACTCACTTTTTTTTATTGCTGCTTATACAAGTAGTAAGTCTCCACTCCCTAATTTAGTCAATCCAAAAAAGAGAATCCTCCTTCCTCTCCTTCTTTCTTTTTATTACAGTCTATACCTTTCTTCCCTTCTTCAAAAGTTGCATGAAATCCTGCGAATATTCACGAACAACAAGAGAGAGACAGAGAGAGAGAGAAAGTTGCCAAGTCTCAACTTTTTTTTTCCAACGACTATTATGAGTTGTCATCTTGCGCCGTCGTCGTCAGTCAGTGCCTATATCTTGTTAAAAAATTAAATTGGTTGCATATTCAGACAAAAATATATGCCTACTCAAGTCGCTCTCCACTCATTTTCAGCTTTACAAGGAGAAAAAAAATATCAACTTTTCTCATCTTCATCATCATGGTTATTTCCTCCCGGAATATAATTATTATTGGCTCGTTATATGCCCATCTTTCTCTCTGGCTACATTTTCCACTTCATTTACGCACCTGCTTTCAGAAGAAAAAAAAAACTGTTCGCTTCTTCAAGATATTTGGAGCATCTTCCTCCACCTTCTTCTTATTTTAGCTGTGTAGCTTCTAACCATCTTTGCATCATCTTACTTTTCCTTTTTTCCTAAACTAGAGTCCAATTTAGTGGAGGTGAAAGCCATATTTCTTGTGAAATATTTTCTCTCTCTCTCTCTCTCCACCTTCCCACGCTACTTGGATGTCTTGGTAAATAAAAGGGTAATAGTAATAATATTTTTTTTTGTATACCTTGTGACAAAACCACATCAACTTGTTTTCCATGTAATCACAAACCCACCACAACACACATACACACACATTCCTTCTTGATGAACACACGGGAACCGCATGCATGCGAATTTTTTTTTTATTGAAACACCATCTATTTGTGTTTATTTTTCACATCACCATCAGCAGGAAAAAAAATCAGGAGAATGCAGAAAGCTGAAGAAACTCTGAAACTTTATATATTTTTCTGGCATAAAAGACAAAGCAGTGAGGCAGAAGATACAAAAAAAAGATGCGAGGATATATTTATTTTTTGTGTTATATATTTTTTTCTCCAGAAAGAAAATAATGGAAAGTTACTTGACTTTCTTCTCTCTTCACTTGTTGGGAAAAAAATGCCAGGGGAAAATGTGGAGCCGAAAAAAAATAAAATAAAAATAAATAGTTGTTTGTTGTCAATGAGCATTACTAGTAAGTTGTGGGTATCAACCATGAAATCATAATAGGTAATGAATAGAAGAAAAGGTGGAGAGAGAAAGAGAGAGAGAGATGAGATGAGAAAGTGGAGAAAGGCACGTGTTCATTCATGACGATAATCTGATGATATATGTGGCAAAAATGGAAAGTTTCTCCGCGAACACAGATTCATTCTATTCAAGAGTTTTGTTCGTTTTGCCCTGTCCCATCCCAAAGTCGGGATGAAAAAGAATGGAATGGAAGAGAGATGGAAAGAAAAGAGAAAAGCAAGTTTGATGTACTTTTTGACTTTTCTCCGGGCTACAGAAACAGACATTCAAAAGAATTAGAGGAGAAAGAGTAACAAAAAAATAAAAGTTATAGTCTCAAAATAGCCAATGGCCGTTGTTGGTGCATCCCATGATGAATGACTGGAGGAAGATTTTGTAAAGAAACAAGTAAGAAAAAAAAGTACGTTTATCAGATTATTTCACCAGTAATGGTCGCTGACAATAAAAAGATAAGCAGAGATTTTGGTCAACTGGTAAACTTGGATAATATTTGACGCGACTTTACGAAATATAAACAATTTGCCACCACTCCAGAGAGCCTCTGGTCGGATATAAATACTCCACGTGCAGGCAGGATCGTTAAAGCTGTTATTGAAATGGAAAGGATTTTTGGACACAATTTAGTTTGGTGGCATCATTAGCAAAATATATACATATCCTTGTGCACAGGATAACAATGAGATGGAATACAAAACTGGACTAATGAGTGGTGGCAGAGTGCTATCAACAGTGCTCATTAATTTTCAGACGGAAAGAGAGAAACAAAATAAAATGGAAACGCATAGCGCATCTGTCTGCTAGTCATATAATTACCGAGAGGAGTCGATATTGCTAGAGACACTTGTGCGTCTGTCCGTCTGTTAACCTTGTAAATACTCCAATGTTATGTTTTTTTCATTCAGATATCCAGCGCTACTTTGTTACTTCCTGTTTGTTATTCTATCATGCTCGTTTTTTAAAACAACATTCGGTATTACTAGCACAATTCAACATGTCATTCTCATTTGAACCTGTGTCGACCATAATTATATGCCATCGACATCGTAATTGAAAGCTATATCATCATCACTATAATTATGAATAATTAAAAGTGGCAGTGTACATTTCTGTGATTTCAAAAAAGTATGACTTGTGTTACAAGATGTACTTTTGAGATGGCCAGTCTAGGTCACGTAAAAGTAATTTACAAGATTTTTTTCTGCTCGACATGGAAACTTCGTTAATAAATTTTTTTCCTTGGGGCATGGTTTACGTGTTCCTATAAACTCGGGCGACACCATTGGTCGGTCATGTAGTGCTAACCTAAGTCATGGGAGAGAAAATGAAAGACAAATATTTTTGCATGTTTTTTTTTCTTCTTCAAAGTGGCCACGCGAATATTGCGTGGAGTGGTGGAAGAGGAAGTACACGTCACATGTGGGTAGTTAAACAACCTGCTGTTGTTCTCTCTCTCTCTCTCTCTCTCTGAGGATGAAATTTACAATTGACCTTTTTGTGCGATCCTTTCTACAAAACACCACACTTGTCTCTCATTTTATCATCCCCGGCACTCGTCTCTCCTCTCAGCTTCTCAACTACTCATCTTGTTGGCCACTCTCGTCTCCTGCTCCAATATTAATACCTGACTTGGAAGAGAGAGAGAGAGAGAGAGGAAGGTGGCAACACGTGCAAAATATTTGCATACACAAATTCTCTCTCTCCTCTTCTACTTCACAGCCCCAACTCAACTCCACCCATTATTTATTGTTGCCATTTTCTTGGAATCGTTAATCCACTTGTACACCGGAAAGCACATATATTATTGAATTTCGCCATCCTTTCTCTCTCTCTCGCGAAATTCTTGATGCCCCGAAAACAAAAAAATCCTTTCCACCTCACCAGGGCAATATATTACCACTTGGATCAATGACTATTGAAATAATTTGAGTAAAATACGTGGAAAATGGATCTCGTGGAAAAAGCCTGATAAGTTATTTGCCTTCTCTCTCTCTCTACTTGGCTGATATTCGCCCCCTCAATAATACACACATAAACTTGAAAGTTTTCCTTTTCACTTTTTCTCCGCCTTTCCCTTCCCATTTCTCGAGATCACATCAACAGGCCGACTTTGATCATGGCCTACTCATTTCATTCCCGATGCCGACATGGTCATCATCGTCACCGCAACGTGAGAGAGAGAGAGAGACCTGCAGCCTTTTCCTCAGAAGAAAATCCACTAAAAACAGGATGGTTTTCCAAAAAACATACATTTTACAGGTCCAGGAAATACGTAACGTTACGGCTTTCTACCACCACCACCACCACCACCACCATCTATTTTACTACTTTCCCCTCTACTGCGTTTTCCACGGCCACACATACCGGTTTGTCAAGAGAATTCTAGGAAAAAAAGTTTTTTTTTTTTATTTACTAGGGCACCTCCACTATTCCCTCTTCTTATTTCGCTGGAGACAACTTTCACTTACATAACAGCCTCGTGTGCATCACTCAAAGTTACTTGGTTCATCATTCGAACAAGAACAACAACTCTAAATGATAGACGACGTGATGAGGCCGCCGCTGCGGGGTTATGTAAGATGTTGGTTTAAAATTCTATTTAGGTCAATTTTTTTTACTACTTTTTCTTTTCTGTCGACATGATTACCATCGACCTTGAAATGTTCCTCTTTTTTCATGCCCCTCTTTCACAAGAGACAAGTTATTAAATGTCATCATGAAATGTGAGAAAGGACGATAGTGAAAAGAGAGAAAGAGCACATAATAATTTGCCATAACTTTTTTTTTCTCTTCTTCTTCTTCTTCTTTTCTAACAGGAGCATTAATTTTGTTTCGTGACTGGTGCATAGCACCAAAGGAAATTTGACTTGAAGGTCATCACAACACTTTTGCCATCGCCACCGCCACCGCCACCATCCAAACTCTTTTCTATTGATTTTGGGCTGCTATCCTAACAGCACATCTGGAAGAAATGCTAAGGTTATCGAATGACCTTTTTCTTAAGTTCATATCCTTAGATTATCTTGCATTTAAACTGCATATATATTATGACTTGTTGCCAAGTGACACGCGCCCAGTTTTTTGACATTGACAAATTGACAAGAGAGAGCTAATCATTAGATTATCCATTTGTCATATTTATTTTTTTATATTCAGAAATCGATCCCGGTTCGGATCTAATCGGAGATTTTACCTACGCAGATCATTTTCTTTTTTTTTCTCTGGAAAACCATGGCCAGGTGCAGGATTCCAAAATAGAGTTTCATTGTCAAAATGTAATAAATTCCGTTTTTTTTAGCGGAATATGTAAATTGAAATTTATTCCGGGAAAGTCACGGATATATTTTTATATTCGCATCAGAAAAAAAAATCATGTCGTTTACGACTCACGCAGTTTGAAGAAAGAAGAGATAAATTGAAAGAAAAATGTTCAGAGAAAAAGGAAGGTGAAAATACCAATCAAGTGTGCAGTTTGTGTCACGGAATTTTATGAAAGGGGATTATGAACGGGAGAAAAAATATAGCGAGAAAGGCAGAGTGATAAAGTCTGCATGTTTCCGCTTCATGACAATAAAAGTTAATCTTGACTTTATTATTCACTGGTCATCCTTCTCTCCACGTGTGCTCATCCCATGAACAAAAAAAAACTTTTTTTTTCCCAAAAAATATAATTGTAATATGAGTAACGAGACAAGATTCTTTTTTTTAACAATGGCTCTACAAGAATTTGGATGCAAACATGAAAAAAAAAGTTAGATGAGACATAAATGGGATGGGAGAAAATAAAAAAGAAGGAAAGTTTTTCATTGTGACTTTTTTTTACAGTTGAACGATTTCAGTCGTATTTTCTTGTTTGGTTTCTCATTTCATTTTCTCTCTCTCTCTCTCTCTCGTTCCTTTTTTATTCCCCTTGTTCAAGGATTCCGCGTCATGGTAATGATTTACACGGAAAACAAGTTTCTCAAAGAAAAAAAAACGAAAAGAAGATTTGAATTTTTTTTTAAAAAAATAAACTTACCAAATTCATAGAGAGCTTGTTTGATGCAGCCATTGGCGCACTTGATTTTGTGGACAACGTTAACGTTAAAGTTGTGAGGTCGGCACACGTCACTCACGCCGTCGTTTGTCGAGGGAAGAGGTGTGGAGCCCTGCCATGCGCACTCGTAACACATCACGTCACCGTAGGCACCTGCAAAAATAAAATCAAATTAACATCATGAAGAAAAGGATTTATTATCATGTATTCCCAAGAACTCATTTAAGGAGAAGGGGCATTGTGACATCCGAACCACTTGTCCGGATTCCGAGTAACTAACATTATTATGCAAATCCTGTCTAGTCTTCATTCTACTTTCACCAGTTCTTTGCTTATTCTCTCTCTCTCTCTCTCTCTCTCTCTCTCTCTCTCTCTCTCTCTCTCTCTCTCTCTCTCTCTCTCTCTCTCTCTCTCTCTCTTTAGTGGCATGTGTTGGCTTCATCCTCCCAGTCATTAGTCAAGTATATAACCTTGTGTGTTATTTTGTGCAAACAAATTCCCTCGCATCAACATCATTCCACCACCACCGCCACCACTTCATCATCAAAAACTTTTATTCCATTTACGCCTCTTTGTTCGGTAAATTGTGGGTTCCGCGAAAAAAAAGGCTCGGATTGATTCAAGCAACAGGAAGAGCAAACAACGTCGCCGCGGCTTCTCTTTTTTACGTGCCTACTTTTCCTACGAAAAAAAAAATTCCCGACTCGCTCGCAGACAACAGCAAACATATTTGTCATGCCTTTGTGTTCAGCACCACAACCGAATTAATTTCTGGTTTCCATTTATCTATAAACTTGTGTTCGAGAGATAGAACTATGTCCTATTAGTACACACACGTGTACCTTTGTGCCTCCACTCATTAGCAAAACCAACAGTCCGAATATCTGCGTATTCCGGTGGACTGACCACCACCACCATCACCACCACCACTACAGAAACTGACCTTCTCATATTTTTTTCCCCAAAAAAAATGAGCACAGATGCGTGCATACATATAAAATGGATCGATTTTTTTGGAAGAAAAAAAAATATTCCTAATTCGCCATGTCTTCTTTTCATTTCGTGTTTCAAAAAGGGGAAAAAATCCATATTTTTTTTTTGTATTTGTTCCCCTTTTGCATACCTGCATTTTATCCCTTCCTTTTAATAAAAAAAATATTTGGCAAGCAAATATTTCCACATGATCTCTCCTCTGGACCTCTACATGTGCATCTCTTTCTCTCTCTTTTTAGTAAGGAAAAGTATTTGGTTGCGTAGTACGAAAAATGAAGAAAGAAAATAAAAATGTATATATATTTTTTTTCTACTTTCTCCACTCAACTTACTCCATCAGCGCCGCCATCACCACACTACTCCAAACCATCTCCCTCCCTCCCCCCTCACCTCTTTAAAAAAAATCCCTAAACTTCACTTGACTTAAGAACCACAGGACCCCGGGAGCAGAGCATGGATGTGTCCCTAGACGAAAATTGCTTTCTCTCTCTCTCTCTCCCTCGCTACTTTACCTTTTTTGAAGAAATGGTTTTGAAAATGAAATTTTTCAATTGCACTTGAATCCAAGTGAAAGTGGTCGTCTTCACCTTCTGTTCCACTTGTTCGGGTGCAACGGAAATAGAGAGAGAGAGGGCAAGAAGTGTGACAAGGGGAGAAGGAAAATAAAATAAAAATTATTGCCAAATAAAATGGGCAAAAGAGGAGAAAAGCAGATTGCATTGGTAGCGTGTGTGTACTCACTCAACCAGGGTTTTAAACGCTGATGCTAAAATGGCGATCATTCCGAGAAAGCACTATATCGGTTAAGGTGATGGTGGTTTATTATTATTTTTTTTATCCTGCGGCGTTGCGGAACTTGGTACTAATAATCTTGGCCACTTTACTGATTTATTCCATGACACTTTCCACCGTATTCCATGCCACATCGACAATTCCCTCTCCTCCAACTTTTCCATTAACTACTTCTCCAAACCATATTTCATTATGGAATGTCCCATTCTCTCTCTCTCTCTCTCTCTCTCTCTCTCTCTCTCTCCATCATAACGAATGATCACGTTCACATTTTTTTTTCTCTAAAAAGAAATCATACAATATTTTTTTTTGTATGAAAATGGAGGATGGCAAATATTGGTGGAGTGAAGAAGAAGGAGAGCACAAGCAAATCTTCTAGTAGACTGCTCGGCCTCATAAATTTTTTTTTTCTGCGGGTAAAAAAAAATGAGAAGGCCAGTGTGTCCAGTATTATTGATTCTACACTCCTGTTAGTAGATATCCGACAGTGGAAAGTGAATTGAATTTCATAAAGGAAATCCAGAGAGTGACCATCATCAAAGGGATATTATTTATTAAGCTGAGAGGAGTAGAAAAAATAAAAGATGAAAAGTCCGAGAGAGAGAGAGGTATTTTCAGGTTAAATACATTCCACCATGTTCCTTACCACACAAGATATACATATATAATATGTGTGTGGTATTGGTGGTGGTCAGTTGGTCAGCTTTACTGGAAATGGAAAGTCAATCCCATAAATTGTATTTGCGCACCACTGCTCTCCCCCCCAAAAAAAATAATATACAGTGATAATATTTATTGGCTGGACTCTGGCACCCGAGCATTGTCAAAAAGTGTGCGTGGTCCTTACCTGATTTATGAACAGAGAGAGAGAGAGAGAGAAAGAAAAAAAGCTTTATCATCTTTCCAGTGGTCAGAGAGTTCAGAAGAGAGAGGTGAGCTCATTATCATTTTCTCCATCAAAATTCCCAGCATCTAGCCACCGCCACCATCTCTCTTAGATGAGTCGTGTGTGTGTGTGGCGGAAGGAGAAAAATTAATAGAATTTTCACTGATTTCATCGTCACGTTGATGAAGTGACCAGTACTTGAGTGCCAGGTCCACCTCCTCGTAATAAAATATAAATGAGCAGAGAGGACGAGAGAAAGGGTAAAAGTTTTTTTTGGTGGCGTGCTTTGGCCCGTGCTGGCGACCCCGTCTAAATAATTTGACAGGGGAAATGGAGTACTTGGTAAAGTTGGAAAAATATGTCAATTTTCAGAGGGAGAGAGAGAGAGAGAGAGTGAGCAATCACATTAGCAAGCTGGTAGGATATTTACACATTTTACTTTGTTTAAACAAGACGAGAGAAAAAAAAAGGAAAATAATAAAAAGAAGAAGAAGAAGTGGAAATAGACTTCTTGACTGGATTCCCTTTATTCCTTGACTTGTTGGTTGGTTAGCTCACCTCGCCTGATTTTCTCAGTCTTGTCTTTTTTCCCAACTGGGAGAGCAAAAGTAGCCTTGACATATGGAGGAAGCAACAACACACACACACACACACAAGTGTATCGACAGGAGAGAGAGGGAGAGAGAAAGAGGGAGAGAGAAAGAGGAGGAAAATAAAGTCATCCATAATTCAACGAAGAGACATGGTATAAATGTTAAAGTGGCTAAAATCTCAATCCGTTTTCCCGGTACAAAGAGGGAGAGAGAGAGAGAGAGAGTGCACAAGATGTTCTCTGTTGTGTGAAGCGGACTATAAAGGGATATCAGCGACATTATTAGACAAGGCAGATGAGAAATGAAAGGGTTTTTTCTCCTTTCTCTCTATCTGCATACGTTACACACGTCCAATATTTTGTAAAACGAGCTGACTTGACATTGTTTTACAAGCCATACTTACAAGGAAGCCTGATAAAGTGGGAGCGAGGTGTCCTGAGCTGGAAAAGTAATTTTGAAATTTATCCTGACACGGGAGCGCGTGGGATGGCATGAATAAATCTGTACTATAAATTGTAAGCTTCTTTAGCTATAAAAAAAAGGCTTCAGATTTTGAGACAAACAAGTTTAATAATTTTGACATGGAGAAAGTATATGAGAATCAATAATCCCCCTGACTTGATTAGTGTGTGGCCAACACTTGACAAGCTTCCCTTGTCCGTGTGTCCTTGAGGAAAATTTGTAAAGGTGAGTAACCCGCTTATAAGCAATAATAAAAAAAATAATACAAAAGAGGATCATGAGAAGAGAAGATAAGAAGAGAGAGAGCGAGTTCCCCTCTCTCTTGGAAAAGTTCACGTCGTTTCTCTCTCAAGATTCGGATTGCCTCCATGAAACGCGGAGAGAGAGAGAAATGTCTGCCTGGCGCTCCTGGAAAATATCCAGAGAGAGAGAGAGAGAGGAACAAAGTAATATACAGTCCTTTTCAGCTTTCTGGCTCACATTTTCCACAAGAAAGAAGAACCACTTTAATCGTACCAAAAAAAAAATTTTCTCCTTTTCCCTCGACTCCCTTTATATGTCTCCGTGTGTGTGTGTGTGTGTGTGTGTGTGTGTGCATAGATTTCATTTATTTTCCTGCTCGTGCTGCTTCACACAAGGCATAACTTTTTTTTGAGGAGGAGGAGGAGGAGGAGGACAACACGGAGATAGCTACTAATAATAATATATTGTAATAATAACAAGTATAGGAAAAATACCAGATTGCAGTGGAAATGCATGAGAGAAAGGAAAGAGAACGGCGGACGGACCAAAAGGACTATTTTTTTTTCTTCTCCACTTTCTCAAGACAAACACTCCAAGAAAGCTGTAAGCTGGCCAAGAGAATAATGGCAAATATTGACTGAGCCGGAGTTGGAAGGGGAATGGCACGGCGTTTACGTGAATTGCAATATTTAGTACAAAATGGTCAATATAGTTCAAGTAACGTTACCTCACACGTCCAAAAAAAATCATGGCGAAGGTGACCTAATAAAAAAAACCAGAGAGAATTTCTTTTCATGATGGTCAAAAGTCCATACACGTTTTTTTTGTCTCCATATCCATCCAAAAATCACAAAATTTTCCACTTTTCGTGGAAACTTGAAAAAAAACCAGTCGATATTTTGTCACTCTTGTTTATGGCCAGTCAGAGTTTTTGAAGGGGACAATAAGAGGATATAAAGTTTTTTTAAAAAATGTTTCAAACTGCCTGCCTGCATGAACCAGTCTTTTTTTATTTCTCGTGGTCTCCTTTATTTTTTCCTTCGGGGGAGGAAAAGAAGGAGGAAAGGAGGCAGGGAAAAAGGGAAAGGAAGGAAATGACAGCCAGCAAAAGAATATCTAAAAAAAAGCTAAAGTTTTATTCAAGCAGAGTTTATTGGGTTTGAGGAGACAGAGAGAGAGAGGCAGGAAAAAAAAGAGAGAAAGTGCATGCAATTTATCTATGCATCTCTCTGCCTGTCCAACTTTTTGCATGTCCCTTCACCATTCTTTCTTTCAATTTCTTGTCAGCCCAAAATCTGAAGAAAAAAAGAGTACAAAATGAAATGCCAAAAAGAAACATGGCCACATATCAACAAAAAAATATTCGTGTAAGAAATCCCGTGAATCAGTAATTTATTTCAATTCACCACCACCACCGTCCTCTCGTCATTATCTTGATCGTGGAAAGATATCAAAGAGACGGAGAAATAAAAAGAGTTTCAGGGAGAATAGCTTTGCCTTATTTTTTTTTGTATGCCTTTGTGAACACCACACAACCAAGTTTGCAGTTCTCCACAAAAAGAAAAGCAAGTTGAGAATAAAATGAAGATCAACTTTTTTTTTCCACATTTTTATTGCCATTTCGTGTGTGTTTGTCTCTTCTTTCGCTCCATGTTACATAAGTAGTGTGGTACGTAGGTAGACAAGGTAGGAAAGAAGACAAGAACAAAGATAAAAACAGACATGTTTAATTTCCATCCGTTTTTTTTATCCCCCTTCTGCTCCTGGCAACTAAGTAATGATAAAAATTTGTCAAGAAAAAAAAAGTTTCTTTCCTTTTTTATTATCATTTTTTTTTGTGTGTGGAGTCGGAAGACTTGTTCCGCTTTTTATCCCATTAAATTACTCCAGCCGTTTTTACCATACCTATTGTTACGCCCATGTGTGGAATTTATACTCCTGGTTGGAACATGGAAAAAAATTATTTAAATTGTTTTCAACAACTTTTGAGTCTCTCGATAAATTACCCGTGTCCCTACAACTCCACTAGTCTAGGATTTCATCCGAAATAAACCCGGATACGTCAAACTAAACACGGAAGATTTTCCAGATATGGAAAGTATTTTTTTCTTGTCGTCGCTCACTGTTGTGCTCATTC
This sequence comes from Sinella curviseta, assembly GCA_004115045.4. Lineage (NCBI taxonomy): Eukaryota > Metazoa > Arthropoda > Collembola > Entomobryomorpha > Entomobryidae > Sinella > Sinella curviseta. Next base: position 40,530,088 of record CM065489.1, on the reverse strand, counting down.
ATTTGTTTAAGACAAAAAAAAAATACAATAAAGATGCTTTAAAAAAAAAGATACACAGTTTGGTATTGTCGAAAAAAGACGAAAGCGGAGAGCTGTTTTACATTAATTTAACTTTGAGCAATTTGCAAAAAAAAATGTATTTGCATGATGCATATTTGTTAAAATGTAGACAGTGTTATTATTCCACCCGTTATTGTTGCGAGAAGAAAGATATTGTGTTTACTTTTTTTTACCTTTCTCATGAATGCTATGAAAAGAAGCTTGACTGATTATTTCAGGGTAGCTTGAAAAACAAATATTTAATTTCCTCTTCCATCAATCTTCATTTGCAGACGCAATAATATAGGATACGTGCACATTTTGATCCATAAAATGTAATAATAAACTAGTCCAAGATTTCAACATGATTACTCTTCAGTCAGTCAGTCATGGTCGCAGAAAATGGGATCAAGTCTTGTAAATGGAAGTTTAACTAAATCAGGTGAAATGGATGAAAGGTGCGTGATGCGTGTGTAGTGAGCTGATGGGAACTGTGAGTCATATAGCGTCACCGCATTTCTTCCTCCAGCCAATTTTCCATTTCTCTCCAGCTTTCCCTTCATTCTCTGAGAAAGAGAGAGAGAGAGAGAGATAAGTAAAAGGAAAGGGAAGACGGAAGGAATTTTAATTGAATTTTGACCTGCTGCTCTTGTCTTTCTCTTTCTTTCCTCGAAATAATAATATGTAGATACATTCCTTTCTCTCATTCGTTCCCACTCCCCTCGTTACCTTGAGCGTCTTTAGAGTGATCATGTTGAAATTCTGAGATGATCAAAGTGTCTTTTCCGACCAACAGCTAGTCGTCGTCGTCGTCGTCATCGTCATAATCGCTGCTTCGTTTACGAGAACTGAGCTCTATGGATTCTTTTTTGCTCACATTTTCAAAGATTTTGCCGTGTCTGCGAAATAATAGTCGGGGGAGAGAGCTGCACAGACGTTTTTTCACCACTTTCCCCTAATTACGGTTATTATGCTGCAGTTGTGCCCTGCTCGTTATTCTCATGTGGCGCGCTCTTTCCTTTCAAAGATAAGCCTGCATGCCATCCGCTTCCACAAGAAACTATCTTATCATTATATGATGCTGTAAAGTGTATACAAAACAAAATCATTAAACATGTGCATTTTATTGGAAATTTTTTTTTCAGATGAAAATAACAAAACAAAATTTTTTTGTCTCTTCTTTTTCTCTTTCTCTCTGTTACACTCTCTGTACTGCAGTTGTCTTGTTCATCTCTCCCCCTCTCCCCCTTTGTCTCATTTTCAATCAGAAACCTCAGCTAAATCCAATTCCCTCGCTGCGGCCACACAGTATTTATCAGCGTATATCTTTTTCTATCTGGTTTTGGCCGCGACTCTATCTGCTCCTCTCATTCATTTTGCCCTTCACCGTCACCACACACCAGCCGCTCTAAATTTATAGCGAAACGTTTGTGTCGTTTGCCATTATCCTTGTGTTCGTGCTCATCCTCCGTTCCCCTCTCACCCTCCCACTTTCATTATTTTACTCCATTTCCTTTTTTTTCCAGTAATGCTTTCTCTCACTTTCACTCTCTCTCTCTCTCTCTCTCCGACCCTGTGTGTCCCTTTGTGCCGCGCGACCACCACCACCGCCGCATCTGCTGTAGATTCTAGATTAAAGTTGTGTTTGACTTGGACTTTGTTCGGGTGACTACAGTTATGGAGTCGGAGCCCTCTTCTGTGCAGCTTTGCATCATCATCATGGCACGCATCACAGAACATGGTCCAAGTCAGCCAGTAATAGTAGTAGTAGTATATAAAGCAAAGTAAGTAGTCAAATCTCACGTCTCGCTTTCACTTGACTGATTTTCATCATCATCAACAGCACCAACACAACAGCATCTTTACTTTTTACTTACACAACAGCTTTCAAAGTTGGAGAAAGGAAATGTAGTATATGAAATCCATATAAAACTAGGTTCTTGTAAAAACATAAAAAGGGAGCACTTCAGCAAACGCCTTTGTTTAAAAGTTAGAACACAAAAATGAAAAAGTGTCAAAACTTCATTGCCGTTAAACGGTGACCTTTGACCCCAAAACGACCTCAGGTCTATGTGCTACATCCATAGACGAGTCGAATGATATGTCACTTGCTATTTGACCTTGTAACGGTTTCTAACCGTTGCCGTTGGCATATTGGGTTGGCAAGCATGAAAGAGTCCGAAATTCTTGGCAGGAGAACATAAAACGAAAAAAAATATTTAAAATCGCCGTTACCGTTAAACGATAACCTTTGACCTCAAAATGACCTCAGATCTATGCGTTATGTTCATAGACGAGTCGAATGATATGCCACTTGACATATGTTGTCATTTAAAAAAGTTGACCTCGTAACGGTTTCTAACGGTTGCCGTTGACCTAGAGGGCTGCAAATCAATGGAGCCCGTCCCTATGGGCTTACGAACCCATTGCAAAAAACAGAATTCAAAAATTCAGTCCCGTTCGGAAGATATCGCGCTCACGGACGGACGGACGGACGGACGGACCGGACACACAGAACGAAATTATAAGGTAGCACAAGTGCTCCCTAATAATATGTGTGTGTGTGTGTGTGTGTTCTGCAAAGTAAAGTGAACATGTTATTTAGAAGGTCATTAAAGGAAATTTAAATTCATTACGGAGAGTAGTAAAGAGAGAGAGAGAGAGAGAGAGAGAGAGAGAGAGAGAGAGAGAGCTGGTGTGGGAGTTTAGGCTTCTCTCTACTCACTTCACTTTCCATTGCAAAAAGCACACGGCACAAGGCCATTACAAAAACTCGCAAAATAATTCATTCCCGTTCCTCTCTCTCTCTCTCTCTCTCTCTCAAAAGAATTTTGTGTGTGTATACCATTTCAATATTTGAAGTGGAAAAAGAGCCGAGTCGAGTCCATTACGAAACCTGTTATTATCATCGTTATTAATCCATTTAATCCATATATATTACGGTCGAGTGTGTGCTCTTCTTATCGTCTTGCGAGTAGATATATATATTTTTTTTATTGGTGCTGATGCATTTTAAAAACTGATTACCTAATGCATACTCCACACTATAGTAGCCGTATCATTACTGCTGATGAAGAAGAAGCCATAAAAAAAAATACTCAACTGTGTGGTGGCTTTTTTTTCTACTCTTTTTGACTTAAGTAAAGTAGCAAGGAGGTATTCTATACTCTTCCTCAAGTCTGCAAAATGGGCGAATGTAGTAGTAGGTAATGTTCCAAGCATTTTTACTCTGCTGCCCAAGATATATATATATATTTCCTCTAGACAAGCAAGAAAAAAAAACTGGAGGCATTTCTTGAGAGAAGTGAGAGGAATGAGGAAGAAGAAGAAAAAAAAGAGGATACAGGACTCAATCCAGAGTCGAGAGAGAATGTCATCTTTTTTTTGTGAGTAAGGTTATGTGATATAATAATAGAGAAGGGTACTGATGGTGATGGAGGAGAGGAGGAGAGAGAGAGGAGATCATTTGAGGACACTACTCAAACAGGGAGAAAGTGAGAGAGAGAGAGTCATATTTTATGGATGAAATTCAAAATCTCATCATATCATCACCATCTTTCGTCATCATCACGGCAAAAGATGATCAGCTTTCTCCTATTTTTTTTTCTTCGTCTTTTTCTCACTGGTGAAAGTTGGAAGTGCAAAAGCTGGTTATGATGAAATATACAGATATATACATAAATGGCTGATAATGCTAATGGCCAAGATGGAGTGTGCTTTTCAGCTTGGTTTGTTCCGTATGAAAAGAAAAGGGAGAGAGAGAGAGAATGGAAGCTAAGGCACTTTCTCTCACTCATTCTGATTCAATTATTCCACGCATTACTCCATTTCTGGGAGAGCTAGACTAGCATGGCGCTGCACTGAAGCTCCTCCTCCCCCCCTGCTCTAGTATTTAGTTAAGTGACCATGATGATGAAAGCGGAGTGACTAAATGATATAAAAAAAGCTACTACTTTTCTCTTTTCACCTTGTTTCCGCTATGGAAATTTGTGTCACCTTTAACACCTCCAGTGTTGCTGCTGCTGCTGCTATTATACGTACCAATGTAGATACGCATAAGATCCACCTTACCAAGCCATTAATGAGGTCACGCGAAAAAGACCACTTGGCTATTACCATTACCATTACCATCATCATCATCGTCACCACTTTCACCGCCGCTTAGACTCATTACGAGGACAGAGGAAGGATGATGACTCGTTGGCTCAAGTTTAATGTCCCTTTTGCCCACATCATCATTACCGTCATCATCACTCCCACCACTCGTCACCAACAGCTTAAATGGCGATGTGATTTTTTTTTACTCAAGTGGAGAGCAAAAAAAAAAATTCATACAAAAAGGTTGTGAAAGTGAAAGTAGTTGAGTACTTGGTTCCGGAAGAAGCCCGGAACGCAAAAAAAACGTACACACACACACAGGCGCTTATTTAGGTGCTACTGGGAATTTTGTTGTTTTAACTAATTAGCACAAGCTGCCAGTCAGTTCTTGAACGAAATTCCGCTTAATCCGTTCTCTCTCAGATGAATACATCCACCCACTCAACTGAAAGTAGTGAACAATAGAACAACAAACAAGCAGCGTGGAATAATAATTATTGCTCTGGGGACTTGCACAAGAGTTCATTCTTAAAAGCCCTCAAATAACCCCAGTTTTATTTGTATCCTCTTCACATTTTGAGTGTGTGTGTAACGAGTATACTCTGTGCTCGTAACTTACGACTCGTAAGGAAGGAGAAAACATTTTATCTGCATAAAAGGGCTCGTTTTTTTATATAGAAACCAACATATTTCCCCATTTCTCAGAAAGTCCGGCAGTGTGATCATGCTTTGTCGTCGCCATGTTGTCCTGTCCCATTTTCCCATTCCACCCAAATTCTTTTTAAAGTTTCGCATAAAAATGTTTTTCTGTGAGTGGGCGTGCCACTTTTCACTTGTTTCCTCTACTCTACCCACTTTTGAGACAAAAAAAAAATATCGGGGAAATTATAGCAAGTCGGGTCGGTCAAACACTCTACTAATTAGGCTAGCAAATAATTATGCAGAGAGAAAGGAATGTGGATGGAAAAAACTAAACTTTTGTCCCGTTTTCCTTATTTATGCAATTGGCTGGAAAGCAGTTTTGTTGTACAAAAAAAAAAAACAACCAAAGAAACAAACTGCGTGAATAAGAAAAAGCCAAAAATTTATCTATTTTTTTGTCTTGTTTGCTTCCTTCCTCATATACACTTGTAGTGGTTGGGTGGATCCCAATGGCCAATGTAATTAAAGTAAGTGCTCGGAGCATTTTACGAGAGAAAAGTGTTCAAGGCCAGACCGAAAAATTTTGTATCCGGATAAAATAATTGAGTGAACGAGTACATGAAACGCTTAAGAAAATAGAATCCTAGCATTCAATATTCTTTTTTTTTGCCAAAAAGGCTTGAATGGAAACATAATAATCATCGTTATCATATCTTTCTTTCTCCGCCGACGTGTGTTCCAAATGTAATCACCACTCCACAAACACAAGTGGTTCGGATGCGGTTGATACCGGATCTCCTTTCTTTTTGCTGCTCCGGCGCGCGGCAGACAGACACAGACAGAGTCCGTTTTTTTGGGGGGGGGAGGCGTTTCACATGCTTTGTATGCAGTGCAAATATTGCTTTCCATTTTTATTACGTAAGTCAAGTTTATCCCTAATTGTGTAACGGGGAAAATGTATGTAAATAGATTCTGGGAAGAAGATTATTTAAATAATATGTAGTACGTGTGCATATATGGTTTCAAAAAATAGGAAAGGTCGACATATGTCTCGTGTCTGGCTACTCGACTTGATGTCTGATTTTTTTTTTTGGCCGTGAGAAGGCGGCAGGTAGACATATTTTTTCACCTTGCCCCGGACACATGCATTTTTGCAAATACGGAGAGAAAATCTTGGCTCAGAGAAGAATGAAGAGTTTTGGAAAGTAAAAAGAACTGGTGTAATGAAATAGCCACAAGGATTATTACATCCCGAGTCATTACATTGTATGCTCTTCTGACCTGATTAAGTTTTGGCCAATTACGCTGATTGTGCAAGTGTGTGTGGCAAAGAATTACAAGAACAAAAAATTATAGTAGCGCTCTGGTCAAAATAAAAAGGAAAAAACTTTTTTTTTATATACACACACAGGGACGACGACGAGGACGGACGGACATAGAGAAACTGTAAAGTTACTTCTATTTTTAAAAAAAAGTTTGAAACGCTGCTAGGAGAAAGAAAAAGAAGGTGGCATCTGATGAGACGGCTGGGAAAAAAAGTAGTCTAATAAATTATTCATGATGGCACACGTCTCTTGATTCGCCAAACAAGGAGAAGGGTCAGCAGAGAGATGTGGTGCATGGAAAATGGGCTCGGTCAAAAAAAAAAAAACTTTTCCATATGCTTCGCTAAATGAATACACTTTCTCTCTGATTTCCCTATTAGTACAAGATCCCGCAACAAAAAAATTCTACATCCGCTCTAAAGTCTAGACTAAAATTCATTATAAAAAATGTAAACTGATCCCCTGCTTTAATTCCGTACAGTTCCAAACAACAACAAGAGAGTCTCTTAAAAAACAGACTGCTGCGTGACCATTTTATTTATAATTAATTACTTTATCAACAAAAAAAAAACTTGTGTAAACTTTTTTCCTCCTCTCGCGCATGTCCCCATTTTTTTTTCGTGGAATGCCCTAAATATGACACCACCTGGAATTCTCCTACTTTTTTATTTTATTTTTTCTCCACACACAAACTTTTTTTTTGGCTACATACATATTTTTTTCTTTCGGGTGTGATGATAATGATGACGACGATGAAGTTTTTTGGATTATGTCTGAATGTGACGAAGAATAAGACGACGACGACTACAAGACGTTATGTTGGCCAGAGACTCTACATATTTTTTTTTTCTTAAGAAACGGGACGAGCACACGATGACAGCGTGAAAGACAGAGAGTGACACTCTCTCCAAATCTTATTTACTGAATCAGCCCCGTCACTTTGAACAGGAGCAACATTCTTGCCGTCTTTTTCTTTTTTCCCTTCAAGTTTTCTTGGCAAAAAGCAAGAAAATATACCCACGAGACCTTTAGCATATTTTTTTTTTGTTACGCAAAAAGGTAGAGAAAAAAAAAGTTTTGTCTTTTTTTTTACAATATTTAGTTTGCCCCGATTGGATTTCAATTTGGTTTTTTGCGTTCTGGAATAATAATAATAATAAAAAAAAACAGTAGAATGAAAAATGGGAGAAAGTTTCAGCGAGAACAAAAAAAAAACTTTTTTTGGCAATTTATCATTCATCACCGTAATCATGATCATGAGAACAATATACAACAACATTAATAATAAAACAATAATCATAACTTGCTCGTATGAAAATACGTCGATATATTGTGAAACTGATTGTGGGACTCTTTTTTTCCAGGCAGGAACATAAAGTCTCTGGAGAAAAAGTTTCAAATTTTTTTTTTTCAGTCCTCGTATCTCTGCTGCCGCCGACTGACAAAAATATTACCTTATTTTATTTCCAGCCAGATTTGCTCTCTCTCTCTCTCTCTATTTTATTATATGGCATAATATGCGCTATGTCTATGTATTTATGGGAAGTAATAAAAAAAAAGTCTGGAATTGTATGCGTGATTTCACTATACCATCATCATTCCAGCTTTTCTGCTGCTCTCTTTTTTTTCCAATTTTTACTCCATTTCCGCTTCCATAAGCATTCCACAAACATAAATATTTACTACTACAGAGCTCCAACCTTCCACAATCACGCACACACAAACAACATGCTAGCCAAGGGAGAACATTAAGTTGGTTTGATTTAATGCATGCGAATGTGGTGGTGGTGGTGGTGAACGTATGCATGGAAGCCCATAATCATAAACCATCATGTTAGCATCATCATCATCATTATTTCCATGATCATCATCACGTGGAATTGATCATTTCCAACAAGTTCAAATGGAGGGATCCCTCCAAAAATAGACCTTCATTTATCATCTCTCTCGCAGGAATAATAAGAAACCTGGTAGGAACTAACTCTCTCTCTCTCTCTCTCTCTCTCTAACTCTCAGAGAGAGAGAAACAAACTTGGTTCATAGGAATAGATGCAAACCAATTTAATGCACTGTTGTGATAGGGAATCCAAGAAAAAAAAAATTATTCCAATAAAGCAGGCAAAACACAGTTTTTTTTCCTTGTTTGTAAGTTTGCTATAATTTTGTTTATTGATTTATTGCCAATTTCTTGGCTGATGGCGATTTCGTGGCCGGTGATGGTGGGAGGAAAGGTTTTGGGCGGTTCCAATACTTCCCATTAATTATCATTTCGTGAGCTTGTCCAGTGGAGATAGTAGACATAAGTGATTGTGATGATCACTATATCATTAATTGATTAATGAGCTGGGAGAAATTGAATGGGGATATAAATATATGTTGTTGTTATGACGATTGTCAGTGGTGCAGCCAAGTAATTTGCAATTAATGGAGCATTTTGTTTTGGGGGGGGGGAGGGGAAATGGTGTGCCAGTCAGTCAGCCAGCCCAAAAAGCCAAATTCAATAATCTGAAGCAAACGTGAAGAATAAATATGATGGACATGTTTATTTGGTTATTATTTCGTTCATTTAATTAAGAAAAATGAAGCCTAATGGCTCGTGTCCGCCAAGTCGGATAGAATATTGTTGTTTCCAAACGGCGATAACCGAAATAAACTCCTTAATCTGTTGTGTACTGCAAATTCCCGCTTTGCTCACGTCTGCTTCAATTAGCAGCAGCAGTGAATCGGATAATTAATGATTGCGCAACGCATCCACGCGCGCTCAGAAAAATCCTTTCAACCAACTCAAACGAAAGTCTACTTGAGGCAGATTAATCCAAATCCGTGCACACACACACAAGTGGTTATAAATCCTAATTTTATTCATTTTCTCTTTCTGACCTTTCCCTATTTCCCGGAGAAAGCAAGGATGACATTATATGAGTAGTATTACAGGATATTACAAGCAAATGGGATGATAGTTGCAGATTGCATACAAGGTAAAAAAAAACATGATTGTTATTTTTATTTTTGTCAAGAAAAAAAAATAAAAAGAGAAATAGACTTACAGTCGAGCAAGATGGATGCGACCAAAAGAGTAATCCAGATTAGCCATTTCTCCAGAATCCATTTCCGTCGGATGGGTTTCTCAAAACTTTTGTTGTTGTTGTTGCTGCTCATATTGAAGCAGGCTTGGGAAGCTGCGCCTCCACCACAACCACCTCGTCTTCTAGAAATTGAGGACATGATGTAGGAGCTGCTGTTGTTGTTGTTAGAAGAAATAATGGAAGAATTTTTGCCACAGTAGCCAACCATATTTTTGATATATATTTATTCTTCTTCTCTTTTTTTTTATTCCTTTCGGATTACGGATTATTTGCTAATACGAATACGTGGAACTCACTTTCTCCCCGTCTACTATAGTCTATTCACTTTACTCAATCTCTCACCACCACACACACGGCGGCGTCGTCGTCGTCGTCGTCGACAAGGTACTTTCTTTCACTGCTCTCTCAGTATCGATTACACAGATTTTGTTTTTTTTTTTCAAATTTACTTTATTTTTTTTCCCAGCCAAAAGATTACTTAAGTTTCCGCTCTAAATGTTTTCGACTCCCAAAAGCTCCCCGACAAAAAAATCTTTACCTTGTCAGGATTTTTTATTTTGACGATGATGATGATGTGTAGTCCAGTAAAATCTTTTGTTGAACTGGCGGTGAATCAAGAAGAAGAAAAAAAACACGAATTCTACATTAATATCATGTGAGTATGGTTGCTATTTTTGGGACCGTATTTTCTACTTTTTTTTCTGAAAAGAAAGCAAAAAAAAAACTTTTTTTTTCTTCTCTTGTCTTGTTTTTAAAAGCAACTTACATGTCCAATATTATTGTACCTTGTTACGTATAGTACAAGAAATAAAAAAAAATGATAACACACAGGTCGGTCACGTCATCACCCTTTTCTTTTTCTTTTCTTTTTTTATTTGTGGAGAAAGTAAAACCTCTGTTCTGTTATGTAGTTCACTTGTATCACACGAAGAACAACACACGAAAAAAGCTCCAGGGACGCCGACGACGACGATGATGATGATGATGATCTGGATTGTCGTTTATTGACCAACAACGTCGTATGCCACGTTGGAATCTCCGATGATGAGAATGATGATGTATTGTTCTCTCACTTTCTCTCTCGTTCTTCTTTATTTTCTCGATACGTTGTTTTTGGGAAAAAAAGACGACGTCAAACTGTCAGTAAACTGTGAGTTGTCAGAAAATGACCACTGGTCACTATACTGCCGTTTCTTGAGAGGTGACGTGTCCTTGCTCGTCCTCGTCTCCTCCTCCTCCTCCTCCTCCTGATCTTCCCTGTTTTGCTGCGCTAAAAGTGAGGTGGCTGAGGAGATGTGGGTGAGATGACATTCATTGATATTCTTTTGACGATGAGAGAAAACGAAATGTTTTTTTTTTTTGGGCAAACAGGCTTGTTTAAGTATTTATTTATTCAATTTGTAAGAATGATTCCGTTACGTTCCGTTTGTGTAGGCTCAAAAACTGTGGTAGAACAAGAGCTCTCTCTCTCTCTCTGGAATTGTTTAAAAACAACAACAACCAAACGTTATAGACAGAATGAAGAAATTCCGCTTCGCAATCAACTTTTTTTTTCAGGAGAAAATCACACTTTTTTTTTGTTTCGGATGACAAAGTTTTTGCCTATTTAATTTAAACCAGGTTTAAATACTTAAAGTTCCTTTCAACATATTTCAGAGTCGCTAATGAGTGAGCATTGTGACGCTCCTGTCAACCTTTTTTTTCTAATCATGCCAATTATTTCCAGTCCAATTAGCGTCACTCATACGAGTCAGTATATTGGAATATCATTCTTTTTTTTAAAAATCAATGTACCTATTATCACTATGCTTACATCACAACCACCACCACCACCTACATCATCATCAGCACATTTTTTTTTATATTCATGTGCCATCAAATGACAATGACAATATTTTCTTTCCCAGAAAAAAAAAATTCTGTACAGCCATTCAACCGTCAATTCATCTTGCACAATCACCACATCCTCATCATCATTATCATCAACGCGCGAGAAAAGGGAACAAGGAAAACGGGTTTGAAGGAAAGAGAGAAAGAGAAAGAACGTGATTAAATGGCTCCGGTTGAAAAGACACGAAATTTACGGAGAGAGCATAACAAACAAGACATTTATGTATTATGCACACTTTTTTCTGTCGACATGACGCTATTTTTATTATTATTATTATTATTATTATTATTATTGCCCCTCTAGTAACAAGTACATTTACTACTCTGCTTGAAATGATGATGATGATGATGTGATGACACCAGCCATTATTATTATTACAGTCAAGATCATTATCCACCACCTTCCTTTCCCCTCCAAAATTTTTTTTTTATATTCTTTCCTCTTCTTCAATAAATTTCACTTTAAAGCTACAATAATGATACCATCATCATCATCATGGATTCTTCCTCTGGGAAAGGAACGCGGGGCAAGTAATTTTTCAAGTTTCTTCCTTTCACCTCCTTTCTCCCTCCCTCTTTCTTGGCTTTCTCTCTCCTTTCCCTCCTTAAATCAAGTCATAATATATAACCGTATGTGTGTGTGTGCTGCTGCTGTGCCGTTAAGGAGGAAAAAAGGGAACAAGAAGCCAAGTCAAGTGAAAGTTTTTTTTATATATATATTCTGGAAAGAGGAGAGCAATGGAAAGAGAAAGGGAGAGAAAGTGAAACTGTTGTGAGCTGTGAGAAGTGTGTGTGTGTGTGTGTGATGCTGATCATGATGATGGTATTCTGGCATGCATGCATGCATGTCATCACGATCATCATCATGATGATCTTCATAAAAAAAGAAGAGAAGCTGCATGTTACATGAACGGTGGTAGTGGTGGTGGTGGTGGTATTTGGAGCACTTGTACGACTACACTGGCAAAAAGAATAATGGCAGGGATAATGATGCTTGCCATTAGCAAAGACGGAAACAAGTGACGGAGAAAACGGTCTCGGAAACGGGCACACATAACATTCATGCAGGAGAGGGAGAGATGTAGCTGGATGGAAAAAAAAATGAGGTGAATGGGTACTTAAGTGACTTTGCCACTTTTTTTCCTTCGACAAGCAGGTATTATAATATACTTTCACAAGAAATATTAAGGAGACATGCAGAAACAAACACAGAGATGCATGAGGAATTTTTCAATAATGCGAGCTATATTATGCGGGACTTGTCTGAAAAAAAATAATAATAAATTGTTTTATTTGCGTAACAAATTATAAAAGAATCAGAGCTTACCTGTGTTTTCTGCACTGCTTGCTTGCTGGTGTGGAGGTTAGTAGGAAGACAAGTGGTGTGAAAGGAAGCCACTTAAGAATCCAGTCAGCTATTTTGCAGAGAGAGAAAAGAAGAAGAAGATGGACTTCAAGTCTGCTATGTTTTTATCTCTTGTCGGTTTAAAAAGTTAACAAGGAAGTCGTCCTAATGCAATTCTTCCCAGGCCAAACACCACACCGGAGGAGTAATAAACCAAGTGGAAAGAGAGTGAAAAAAAAGAGAGATTGTCCTTCAGATAGAGTGGAATTAAGTGCGGTGGTGGTGATGGTGGTGGTCGGCTTAATTTTTCTTTTCTTCTTTTTTTTAGGTAGGTATACTTATTTATTTTCCCTGCAGCTGCTCTCCTGACCACACACTTTTTACATGACAACTTTGTGTCGCGCGAGAGAGAGAGCACAAGATAATTTGTTGACTTTTCGAGGTCACGGCCCACACACAAAAAAAAATATCCCTTTTCAAGCTGGACAGGATTTGAAACAAAAGAGGAATTTCCGGTGTAATTACGTATAAGAGTAGTAGTCGGTAAGTGTATCTTGTAGCGTGTCGTCGTGGGAAACAAATAGAAACCGACAACGAGAGAAATAGAGATGCAAATTGCTGAGCAATTTACAAAGTGACAAAGTAGTGATAATTTTTTTTTCTCAGTCCTAGTCCTAAAAATAAAGGTGTTAGGAAATTGCTATTACTTTTATTAGCAAAGATATATATATATATATATATAAAAGAATGAATTGGCCTTTTTTTGTAAGGGTACTTTTGAGAAAGTGTGTGTGCAAAAGGGATTTTTGTAGCCACAAATCACGACAACGATGGGCGACAAAAAGACAACTAGTTATTTAAAACTTAGGCCGTAGGAGATATATATATATTTTTAGGGATTTATTTTATGCAAAAAAAATATATGGGGCTAATTTTTATAGCAAAGGAGGAGGATAAGTGCTGTGAGAAAAAAATATATATAAAGAGATTATGGTGATGAGGAAAATGAGGAAGAAAAAAAAAAGATGGTGATGATGATTGTGGCTGGATACTTTTTTTTCTTCTTCTTATTTTCTTGGCAAATAGTCAGACGACCAGATTTTGTTCCCGTGAGAGAGATTTTATTTCCACAGAGGAAAAAAAGTCGGGGAGAAGAAGAAGAAAAAAAAATGAATAAATGAAATGAAATGGATGGACCAAAGAAGGACGGCGGTTGAAGGAAGGAATTGATGGGAAAAGTTGAGAGAGATAAAAAAAAATGCAAAAAGATTTTGTTCTCTGGTGTTCTCGTAGTCAAATGGGCGATTATTATTATTATTACTATGATTATTGTTCTTGTAAAAAAAAGTACTTTTTTTTTCCTGTTACAAGTTTAAGTAATTGAGATGATGCGAATGGTCTGGTAAACAGGGCAACTTGAGAAGCGAGCTGGCGAGAGAGAAAGTGGAAAAAGCGGCGTGTGATGTGTGTAGTAGCTTGTGTGAAAGCTGGAGTGAGATTGAACTCGGTCCCAGATTCGCACGGGCTTCTTATGCAGAGCTTGCTGCTGCTACATGGCTGAGGAAAAAAAAGATGAGAGCAAACTTTCGACTTTACTTTTTTTTTGGGATGCTGCTTCTGTTTCACCAGTTGACTTGACGGAGAGTTTTGCAAGGAAGTTGGTCCATTTTATACACCTCTCCTCCTCCACCAAATGCTAAATTGCAAAAAAAAAAAAATTCAATTAAAAATGGTATGCTGATTGCTGATTTGTTGTTCCTGTTGTTTCATTATATTTTATAACAACTTGCTACAAAAACACGTAATGGCTCATTCAGTCTTAACTAATTGGATAATTGACAAATGTATTTAAAGTGTCAGCAAGATTGAAAAAAAGTTAATTACCATTGTTATTCAGGGAAAATTTAGCGAGGGCGAAAATTGGGGAATAATTTGCTTATAATTACTCAAATAGGAAATGAAACGGCGAGTGTTGAAATCCAGAAAATAATAATAATTGGGCGTGTTCCCAGTATTCACTCACTAGTTTACAAAATAAAATGAAGGGATGATGACATTCAATCTGACTCGTAATGTTTTTTTTTTCTGGAATGATTCATTATTTTTATTTTGAAAATCATCTTTCATATCAAGTGATCAAGACAGATATAATGATCAAGATAATTAGCTCAAATAGAAAATAGAGATGATTTTGGATTGGCTACTGTTGCTGCTGCTGCTGTGGCTGAGCTTGATCAACATCAAGTTGTCGTACAGTCGCAAAACGAATCCACACGTTAAACTGCACGTGCTACAATAAAAAAAATATCATTAACTAATTGAATAGATGACTCATTTAACATTGTAAACATTATGCATAATAATAATAATGCTAATTAGTAAATATGTACATACTTGGTCGTGCTGCTGTGCGATCATGTCAACTGCCACGGGAACTTGAACCTCTTGAAAACGACGAGGCGCCATGTTCTCCTCAGGCTCGTCATCTGATTGAGCGTCGACATTGACATCCTCCTCCTCCTCCTCCTCCTGCCCCTGGGCTTCATCCCCACGATTATCCTCGTTTTCAATCGCCTCCTGAACCTGCTCGCTCCCCGCCTCCTGCTCAAGTGGAATGCGACGCAGAGTGAATGCAGTGCGTGCCGAGGTCCCATTGGTGACATCATAGCTGACACTGGCGACCCCTCCCCACCTCCCTCGTTCCATCCTCCTCTGCTCCACCTCCTCCTCCCCTTCCTGTTGACCACCAACAACTTCACCAGCAAACATAACCAGCCCCCCTCCGACCCCGACACTTTCCTCCCAAGCTTGCGGAGTGGGGAATACTCGAGAGGGGTTCCGATTCCCTTCCCCTTGACCCGTGCTCCCTTCCTCCTCACTCTCCTCCTCACTTAGAGCCTCCACGTCCACCTCGGCCACATCATCCCTGAAGATTACCTCCATACTCTCTCTCCAGGCCTCCTCCCTAACTGCCACTGGATCAATCCACTCCTCATCCTCCAGCTCGTTGTCCAATCGAAGAGTCTCCATGAGAGTCTCCATATCCTTATGGTAGACTCGGCGTGTGGGAGCCATGATGATGACAACAGGAAACCCTTTTTTTATAGGTAAATCCCTCTAAATTTAAATTTAATCAATGCTTTAACTATCCTTTCAGTCGCACCTAATCAAAAAAAAATGTCAACTTTTCTCGTGCAGCACCAGAGTCGATCTGTCAGCAGAGGAGAGTAGCTCTGCAAAGCGATATGTGTAACGACGCCTGCAACGTGGCACTGTCCCGAAAACTTTTAATTTTTAATATTAGTAAGATTTTTTTAATACTACTTGTTCCTCTTCCTCTATCCACTTGACAGATACTTGTCCTTTCTAAAAGAAACTCGGTATTACCCTTCTAATGACAACTACACATTACAAAGTTTATCAATGCATATTACATCACCACAAAAAGATATCTAGATTGGCGATATGGCGATCCCTACTCATATATTACCAAAAAAGAGTCAAGACGGGAGCAGTGAACAAGATCCAACGAAACCAAAAAATATGAAGAAGATAATGCATTGACAAGGAATGAAAGGGTAATGATAAATAAAATGATTGTAGTTTACTTTACACCACCACTACTAACCATCCATACTGCACTCTCACACAATTGTGTAACGCGAGGAGTTTGAAGGGGAGGAGGAGGTGGGGAATGAAAATGCGACTTGCGAAAAATTTAATATGCACAAGTTATATGAGTTCCTGGAAGGAACAAAGCAAGACATTCCTCTCTCTCTCGTTCAAGCCATTATAAATGTTGACTTGGATTTCGGGTTTCTTTTCTGCATTCGTGTCGTGATCATGTTAAAATAATAAACGACGGTCGACGGTGATGATGATGATGACCTGAATTACTATGTTGGTTTAAAAACAACAACTATACTTGTTTTTATATCCTCATCAGAAAACGACATTTATCATTATGGTAGCTCTACAATTATTTTATGCCCGACTCAATGCTCCTCTCCTGGTCGTATTTATACTCGTACAATTTTTATAAAAATGAAATGCTAGTAAAATTTGAGATGGTGATAAGGAAATGCGAGGCGAGGATGATGATGACGAGATTGGCGACAGTGGCGTAAAATCCAATTTTTAACAAGGCATTCATTCATTCATGACTCATGTGTGCACATTCGCAGACTGATCACTGACCTGCTAATGGCAAAAATACCACTGTTTATGGAGCTAAAACCGAATCTCATCCTCACACACACACACAACGATGATGATAATCATCATTTCTAATGACATATGTCGTAACATAACCATAACCATATTGATGACAGCAATTTCATGGTTTTTTTATGTCCGTCTAGATTTTAATCAAGAGGATTAGCAAAAAAAAATATAAAAGCTTATGGAAAAGTTTCGGAGTGGCAGCGTGGCACGGGGAAAAAAATTATTACTCTTATTATTATTGTTTATTTTTTAAAAAAAACTGCCAACACAGCTATTATAAAGTGACGCGAGAGAAGTCAAGAAAGGGGGAGGATTTATGACTTCATTTGGATTAGAATCTTGCTAAAAAAACCATATTATTAGTTGCTTGAATGTAATATTTGTACTAATAACCTTGTGTAATAGCGTCGTCATCATAATCACTCATTTTTTTTCTTTTATAAACCCAAGAAGCACTGCAAAGACGATGAGGATCGACTCGCCCCAATTGATTCGCAGAAAGAAGGAGCACAAGTGAAGAGAAAACAATATTTCATTTTTTTGGCCAATACAATTTATTAACCCGGTTGCCTCACTCATCATCATTGCTCTCTCGGGAAGTAAAAAAAATGTACGTTTGTTGGAGTACATTAGGAAAAAGTCAAGAGGCTCAGCACCCAGTGACCAGTGAGCATGTGTCAAGTCACGGACTAACCATACATCATCATGTTTTGTTTTATGACCATCTTCTCATGAGATGATGTGGCATTCTCTCTGTCTGTGGCGTGGCCTTCTCCCATCATCACCATCATCTTCATCATAACCACAACCGTTATGTCTATTAAGCTTATAAGATATCCTCCTCTTATTATTTTTTTTTCCTTCCCGACAAGATCCCGTCAAGAATGAAAAAGCCCTGCCCCCCCTAAACAAAAAGAAGAGAAGATAACCATCATCACGATCATTTTCTGGTGAAGAAGCCCACAAATTTTCTCAGCTAACTTTCTCAGTAATAATATATACATATATACCCACAATCTATCTCTCTCTCTGACTGACCACCATGAGAGAATCGAGAGAGAGATAGCAACATAGGTGACCTTATTAAATTCCATTGTTGTATCGTATCTCTCTCTCTCTTTCCTGCCACCGCCACCATCATCATCCCACTTATTTGCTCCTGCCACTAAAACAAGTCTTTTTTTTATCTTTTGCGTCCAGATATACTCATCCAACACATTGGGTGGATCTTCCAAGAAAATGATCACAGACAAAGTGACACACGAATGCAGAAAGGAAAAAAATATATATATAGATATATAAGAGATCAATACAAGTGCGCCTTTTCTGTCTGTCGTACACGGGCTTCTTCTTCCTCTTTTTTTCTTACCGACAGCCGTTAACACATTTAAAAGAATGTTGAAACCTCTCAAAAGAGGATATCCTTTTTGTAACGGTTTACATCACAAACTCGGAGAGACGACATGTTCATATATGTAAGTTTATTATAATGTAGGTAGACTCACTCAATCTGTCTCTTTTCGGTATGGCAGTAGTAGGAATAGTTGTAAGTACTTAAAATCTTTCATTTTTTTCGGGGATAAAAAAGGAGTAAAAAAAATGTAAGATCCTTTGTGATTGTGAAACCCGCTTGCCATTATAAACCGCCAGCAGCATAGCACCATCCACATTCCCCATCATACATTCTCTCTCTCTCTCTCTCTCTCTCTCTCTCTCTCTCCTGAGAAGGCAAAGGCAATGTGTGTGGGAACAGAGAAAGAAAAAAGTAAACATGAGGGAAAAGAAAAAAAAGTGAAAGTGTGAGGTGAAGGAGGAGAAGAAGAAGAAGGATAATGTTCCAAAAGGAAAGTAAAAAAAAATGCTTTTCTTCTGCGGAAACGTAAATGGTGGTCGTGTGTGTGTGTGTGCTTGCAATGGATAGAGTAGCAGTGGGAGAGTATGGGTAGGTAAATAAATAAAAGCTTTTTATTTCCTTTTTTCTTCCCATCATCACCAGTCATGTCTGTTCCTTGTAGAGTCGTTACTACCGTTACAAAAAAATGAATATATATATATCTATCTGTCTTGTTCCTATCTGCCATCCACACACTACTCCATCCATAAACCACAATCATGTTTCCTTGCACACTGCAACAATCCATGTATAACAAGACGATACTACACTTTTAACACAATCCCAAATAATAATAATAATAATAATGTGTCTGGTTGTACATCATACAAGTAGGGAAAATTGTTACATGACTACACAAGTTGGGGTTGTATTGTGACAGTAGTTGTAAATAGTAGCGTTATCACTTATCCATACAAAACCAAAACTATTTATTATTCATTTATGTATTGACAATAACGGTGTTAGCATCCATGTCGCAGATAACAGAGGAGAGGAGGAGTGTTAGTTATATAGGCTCCCAGTTTTTCATTATCTCTGTCAATAGATTTTATTTCCCCGACTTTGTACAAACACTATTTTTTTACGTGAGAAAAGATGAATGGGAGGGGAAATCGGTGGTGGTGAAAATGGAACGGATGGAAGATAATGTGCACTGGTACAATTCAATGTTGCTTGGGTGGGTGGGTGAATGGTGGTGGTGGCGGCGTTATGACTCTGTTTCCTTTTGTCGAAAAAAAATATGGGCACTCTTATCAAGGTCGTCTTTTACCCTTATCCCTTTAAGGAGAGTGGATAATAGAGAGAGAAGAATAATCTACCACGTACGTGTATACTGTAAGAGGATAGATTTTCTCTTCAAGTGCAGCAACACGGTCCATTGTTGTTTTATTTGAGTTGGAAACACTGTGAGAGAGAGTCCGAAGAAATCCGGGTGATATTGATGGTGGCGGTGGTGCAAGTATCCCGCAAGGATTGGCTTGATGCAAGTAGTACTACATTTACTCTTGCTCACGTTTAAAAGTTGGAAAAAAAATCTACTGTACCTTGTAATAGCTACCCACATAAATTTTTGGCACTGTTTCCATAATCATCATCATCGCCATGGAAACAGTTTTTTAGCCGGTGTGTCTATGTGTGTGGATTATCATGGTGGTGGTGATGGTGTATTGTCCTCTGTGTGTCCTGACATTGGCACCCGGTGTGATGGACAACTGACAACTGGGAAACCAACAAGACGCTATAACAATGATAATAGCATATATGAAGATATGGATGGATCCCATCTTGCATCATCGTCATCCGCCAGCAGCATCGGAGAAGCACGACCCAAGCTGAAATAGTAAAAGAGGACACAATGCAACGAGAAGGATGATAAAGGTTGGGATGGGTTGTGGAAACGCCAACAGTGTTTCCCGTTCCCTCTCTCTACAACGATTACATAAAATATCTTGCCGCTGGTGACTTGTTCTTTAAATACTGGTGCCGTTACACAAAAAAATAAAAATAAACTGCTTTTGCATTTTGGATTTTGGAACTGAGGTTTTTGGATTGGGAATAGGATTGCATGCATCACTGACAACAGTAGTAGGAGGAAACATGACTCGTCCCTATCCAAGGTTCATCATATCAACGACCCTCTCTCGTCCTTGTCGCTTGACAACTTTTTGCCCAGGATTTTTGCACGGATTTTTTTTTGGCAAATAGATTTTTTTTTGACCGCGTCTGTAAGAGAGTGTGTTTGTGATACGCGTGTGTATGGCATCATGGACAGAGTGGTGGATTTTGTAGGTAGGTAGTTTGTACGGCTGTTTGGTTGAGAAGAAGAGGAGGAGGACACAGAGAGAGAGAGAGAGAGAGAGATTCTGCTTCTTCATCTTATTCTTTTTCGTGTTCGTCCATGTGCAAACAAATTTGGAATAAAAAAGAAGAAGAAGAAAAAAATCCTATCTCTCATTCTTTTTTTCCTTTTCTTTATCAAAAGGAAAAAAAGGGCTGGAAGAAATTGTGTAAAAAAAGCTTTCGGGTAAAGCAAGAAGGGACTAGAAAAATATTATGTAGTTAAGGTCACACAAAATGACATTTTAGTTAAGGAACCCAGAGATGTGCACATTAAATACTACTTGGACTTCCGCCCTATAGTCTCTGGTATTTAATTAATATTTCATACATTTTTTTTATTAATCACGCATTATTATAATATTGCCCAACACAGGACCTGAGCGAGTTATCGAGTCTGGAGTAAACGGTGCGCGTGCCCATCCCTGCTTCTGTTGCGAATATCAATCGGTATTATCAATTTCCTCCGCAAAAAAAAAAATACACGCCCATGTCTCTCCTTCTTCAGAAGTATGGGTATATATTTAAGCACCTTCTACACTCCTCCGCCTCCTCGCTTTCTTTTTTTTATATATTTTTTTTGTCACATTATCATCATCATCATCACCATCACCACCATATCATCCCTCATATTTATTTATTTATGCTAGAGGAATACCCTTTTCTCTTTCTCACTCACTTTGTATCATTTTTTTTCTTCTCCCTCTTCTCTCCTTTGTGTATAAATGCTCAACTGTGTCGTCGTGGCAGTCGTGTCATGCATTC
Organism: Sinella curviseta; assembly: GCA_004115045.4. Taxonomy (NCBI): domain Eukaryota; kingdom Metazoa; phylum Arthropoda; class Collembola; order Entomobryomorpha; family Entomobryidae; genus Sinella; species Sinella curviseta. The sequence continues at coordinate 40,508,944 of CM065489.1, read as the reverse complement.
ATGCATCTCTCCTATTTACTTTTACACACTCCACTCAACTTTCTCTATATCTCTGGAGGATTTGCTTTCTTTCTCTACTTTTTCCCTCCCAAACCTACCTAACCTACCTACTTTACTTTATCCGCTTTCACCAGGCGTGCATGCTCTTAAGTAAGCCGTCTTTCTCATGAACCCAGCCGCCGTCGTCACCATCGTCCTCCTCATTCTAATATATATAAAAAAATTCTAATCTTTCCTTTTTCTCTCTCTCTCTCTCTCTCTCTCTCCTCTCACTGTCCTCTACTAACAAACAGCCTGACTTTGTGTCCATTCAACAGCAGACATGATGATGATGATAATGGCGATTTTTTGGGCAAAAGAATGGATCAATTTTCCGCTACTGAAAAAAAAAATCTTTCACTTTTTTTTATATTAAGGTATCAACATGATCGCTTTTACTGCCATTGTGCCTACAGCACAAAACATAGCACCCATGCTACCATTAAACTATATACGATAAAAAGCATGTCCGGCACGATCATCCTTATCGCCGTTTTTTTTGTTATAAAAAGAGACGGTTATTCAATTTCAAGTCAAAATGTCCAGTAAGAGCACAACATTCAAAGCCCAAAAGCACACACACACACACACAGACAGACAACTCAATTGGCGAACTGGAAGAAGAAAAAGGTTAAAACTCTGGCGTTCACTTATTTTTTTTTTGGACGGTCTGGGTTATGGGCCCTTGTTCTTGGTGCGTACATGAATGAGCTCAAGTCAAAGTGGAGATGAAAAAAAAAGAGAGGAAAAAAGTGAATTAGGATGGATGTGCCTTTGGGATCATTCTTCGTCTTGTGCAAATTGCTTATACAACAAGGAAAATTTAAAGGGGGAGAGAAAAGAAATGAACTGACCACTCTCTCAACTCTCTTTTCCCTGTTCATTTAGGGTAAGAATTGAAAACGGAAGTTGAGCCAAAATGAGAAGAAAAAAAAATGCCAAATGAAATTTGTGCTCTCAGACTGAATGTAAGTCTAATCTTGTGTGGAGAACGGAGCAGTAAAAAAAAATCGAATGGCTCATATTTTTTTTATAGTCGAAATTGCCATTAAAGTGTCATTCTTTTCGTGTTCCACTTCACCAAAACGACTAAAAGCGGAGCATAGAGAGAATCCAAATGACATTTAAAAAAAAACAAAGATTTACTTTTTTTTTATATTCACTGTCCGTGTTCCTCTCTTCACCGGAAAAATGTCTTTTGCATGAGAGCTACAAACACGAGCAGTTGTTGACATTTACTCTGGAGAAAACTAGTTGTTTTTTTTTGTTATCCCTGTTTCCAGTCAGCTTAAATTAATACGCTCCTTTCCATACATTTCCATTTATTATTTGGCAAGTGAGAGTGTACAGAGGGAGATAGGAGTGAAATTTTCGTTCGCATGAATGTCACGGCACGGACTACTCTTTTTTTTCGGTTGTCATCATCATCGTCATCATCCCATCAAATCCCAGCTTAGCCAACAGTGATTTCCCTACTTTATTCTTGTGCTGAATGTTATGCAAATAAAAGATTTTTTTTTATATGCACATTGCTTTCCACGTGAGAGTTGACAAAGCTTATACATTTTTGAGAATTTTAATTTCCACTGCCTCATCATCGGAAGCAGCAGCTTTCGTGATGCCGCCGCCGACGTAGCGTTGATATCCTGTAGCCATTTGTTGAGTGCACTCACTTACCATGAAAAAGCAGGAGCTCTAGTCATGGAAAAAAAAATTCGGTGAGATAACAACAAAATCGGTAAAAATGGTATCAAATCCGCCCGAATAGCCCATGAAATATTCAGTGTTTTTTAAAGCCATGTGTGAAGATGTGGAATCATCATTTTCTGTGTCCTGATCCAGTAAATAAATAAAAATCATGTTCACTCGTCAGAGCGCATGGAAATCCATACTTTGGGTTTTTTAAAGCAAGGCATGCATGATGAATGAAAAAAAAACTGGATTTTGTACTTTTCTCGTCTACCTTGACCATGGCCTAGATCGTAAAAAATAAGTTGAAGACGTAACCGAGAAGTAGTAGAAATACAGCAGCGTATTATTTAACATAAGTACACAAGTTTTAGACTTGCTCTTGATTCTTCTTTGGAGTAGTGGCACTTATCATAGCAGCAGCCACAACAACACTCGACATTTTTTTTTATTCAAGACACACAGAGAGGATGGATGGATGGATAAAAAAAAGTGGTGGTGAGTTGGAAAAGGAGCATGTATTTATGCCGTGTGGTGTCTTGTGATGATCATCATCATGATGACCTTGTGTGCAAAAACTCTAAACAAACTTGATATACAACGTCACATCATCATTTTGTGCATCTTTACACGCATACTACTTGGATTAGCACATTTTTAATAGAAATAGCTAATATATAATGACGAAGAATGCTCTCTGTGTCCACTCTTTATACCGGCTAGCTAGCCAGCACAAGCAGCAAACGATTTCATTGGGTCATATACAAACTATTAGCATTTCAGCTTCTGTTTTTTGTGTGTTAAATTTGCATAGAATCCTTAACATGATGTGGTGTTGATGGAGTCAACTAACGCGCTAAAGTAGCAGCAAGTTTTAATCTGAACAAGTTGAAGATAACTCACATCAAGACACAAAAATGTTACCAGATAGTCAAATGTATATAGACAGGCAGGCGTACAGATGTAGTTAATAGGAGCTGGTCGGTGATGGTCACAGGATCTTGTTCACCTTTAACAATGGAAACCGGCGAGGTAATGATGACGCCGTACAGTACTCATATTACTTACGCCGGTATGGCTTGCTATTACTTATTATAATATGCAGCATGATATAACTCGCTTCGCAACGTTATTAACTTTTATTGTCGTCAAACTGTTCACCAGTTTTAGACTCTAAAAGAATGCAATGATGTTTTTAGCTCGGCTTGGAATAGTTCAGTTCAAACTGAGCGCAGCATTATTTTTTTGTTCCAAAGACTAGTCAACAAAGTCATGGCTTAACTTATCTGTGACATGAAGAAGAATAAAAAAGTTTTGCTTTTCTGGTTATGATGAGACGACAAAGAAGACGACAAGGTCAAAGTCATAATATTTATAAAAAAACACACATATATTAAACTCTTTTCCTACATACTTAACGTTTCAAAATTGCAAAAAAAGATAAAGCTGACTAACATTTGATACGACACTTGTTTTTGATGTTGACATCCTCCATGAAAAAGGTGATGGATAAGAACAAGAAGGGAGAGAGACAGAAAGCAGAGCTGATATAAAGTTTTACAATAATGATGTGTATGTGTGTCAGCTTTTGTAATTTATAAAGTGACATATGTATATAGTCTACCTTATACATATATATGCTTTCTGTATTCAGGCAGCTTTTAAAACCGGAAGATGTTTCCGAGAGGCAGAGTGGCTGTTAACGTTTGGACGGGTGGAAGGAAAATTCCATTATGCATCTTCTTGTTCTGTCTTCTCTCTCGCCGATTACTCTTCTTCACATGCATTCTTTGTGTCAAAAAAAGGGAACGGTCACGTGTGCCCGTACATATTCTGTACTCATAACAGCTTAAACTGTATTTTAAATGATCTAGTTTCTGGAGCGCCCCTTGTGTGAGCCTTCCCCAAAAATTGTGGCAGCCTGTTCACTCCAAGTGTGTGTCGTTGTCGTTGTCAGCGTCTTCCTTTTTGAGAGTAGTCATCATTTTATTATTATTGGATCACTCTCCTTTTTGGAAAGGAAAAGCAGCATGGGAAGCAGAGAGTACTCATCAGCATTCTCTCTCTCTCTCTCTCTCTCTCCGCATCTTGCCATATCTCCTGAGGCGACATGGACGACTTGTCCATGTCCTAGCAGCAGCAGAAGCAGCAGAAACAGCAGCATAGTTTAATCTTCCATCCATATCCACCTCATTTTCCACCTTCTTTTCCTCCATCCATCCGTGTCCTCCATAAATGGATGTAATAATGAAACATTACTTGCATATCTTGCTATCTGCTCTGCGCTATTACTACTCAAAAACTCTCTCAACTCCGGGCTCAACTTCAACTCAACTTTTCTCCATCCGTTGCAAAACGGAAATAATATAATGCTGCTGCTGCTTCAGTGCAGCAAATAAGCCTTATATACTCAGCCAAGCCAACAGGGAAAACTTTTCATCACATTTAAACTCCTTTTCCCCTGTCTTCCATCTCTCTCTCTCTCTCTCTCTTTGTGGAATCTTTACGAGAAGAGTTCACTCTCACAAACTTTTCACGCCATGCGAGAGCGACAACGACACACACACACACACACACATGGAACGGGAAAGTGACCGAGTTTTAGGAGAGAACCAGAAGAAGAAGATGAGAGCATGGCTGGCTTTTATTTCCCTGACTACTACCACGACTACTACACAGTTAAATAGATCGACTATATATGTGAGCAAATTACTTTGAGTGATTCCTCCTTGGAGCAAAATCCTCGTGTCATGCTGCTTTCATGTGAGAGAAAGATGGAGATGAACACACAGAGATATTCGTACGCTATAAGCTCTTGTAAATACGCGAGTACACGGTTATTAGCTCAGGTGGGATTAGAGAGAACCTTGTTTACCCAACAAACAAAGTTAGTAAATAAGTATACTGTTATTATTATTATTATGACTATCTTAATTATTACAAGGAGCTTACTTAAAGAAGCCAAATCGTACATGACAAAGTAGAATATTTCAGGTTTGGTAACAACAACGCGGAGTTCAATGGCTTACGCTACTGGTATAAAAAGCCCCGTCTTATTTTTTAAACTTTCTTGGAATTTTTTTTTCATATTAATTTTTAAATAATATTTTCATTTTCATAAAATCCCATTACCCTAAAAAAAGCTACTTTTCTGTTGCTTTTCCTCCTCAGGACCACCTTCTCATTTAGTTACACATTACACACAATGAAATGTATAGATTATGTAAGTCAAGTTATGCAACAAAAAGCTATTATGTTATCGGCTCACTGCTTTTCTCAATTTCGATTTTCCTCCTCCATTCACTTGAATATCGCTCTGTTATGAATGCATGTAAATGTGATGCATATAGTTTGTATCTTTCAGGTTGTCTCTGTCTCCATAAATTCCTTGCCTTCAGTTTTTTTTTCTCTCGCTCTCTGGTCGGCTCCAATATCGTCGTCAGCCCAGCTTCATCATCATTGACATGTGCACGAGGAGCAGGACAACCTTAAACACAAACACATCCTTTTCATTTAAATTCAAACATGCATTTTTTTAAATGCTCCGTTTAAATTGCAATTTAGCTAGTCTAACATGTTGCTACATTCTAATATAGCATACCTGCCACCACATCACTAGCTCTACATCACCATAATAATAACAAAGAAAGCAAGACTGTGTAGATGACGATGTTATTCTTTGAACACGCTGCAAATGTACATACATTCATATCGATATATTTTTAGTTATCGCAAAATATTATCGTCATGCCAATATATTGTGTGGCATGGTCGTAGCAATGGATTATTCTACTGTCTTGAATCCTTACTGCGTAATAGTTAGGAAGAAATGTAGCAAACAACCTTAACTCGGTTCATCCACACATACATGTGATAACATGTCCAAATGTTCATATATCTATTCAATAGGAAATTCTTGCGGTGGTCTTCTCTGTTCTGGTCTGCCTGGTCAATCCACTTTGTATTTTAAATATTTACTCTTCCAATTCTCCGCTACTCAAATACAATTTACTCCCATGTCCTCATAACAACAACAACAACATTTATTACAATTTTTTTTCCTCCTCTTCTCAAAAGCTCTCTGCTTATCTTGAATGCTTCATTTCATTATTGTTGTATATCACCCACTAACTGATGATCCACTAGCCCAGTGTACTTGACTCTGCTGCTGCGTGTGTAAATGCTGGAGAGTGTCGTATGTGGGCATGTATAATAATGTTAACCATTGACGATGATTCCTCGTGGTTGTTGGGGGACTCTCTCTCGAGAGAGACATATTTACTCGTCAAACCACCGCACCACACCACCACCACCACCATAGACACCAGAGAGCAGACCATAATACATTTTTCTTGTTCGTCTTATTACTGATTTGCATTTCAAAAGCGACATATATAAACATCGCCACGCCATGCATTCCACTTGGGAGTGAGTACAAAAAAGGCATGTGAGGAGCATGAAGTTGTGTAAAAAACATGATCTCGTCATCATCCTCCTCTCCACTGTCTACCGCTGCTGCTGCTGAGGATGATGATGATCATGCCATGTTGTTAATGTAATAAAATGTTAGTGTAGAAGTGGTAGACCTTCCTGCAGCATCTTGATTCCTTTTTTTTGTGGTCCAGCACGTATGTATACTTTTTCTTCTTCGTCTTCTTGTATTCCTCATCACACGATCCACACGACGACGGTGGAATATTAAATGGTGCGCAGTCGGCAACACACAACGCATTTTTCTTGCTCTCGCCGGCAACAAGCTTCTTTTTTTTTTGGTCCTTCCCTCAGTCCCTTGTTTGCAAAAGGCTATCTTTTAAACGGATTTTTTAATTTGAATACACTTTGGTTAAGATAGAGTCGTTTGGGGAAATCGTTTGAAAACAGTAGTTTAGCATTTTTTATAAATCGTGGTACCTGTTAAGAAGGCTGTGACGGGGATTTTTTGGAAGGTGTGTTGAAAATAGTGCGCAGCTGCAAAACATTCCTTTGTTGAAAGGTTGGGCGAGACGGAAGGAAGATTTTATTTTGGGTAAGCTGTAATAATCAATTCATGTTTACAAATCATGGAATATAAATAGTGTCTCATTATCATCAACGCAAGAGGAAAGAACAAGAATTTAAGAATCGCGATAGCAACAAATCAGCATATTCTTAGAAATCATACAAATTATTTACCAGGTTAACTGTGCTCAAATGGAATTATAGTTTTCAATGAATAAACAAGGGATTCTGATAGTTTGCATCTATTGTGCAATGCACATGTGAGGTTCCGCGTGTGTGATTCTGTTTTCATTTACAGCAAGTCCACATAGCAATAAACAGCCATGCCGATTAGATTCATTCATACATATTATTATGCATTTTAGTTGCTACCAAACTTGTGTGGCTATTGACGATGAGGATGATGATGATAAGCTTTGAAAAATATTAGTTGAAAACACACGACACCATCACCACCAGAGAGCCTTTTGTGCACGCTTGCATCTCTCTCCTCATCTCCTCATAACATTTTATCATGAACCAAAAAATGCTGTTGCCAGTACAGGTTTTCTCGTTTTGGCCTCCTCCTCTCTTCTTCCCATCTCACAAAACAAAGTCGGTCGGTAAATATTTAGTGCCAAGGTCATCATTTCACAGAGCTCTGTTCCATTCTCTATAATATAAACTGCTCTCCCAAACTCTGGGTCCGTGTTGTCGTTTCTCGTCTCGTGTTCGGTTGGTGATGGTAGTGGCGAAAAAAATACTTTGTTCAATTTACTCATCTCATGAGAGCATGAAGAAAAGGCAAGCATGTGAGGATGCATGGATATACACACGACATGCTGCTATTTCTTTAATAAAATCGGTGCATGTGTCTGGTGCTGCTGTTGGAACGCTGACTACTACTTATGGCCACTTGCATGATATGCCATGATACGAGACACAAAACAGAATTAGATAACCTCTCGTCATACAAAGAACGACGCAGATTGGCTTCATATTATAGCCATTACCATCATCATAAATCGTACTGGTTATATATGCGAGTGTTTAGGTAACAGCAATGTTGCCTAATGTTCGAATATTTATAATGATATGCATTTAATCAGTTCTGGTCTTTTGCTAAAAACTGCTGCTGATATTTTTTTTTACTTAAGAAGCAGGATAGAGTAGACAGAGAGATGAGATGTTTCTGTATATATTTTTCATTGCCATGCATAAAAATATATATAAAAGCGAAAAATGTGCAGAGTAGGCCAGCAACAAGTTCACTGGGCCAAAAAACCAGAGTCAATTCTCTGGTGACGTTTTCATTTCTTGCGATCTATTTTATTGAAACTTCTTTGTCAGGATCATGGGGCTCTTATTTGTCTCAAGAGACATTATTTGTTATCCAATTCATTACATAATTATATCAAGAGACAAGAAGGATGGAGTCACCGTGACTTTCAAATTTGTATACTTATTTGCATTTGGAAAGTCTCGTTGCATGTGAATGGCCCCTGTTTATCATTCCTTAAATTAATTGAACCAACAATCTTTCCCTCTCGTCGTCGTCGTCGTCATCTTCATCATCATGAGTAGTTGAGCAGGAGCATCTCTTTTCCAGTTTTAATATTGATCCTTTCTCTCTCTCTCTCTCTCTCTCTCTCTCTCTCTCTCTCTCTTTGATAATCAAAACACAGAGAGAGAGAGATGGAGAGAAGAAAATTGCCTTGATCCTATCTCTCTCTCTCTCTTCCTCCGTTTCTCCTCCACTCTCTCTCCCATTTTCATCACTTTCATCATGCATGACATGAGGAGGATGAGGATGAGGATGGTAATACCATATTCCAGTAATCCGTTTTAACTTAAAAGAAACACTTGTTTCATCTTATCTCCAATCAGTATCTCTGCCTCCTCTCCTTTGAGTATCATCATCTGCATTCCATTATTTTATAATCTCGGACAAAAAGGACAAGACAATGCTCTCCCTATTGAAAATCTCCACAAAATTGTGAAATCGATTTTTATTTATTATTGCATAGCAAATAAAAAGGAGGGTTTGGCAAATATTTGCAAATGATGTTGATGTGGTGGAGGAAGACCGAGTCGGACAATTTTTAATTGAGTACTACATATATATATGTATATATACTCGGTCCGTATAACTTTAATACTTTCCCACGCAAAGTAAATATACAATTTCTCCTCTCCAACAAAAGTGATAGGAAAGGAAGTGAAAATTTTTTTTTGTGTATGCACGTTTCTGGTTCGTGCATGCGTTACAATTCCCTGCATAGGCACGTACGGACCTAAGTGTACTCGCTCATTCCCGTTTCCTTGTGAAAAATGAGTTTGCATTTCAGAGCTCAATTTGTCCAATTTTCAGTTGTCGCAAATACTCTTGTTGTGCTAAACCTACAAACATGGATACACACAAAGGGAGTAACTTTCAGTACTTTCAGAGAAAAAAATACAGAATTGTTCTTTGTCCCGTAAATTTTTTGTTTTTGTTATTGAAATTTTATACCTAGTCAGGCAGGCATGTCACGTTATTGTCCACACGGGTATGAAAAAAATACATACATAGCTACACACACACACGCCGAATAATCTTGTAAACATGGTTTTGTAACAGGATTTGGGAAAGTAGCAAGACAAAAGTTTACTGGATACAAAATTTGTTTCGATGGACAGACAAAAGTGGAGCTGATGAGGATGATGATGGTGATGACAAGGAAGATTTATTTATTTTTTTTGTTTTCGCCAAATTTTTGTGAAATGAATATTCTTTCATGAGTAGTGGTGGTGGTTGTCCTGCTACCTTCTATGAAACATGTGGACAGAGAATGGGAGAGAGAGAGAGAGAGAGATGATTTGATACGCTTTTCACCTAAAAAGTGGTTCCAGTTTCCAGAGTAGATTTTGTTGCTGCTTCGTCTGTTGTGGTGCGGTCTCTCTCTCTCTCTCTGATCCAAATGGAAAGAGGACTTTTTTTGCGTAATACCTGCATTTTCCCTTTTATCTTTGTTCCATCTACTTCCTACACACTGCACACACACACACCACATTTATTCCACTTCCGCTGCCATGACTTGTTCAAACAGCTAAAACCCAACGTTAGTCTCTTTTTTTTGCTACTTTCTCTCTCAACGAATTTGCTTACGTTATATGATTTTGCAATTTGTTTATCATCTCTGAACTTACTTTACTACCAACACATATATAACCGAGGGAGAGATAGATAACCGCAGACAAGTTGATACAGTGATCATTAGCATCACAGCGAAATGAACACAGTGAAAATCTTTAAAGCTCGTTTCCACAAGTTACTGAACAGCCATTACATCCCTTCTTATACATATGCAGCAAACTATTTACCGCTTTCTCTCCCTTGTTGTGACATGGCTTTTTGCAAACTGACATGTTTTTATTTCAGAACTGATTGGAAACAACTTTCTCTCTGTCGGGTGCGCGGGGGGAATGACATAATATCCGTGTGAATGTGTGTGTGTCTTTTTTTGTGTTGGGCTATTCATGTGGAAGGTGGGAGATAAAGAGTAGCTTAATGAATATATTGCTAATTAGTAAGATGATATGATGATGGAAGAAGGTATATAAGCTACCTTGTTGTTATTGTTGTTTTCTAAATGACAGGGGGAAAGTCGAGAAATTTCTCAGAGGCAGCTAAAAAGACACGATGATCTATACCAAGTCACAATATTGCTGTTTTTACTGGACATTACCCGTCTTGATCATCTCTTGTGTGCAAAAGCAACACCACACACCGGCATTAATGAGATTTTGATGGGCGTGTGGAACAAAAAAAAAGTTTTTCTGGAGCGAGAGAGAGAGAGAGAGAGAGAGAGAGAGAGGATGCAGAATCCAGAATCACTTTAATTTTATCGTGCAAACTGGCATTCTATCTTATCACCAGCACCATCATTCTCTCATAGTTTTGTAATTAATAAAAGTTTCCTGTCCTCTCACGCTGTGCACACAGAGAGAGAGAGATGACTAGTTTTGCTCTTGATGCTGCTGCAGCATTAATAATTTTTTTACTAGTAGATTGAAAATGAGAATGCCGTCATTAAGGTCGACTATGACAACGGCGGCGTCGGAGCAGAATGTCGTGCAAAATGTGTGGAAGAGAGAGAGAGAGAGAGAGGTACTCTAATCATGAGCATTATTATGATAATGAGATAAGTTTAGGAGGAGCAAATTTTCGTTTTATAGTAGCACAAAAGAGCAGAGTAAACTGCATTGCACAAATTCTTGAACAGGTATAGAGAGATATAGCTTGAAGCTGAACATAAGTTAAATTTAATTCAGATCACGTCTTAAAATGTAATCATCATGCTTACTTTATCATAATATGCAACATGCTTGTGGGAGGGAAAACAATGTTATCGCTCGTAATTATCATGGATGTAATGTGAATCCGCTGTAGACTTTCGCAGTATTTGCAAGTAGCCTTGTTCGCTCATAGCTCATCTCTAAATCCAATGACAACACACTGTCCTTTACAAGAAACAAGTCGTTGTGGAATGGAGGATGGCAAGGGGTCACTCAATATTATGAGTCATGACTATAAGTTTTAAGCGGATTAGCAGCAAAAAGTTTATACATGTATGAACGTCTCAACATTTTCTTTTTAAGTTCAAGCAGTAACAACAAATGGGTATCGCACAAACTCTGTCCATATCCTACTCTAGACAAAGAGCGTATTCATTATTTGCTGTGGTGATAATGATTGATAATGATGTCTCAATGAGACAGTCTCATGTCTCGTGTGACAATACAGGAGCTCTGCTCATGTAAAAGTAAACGAATGTCAATGTCGTGTGTTTACACCCAGAAAGGATGGAATAAAACTGGACTAAAACCTGAATAATTTAAAGTGGTACTTAAGATAACACATTACTATATAGTCTGTCTCAGTTAAAGGTCCGTGTGCATACTAACTGACCACACTTGCAATAGCAGTGTAGAAAATATTAATTCTTAAAAGTCATTATTATCAGTGCGAATGGCACAATGAATAGTGTGACTATTTCAAGTGTGTATTTGAATGCATTTTTATCTCGACCAACTCCAAAATTATTTATAACCAATATAACTGTATATACAGTTTACATTGCCATATCATCATCCCAAAATCCTTTCACGGGTAAATAGGCTGAAAGGAATACATTTATTTATAATGACCCATTACAACTTTTAGCAGCACACGACCTAATATAATGTACATGTGTCTATATACCTCTCTCCTCGTTCTCAAGGTCTCCAGATTAATTTACTACAGTTTTATTTTCTTCTCTGGATAATACCTCCATTTTAATCACTCGATCCATCTCCCTTCGCCATATCACACACACACTCAACCTGAGTGACAAACAATCAACTATACTATTATAGCACCATGTGCTACCAAACTGGGCTGCTTCTGCAATCAAAGTTTGATAACTAACAAACTAACGCAACTTTTTGGCTCCTCTTATCATCATCATCATCATATTTAACCTAGCATGTTATATTTACTTACCTTTAACAAGTACAGTACATCCATTCAACAGCAGCACTAGTCGACGATATAAATGTTGACCTCTCACAGAATAAAATGCCAGGTTGACAACCACACAAACCCCACTCTACTTGTAGTGATGGCAGAGTAGTGTGGTGATTGGTGATAAAATGCTAAATAATAATTATGGCTCCGCTAGTTTATTTTTTTTTCTGTCGTGTCTTTTAAATATTTTAATCCAGTCGAAAGTGTTGTTGGTAGGTAAATAGCATATAATACAGGAGCGTATTTTTTTACAGGCTGCCACTACTCGATAAAGATAATCATGAGGATAATTGATAATATTATTATTGTACACATGCATCACCGCGTGTATGTACGTACATACATGTTATAAATAATAAATATAAATATATGCCGTTATATCGTGTTTGTGGAATAGACGACTCCTTCAAAAGTTCATTAGCGTTCTTCGTCTTTGCCAGGCAGCAACGTCGTCGTGTCGGCAAAAGATCATTATCGCCAGCCATTTTACTGACTTTAGCAAGTCAACTTAAATACCGGCGTGCGTGGCGTTAACACTAACTATTGCTGTAAATACATGGCCCATATTTTCTCATTTTGAAACTCAACCACTAATCATCTATAATTATCTTCTCAACTTGGTAAATATATAGTTTTTTAGAATAATGGCTAAAAATAATAATCATAATTTATGATTCATAAATTAGGATTTTTTGGGGCACCCTGCGATTCACCTGCATACCTAGCTGGTTTGCAGAGAGGTGTAAAAAATACTGAAGTGAGAAGTGGAGAGGTATTGCGAAATCGGAGAGGAGATTTGGTCGCCGTCTTTAGTTAAAAGTCGGTATTTTCCTCACTCAAGTGGAGTGAAAGAGAGAAGCTGGCTCTTTCGTCCACCGAAAGAAAAGTTCGTTGTGGCTCGGCTCTTCGGCTTTTTCTTTATTTTCAGTCTTTCCGCGGAATAGATAAAAACATTATTATTATTGTTTTAAAAAAATAATAAAGCAGCCATGTGCAGAGTAGGAATACAACTTGAGTATTTTTGTGATACGTAGTAGTGCTAATGATAATGTAGGATAGTAAAAAAGTATCCCGTGACAGGGATGATACCGTGAGTCTAATTTTGCTTCTTTAATAATGAAATAAGTTTTTTTCTCTATTTTCTTATAATTTGCAGAGTAATTGAAAGGAAATCAATTTTTAACGGAAGCAGAGCTGCTGGTCAGATTTAGTCTCAGGACAAGATTCACTAAATAAGTTTTCGTTTGGATGACAAGTAAAATGGCGACCCGGGAGCAGAAAATGTCCAAGCGGTTTTACCGAGTGGACAGTCAACATGACCTGTTGGCCTACATGGATCGAGGTGAGCTGGCCATGCAGGAAAACCGATGGACCCTGGAAATTGCGTGGGAGTGTGCCAACAAAGGTGACCCATTTTAATAATGAGTTGTAATTAAACTAAATGTGGCAAGCTCTTCCAGTCTAGTAATTATAATTTTGTCTGGACAGTTGGAGGAATTTACACTGTGATCCGTTCCAAGGCATACGTCTCCACGGAGGAAATGGGCAATCAATACTGCTTGTTCGGCCCCTACATGGAACAGTGCGCCAGGCAGGAGGTGGAGTTTGGGGACTTTGCTGCCGACAATCCTCTGCAAATCGCCGCGACTAGGATGCGGGAGAAGGGCTTTGATGTGAAAGTTGGGCGCTGGCTGGTCGACGGAAATCCTCAGATTGTCCTCTTCGACATTGGCAGCGGTTCCTCCAAGCTGAACGAGTGGAAGCAGGAGCTGTGGGAAAAGACTGGAGTTGGCATACCCCACGCGGACATTGAGTGCAACGACTCTGTCATTTTCGGCTTCTGTACCGCCATGTTCATTGCCGAGTTCCGCAAGGCTGCTGACGAAACTGGGGGAGGGAAGCAGGCGAGGATCGTTGCCCATTTCCACGAGTGGCTTGCCGGAATCGGGCTTATCATGCTGAGACTGTGGAACGTGGATGTGGCCACCGTCTTCACCACGCACGCCACACTTCTCGGCAGATTCCTCTGTGCTGGCGCTCTAGACTTTTATAATAATCTTGATAAGGTGAGTAGTAACAGCGATGAAAATACTTTACTGTTGTATGTTGGATCGATTTAAAAAATAATGTTTGTTTATTAATTAGTTTAATATTGACGAGGAAGCGGGTCGTCGTCAAATTTACCATCGCTACTGCATGGAACGAGCCGCAAGTCAAATGTCCCACGTGTTCACCACCGTTTCCGAAATCACCGGTTTGGAGGCGGAGCACTTGATCAAGCGCAAGCCTGACATAATCACTCCGAACGGTCTCAACGTCAAAAAGTTTGCGGCTATCCACGAGTTCCAAAATCTGCACGCCATCTCCAAGGAGAAGATCAACGAGTTTGTTCGGGGTCATTTTTACGGCCACTTTGACTTCAACCTGGACAAAACACTCTACTTTTTCATTGCCGGGCGCTACGAGTTTGGAAACAAGGGAGCTGACATATTTATCGAGGCGTTGGCGAGACTCAACCACTTTCTCAAGTCATCCGGCAGCGACAAGACTGTGGTGGCCTTCCTCATTTTCCCCTGCAAGACGGCCAACTTCAATGTGGAGAGTTTGAGGGGTCAGGCGCTCACAAAGAGCTTGAGGGACACGATCAACAATATCCAACAGGACATTGGAAAGCGCATGTACGAAATCTGTCTCAGCGGCCGGCTTCCTACCAACGAGGAGATTTTGCTCAAGGAGGACATGGTCAAGATTAAACGTTGTATTTACTCCCTGCAACGCTCCTCCCTCCCGCCCATCACCACTCACAACGTCGTGGAAGACTGGAAGGATCCTGTGCTGACCGCCCTCAGACGCTGCAACTTGTTCAACTCGGTGCACGACCGAGTCAAGGTCATTTTCCATCCCGAGTTTTTGTCCTCCACAAATCCGCTCTTTGGGCTGGACTACGAGGAGTTTGTCAGGGGATGTCATTTGGGAGTGTTTCCAAGCTACTATGAGCCCTGGGGATACACCCCTGCGGAGTGCACTGTGATGGGAATTCCTTCAATCACGACTAACTTGTCAGGTACGAAGAAAAGGAAACAACAATGTTGATTGTAAAATTAGCAATTTGATCATGCTTTAAATTATGATTTATGACTGTTCGTTGTCGCTCAGGTTTTGGCTGCTTCATGTCCGAGCACGTGGCGGATCCACAAAGTTATGGAATTTACATTGTTGACCGACGCAACATTGGTCTCGAGGAGAGCGTCACGCAACTGGCTAGGAACATGTTTGACTTCTGCATGCTCAACAGACGCCAACGTATCATCCAGCGAAACAGAACTGAGCGACTGTCTGACTTGTTGGATTGGCGTAATTTGGGCGTGGTAAGGGAAAAAAGATGTCAATAAATATAAATCAAAAACAAGCATTAATTTGTCGTATATTTAAAATCTAATTGCCTTGAAATGACCCCTGTTACTTTCTACAGTACTACCGGCAATCTAGAATGAAGGCGTTGAGACTTTGCTATTCTGACGTGGACGACGACGAAACCGGAGGTGCTGGCCGGATGTCATATCCACGACCCATTTCAGAACCGCCCTCGCCTTCATCCTCCCGGGCCACCTCACCCGTTCCTTCGGACGCTGACTCTGCAGATTCCGAGGCAGAGGTTAGAAAAGGCAAATAAATACAAAATGAATTTACTGTTTTGTTCGTAACTGTATTTCTAATTGACAATTGAACATTTTGTAACAGCTTCAGGAACTCCACAGCAATAAAGGAGACAGCCAAAATGGATATTAAATGAGAGAGTAGTAGGAACCTTAACAAAATAAATAGTGTCCAAAAAAGATAACAAACATGACCTGAGCGAGAGATAACGTGAGAGAGCAGGCGTCTGATTTGTCATCATCATAATCATCATTATTATTTTTTAGCTTTATTCTTTTTTTGCCAATAGAAAAAGCAAACTGGAATACAAACTGTTATTTTTGAAGTGTAGCTTATTATTATACAGTTTATTACTCACAATAACAATGAGCCTTGTGCTTGTTTTATCGTAGCTGTTAATTATGTATAAAGTCAACTCTGGGCTTTACTCACAGTACTGCTATTTTAGAAGGTGTCATTTTAATCCGCTAGAATTACTATATTTTTTGTTGCTGATAATCCAAAATGTAATTTAGTTGCCTTTCTTCCTTTAAAAAAACTGATTCAATTATCATTACAAATATAATATGTACTCAAGCTCTTCTCAAAAAAAATAATTGGTAGTTAAGTTGAATATATTTTTAGCCGAGGAGGAGGGAAATATGTGGTGATATCAAAGCAAAAAAATTTTTTGAAGTGAAACAAAGTGAAATTAAAAATTGTGAAAATAATACGTTTCTTTTATTTTGATTGTTTTTTCAACGGCGCATTATCGTACAGAGTAGAGAAGGAAAAAAAATGATTAGATATATAACTATATTATAATGTAGATAAGTCGAAATGTTATATTTTTAGAAATACAAATAAAGTAAATTTTTAGAGATTCAAAGAAATACACATCATTCAACTCCCAAATCAGCATATTATCCTGTCCCTGTGACCATCATTATCGTATCCCATCTCATCTCCCTCGCATCGCTTGCTGGAAAAGGGTAAAATAGCTATTCTTGTTCATATTTTTTTTTCACTGGAGTGCAATGCCGTGTGCCGGCCGTGTCCCATTTATCACTGCTGCTTTTCAACATTGTGGCTAATTTAATTACTTGCCGTCTCCCCGTCCCTCATTTATGTACATGCGCACCTAATTAAAGAATATGGCTTGTTGTAGAGAATTGATGCTATTTTTAAAGCAAACCGTTACAAACCGTCACCGCCGCAGTAATTAACGACTATTTTCTATCGAAACTACACTGGAACATACAACATAATATGGGTACATACAATACAGGCAAAAACGAGTGAATGGTTGAGTGATGAATGATGTGAAAGGTGTATGTGTGTTGTGTGTGTTACAGTTTAAAATAAGCGTTTATTTGGGATTCTCCATTCTCCCTGGAAGCATTTTCATATATTATAGTCCTCCTTTCATTTTCTCACAAGACACAACGTTGCATAAAAGACTCGTAATAATAATTACAATCAACGGTAATGACTAAGCTGTCAGTGGAGGGAATGTGAGGCACTATTTATGTGCGTGTACAGTTCTCTCGCACAGAAATTCACGCATGCCACATTAGAATCAGTGGAGTAGTGGTGGGAAAACAATATATCCCAAAGGATTTCTTTTCCTCTTTTCTTTCTACATATCTCATCGCATCGCCCATAACATACCTTCACAATTTTTCTTCCCTTTTCACGCATCCTTGCACACACACACATCATCATCGTTTTTAGTAGTGAGTTGCAAGATATTTTAGGTTTTACTTAAACATACGCTCTCATGTTGTTATATAGACTTTTTACATAGTTTTGATGAATCTCTCCTTCTTCGTTTTCTTGGGCAATGAGCGTTAAATGAGGAGTGCGAGCAGGAGTGCACCTTAACATAATAATAAATTAAGTTTGTGTCCTCTTCTTCTTCTCCTCCGACAATCTACATTCCTTTCCTCCCTGCCATATAGCCATGTAACGTCCTAAACAAAAAAAACGCTACTATTTAAGGGAACCCACTTACTTTTTTTTCATGCACAAAAAAAAAACAACAAGGAAAAACATGGCAAGAAAGGAGGTTTATTTGTTGAACTGTTTTTCTTTTCTTTTCCTTTTCCTATGACAATCCCAATATCATGTGCTGTTGTAATAGTTAGTTTAGTAGGTATTTATTATCATGCTTCTAGAGAAGCAACTAAATAGGTAGCTATAAACAAGAATGGGTATGATGATGATGGGGGACTCGCATGGAGTTATTGGGAGTAGTGCATTGTTGCCTGTCATGCATCCCATCATGATCATTTTTTTCCTTTTAGCATTGCTAAGAATCCAATACGCATTATTATACAAAGCCGGGTTTTTATAATTGTACATACATTGTTGGCTTGTCTTGAATACAAAATACTTGTGTGGGGATAAGGATGATGATGATAACATGACGTTATTGTTGCCGAGCACATATACACAAGATATGGGGGCTATGCTGCTGTTTATTCAAACAGGGATATATACATACATGAGATGATAATATGCACATGCCACAACGACGGGGATCAACATATCAGATCACTTCACTTCACTTGCAGTGCAGCATTGTTCAATCAAGTTAAATGATGGTGAGATGATGTGAGTGAGAGAAGAAGACGATGATGCGAGGGTTGCCTAGTTCCTTATCCTTTACTTTATTTGCAGCATTGTTTAGTTTATATAGATGTAGTAGTGGATTTTATTGTGTGAGAGAACGAAACAAGGAACAAATATGAGCAGGGTAGAAGTTTAGATTTTGCGTGTAAGGCAGAGAGCAAGTTGCGTCCAAAGTCTCAGTTTACATTAGAAATGCAGATCAATAGTTTTCTCAAGAGATCTTACATTGCCCCATGATTTAGCTTTCATTAAACTGCTTGGCTAAAAATAATTAATTGTTCCGTTAAAGAACTATATGGTTGTTTCAAAATCACTTAAAGAGATGTGCGTACAGACTGACATCCCAAACCCAGGATCCTGTTCAACAGTACATCTCTCCCTAGTGAGGAATATGAAGAGAGGGTTCATTTTCCTCTCCTCACCAGAACATCACATGAGAGAAAATGGGTACATTTCTATACAAACGAAACGACCACTCCATTTTTTTCATCTTATATTCACATATATACAGCATAGCATTCACATTTCATCCATCCCCCAAAAAAATATTTTATCCCTCTACAAAAATCTTGTACTAACTGCAGCAGCAGCACAAAAAAGCCCAAACCATGGCACCTTACTTACTAACTTACTATTTCTACTAGTACCCATTATTATACAACAAACTCCTCTACTTTACTTACCCTACAACATAGACAGAGAAGATCTTTAGATGCCTTTTGCCAACAATTCACCTCACATTTTATTCAGTCCGTGTGTGTCGTATCCACAGTAAATAATGCAATTCGAATCCAGCGTTAAAACAGGAGCAGCAGCAGCCCTCTACGATGAACACGATAATATAATGATATGATATGAAGTTGTTTGTTGGGGCTCTGTCGTCTCTGTTCAGCTCACACTTTTTAGTTCGTTGCTAGAATGTGAGCAGTTAGCACAAGAGCACATCTCCTCACATCCTCAATATATATTTTTTTTCTTCCTTCGTTCGCGTTCGCCTTTGTCACTTTTTGCCTGTGTCGTGGTGTGTGATGAGGCTTGCCTTGCTCATCATCGTCATGCATTTTTTTCATCCCTTTTTGCCCATATGAAAATAAACGGTCACCTCACCACCACCGATTGTTCATCTAATTGTTTCAGACCCTTATATATGATGACGAAAGTCCAGTCTTAACGAACTGGCGTTTTGTTATCGGAAAATAAAATATTTAATTGGTGCGAAGTGTTCTCTCTTTTTTTGTGTGTACCTGGTTCTCTCTCTCTCTCTGAGAGAGTGTTTTATTTTTCTTCCTTGGCTGATTGATCAAGGAGAATAGAGTAATAATCATAAAATTGTTGCAAGATATTATATTTTTGGGACGTTTTTTTTCTCTCGCTCGATTATACTGCGACTGCTGCTGCTGCTGTGCCGTTGCAAATTATTGGCAATCGATTTAACTCTGGTTTTTGTTCTGTGTGGTTTTTAATGTGCCCCTGTGCATTTTGTTTGCGTTGGTGGTTGTTATAACTCCTGACTGCTCGGCTCATTTATTTTTTTATATATATAAATATTTGTACAAAAAATAATTTAAAAAACGACGAAAGACGCCGCTCGCTCGTCTTGTTGATGGCGGTGCGGTGGTTGGTGTGTGGTGGTGGGTGTCATTATGGAATAAAAAAAAGTAGCAACATCATTTTTTCCACTCTCTTCATTTGTGGGCCGTCTCATGTGAAAATGATAACCCAAATCGTTTGACACACAAAAAAATATATAAGAAGGAGACTTTGTATTTCAAAGGGTTGTAAAGAATATTGTTGTTTTTGAATAGTTTTTGCTTATACAGGAGCAAGTTGAAGCGGTTGTTATTGTTGATTTCTAAGCATAAAAATATATCTAGTAATTTGTAAGGGAAAACAATATGCCGTTGGTATACCGCGTCGTAGGGCCCAAGAAAGTGAGCAATGGGAAACTGGAACTGAAAGGGAAAAGGGACTCGGAGTTCATCGCGGTCAACAATGAGACGTTAGTGAACGTGTTGAGGCAGCTCGCCTCTGTGGTCACCCACGCCGGGGACATATTCGCAGATGTGGCCTCTCTCACCGAACAGGTCGGCAAAAGAGTTCGATCCGTCAAACTCCGCTTGGATGAGCTGGAGGCGAAGGCTGACCTGTTTGATCCCAGACTTGTACCTGTCCGTAAGTTACCTCTGAATTCTTTTTTTAAAAAAACCAATCTCCTTTTCTTTGAATCATCTCCTCCAAAAATCACTTTTATGCATCTCTCTTGTTCTTCTTCGGCATATTTCCCTCATGGCATCATCGTCATAATCACAAATCTTCTCAGAAGAAATGCCAAGATTGTGAATCCTTTTTGAAAAAAGGGTTAGAACAATCGTGCAGCTCATTTTTCAACGATTCGAAAAAGAAGAAAGAAAAAAAAACATTTTTGCACGCAGTCATTCACGCACACACACTCACAACAGATACCCCAATCAAGATAAAAAGGCAAATATAAAAAAATGTGTGTCCGTACATACCTACATAGGTACATAGACTCTGGCACATTACAGACAGGTACGCGGAGATAACACGACGACGAGAGAAGAACAGGCAGTTATGAAATAAATGAAGCAGCTAACATAATAATAACAGTAAGCAGCAGCAACACACACGAGAGCAAAAAAAAATTTATGCGAGAGAGAACAAAGTGAGTTGAGTAAGTACCATTTCTCATGTCATGCTCATATTATTATAAAACTAACTAATTTGACCAAAAAAAATTCTAATCCTACTTACTTCATGTTATTATGAGTGAGCAAAAGAAGGAACAAAGCAGACAGCTTTTTTTGAGAGAGAGAGAGGTGGTTTGGCTGTCTTTTTTTAAAAATGGCAAAAAAAATTGTAACGTGAAGAATAGATGAAGATGGGGAAAAAAAGAGATGTGAGTTGAGCGAGATGTGCAGGGAAAAATTTAACGCAAGAACAAGCAACTTATCGTTATTACTATTATTGTTATTATTTTTTTTATTTACTTAAAGAAAAATTTATGCCATATTTAAATTTCTGTTTGGTTTTTAGAGCTATAAGCTTTTTTTATGAGAGAATGTAGGCAGAGTTTTCAATCTCTGAATAAAGTGATTTTTGTCGTTATTACCTTGGCAACAAATACTTGTGATGTTTGCGTAATATCGAATCTGCATGTTATTCATTGCCTGTAGCAGTATGCACACACGCTATTATTATTATTATTATAGTCGTTCTATTTACTTTACTTACCTGTTGAACATCTTGTTCAATTACAAGATGAACACCACCAGCAAGAGAGAGAAAAAGTCGAGTTTTTATCATGACAAGCAACCATGCAGGAAATAAGCAAAAATACATGCGCGCAGAGTGAGATGATATAATAATGACGACGATGATTACCAATCTTGATAAGATGACGTTTTGTTTTGGCAACTGGGATGCATTTATTTTAGAAAAAGAAAAAATTAAGAGGCATGAATGATCTATGAACCATTACTTACACAACAATAACAATAACAGATATATTTTCAGAGAAGAGAGTGTTTCGGGAAGATGGGCCATTTTGTACTTGTGTGGAATGGAATGATGAGAATGATAAGTGTGGTTTGGAAAACATGAGAATACATTTGTGAGCAATGAAAAGTCATATTTTTAACCTTGAGTTTGATTTTTATCCTCTCTCTCTCTCTCTCTTTCTGTGCAAAAGAATCTGCGATGGTGAAGTAGAAAAACAAATTATTAGTTTCAAGTTGACTCTCTGTTGCGAGCGAGTCGGCTTCTTCTCGCACAATCATCCTCATCACCAAATTTGCATGGCTTATCATTAATTACTGAGAGATTGAGAAAAATTGCAAAAGTTTTGAACAGCTCATTATTATGATGATTGCCGCAGCCAGTGCTGAGACCAGAGCAGAGAGCGCCTTTCGCTATATACCTTTGGCCTTGTTGATGCCATTATAATTGTAATTAGCCAGAAATGGAAGGTAGGAGGTTTTTGGTGGGATTGGTTACCTGTAGTTTTAATAATAATTACATTTACAACAAAAATTACTAGTACAATATTCATCAGTGAGCAGAGAGAAGTGGAGATAATGAATGCCTGTATTCATGCATAATAATGTATAGCATTATGCTTTATTTAATTAAATGCCTCTGTTTAAAATATTGCTATTGTAGCACATCCCAGTTTGTCGGATTAAAATGTCTACTTGTTCACCATCATCCAATCTTAATCCCAATCTGCAAAATATATCGAATTAAATGTCGCCTTCTTTTTTTTCCTCCGCATTGTCTTTCGTCGTCCATCCACCCACTCTTGACAAAAAATATAATGGCAAGTTTGGGTGGTCAATTTTTTGTGTGGTGGCGGTCAAAACCCCGTGACACTTTTTTGGTCAGCTAATAAATAAATTAGTTGTCGGAGTGACTCCTCCACAAGATAATGATAGTAGTTGAAGAGGTGGGCATTTAAATCCCCTCACTTCCTTTTTGTCTTGTCGTTCAAGAGAAGAGCGGGAGGATATAATGATCCACCTCTCATTATTATTATTATTTTTCTTCATGTCACCTCCATCTTCCCGTGTCAGGTAGTCAGGTCGATTAGGAGAGTGAGTCAAGTGGAGTGAATGGTGAAAAAATTGGACAAGGGATTTCAAAATGTCTGTCTTCTTTCTTTTGGGATTGGAACACTCTCACTCCATATTTGTCCTTCCATTGAATTGACAATGACGAAATAAAGGAGCATTAAAATCTGGGCGTTTTTTTTTCAAAACATATTCTTTCCTCTTAATTAGATTCCATTATGTTCTTTTATCAATTTCAAAAAGTAAAATAAAACGCTGTAGTCGTGAGTGATTCATTTTCTCTCTACTTTGTTCGGTACTACAATTTAGAGATCCATTTTACCAACTTGTATCATCATATCGTCAATGATCAAATCCAAAAGTTATTATTATTATTATTATTATGGTATTCCTTTCCAAGGCAAACAGACACACGAAGACATATTTACGACAGGACCTGATAATCTCGCACCGCTCTTCTTCGTCTGTATTTTTTTTTTTGGTTGCTGTTGTGAGGAGGACGCCTGACATGATTGGTTTTGGCCGCTTCACATTATTATTTTTTTTCATGCATTATGAATGAGCATGAAATAGAAATACAGCTGCACCACTCACAAAACAAAACTGCATCTTTATCTCTCTCTACCTTATTTAATAAGTTGATTTGTAATAATGAGTTGATTTATAAAAGAAGAAACGAAAACGAGATTGAAAGAGGAGCAAAACAAAAAAATTAAATTCAAAATGCATTGATATATATTTTTTTTCTTGAACAATTTTTCATTTGATGATGATTATGAACAAAATGGAGTCAATTGACTGACCAGACCGCATGGAGTGGAGTGCTTGTAAATGATTTTTGCCCCTCGTATTATTATTTTATTAAATATTATTATGCATTGTCAAGTAGTAGGAGCTTATTATTAGCTGGTGAGGATATCAGGTAGCTCCTAACTAGGCGAGGCATGTCTGCTCAACTATTTGAATATACCCAAACTAAATGGTCATGTACTCGCTTTTACATATCGTGATCCTCATCATGATAAGGGTGAAGATGTTGGTTTTGAAAATAAAGGCACGACGACGACGACGGGTTAGCTAGTAGCCTTGCTCCCGTCAGGACAACAATAGTCACGACATTTTAATTCTTGTGCTGCTGCTGCTCATCACAAACCCATGAGAAACAAATGGGATGTGTGAAATGTGAAAATGGGCAAAGATAGAGAAAATGCGGTGACTTATTAAAGTTGGATTTATTAATGTTACAAGTTTGAGAGAGGAGACATCAAAAAAATGGCATTCTTTTCTCATGAAAACCGGAGCAGAGGGAATAAAAGTTGGCTCGTTTAGTAGAAGAGATATTTTGATTTTGCTGGATGGATGGAAGGATGGAATGGAATGCAGATTTTTCCATTTTCCTCTCGTCCGTCCTCTCATTTGCATTCAAATCACATTCCCAACAAGCCTATCACCACCATACCAAAGAGACAAGACAGAGACGAAGAAGGAGAATTGAAGGAATAGAAAAGGCATGCATGCACTTCATTTCATCATTGCATGCTGTGGCATGCCACAGGGAAAACTTGATTGTGAGAAAGAATCCTCCTGACACACAAATCACAATTTACGGACAGACTCTAGAGCACCTCATCATCATCATCTACACAACAGAAGCAGCAAAGGCAAAACATACACACAATTTTATTTACTGTATCATTTTTTTTGCTCAGCAGCATGGATTGAAATTGGATTTCTCCAATCATCATCCTGTGATCACTATAGCAACCACCGCACCACAACACCATAGTAATCACATCACAGACAGTCACAGACAGATTTGATAAATAGACAAGCCTGAACCCTCTACCATCGTACTGCATGTCTTGTCGTTGTCATCGTGTCTAGTTGTCACAAAAGTTATCACCAAGTATCATCACATTCCATAGAGCAAATCTTGTGTGAGAATCATCATCATCATCGTCGACACAAAATACCAACTGCAACAACAAGACGGGGATGAAACTGAAAAGATGCATTCATTCATTTAAACTGATTCATTTACTCTTTCTCTCTCCTTTTATCAATCCTAAGAGGGAATTTCATGACAAATTTACTGCTAATTCACCCCTATCATAAAGCGATCCACAAACAAATATTTTTATTATTTATTAACCATTCATTCATCTATTTCATTCAGTTTTCCTCCTTCTCAGAAGCCATTTAATATATATTTTTTAAATAGTTAACTATCAATTAAGCGATTAAAGGCTATCCTCATCAGAGAGACGAGGAAGAAGATAGCCAGAAGTAAGCATGAAACACTGTGTGACCAGTGACCATCCATATATGGCCATTAACCTGCAACCACACAGGAGCAGCGGCACTACTTTTGCCTCAGTTTTTATATTATTGAAAATAAGATAAATAGTAGGCATGGTCATGATGATGATGAAGATGATGGTGGTGGTAATAAATGAAACGACAACATCCTCTGATAATGACCATGATAATAAAAGTACACACATACACTTTAATAATACAGCAATAAATAAGGATAATTTCACATTCATCCTTTAAAACGCAGCAGAATGCCAACGCGCTTTCCTGTATCTCTCCTTCAAAATGAAAGTGCGTTACTGTCCTTCTCGTCACCACTGTCATTATAAATTATACATTTTTTTTATGCAACAGCACAAAAACGACAACTACGTGTGCAACAATTAAAATTCTCTCTCTCTCTCTCTCTCTCGTCTTAAAAGAATAGAAGCAATTTTTTTCTCCTCTTTATTTAGTCCACAAAAGGAATCCAATTGCTGTGTATGTGTGCAGAGAGCACAAGCTTGTTTTAGAGCTTTTGCTCGACTTTTGCCAGTGGAAAGTTTCTCGTTTATTCCCATCATCATCATCATGCCAATTTTACCTAAACTTTTAATAATAACGCACAGAAAGAAAAAAAACAAATAAATAATGTGGAAGCTTGACTTTAGCACAATGGTAGCAGTTGCAACAGCAACAATATATTAGAATAATATGCACCTATGTATATAATATTTTTAACACTTGTTTCTGCTCGCTTTGTTTGATGATATCATCAATTTTTTTTTCTCTATCCTATCGTCGCGTCATCATCATTGGAATTGGCATATTTTTTTTTTCAGTTGCAGCAGTTGCTCCTCTTGTTATTTTTAATGTATTATTGTCATTGTTGCTGTTGCGCTTCTGCTGCTGCGTTGTGAAATGTAAATCCTGTGCCATATTGCATTTTGGCACGCAGATGATGAGAATGATATGAGGAGGAGGATGATCGCGAAAGGTGATATGATTATAATAAAGGTATATACTGATAGATAGCTATTTCTACTATGCCATCATCATCATTACATATTTATTATTATTACAAGCATTTTTAGAGAACGGTGATACTCTTTTCCCATTTAGCAGAATAAAAAACGGAGTTATGTATTTAATGTACAATTGTGAAAATTTTTACCTGAGTGTTCACTACTACAAACTGTTACTGCTGCTGTTTTTTTTCAACAATGAATAATATGGGTATTATCATCATCATTAAAATATAAAAATGTGAGTTTTTTTCTTTCCTGGCAACAAGGATGAGTCTGATACCTATATAGACAGACTGTTGTTTGTTGTATACGCCATTGCGTTGTTGAAACAGTTTTTACTCTAACTGCTCGAATATGTATGAGTTACTGGATGGCTACCACCTACCATCCTACCTGTCTCTTGGTTCTAGACTCGGTGTTATTTTTTTCTCAATGAAATTGTATAAAAGTGTAACGAGAAACTACTGACATTAAACAACTGATGCACTTGAGTTTTAGGAGAGGAGGATGATGATCATGATGAATGTCAGGAAAAAAATAGGTAGCAGCAGCAGGTATCCAGGTGTATCCGCAACAACGAGAGAGAAGTGTAGGTTGCACCAATTTTTGCTTCCCTTCCTTCCGATCAGCATAATATTATTATTAAATATTTATGCAGGTATCATTATTGTTATTATTGCTGCTTCGACGCAGTATATATATGTCCATATGCTGATTGTACTCATTACAAATACAAATGCGTGTGTAACGATAACATGGGGGGTGATGACGAATATGGACAATACTCCCTCTCTGTATATTATTCTCCTTATAAAAAACCTGCACTTTACGTTCAATGAAACATGGTTGGGTTTTTAAAAATGATGGCCAAAATATAAAAATGAAAAAAGAGGAGCAAAGCAAGTTAATGAACAATTATTTACTGGCAAAGAAGCCCAGTGAACAATTTTTGAGATTAAAAGGAGAGCGCAGAGAGAAGCTCCTTTCTATCTGCATCTTTTCCGCTTCATTTTCATTAAATATCCTGCAAAAACCCTACAGGATAAACGTGTTTAATGATTTCATTTTAAAAAGAAGAAAAAAAACTTTAGGCAATTTTCTCTCTCTCTCTCCAATCTTCTTAATGAATGGCATGACATGAAGATATGATGATGATGATGATGCAAATGCAAAGAGCACTCTCAGGTATTTATTTTTTCTCTTTAATACTTTGTAAAAGTGTGAGTTGCACCTGCAGTAATTCCACAAAAAAAAATGGCAAAAGAAGCGAAAAAAAATAATAGTTGGAAAAGCAAGTAAATAAGCAAGCCAGGCAGAACTTTTTAGAACGTCCATTAGTACGCCTTCTTCCGTTGTTCTTTTAGACTTGCTTTTCTCTCAAGATCTACATAACCTACCTACCTGGTAGTCATTTTGGCCGCTGTTACCATATAGACAATTATCGAGAAGGACCTTTTTTCCTTAAAAGCCTGCATTTCATCCAAAAAAAATATATACATATTTTGCACTGGTTTGTTTTCAAAAAAACATTACTTGTTCGAGTTGGATGCACGCTCTGCTAAGAGCAGAGGATAGTCCTCTCTCTTGTTTCCTTCTCTGAGAGAGGATCTCATCTTAATGATGATCGTGTTTAATTGGGAGCTTCGTCCACTATTTTTTTTGCATAAATATCAGTACTAGAGCACCACTTATCCTGGCTCACTCTGAGAAAATCTGTGTACTATAGCTTATTCTTCTTTATGACTTTCCAACAAGACGGGCTAAGAAGAAGAAGAAGGGAGAAAAGTTTAATGACTGTGTTTTTAAAACTGAAATGCATGCATGTAAAAAAGTAAATGTAAGTTACATATGCATTTTACACACGAAGCAGCTAATAATATATATATTTTTTATTATTGTTAAAAAAAAGTAAATTGCTGTTCTTGTTCATTCTTCTAACAGTTATGCGTATATATATATATATTCCATTTTCCTTTTTTTATAGTCATCTTTCAAGATTTTTAGAGCGGTTTTATGACCACCAACAAAATAAACGCGATAAGAGTGGAGCGGAGAGAGAGAGGGAGAGATGCCTAAAAAACTCTACACATTTAGTTTAGATATTTGTTAAAATGTTAAGCAAGAAATATATAATTTGAAAATAAAGAAGCATGCAGAATGCAGACGAGATGATGACGATGGCGGTTGGTTGGTTGGTTGAATGGATGGAAGCACCCATTTTCTCTTATGAACCGGTCGTAAAAATAGAAAAAAAAATTACGAGAGTAGCGAGAAGTGGAAATGCAGAAAGTAAAGTTGCAAGAAGAGCAGCAGCAGCAAGAATTGCTCACCTGTCCGCGCTAATTTTTACGAGTGTACTTGGTAAAAGCGAACAAATCTCTTAAGAGGAGGATTTTTTATAGATGGATTCTCCGGGATATTAAAAAAATGTTTAAAGAATTTAAGATAAAACATGGAATTCGTTTTTCTTCTTCTCTTACAACTTCTTATCACGCTTCTTCTCTGAACACTTTTTCATGCATTCAAGCAATTTTCTTCTTCTTTAGCTTCATGTTCTTCTTCGGAATCGTCATTGATGGTCATCTAATGGTGATCTCACACAAGGCCATCATTCATTTTGGTGATAAGAGATAAATGGGAGAATATTTTTTTTGTGATGTTGATTGTGTCATTAATCCTAATCAACGTCCATTCCGCTGTCTGGTTTTTTTGGTCATATTTTAAAATATCGTTACCATCATCACCCGTCGTTCGTTCTATTGGCTCATGGGTTGGTTAAAAGAGCGTTCGTCGTGCTTGCGTGTGATGCTTTATCCTTATCCACTTTATCGACACCACACAGCACCTGAGGGAGAAATGTATGGACGGACTTGCTATCTCTCTCTCTCTCTCTCTCTCTCTATTCATCCATAACATTTAATATTAATGCAGAACAATGGGATGCACGACAAAACCATCACCATTACCATCACAGCTTTATATATACACATTTATACATGAGCACTTTAGCAATAATAGCAATTTTAATGAAAGGGTTAACAGGATTTCGTGCTTGCGCTAAATAAACCGGAAGAGTATTTTTTTTTACTTTGAAAAACTGAACTCGAACTTGGCCTCCTCATCATCATATCACCGCCGTCGCCATGGTATAAATTTTCAGAGTTGATTTTTTTTTTTTGGATCGTTTGGATTTGAAGACGAGTGAACATGAGAGAGAGAAAAAAAACAATAGCTTGCATTGTTTGACAAATGAACGGTTTTTGGTATAGTTTTGAGAAAGTTGGGAATAATGTTTTTGCAATAATCAAGTAGTGTAGCATTTAAAAGTGTGGTATTTTTTTTCGACGAAAACAAAGTGAGTCATTGTTGGTTTTTTGAAAGGAAACCCAACATCCATTCATGCGTCCATTCATGCATTAACAATGAACAACAATGGGAGACGGCAGTATGGTAGATGGAAGTAGAGAGCTTTTGAAAGGGAGATGAAGAATCGTCAATAATATCGAAACATCAAAACGTGAAACAAAATATTGACTTGGATACACGTTGCCATGGTTTCACCGGGGCAAAAAATCCGACTGCTCCCTTCGATCCTCTTAATAATGCATTATATTGATACAGCGGGAGGGATAGTAATAATGTTGCAAAAGTTGGAAATAAATTATAATATACCGAGACATCAATTCAATGGTTGGGAAGGATCATCTTTTACATATTTTATTCTTGTTATTATTGCCATTTACCATTGCTCTCGTAGTAATGTCAATACACATCACAACAAACAGGAGAAAAAACTAGATCTAAAAATGAATACAAAATATTACGATTTTTTTGGTATGATCTTGTCCTGTCTCGCACGATGCATACAAATCTGCTCATAATAATCCCATTACACGCACTTCTCCGTTCCTGAAAAATGAACGGCGACCCACACACACACATTTTTACTTTTATCGTCTCCGTTCCGTGCTTCATGTCGACATGGCAGCATCATCGTTCCAAAAAATCTGATGTACTCATTGCACTTGATCATCAATTCAGTCCCACCATCCTCCCATATTCCTGCTGGATTAGACAGATAGGTAGCACAAAACTTGTCCAGGATGATGATATTCTTCTCTGGAAATATATTTTATTTTCTGAAAGAAAGAAAAATATTTCCATGGATTTCTGTTGTGTCATTTTCCTGACATAATCCTCCTCCTCCTCCTTCTCTGCATAGTATACAGATTTCAGACTCGGAGAGAGATTCATTTTGCTTTGTCATTGTGATAATCATCGTCATCGTCATCGTCATGGCATATTATTCTAAAGCATTATGGCACAGAGCGGACCGAAGCCGCAATAAGTAGGTAAAGCGTATTCAGTCTCAAAAGTTGGGCTGCTTTGTTACGAAAAAATAATCGTGACTTGGTCGTGAAAAAAAGAGAGAGAGGCACAAAAATGGCTGGATTGTTGGGAGTTGGCTCTGTGCTGACTGCGCTATATTTTGTGCTTCAGAATACAGAGATTGCATAATAAGTAGGTAATAATATATATAAAAAAACAAATCATTGTAAAAACCTGGTATTAATGCAACAGCAACATTGGTTTTTGTGGCTGTTTTTGAGATGGAAAAAATAAACTGTACTGCAAAACGCAAAGCACTTGACATTTTTTTTTCGGTGTAAGCATTTATTACGGATTAAAAAAATGTACTTGGAAGCAGCAGCCATTGGACTGGAGCAGTCTCATGGTCACGCTGCTAAAAAAATGACTTTTTAAAAACTTGTGCAATAATAAATCAAATCAGTGTATCCAGATCAGTAGCAGTCACTCAAGATCACACATGGACAGGCAGCAAAAAGACTGCACGTTTCAATGAAATAATAATAAAAAGTGAAACGAAAAAAAAAAAAAATTCCATAAAGCGCACAGCATGATCGGCGATAGGCTACATTAAAAAAGGTCCCCTCATTTTTCTCCCTCTCTCCATATCAGTCAGTTAGAGTCTGAAATATTTTTAATCCCCTTCACGTCTCCCTGGCTTGGTAGCAGTGGTTATAGTAATCGACCAGATATATCTCCTTTAAAAAAAGAGAAGTGAACGGAAAGGAAAACAAAGAACGCCTATTTATTTGCTTCATGGTGAATTTTATTTGATTTGGAGCAAACCAGGAGGAAAAACAAAAGGATTTGAAAGGAATTACTGGAAAAATATGTGAATGACTCAAAAGGAGACGCGCGGAGTGTGCTCGTGCTCCCAAAGAGAGCTTTGTAGAAACAAAAGGGTTAATAACATTATCTTATAGCGTTTATTACAACCGCCGCCGTATTCATCCCCAAAAATGCTTCTCCGCACGCATCGCAGACAAATAACGGACGTGTGCCTCAGTAAATCAACATATTAAAAAAAAAATAAGCCTGGGTGAAAAAGGAGGGGATCAATTTACATAATTGTTAATAAAGCTCAATATGGCTGGCGTATTCATTTTGTTTGCATTTTTATTTCAAGATCCGTTTAACACGTTGATACAAATAGAAGGGAGGAATGGGTGAATATGACGTACTAGCGACTTATGTCGATAGAAAACGGATTGAATTGAAAGGTTTCATGTCTCACCAAAATAAATCATTAGTTTAGTGATGGAGAGAAGGAAGCAATCAGTTAGTTGAGTGGATTCTCTCATTTCCCGAAGAAAAAAAAGAAAAAATTGTTTCGGAAATT
This sequence comes from Sinella curviseta, assembly GCA_004115045.4. Lineage (NCBI taxonomy): Eukaryota > Metazoa > Arthropoda > Collembola > Entomobryomorpha > Entomobryidae > Sinella > Sinella curviseta. The sequence goes on along the minus strand of CM065489.1, from coordinate 40,476,802 downwards.
ACCCAGAACAAGGAAACCAGTAAGAGTAAATGGATAATAAATTGTTTTTTAGTAAATTTGCTCCGTCTCCTCTTGTTGCGGCTATTGTTGTTTAGACTTGTGCTTCTTGTCTACTGGAAAAATAAAGAAAGAAAGAAAAAACAAGTTGCGTGAATCATGATCATGAATTACATGAAACAAGATGCTCAAAAAAGACAAGACAACAATATATTTTTTTGTCTGATTGTTCATCTATCCTATTGGCCATCTATCTATCATCATCTTTTGGTAATGAATTCAATTTACGACACGACATGAGTCCAAAATGTATGCACGTATGCAACACAAGAAACGACACATTTTCCCCAATAATAATAAACTAATAAAATGCATCAGGGAGAAAAATCCATAAAAATGCCGGTTTTACAAGGAAAAGTAACGAGACGCACGCACTTTTGCACGACAGGCAGAGTATCAATAAAAATGAAGAAGCCAGCAGCACGCTGCTGGTGTTTTTGTTAAGTAAACTTTCGGCCCATCTGGCATACTTGCCGGATTTTGTCAATTGTCAAGTTTGCTGACAAGAAAGAGGAAGAAGAGCAGAAAAAAAGGATTTTGTCCTATGGCCTTTTGTCCTTGTGTCTGTATGAAAACGGAAGCATCTTGTGTGTGGACTGGATCCGCTTCTAAAAATGTATGTATGCACTCGTATGAATGAATCGCATGTCATCATGAGCTGGATGACACTTTTTCTTCTTCTCTTGTCAAAAAAATGTTGTCCTGTAGTAACATTTGTTCATTTAACTAAATCCCCTGGGTATATTCATTCACCATTGTCGTCGTCGTACAATTATCCAGTTCACCATCTCATCATCATCATCTGCCGTTGACATTCTCTCAGTGGAAACTCCCCACCAGACATTTATACGTGTACTTGTAATACTTTCGTACACAAACCCATTCAAAATTACTGTGTGAAGCCAAAAAAAAAAAGAAGAAAAAGCTTTTGCCGGATGGATGCACGGATGAATGGGCAGACAAAATTGAAATCAGATCTTTCCCAACATTTCCATCTCCCTCACACACACACACAAAATGAACAACTTATCTGTGGAGGTTAAAACAGCAGCTGAAATTCACATTTAATTTCCATGGGAGCTCGTGCCGGTTGCCTGACGAAACATGTGACAATCACACCATACTTCATTCATTTACTAGGACTAATCATAACGGTTATTATCTTAAAGAAGTGCTTTCTTTTTCTGGTCTAATCTTAATGACGACGCCTTTTGCTCTTTTCAAGATGAGCAGCTGCGTTATGGCTACACAAGTCTATACGAATTTTGTATGGAAACTCTTGATCAATACCGAAAATGTAGGGAATAGGAATATGAACATAAAGATTTTGTGCGTCGCATTTTCCAGATTTTTTTCCAGAGTGTGCACCCTCCCCATTTTCCCTCATTCACGATATCCTTCCAGAAAAAAACCTCTGTGCGCTTTCATGCTGGCTGCGTAGAATTTTGCCTATACATATTTTGCTGGTTTAGTAGACGAAACATAAAAAAAGGAAGGAGGGTGGTGGTGGTGGAAGGAAGGAAGGAAATAAAAAAAAAAGTTTGGACTTGGAAAAACGCAGATTGCGTAATCCGGTACAAACGGTTTTACAACAAAGCAAGCTTAAGTGATGGTGGCGATGCGGTGGTGGTGGTATTACAAAAAGTTGGGATGTAGTAGTGACGGTGACCAGATTTCCCATTTTTATTATCATGTTGATTCATCATGAAAATTTATGAGAGGAGGAAGAGACAAGGATTTAAAATGTTAATCAGCCTACGCACTACCACACATACGCAGAAAATTACTTGAGCCTTCTTTTGATATTCAGAGATGGGATAAATATATTAATGCGTGTGGTGTGATGTGGTGACTACGCAAAATACTTGGCGCTGTGATGATGATGACGACGATGAGAATGATGATAAACATGAGCGATTACAAGTGTACAAGAATGATCGACAAAAATCTCTGAGAGTTTTAAAGAGTCGAGAGAGTGTCGGCATTTTTTTTTTGAAATAAAAAAACGAGGAGGAAGAATGATGAGCTGGTGTAGTAAATACGCAAGATTTTTTTAAAATACCATTTTCATTTTAAACGGCCACATCCGTTGATACCTCCACAAACAACAGAGCCAAAACGTCGTCATCACCTCCTACATACCTCTCGCATCATTATCAAATTCGTTATGCGTGAGTGGGCCGAGTCAGATTACATGACGATACGAAAAAGAACTGCGACCATGTCGACGCCGACGAGGATACGGCTACAAAAAAAATATGCGAATATCTTTATATATATTTTTTTTGCCTAGTTTACAGAATGAAATGATAAGTTGGATGGAGGCATGGAGGGATTTAGGCGTAAGCGTTTATATGTAGCTGTATGAGGATAATGATGATAAATATTTAATAAACGATTCAATGCTCACGTCGTTGTCGTCGTCGTCGTGGTTTAATAATAGATAAGGTAGCACAAAAAAAATATTAAAATAAATACAGAGACGCGACCGTGCAAAGCGGAGTGGATAATAATTGCACAAAAATGGCCAACTCTTGAGAGAATACACGCTTGAATAAGAAAATTGACGTATCTTCGCAGTTTTACTTTTTGCTAATTTCCCTTTCAAGAATAAAAAGTAATTTTCCTTTTAGTCGTGTTTATTGACGCGCCGGCTGTCATTTACTGCCGCTCAACCGCCGCCATCATCTCGCAATTATCACGAAATGGACAACTGTATCATTATCATCACTTTTACTACTTCACTTTTGTTCTCCATAATCATCATCCTAATAATTTTTTGTCATTTTTTTTCTTCACTCAACTCTCAACTTGTTTCTGGGTCCATTCGGTCACTTCAACACTGCTCACACGTCCATTATCTCCCATCATGCTTGCTTCACACACACACAAGCAGGCATTTTTTCGCTGCCCCTCGTCTCCAACTTCCAATGTCATCCTGACGCTTGCACGAACAAGTAATTTTGAAAGCAATAAAAGTGAAATGCCGCGTCAACTTGTTCCTCCTTCTTCCCTCCAGCCCCCATTTTTTTCCATTCACCCTCTCTCTCGCGCCTCGTCTTTTAAAATATTATATATTTTTCATAATGGCTTTGTTTTTTTTGTATATATTCTGTGAACTATCTCTCGTTGTTGAAAGAGAGAGAGAGAGCATTTTCTTTCATGGCCGCATTCCACAACTCCCTTTTCCTTCCAGTTGACTGACTGGAAGTATAAAAAAAATGGAAAGGGTGGATCCTCTCTCCTTTGAAATTTTTAGCAGTGCGTCCAAAAAATAAAATATATAATAGAATTAGTATGCATTTTTGGTGCTGACGCAGAGAGTTGAAAAATCTTCCACTTTAAAAGATTATCCATTCAACTTGAGCGCACAGTAAAAAAACACACTCTCTCGCCTTCTCCATTCTTCCCATCAGTAATAATTTTAGAAACAATTTTTAATGGTCTCTCTCTCTCTCTCTCAAGACGAAGAAAAATGTCTGCTCGCTCTCTGTTCCTCCTTCCTAGCTTTCAAACACTTTTTCCTAATATGTAATCTAATAATTTAATAACAATGAGCGTCTTAACGCTTACTTAATAACATCATCATCGAAACTAATCATATTTTTTTTACTCACTCCATCTCAATGCAGCAGCCCATTAGCCAGCATTCTGTGTGCTCTCTCTTGTATTTTTTTTATCTGAATGGGAGGGAGGAGAAGGCATGGAAAGTGTGAGAAAAATATAATATCCTACATATATGGCAATTATTATCGTCATTATTTTTGGCTCTGCTTTTGCACTCTGACGAAAGATGAATCCCATTTGCCATAACAACAGCGACAACACCGCCACTTGGCTTCCTTCTTGGTTATATATATATATTTTTTCTGTTATGTCGATAACATTTGTATTTGCATCTCTGAAAGAAACGCTGTGTGACTGTTGATGAGTGTTCATGCAGTAAAACGCCGCCACACCTTCAAAAACAAATGGTGTGATATGATCGTCATTTTCTTCTTATCACCACACCACAAATATATTTAAAGTAGGTTTCTATGTACCCATTATTGGCTTCATATATGATGCAACAACACCAGCACCCATTATTATCAAAACAAGACTTGACTTTATTTCTGCTTTCGGTTCACCTAAAAGGATGCAGAGGAAGAAGAAGGGAAAGGGCAAAGAAATAAAAATTGGAAGCGGATAAAAAAAATATATAATCTGTTTTCAATCTCAATCTGTTAAGTAACCGTGAAGAAAATGGTGTAATGAGTAATGCGTCTCTTGCAAAATAATAGCCCGTTCATCATCTTCATCCTGTTTCGTATTTACGCAGCAGCATCCAACAAAGCTATTCATATTTATTCATCTCATCCAACAAATTTAACAACAACGGACGAGCAGATTGCATTTTTTTTTTTCAAGTTCCTTTTTTTTTCTTCAAAACTTCTCTCCGCCTGCCTGCGATTTGTCACTAGGCCTTTTATATATATTTTCTTTTAAGAAACGCCAAGCGTCTCACATTTGAAATTTGAATTCCCAGCAGCAGCAGTCGTAAAAATAGGAATTCGACACAGAGCGTCGTCGTAATAACCTGCGTACATTATGTTGTTGTTCAACCAAGAAAAATGCTGAGATGAATAAAAAAGAAGTTAAAAGAAAAACAAGTGGCGGCGCGGCGTCGGTGGCGTTGATGGTGTCACAGTTACAGGATTTTGCGATTTATGTACCATGTCATGTTACAAACGAACAACCAACTCGAGTCTCTCTGTCGACTTGCTGACTGATGATGATCCCAAATCCTCTCGAGTCGTCATCATCATCAACATATTTTTTTTATAATCCTAATCCCATCATCACCACACCACCACCATTACCAAACTAGGAGAATAAGTAGCAATAAAAATTGAATTTACACCCATCCACATTTTTTTTTCGCAAATTGCTTCTCATATTGTCTCATCAAAATCGTCATAAAAGATTGCTTTGAAAACGTGCAAAATTTTATAATCTCTGTCTGGTGTAATAATAACAAGTATAGTAATTTTTAATCTGTTTAATTTCAAGGGAATTCTTTTGAACAAGGAAAGGAAGAAAAAAAAATAACTAAAGAAATTGTTACTTTCAAATGACTTGTTTCATTGTAAAGTCGTTGCGATTTTGAAAGAAAAATAAACTTGACATGACAAAAGTGAGCTGTTGTTGTCTTATGGATTTGCTCTCTCTCTCTCTCTCTATTTCTGTTACAACAAAAAGTCAGCCAAAAATGCTTTGCTTTCCTAATCACTTTTTTTCTCTTTGTTCTTTCGTTGTCGTTCTTTTCCCTCTCTGCGTGTTATTGTTTTTCTTCCTTGTGCATACAACATTGCATACTTGCTTCTCTCCAGAAAAAAGGGTTGAGACAGAATGACTACTGCTAAAAAGGACACAAGAGAGAGAGACTCAGATTATTTGTCTTGTGAGAAGAAGAAGAAGAAGAAGAAGGAATAGGAATAGGAATAAAAGAAAGAACAACATTGTTGTTATTTTGTAATGTTTTCTGCTGCCGTTAAAAGTTACATCATTGGCACAAGGGATTCTTTTTTGTTTCTTCCGTTCGCTCTTGTTAAAACAAGTCATAGTCATCATGATCAGAGCGTCGTCGTCGTAATGTCGTGATGTACATAAATTCATTTTCCCTGTAGCTTTTAACAATGCACACAAAGATCACTTGTTCTACTACACAAATCTATGCATTCATTTCTTCTTCTCACCACATCTCTCTCACATCTCTCGAAAGTAAGGCCTTGGATTCCATCCAGCCTCCAGGCAACAATGTAAATAGAAAGGAACTCACCATCACCACCACCATCAGATATTTAGAGACAGAGAGAGAGAGAGAGATGTGGAGAGAGAGAGAGGAAAAAATTCTAATATGCCTTGAGGGCCTCATCTTCCTTCTCATCTTACTTTTATTCTTGTTGCATTGTTGGTTTTTCCTCTTCTCCTTTTCATGCAACAGCCCTGCAGTCATTTTTACACGGGCATAAAAAAGCGTTAAATGTAAAAATTACCCGTCTCTCTGTCTCTCTCTAAATCTATACATGCTCGTATTTATTTGCGTTTCTCTTTCCTTCTCTACTACACCAACCAACCACAAAATCCAATTGAAAAAGGTGTGTGTGTGGAAATGTCCATAAAACAGATTTCCTGTATGCGCATTATTTGTACAAGAATAGCTTACTTTTGTCATAATCTTCCTTACAATTTTTTTGTGTGTTTGTGTGTGTGTGTGCGTAATTCCACAGAGTGCGGTGGTCGCACAGACACTGAAGACGATGACGACGACGACGACTTTTGAGAGAGTAAACGCTTTCTTGGTTTTCTTCTTCTTATTCTCAATTTTGTATCCTTTTTAAGAAGGTGGAAACTGAAACTGGCCAGTTTTTTTTTCTTCCAAGAACTCACTCCCCCACACACACATACGTATACACAGACTAGGATAATGATATACAAAAATGCCACACAGAGAAACACTCTCAAAAAATATATCTTCACTTTACTTACTTCACACCATATTCCAGTCATCCTCATCATCATCTCTGATGCGTCTAGTTGGTTTTTTTTGTAGAAAATCCCACAATATTTACCAGTATCACGATGACATGATATTCAACTTTTTGGAGAAAAACGCTGTGCTACCAGTTTTTTTTTCGTCTTCATAACTTTTTTTCTCTCATCCTCAGAGAGATAAACAGAAAAGATGTGTATGCATGGAAAGTTATTACAGCATTTTTTTTGCTGTTTTTAGACTACCTTCCTTCCTTCCCTTTTTCATGTTTCTGGAGATAGCGCTAATGAAATGTTTACAATTATTTTTCATTTTTATAAATATACCTTTCTAAAAATGCGTTTACGTTTTTACCATTCAAAGTGTGCGTATGCATTCCATACAAAAATATTCTTCGTTTTTTTTCTAGCCTTTGGCTCATTCTTCCGTTCCACGCAGATAGCACCTTATATATTCCTTTCGTCTTCCTCCCTTCCTCCAATTTTACATTTCCCGTTTTAAAATCACCAACCATTCCATTTAAAATTGTAATACGTGTGCGTAGTAAGTGGAAAGGCAGAAAGAAACTTATATAGTCAAGTGGAGGAATTTTAAGTGGTGGAGCCATATAGCCAGTATGCTAATAATATTACATGTACGAGCATCGTTTCACAAACGAAAAAAAATCTTCTTTTTTTTTATTTAAAAAACCATCATCATCCGCTTTGTTGCTGGTGCTAACTAACTCACCGCCACCTCCTCCACCGTAAAAATATTATTGTTGTAGCCTCTATTTTTATGACTTTGCATGTTTTTCCTCTCTCTCTCTCCCATTCCACCTTGTTTACTGTGTGTGTGCACGTCACATTTTTTCGTCTCATCATCTCATATAATCTCTGCTCTCTCTACACAGTGACTTGGACTGCTGCAGCAGTACTTATTTTGTTAAATATATTAAATTCAAGTGCACAGGACTCCATATTATTCTCATGAATGGCCTGAGCTTTTGTTCTGCTGGTGGCTTATGATGATTACCTGCTGCGCCAAGTATGCATGTGTGTTTGCTGACCATGATGATGATACATGGTTAATGGTTTGGCTTGTACCGGTGGTGTGGTGGTGGTCATCATTTTCTAGGGAAGGGAGAGGGAGGCAAGGAAGAAGGAAGACGGATAATATATATAGCCGGTGGCCATTTTAAACAAAAATCCGGTGCAGGAGACACCACCACCACCACCACAACAGCATACAAAGATGGCTATCTATAATGAACAGTTTTAATTTAATACGCAAAATGATAAGCATGAAAATATTTACACATATAACACGCGAGAGAGAGAGAGAGAGAGGCTCAGGAATGCAGACGGGTATAATCAATTCATAGAGAGACTTTTAATGACCAACAGATTATTTTTTTCTTCTTGGTAGCAATCAGAGAGAGAGAGAAGACTTATTCGAATAAGTCCACGGTCATCAATTTAAACGACAAGGCGCCCAAAAAAATCGAGACCTTAAAACTGAGTCCCAGCAAAAGTAATCCTGATTAAGTGCTCTGCACAAAATATGCATACATAAATATGTCTTGTCATTAGAATAAAAATGTGTCGTCGACTTGGTGACTATTTTAGGAAGTAAAATGGTCTGAAAAGGGAATGAGGAGAATTACATGATGGATGATGATACAATACAAAATACAAATTACAGAGTCGAGTATACTTTGCTCTTATAGGAGCAGAAGAGAAGAGCAGTAGTTAATTGCCATGATCGCAGTAATCACCATCACAGGAGCTTTTTTTTATCCTTCATCTCGTATCCATATTGTAAATTGGCTGTGCAACCATGATGATGAGGATGATTGGCGATCGGGACAAGGTGATTACTTTGTTTTCAATTCATAGCCTTCTTCAATCCTTCTTCTTTTTTTGTGTGAACGAAAAAAAAAATGATTGGGAGGAGGATGGACGATCAATATGAATTCCTTTCAAGCTCATCTTATTCTCCTCTCGGCCACCATTACCATTAACTATTATCCTTATATCATCCTCTGATTATATTATTACTTACCACACGGTGCAAATTCAAGCCGTGATTTTCTCTCTACAACAGCAACAGCAGCAATCATGAATTGTACAGTGTTCAGCATGACTTGAGAGAGAGATGTAGGCTGGGAATATAATATGCTGGTATTATTACTATTAATTTATTGGGAAGCGAGCACCTTATTTGTGGTGAGCATTATCGTAAAAAAATTCGGACAGAGAGCAGACAATAAAGTGTCTTGTTTATTTCACCACAAGGCAGAAAAAAAACTGATCCTCCTGCTGCTCACTCTTTCAAACAGAGTTCATCAGATCATCTTGGTCTTTTCTTCATGTGAGATGATCATCATCACAGGACAAGAACAATCAACAAGCAAAAGAAATCTGTCTTGTTTTTTTTTGTTTTGTTTTCCTCTTCAAAATCAAGGCACGAGATATTTGCATATAAATTGTATGCACGCAAGTAAAATTACTCTCTGGCATGCAAAAAAAAATATCTCTGATCCTAATCGTTAGCCTGATCACATCATCTTCATAAAAATCAGCATGAAATAAAAAGAGGAATGAATTCCTTTTCATTTTCAAATGGGAAAACACAATTCCTTGAAAAAAGAAGCTTTATAGTCTTTCTTTCTTTTTCAAAAAAAAAATGTTGCAGAAAGAGTGTTGATTAAAAAAAACTGTTGTCCATTCTCGAGATGTTTGAAAAACAATATCCTTTTTTTGTACCAAGCAAAATTTAACTGCTCATTCTTTAACGATGACGAAGGACGATGCAAATCAGTTTAAAGGAAAATGATGACTAGTGTTGCATAACAGAAACAGCAAGTGTTCTGCTGCTGCTGCTGCTTCATTCAAAACAAAAAAAATATATATATTCTCAGGCAAAAGTAGTCCGGGCGACGACTAGAACAACGCATGAACATATTATAAGAACAAGTCAGAAGAATGTCGTTTTGGTCTGTGGAAAATTGTGAGACCACCACGAAGCATAAATGCGATACGTTTTAATACGATGACGACGACGACGATGATAATAATAATAATAATAATAATATTTGAAGGTATAAAAATTCTAGATAAGGTTAAGTATGACTAAGAACAAGAAGGAAAATGATAATAAAAGTTATATTATTATTGATGTTTGTGCACTGTGGGTGCATATTAGAGTCTCCTTGAGAGAGAGACTCCATATTTGCTCACAAACTCGTACAAAACTCCTCAACAATGAAAATATTATCATGTACCGAAAAATTGAGACGAGAAGGAAAAAAAATGAGTCGCTTTTATTACTATTTATTCCTTTTGGTGGAGTAAATGGAAAGGATTACGTAATTGAGCACGGCCCCGCAAAAGAAAGAAAGAAATGAAGAAGAAGCTGTGTGTGTGAAAAGACAGGAAAAAGGAGCAAAGTCATAAAGTCAACTTAGCAAACGCAAAAGTGTTGGAGCTGAGTAATAAGTACTATTTTTTCAATGAATGATTTATGGCAGGACACGGAGCTTTGCTTTTAGAAATGCTACCTCGAAAAAAATAAATAAAACTTTTTTTTTTCTGAACAAATAGCACCCTTTTTCCACAACAGACGACTTTGCTTCTGCTGAGAATAAATTTTTTCTGTGTACCTATTCATTAAACAGGATCTCGAAAGGATGACCTTTTTACATTATTTTGCTTTGAAAGTGGCATCATGACGACGCTGGCATTGTTGGGCTATAAGAAGGAAGTTGATTGTTATGCTGTTTATGCTATGATTCACGACGACGACGACGGCCATCTCGTTCAACAAACAAGCATAATGGATAAAGGAAATAGGAAATTTGTCATTTTCAATTTTGTTCAACAGCAATCCTCCAAAAAAATATCCAATGAACGCAGCAGCCTTTCTATTTGACCAAAAACAAGATGGAATGAAATAGTAAATCGCGCAGCGTAAATAGCTGTGTGAGCAATAAACATGGTCATAAAAATTGCACAACTTAAATAATAGGTATATATATATATATAAACGAATGGTTAACAGCTACAAATTGACATTGTCGCTTGTTACTCGACGACGAATGAGCGTCATCATAAAAAAGCAAGCTATACGTCAACCTACAAGGCTATGCACATGGCAGCGCTCATAATAACTTACTTTTTTTTATTGTTCCCTCTGCATATACCCTGTCATCAATAATCGTCATCATGTTCTCTCTCTCTCTCTCTCTCTCTCTGCTTAAAAGGATAAATTGCTAGTCAATAGATATAAAAAAGGATAATAATAGTATTGACAACGTAATTGGCTTTTTAAGGTGGTAACACACAACAACATGGACGCATATGCATAAAAAATTTGTAATGATTTTGATTGGTGTAGGTTGTGCTAGAAAAATGACAATTTGTATAACGAACGGGACGAGTAGTCGGTCATAAAAATTAGCTGAAAAAAAAAGAGATGCAAAAAGTTTTTTGAACAGGAATGCAAAACCAAACTGGTTTGGAATTGAGAGAGATGCAATTTCAACCAAATCTGCAAAAAAAATGATATGTAGTTGATGCAACCTGCTTAATTGCTTGTATTGTTTTAATTTTTTTATTTGAATAGCTGAAGGAACCCTGGATGACATTTCCAAGACATGCCTTCCCTATCATCACCGTCTACACGGGGATTGTGACCCGGATGAGCTGATTGTGAAAACGGGAACAAATCTCGTGTCAAAACAGAGTCGACCCCGGTTCCTGATCCAGTTGTATGACAATGCGGGTAATCATCATCCCGTCTTTCCCCCGCGCTCCCCCATTCTCTCGTCGAGACGCTCTCTGGAACGCCAAATCTCGGTGGATAGTCGAAGGGTGAGTTAAAAAATGGAACTCCTTATCTTTCTTTTTTTGTAAAGCAAAACTATTTTTGGCTTTGGAAAATGTGTCGTCCCCCTCCATATTTTTTCTAAACTCAACAAAAAGAAGTTCTCTAGTCACTTTCAAGATAAATGAGGGAACAGACGGCGGCGAAAAAAATTGTAAACCATTTTCTCAGAGGAGCTTCTCAAGTAGACAAACTCAGTTGTGTGTTTATGAACTTGAAAAAGGGAGAGCTGTATAAAAAAAATGTTAAAGCGAAACCAATACGGTTTACTTTACAGAGAGATAAAAAAGAAGCCATTTTATTTTATTATGAATGAGAGATGCAGATCATCTTCTCTCCTACTCAATCTTCTCTTATCTTTTCCCGTTTTTTTTCTCTCTGACTCCGCTTGTCTGATCCCATTTTGCGGTTTTTTGGTCTCCCTCCCTCCCTCTCTCTCTATCTCGCCTCTTGTTAATGTTTCCTTTGGGAGCATCAGTTTGTTAAAAGTTTATTATTACCTTAAAGCGTGGAAAATGCTGATCCTTTTGCCTTCCTATTACCTAACATGATTTGGTAAGTAGGGTCGGATGGGGTGGTGTTTTTTTTCGCTGATGATGAGAAAAAGAGGCTCCCACAATGCAACACAGATGAACAGACACGGAGAGAGAAATATAGCTTGGGCAGCAGTAAAGCTTTCAAGTGCTCAAGAAAAAACCGTTGCAAGTAAACTTATTAGTTTTGTTGGAGGCGAATATTATATGTTTATGGAGGGAACACGTTCATGCACACACACACACACGCGTTACGCATTATGAAATGAAACGGATAAGCGACTGTAATGTCTCCTGCTCTATGAACGTTGCTCGTTGTGTGCCATAATGTTTCCATCATGACCGTTATCCCGATCATTATTAATTGTAACGAGCTAATATAATTTGTGGCGCTGTTAGGTATGTAGTATGTAAATCATGACATGTATTTTTTTTGCATGTAGCCGGCAAGTTTTGCGGCGCTTCGGGACTGGAAGCTGGATGACTATCTGGACGCCAAGATTGCAACGTTGGATCGGAAAAAGCAGTCAGCGGAGCAATTGAGTCGAGCCCTGGCCTCCCCGTTTCCAAGTCAAGTGGTGCAAGTGGATGTGACTGGTGCTGGTTTCGATCGGATGAAGGCCAACAGGCGCTCGCTCGTGGTGCACACCAAGAAAATCCGGAGAAACAAGAGGAGGAACACCATTTGTGGCTCGATGCCAAACAAAGAGTACGTGAACGAAAGAAAAAAAAACTAGTCATTTTGGTTTTCATAACATGAGATTATACAACGTGATGATGATGATCATGGGAGTTATGTGTATATATATAGCCTCTGGCAAAAAATTAGCGGAACAGGTGCATTTCTTTCTTTTTTTGACGTTCTACAAGCTAATCAGACTAATTGCACATTCCTTTCTAATTTTGTTGTTGTAGGTGTGGAATACAAACGAGCTTCACGTCGGTAGCTTCACCAGGAGGAACTGATGAGGATGGGAGTCGTGGCAGCAGCAGTTGCACTGGCGGCGAGAGACCAAGTGACGAGAACTCCACTTCCACTCGGAATCATCATCATCATCACAGTAAAAAGTATGGGATTGACTCTGGACACTGGAGTAGCAGCTGCACGAGCTCTGCGCAGGATGGGGTGGGTGTTGTGGGTGGAGGTGGAATGGGTACTACAAGCACCTGTTCGGCACCATCCCCCTGGGATCCAAACTCCTTGTCTACCTCGTCCGACTTCCTGTTTGACGATGAGGACCGGTGCTTAACTCCCCAACTGGAAAACTTTACCGATGGACTCGTCTCTGATTCTGACTCGGTGGACACGGATGGCTACTTCACCAGCTTCCGCAGTGACTGCGGCTTTCCAAAGATGAAAAAGTCGGCCTCGGCGAAGGAGTTGGAGGATCTCATCGCCAAGGAACAGGATATTGGCAGCTTGGCTTCTTCGGGAGGGATTTTTACCGACTCTGCGGCAGAGTCGGGTGATGGGACAGATGGAGGGAAAAGGAGGAATAGTGAGGGCTCTTTGAGGATATTGGATGGCAGCTGTAGCGCGCCAAGCAGTGGCAACAACACGGTTGTGGCGGCGTCATTGTCAAACACCCTGAATGGCAGTCAGAGGACTACGACGGCAACGGCGGAGAATGAGTACGAGCTGTTTGGAAAGGGAAGCACAAGCACAACTGCCAGCTCTTGTGGTACGGTCGTAATGAGAAGCAAGCCGGAGCCACCGCAAAGAACAACCTCAACTGTAGTGCCACCACCGTTGGCAAGTGAGCCGGGCAAGGGTCTAAGTTGTGGGAGTAGCTGCGGTGGAACTGTAAGTAGATTTAAAAAAAATGATTTCGACAACATCTTCAAATATGGCATTTGAGACATTATTGACCGGGTTTTATTTCAAATAGGAGGATATTACGTTGGAGGAACGAGTTAAGAGAAAGTCGCTAATTGAGCGAGTGCCGTCTATGGTGGTGGTGACGCCATCACCATCCTGCTCATCTGAAAGTCCTCCGCCTCTCAAAGATCCTGGACACGCTCTTCATTTGGCGGACGACGCAAGTTTGTCCACTGGGGCGGAGGACTCTGAGCATGACAGTGGGCGTCTGACGCCAAAGGCGGATGACTTATTCACCACGAACGAGAGTGAGTGTGGTACACTCAGCGACACAGACTCGGACCGGAGGACGGAAGTAAGACTGAGTGACATTGCGATGAAAAAGCGAAGCACAAGCAGCACGAGTAGCACAGGGACTGCCAGCACGAGCAATAGTACCTTGACTCTGACGAGCTGTGCGATGGCTGCTAGTGGAGGAGGAGGTGTTGGGGGTCTACCCCAACCTGATGTGATTCCAGCGGACGCTGTTGTTCAACAGTTGCAAATAATTCGCACAGCCAAGGCAACACCCAGACTGGATACTAACAAGGAGTACTACTCCCTCGACACGGTTCTCTTGGGCTCTTCTGAAGAAGAGCTGCTGACTCACAAGAAGAGCCAAGGCGAGGCGATGAGTAGGAGCGGCAGCCGAGAGTCGAGTGCAACCGGTGCCAAAAAATCAAAGGAAGTCAGTTCTCCTCCTCCACCCTCCACCCAGGTGGTCGCTAACATGAGCAGTAATGATGCTGGTATAGCCACTTCTGGAAAAGTTAAAGGTGCTCGTGTTGTGCTGGATGCCAACGGCGAGATAATCTTTTCCTCAGAGACACTCAGACGGAAGCGGAAGCAAAAGGTGAGCTTTGATCCAGGCTCCGCTGTCAAGTCGCCCGACTACGACAGCAACAGCACATACGCCCGTGTCCGCGAGTCGGTTTACGACCGAATCAAAAAGGACACTGGGGATCAGGAAAAGTTGTACGAGTGTATTGAAGAGATACGGCGTCACAACTTGAAGCCCCGAGATCCCTTCCTGGAGGCTCAGCAAATGAAGCAGGAGAAGAACGGAAGGAACCTTCACAATAACATGATGAATGAAAGAAGTGGCTCTTCAGCCTCAGTCTCTTCCAGCGTGTCGTCCTCTTCCCCCTCTAAATCCTGTTCCTCCACTCCCGATCACCACAACTCCAGTGGAGGCTTGCTGGAAACGGATTTGGACTCGGCCATCCCTCCAGTGATGCCGGATTTAAAGAACCTGCCAAAAATTAAAGACCGCCTGAAACGCAATGAAAGTTACCGAATCGCCAACACGGACGACGTGCCACCTGCCCCATCATCCTCCTCACCCACCACAACATCATCTCCGTCGCCAACGTCAAATGGGACCGGCACCAAATCTGCCAACAATCCCAGTCGATCTCCACTATCGCCACTTCACCTCAACAGAAATGGGCTGTCCTCCTTGGCCAAGCGAATGTCCCTCACGAGTCCGTCCCGTCATCATCCATCCCTTAACCGCATGTCCTCTCCGACGCCTCTACATCTCAACAAAAAGCGGGACATTCCAGAAGAGGATCCCAACTTTATTCAGCAAATTTTTAGCATGAACTCTGCCGCCAACAATCAGCTCTCCAGTAATCATAGCAGCAGCAGCTCCCTGAATGGCAGCATATCCCACAATCATCATCATCACGGCCACAGTCTGTTGAAAAGTCCGTTGGACAGCAGCTCCTCATCGCCCTCCTCAAGGATCACCTTGTCGAAATTCACGCTGTCAGCGGAAGACAGACCGTCTTTCCTCCGACGAGGTAAACTATTCTACACAGATATCTGGTAGAATCATTTACAGATAAGCAGACACGCAGAAATGCCGAATTTATTATTATTATTATTATTATTAGCCTTCATTTATCTCTCTCCTCTGCTCTTCCTCCATTTCTTTCATATCATCAACATCATCAAAAAAAATCATCCACCAGCCTTTCTGTATATAATTTTTTAACCAAACTTTCACATCAATTTTTTTTTCTCCTCATTTCCAAAACATGTCAATTAATTTTCAATCACTCACTCATCTCATCTTCTTTCCCTTTAAAAAAATCTCGCCTCTCCTTCCACCTAACCTGACATGAGACTACATACAAAAAAATGAGACTGACGCTGCGCCAATTTCCCATCATGTTGTTTTAATGTCAATCAAAAATGAGTTCACCATTTTTTTTATTACGCTTACACAATATGAATACACGCTTGGTTATTGGGTAACTTATATATATTTTTTAAATCTAAAGCCTACACCTACTACACTAATTATGTTCCTCTTTTAATTTAATCAACTTTTGCATCTTGTTTTCCAATCAATCTCTGAAAAAAAACCGTTGCTATGTAAAACTGCTGCATGTTCTCTGTTGAAAAAGGCTGGATGCGAGTTTGCATGTCATTTATTTTCTCTCTCTCTGTCTCTCTCTGTCTGTACTCAGTAATGATTACTTAATTAACTTTGGAGCTTTAATTTAAATTTGCAAACAAGGTCATAAGCACATGCCAATTATCTCGTAGTTGTTGTTGTGCTAATTACAATAGTTAATTGTTAGTGTTAGTATAAGTAAGGCTGCTGCTGCTATGTGGAAAAAATAGAGTTGTGAATTTTTGCCATTTTGTGTTGTCAACTGTTGTCTCGTTAAATTAGTAACGCTAAAAATTGCTAGAAAAAAAAAGTTTTTTTCCATTGTCATCATTTTTTAACGGTTCACATGGACTGAATTGAAATTACAGTATTATTTATTATTATTTCTGATGAGTCATCACCACTTTAACCCCAACTGAGAACACTAATTGTTTTTACATGCAAATAAATCATGAATGAAGGAGGATGACTTGAGAAAAATCAACAAAAAGTTTGAAAAAAAAGATAGATCTGCTGAAACTTTTAATGCTGAAAAATAGAAAGTAAACTTTTTGTGGTTTTTTTATTTGTTGTGATTTTTTTTAAAGATTTCAATGTGAAACAATACTAATAGCTTTATCTCAAAATGTTATATTCTGAGACAATCAATTCCACTTTGTGACTTTGATCTCTGTTTTTTTTGCTCGCTAACTGTTTTGTAAGTTTTGTATATAAAAGACTGAACAAAGAATTAACAATCAATTAAAAATGCTATAATTATAATATGTGCTATAACAAAAACAAGCAATTGTGACTGTAACATAATAATCCCATGTGCAATTTAAACCGAGCTCTTTTCATTATTCTCTCAACCAATAAGTTTAAAAAAAAACATTCCACTATAAATTGCTCAAAAAAATGAATTGGTTGGGTATTTTTTTAAATACTGTAAAAAAATAATTGTCCAGTTAACGAGCATTTAAATAATTCTACGTGTAAAATCAAATAGAAAATTTGCAATTTTATCGGAAGGGTACGGGTATCAATACTGTTCATTGTTGTACAGCACACCAGATATTTAATTGGGTTTTTAGGCGTATCATTTATGATTTGTGTAAAAAATTGTGTAAAAATATTAATTTTTTTTATTGTTTAAGTTCCCGTATGTTTAGATGTTTTGTGTTTAGTGAATGGGTAAAAATTAATAATTTAGTAATTTAATAATAATCATAATAATAATTAGCGTATTATTATTTACTACTTGAATTTAACAATGAATGTGTTGAAGGCTTCTTCACTTCCTCTTCCTCTGTGTCTCTCTGTAACAATAAATTTTAGTCGTCCTTTTTTCATGTGTACAGATTTGTGTCATTTTTCAGTTATGCAAGCCAATATGCACATTAATTAATTATTAGAGTTTGTTAAATGCTTTCCTCCACCTCCACCACAAAATCCAAGTGAAATGCACCCACCACCGCGCAACCTAATCGCCTCAATCACACACTTGAATTTGAATGCAACTATTATATTTGCACGGGCCATGTTTTTTTTAATTGTTGCATTTTGTCTGCTTTTTCCGCTTGTAAATACAAGAAGCATTATTACAGCAGTATATTTAATCGTTAAATGTCCTTTAAAATCAGGATCATTTTGACTTTCTTCACGGTTACCTGTCATGCTGTTAATTTGTTTCCATAGTAACTTCCTTTCATGTCACTTCAAAGGTCTCATGTCTCGTCTCCGTCTCTTGTCATTCCTCTGTCCTTTATTCCATTGCCATTGTATTCCAAAAGAGTTTACAATTAAATGATTTTTAGATGATAAATCAATTTCAAAACATGAGCAAAGTCATCATGAGCCCTCTTTCTTTTTTGTTTCTCCCACTTTCCCCGTGTCTCTGTGTAGATTCACCCCCGACAATGGACGAGATTGCCAAGGAGATTTACCGCTTCCGGAAAAAGTTCAACATTCAGCCAAACGCTGGGACAACCACGCTTACTCGTAACAACAATGGATCCTCCACTCCTCCAACTTCAACGTCTCCACCATCATCCTTGGGAGGAGGACCACCAGCTTACGGTGGTAGTTTACGGCGCGTTCCACTCCCTCCCACGACGACGTGTACCAGCACATCCTCGCCACTTGCTCGCCCACTTCCCAGATCCAGTTCCAGCATTGGTCACTACGCATCCGCCAGTGCGTTTGCGAGTCCGACGCCTACTTTACCACGCTCTTCAACAAGCTCCACAATTGTCAAGTCAACGATACCAGAGGGATTCCCGAAACTGAGTATGGAGCCGTCACCCACCTCACCACTCTCAGCCTCGACGCCAGTCAGATTTAGGTCTTCCATCGCAACCGCGAATCCAGCTAGTCCTATTCCACGAACTCGCCCCCCACCGTCAACAACTCCGTCTCCACTCTACTATCCCGCACCCACCTACGGATGGACTGGCGGCTCACCACCAAAATGCTCCACGCCACTTGGCCGACCTACCTCCGCCTCTGCGACCCCTCCCACCACCGGAACGCTAGAAAGAAACCGGTATCCTATAACCCCACCAGTTCCTCCAACTCGGACATTTGCGTCGTCCTCGATAAACCGAAAAATATATCCAATGTCGGCGACCATGATGAGGCCGAGTAGCATGATGTCGGCCACTACGACAACGATCAGTCCCCCAAGTGTTCACTCTCTACACACCAGTAACCAGTATCACAGTGCCAGCCCCGCACCATCAGCCCCTTTTTCAGGGTATCTTCACAAAAGTCCCCCCACCCCAATTTCTCCCCCAATGGCCGTCACCCCCACCACAAACTACAATAGCCATAGTAACTACAACAAGTCGATAAGTCTGCTTCCTTCTCTTCCATTTCGACGAAACTCGGTAGCCTTTGCGGAGACGAGTTGCTACTCTCCTGCCTTAAAGCCGAGAACCTCCATTGGCGAGTTTAAAAAGCTGCTCCAGGCGACTCAAAAGAAGCGCTCTTCCATTTCCGCTGTGGAAGTCTTGAAGCCAAAGGGTTTAGAAACGACGCTTTAAACTTTTGACAAAGCAAACATACAAAATAAAACAAAATGAATTAACTGATGAACCTTTCTTGCATGTGCCACACACAAAAAAAATAACTCATCATTATAAAATAAAATATTAAATAAATAGCATCAACGACATTTTTTTTTGTATCCCTTCATCTCTCAAGCCAAGCCAAGAGCTCTAAAAAAATGATGAACCACGTCTCGAAAATATAAAACTACCTGCATTTATTATCCTTATCACAAGAGAGTACTTACTTATCGTGTAATGTTAAGTAATTAAAAAACAAAACAAATCTACACATTATAATAATAATATATGCTATATATAATATGATTATATTTATTCCTATGTCACGACGACGAGAAAAAGACAAACGTGGAGAATTTAATGCCTTATGCTAAAAGTATCATTATCATTCGTTCATGTTTTCTTTTCGTACACTTTTTTCAGTGCTTATCATCTTGTCGTAAAAAAACGAAATTTTTTTAAAGAATAGAAAGAAAAGCTTCTGTACTTGATACCAAAAGTAGTATAGTGGTAGATATAATATGTATAAGTTGCCTTACTTAAAAAAATAATTATTAAAATTGTCATTTAAATATATATGAAATATACATACGCATGATATAGAACACTATTTTGTACATAAATCTAATAATTTTTTTTTCACAAGATGTTCAATGACAAAATACAATAAATGCATTTAATGTTACAGTTTCACTTTTCACAAAATTCATTCAACTGTTTCATTTCTCACCTCCTCAAAATTTACTACTTTGCACTTATCATGAAGACTGAAGACTTTGAGAATGAAAGCAACGTTATAACTACATATTACATAACATATGAAAATATGGAATTTTATTCTGAGAAATTGGCCAAATTATAATTTTCCGCAATGATAATAATATGACATAGTAACTATGAAGACATCCTTCTGTCGGTGTTTAATTCGGATTCGTGGTGAACATCTGCATAGCGCGAGTAATTCCTCGATTGAGAGACCCTTGGTCCGCTGAGGGTATCGGAGGAACCAATGTGCTAAAATTTCATTTTGCAAACAAAAAATGATGTCAGATTTGTATCATATTAAACACATTGCATTGCATTTTCCATGTCACTGGGCTAATAATCCAAGCAATTATACTTTTGCGAACTGCTCATTGCTTTAGGAGTATACAAACTTACACAGGTTGTGGAGTCGTTGTGTTATAGCTGTAGTTGCCGGGCTTGTTAAATTGATGAAGTATCGTGAGATGTTCGTTATGGGCTCCTTGGCTCACAACGGCATACCGAACCCAAACGTCAAATTCCCCGGAATTTGCAGCCTCCAATGGCGTCCTTGTGCTAGACATCATACCACAGTGACTAAAACAAGCAGCAAGACGGTGCCCGCAGTAAAAAAAATTTGAAACAAACTGTTGAAACGCTACAAATCTGGAAGATTTTCTCCGAGTAATCTGAGAAGGTAATGGATTTCTCATACCCAGGACAGGAGCATAAAATAAAATATAAAATAAACGCCCCTTGATGATAAAATAATTTCATGTACAAATAAACGAGCTTAACAACCCAAAAGAATGTGTCAACCAAGACAAGTTTTGGAAATGTGCATGCCATGCAGTTATAACAGGTATACCCATAACAATGAACCATCCTAGTTCACAGTATGAATGGATCATAATGGCTTGCTTTACAACAAAGCAATAATGGTATCATCATTGGTATCCCAAAATCCCAGCAGTCCGTTACTCCAGGAGAGAATCTGCCGAGCATTATCGGAATATGCCGTGTGCGTGCTAAAGGCAAGATAATAGAGGCTCCCAGAAACGTGTGTGTGTGTTGGCATGACAATGATAATCGCATTGGCTGGCATGGCAGCATGAGCACCATTGGCCGTACACACAGCTCGTGTCCGTGTCTCAATTTCATTTTCAGCTCGTAATAATAATGTGTTGTTGGGAATGGTAAGTTGCACAATAGCCAAGAAAGAATATTGCACACACAGCATCTCTCTCGCTCCTGTGGAAAGAATAGGAGATCTTTTTTTTTGGAGATTAGACGGAAGTGGGAGCCATGTGACATCCACTTGAGTACATGTAGCAAGTAATCATTGCCGAGTGAAAACTACTCCATCTCCTCCAATTCCTCCATCATCATACAGAAAATCTCTCTCTCTCTGCTCTCTTGTTTTGTGGATGGTGTGGTGGTGGGTGGACTGGAGAAAGAAGATCAGGTGCTTCATTCCAGATCTGGAGAGGAGCAAGAGGATCTCAGCAGAGAGTCTGGTGACGTAAGAAAAGTCGTCTTGCGGATAACCTTGAAATAGGGACGAGATAGGAAGGCAGAAGGAGAGATTGCGGTGGAGCAGACCTTAATAATAATAATAATAATAATGTGATATTGTTAATTATTTTTTTTGAGTGGCTAGCAGTTTTTTTCATTATTGCCATTTTGTGTTCAGTCACTGACAAACGCGCAGTGATAAAAATGCTTGACCGGTCTATACACAGTCTAGAGAAATTAGTGTGAAATCATCATCCAAGAAATTACTATTCATTCCGAGAATAGGAATAACGGAAGATTATATATAAGGATAATAATAAAAACGTGTGATTAAGCAATAATTCAGTAGAGAGAAAATTGTTGAGATTCTTTTTTTGAAATCTAACAGAAAAAAAGTCAGTGCTCATATTTTTTAAGTACAATTTAAGCTTAACTCGCGATATCATTGTTAAAAGATTATATATAGCTAATCGTTATTCAGTGTTCAACTTAATCCGTGTAAAAACAATCGGAGTCATTCCGTCTTCATCCCAATCTTCTCGGATCTCTTGTGGTAAGTAAAAATCATAATAATTTGCAATTCGTATGCTCATCTCATTAACTTGATGTTGTGAAATGTGTAAGCGGAAGTGGCACGGCGGCACAATAAATGGAGGAGATCTATATAGACAGTGCCATTTTTTTTGGTTTTGGTTCGCTTCCAAAAAGGAAGCATAAAAAACACATGCTAACATTGTGCAATGTGACGAGATACACCACTTTAATTAAAACAGCCGAAAAATTGCTCATGAATTGACGTCGGATTGACTAAGCCGGGTATTTTATGGCACGCGTTTCATACTGCTTTGCGTAATGCGTGAGCTAATTCCATCATTATTATTGCAGTGATTTTGTCGATCAGTCAATTAGCCACTCTAAAGAATTGCATGTCTTCCTTTTTTGAAACTCTCCTTGTTCATTTCCCTTTGCCAATGTCTCAATATGGTTATTGGCTCACATTCTATCGATTTTTAGCAAATTAGCAAATAAATATAGTAATCAATCAGCATGGCTTGCTCAAGGCTGTCTAGCGACCGGACGAAATGAGCAATTTGGATAATGGGTTTTTATTATGCCATGGAAGGATGTGGGTTGTGGAATTTAATTAATTACCGTAATATTTGTTTATTTTTTTACGGCTAAAGCTACCTACCTACATGTTAGCTTGTGACCATTGCTTTTTATATACACGGTCACATGGCAGGTGAACGACTTATCAATTACTTCAACTTTTATCAAACTAAAGATTAGTATTACTATTGGACATGTCACATGTGTGTGGTTCTTCTCATGTGACAATGACACATTGCCCATTGCTGCTCAAAAGTTTGCAAACTGTTGTTAAGTTCAAGTCAATTATACGTAATGAATTCTTACCACGTGTGCATTTCTCAACTGCAAAAAAAACAAGATGTTATAATATGAACCTAATGGATTATATGAATTACATTAGAGCAACATCAACGTTGTTCATTTAAATGAAAAAAGCCGCATGCATAAAATGTTTTATTATCGGCCGGCTTGTCATATTCCACATTTAATTATCATAAAATATCATCGTGACGACGACTAGCGTCTTTTCCAGCTAAACTGTATAGAAAAAGAACGTAGAACCAAAATTGACGTCGGAATTGCTACAGAGGTACATTCACCTGGCAAAATCATTGCATTGCACCAAAAAGCCACCTTCCATCATATCCATAAAGGAAAAAAATTTAATCACATCAGGATTCCTGCTTAATATCATCATCATAACACACAGACATGCAGTGAGATAACAAAAATCATCATCGACGACCAACCGACCGCTATCCTCCATTAGTCGCTATCACGGTTGTCACGTACGCAAGCAAACTACTACAAACTTTATTTACCTTATTCAGCCAATTCCCATCTAAAAACAAGATCCTGTTTTCTGGGTAATCAGCTTTACCAGGAAAATATACGTCATAAAAAAAAGATTTCTCTGATAGCACATTATTTTCAGCGTATTTCCACTGACTGAAATTCCATGATTTTGGAAATTATATATTCCGGCTTTCTAGATTATCTCTATTACTGCTTTAATGATTTGCGTATTAGCCGAGAGAGAAACAGGATACAGGAAGAATCCGTTGTTAAGTATCCTGTTTGAATTAACTGAAATTTGATATGCTTTCTCTTTTTTTTTATAGTGATCCAATAAAAAATAAAGTTGAGTACGTCAATATAAAATTAATGTGGCATGATGATAAAAAAAATTCTTTTCAAATGTTTGCATTTTGTCACGCTTGTAAAAAAAATAAAGTCGCTTCTGAGCTGCGCATCCGTTCCCAATATTCTGTGAGGGTGACACTTTATAATACGTCGCGTGTTTCTGGGGGAAAATGAAAATTACCTTTTTTATATGGAAGGCTTTCGTTGTTAAAAATTGGACATGCGAATAACGCATTCATTCACAAACAACCTATTTTTAAGTTGTCACACTAATCAACTTTTATTTAAGTCGTGACTTGATTGCTATTATCTAACGTTATTATACATGCGACATGTTACACATGAATTGTTAGTCAGAAGCCGCATTGGAAATGTATTGCTGTATTTACGCCCTCACGCTGCATATATTTCTCGTACCAACTTTTTATCAGCATTGCGTAAATACAAGAGAATACTTTTTAACTGAACCTTGGCAACAGTTAACAGTTTATTTTTTGTTATTGTTATTATGATTATTATTGCTTTAGCTGAAATGGGATGAAAGGAACCTTGGAGCTTGTGCGAGTCCCAAAAAATATTTTTGTCAATGACTGAGGGCACTTGAGTTGAATTGAGTACGTCATTCATCTAAAATGGCTAACTAGCTTCAATAAACAAAAAAAAAATTGTTTGGGTAGTAGTTTAGTTTTATGGCTGCCTAAAAACTCACATTATCATCATCATCATCAGTCCTTCATTCATTTTAAAGAGTCACTAGACTATTTAGTTTTATATACATCGTTGTTATCATTTGTTCATTCACCTATTTATTATATCGCATTTCGTGATGATGACTTCATTTCGCTTTTCTTGTCAATGTTTGTCATGGAATTCCACTGGTTGAGTAACGTCAAGAGGATAATTTATTTATTCGCAAATGTCCTTGTAAGGTTGAAAAGGCACACGCTGTATTTATTGCACTATAGTAGGCAGTGCCGCCATTATTTCCTTTTCCTGAATGAGCAAATAACTAATCAATGGCCATAATAATAGATTAGTTATATGTAAAAAAGGCTTATACACGCTATCATTGTAAAATGTCTTCTTCTTCCTCTCTCGACCTTTGACAACTTTGAATAAAGTTGTACGCAACGAACAGCGCGATTCACTTGACCGGTTTTCCCTTTGCTGTAATTTTATCGTCTTTATATTTTTTTACAATTATGTAACAATTACTGTAGTGTAGTAGCATCAACTATATGTACAGTGCATACAGTAATCCTTACTGTTATTGCGTTTACATTAATTTATTTAATACCTGCCATGTCTTAAATGCACATCAGAGCAAAACAGGAAGAGCAAAGCGGATCTAAACAGATTTTGAACAATTTTCTTCGCTTTTTTAGTCGTAAATACCCTTTTAGACGTTATAAAATTTTGCAAACGCAAAATCTCACTTTTTTTAAATCCCAGCGTTTGAAGCATTCGAGTATTTAGAGAGCTACTACATTATTGCTGCAGTCGTTCAATTTTCATCGCTTGTTTAAAACTCGTAATAAAAAAATATATATATATTAAAGATAAGTAAGCCTTAGTAAACTGCAGCAACAGTTAGTCATAACGACTTTTCTGTAAATTGCATTTATATATATATATATATTTTATAGAAAAGACGTGGTGTGATTATCTAGAGCAACTGCAGACACAACACAGCAAGAAGGCGAGTAGTAAAAAGTGCAAGTAATCTAAGTATAAAGTGTTAACAGCTCAATGCAAAAGGCGCATTAAAAGTTTTATCATTACATTGTTGAATTGCTCTAGAAAATGCTTATACTCTTTTTTAAGGCAACAATGCACATTATTATAATGCTCTGTGTGCATTGTTGAAAATGAAAGGGATTTTTTTTGGCATGCGTTTGCTCTACTGCAGCTACAGCGTCTTATACTCGTCTACTATAATGATAAGTAAGGCACCTGCCACAAGGTTCCTTGTAAAGCGCGAGGGGCATTGGGGATATCCCATCCCATTATTCCAATAACGCTGCATTTTGCATATATATCTTTCGTCGTGCTTCTCCTGTTGCCACCTGAAAAACGTCTATAAAAACCTATGCATACATAGTTGCATGCACGACTCTCACTGACTATTTATTATAGAAAAAAAAAGAATGATGATGATTTTGATGTATTATTAGGTAGCTTCAATCTCTCGCATACTCTCAACAAAAACCACACGAGTTATATTGTCGAGACGAGAGAGAGAGAAGGATATTTTTTTTTTCGAGAATTGTCTATCAACTGCTGCGTACTTAGCAACGAAATACTACAGCACTTACCACAATTACTTATTTTTTTCGTTTTGTCCTTTCGAAAAAATATATTACAGACTCTCCTTAAGTCTTATGGCTTTGCATGCAAAAAAAAAGAAATGTATATATGATTTTATAAACGCAGACAAGTTATTGTAAAAGGATTGCATTGTATTTTTGTGTGGTGAGGTGACGAGAGACTGCGTCGAGTGTGAGTAGTCTTTGATTTTTTGACTGACTGATTGTAAGCATGCATGATTATTGTGTGAGAGATTAAAAAAAGGGGATTTCGACATTCACACAGCCACCACCATACCACCACCTCGCCAACAACTACTGCTGCTATAATAATAATCATATCATATCCTCATCATTTTATAGTTTTATCCTTATCCTTTACTGGTAAAACAAGCTCTTATATTTTCATACTGCTTCGTCCATGTAAGTAAATATACCATTATTGCATTTTGGTTTTGGCTTGTTGCTAATGGTGAATGGGATAGTAAAAAAAATATGATAATATGCAGTTGTTGTAGTAGTAGTACTCATCTTTCAGTCAGTCAGCAAGTCAGTAAGCAATGGGATGTCCATCGCGAAGGACATTCGGAATAACTATTTTTCCCCTTCGAGTCAACAAAACTCTCCCAGTCTCTATCCATCCATAGCACATTTCATTGCTTTTGGATAATAATTGTAATTAGGATTTTTTTTGCAAGGATTATATATTTTTGTTCACCCTTGAGGTCAGTTGCGGTGGTCAGACATTTTTTTCATTGAATCTTTATAGTTTATACTGTGTGGTCCCGGTGTGTGAGTGTGTTGTGTGTGGAATGGTTTTCAAGTGACGAAATAATTTTTTGACTCCAGAACAAGTTGTTTTGCGTCATCAGCTAAAACTTGGCTTTTTTTAAAGACTACGCAAGCATTTACAAATATAATTGGCGATAAGATTCGCGCATCAAGCAAACAACTTTTCCTTTCATTTTCGTGGCAGCAGCAGCGATTGTGCTGGTAAGATTTTAAGATAAATATATATTCGGTACTTTTTTTTTAATGCTCTGCCATTTAATGTTTGCATTATATATTCTCATTGTGCAATTTCCGCCGTGACGTTGTTGCGCGTGAAATATTTCTAGCAGTTTTTATTTTACATGCACAATGAATTTTAATTGGTTAAGTGTATGGCAGGTGTGATGATGGCTCCTTTTGGCACTCACACCTTTTTTTCTATGCAAAAATAAAGCCACACAGACATATACAGGAAAAAAAGGAAGGAAGAAGGATGCGTCGTTATTTAGCAAATTGCTTTTGTGTACTACCTCTTTAGTCAGAGGAAGAAACCAAAAAATAACAGTGGCTTATCTTTTAAGAACATTTTTTAGAGGATGGATATACCTACATATTATATTGCCAATTGTTCTCCTCGGTTATTAGATAAGACAAGGAATACAACGCGTTAAATGGATGCATATTTTCTTCAAGAAAGCCAAATTTGGTAACGGTGTATTAGTCACATCATCAGCAGCAACTTGAGTGCTTACTAGTGAGTCGTCACCGTTGATTGGTTTAGATAAGATTAAAAATTGCGCATTTAGCTTGTTACAAGTGGAGTCAGAGGGGAGGGCAGGGTAGATAATAAATTGCATGAAAAATAAGATGTGTGAGGAGCACAAAAGACAAGACTCGTATAAATAAACTGAGAGCATGTCTTTTTTAAATGCCTTGTTATCGTATGGCTGCTGAGGATGTCGATGTATGTGACGTTGTTGTGCAATAATATATACTGTTATTATTAAGATGATTATAAATTATGATGATGAAGATGAAGTGGTTTTCTTGTTCGAGTCCCTAAAAAAAGTCGTGTTGCGAGTGAGTGGGGTGTCGTCATTCTCGGTAGTAGAGGAGGAGGAGGAGGAGGATAGGTCGATTAAAGTCAGCAGCAATTATTATTATTGGAGAGATGGGGAGGATTGCAAAATGCATCATCTCTCATGAAAAGTAATAATAATATTATTAATGTTAATGTTATCACAATGACGATCACAGTGGTGGCGTGGCAGGATGGAGCATTCTCTCTCACAAAAATTAAATTGTTTTTTTACCCTGCTTCTCTTTTTCGCATATTAATTTCCTGGCATGACGCTTGACTTTCTGGTGATTCTGCTGCTATTGTTTATGAATAAAAAAATTTTAATGAAAAATATTTGACTTTTGTTTAACCTTTTCTCAAACAACAACATGCTGCTAGATCACCATTATAGTAGATCTGTCAACTTTTTTACAAAAAAGTTATTCTCCTGACATCATCCTTCTGTTTTAAAATCATCTTTGGAATGTAATAGGTGAAATCAGATTTTGTCGGAATAAAAAGTATCACCGTTTTGGAAATTGATTGAACGTGACATGCTAACATCTTCATCGCCATATCGCAATACCTAGTTATATTTAGGATTCATAAATGTCCATTGTCACATCGTCCCTCATGGTCATCATTTTTCTCGAAACATTTTTTTATGATGATGACAGCAGCAAACGTGGTCACTCTATCACTCTTTAAATCCCTTGCGGATAAAAATGCCATTCATCTTGAAAAATTCTGAGCGAGAAATAAAAAACAATCCTCGAATTACTGTGTTTTGTGTAGTAGCCACGCGTTTACAATAAACCGAGTAGAAAGACGCTTGGCCAGCAAAAATATTTAAATACATTCTCTCTATCCGATCGTCATTCGAATGAATGCATATTCACGGTCACGGTGGTGTGCTCGCTCGCGTTCTTCTACGCAAAAACATTCGAGTCCTGTCATGTCTCATCATTCTTTCCCTTTGTTCCAAGGTCAACGCTGAGTTAGTAATCCTGCAGCAAAAAAATGTATGAAAACTGCATTACTGGCTATTGTGAATGCGAATAGTAATCATGTGCATATATTTTTGTGTGATTGTTTCAGATTTAAAGATCAGCGAGATCATTCGTCGTCATGTGTCCGTTGTGGCCAGCGCACTATCTCTTCATGTATCTGATGATGTTGGGTCCCCTCTGGCTGTTCTCCTTCCAAATGGTGGGAGCAGCCTCCCAAGCCATGTCCAAGTACGACGTGACATTTGAGCCGGACACTGTGAAGCAACTGATGATTGGCGAGGCTTCCGCCGTGAACGTGACGTTCAAAAGAAAGGAGTTAAAGCAGGACGGGGAAAACGGGATAGTGGAGGTGATTTACTACTCGACGGATCCGAACATTGCCTCCGTGCAACCGCTCCCGCTGCCGGCGTCAATGACAACTGTGAACAGTAACAGCACTGGTGACGTCACCGTGCTCAATTCCAATCTGGTTGAGACGGCCAACGGAACAACTCTCCTGTCCAGAATGAATCTCACTGGAAACTTTATCGGCTACACGAAAATTTGCACCAAGTTGGTGGACTCGACGAACCAGTCTGTGGAGACGGCTTGCATGGACGTGAGTGTGATTCGGAAGCCGCGACCCATTGACC
Organism: Sinella curviseta; assembly: GCA_004115045.4. Lineage (NCBI taxonomy): Eukaryota > Metazoa > Arthropoda > Collembola > Entomobryomorpha > Entomobryidae > Sinella > Sinella curviseta. The sequence continues at coordinate 40,447,229 of CM065489.1, read as the reverse complement.
TCGCGTTCACGTACAGCGTCGCAGCTCTCGTCGCCATCATCTACATTAACATGGGCGCTGCGCTGGACACGACGACGATTAAGGAGACGCTGAAGAGACCGGTGGGACCGGTGATTGGATTCTTTTCCCAGTTTGTTATCATGCCCGTGTTGGCGTTTGGGATCGCCAAGGCGCTTATTGACCACCCGTCGCTTCAGCTGGGGTTGTTCATTGCGGGCTGCTCCCCGGGTGGAGGGGCTTCCAATATATGGACGCTGACGTTAGGAGGAAATTTGGATCTTTCCATTACCATGACCACCATCTCCACGTTCTCTGCGTTTGGTAAGCGACCCTAATCAACAAAAAGTGTTATTTTTTCGTATTAAAGTAATATCAAGTTTGTTAATAATAATTAATCCTTTTGTAATTGTAGTGATGATGCCACTTTGGATTCTTACCCTGGGCAGCACCATTTTCTCTGAGGCAAACTTAAAGATTCCGTATTCCAAAATTGGAACATTTGCCGTTGCGCTGGTGGTGCCTCTGGCAATTGGAATCATTATCCAGAGGACACTGCCCAAAGTGTCAAAATTCTTGGTGCGCATTCTTAAGCCATTCGCAGTATTCCTCATTGTCTTCATCGTTGTGTTCGCCATCTACACGAATGTCTACCTTTTCAAGCTGTTCACTTGGCAGGTACATTTATTTTAAATGGACATTCAAATTTTTGATGATAATGATGATAGCACTGGTTTTCGTAGCTAACTAATTATATATTTTGTCATGTAGATTCTTGTATCTGGAATGTTACTTCCTTGGCTTGGCTACATTCTTGGTGGAGGTACGGCCTACCTCCTCCGACAAAACTGGAGGGACGTTCTGGCAATCGGGATTGAGACGGGCGTTCAAAACACAGGGTTGGCCATATTTGCGCTGAGATTTTCTCTTCCGCAGCCCGACTCTGATCTCACTACCGGTACAAGAATGGAAACTACTTCAAAATTTAATTATCCAAATTCTAACAGTTTCTCTAAAACGATTAATTATGGGTCGCATTTCTAGTGATGCCCGTGGCAGTGGCGATAATGACGCCCATTCTGCCGGTCGCCCTGCTCCTCCTCCAAAAGCTGTCTGGAAAGTCCAAAGAATTTGACATTCGCGACGAGGAGCGGAAGGAGCCCTTGTTCAACGTGGAGGACGCCTCCATTCACAGTAATAACAGCAGTTTCAGTACTCCCGGGGGCTACCAGCCTACTCCGCTTTATCCGTCATGATATTAAACTTTTAAACCAGTGACCATATACACCGCGTTGGGGGATCCTTTCGTTATTTCGTCTTTGCTGTGCGTGATTGTCCCTGGAAGCTTGGGAGTCTCAAAAAATATAAATAAAATCTCAAGGGGAATATAAATATTTATGTCGTTTGTTGCTGTCGCCGTCGTCGTCATATATAGTTTTGACGTTTGTCGTTGTTATCATAAAAACATTGGCGACTATAGGAATTTTCTCTTCAAGTATTTTTATTTTTGTTTATCGGGAACAAATAATAATTTCTCTTTTTTTTGTAGTTTTGTGTTGTTACGTTATAATAATTGATTAGACTAAAAAAATGTGACGAGGATATAATGATTTCTGTATCTGCGGATTTTTTTTGTGTGGGATATTTTCGTTGTCTTGTGCCTGTACTTAAATGCTATTAGTTATATAGTTAGTTATATATGCTAACTGCTGCTGTCTCAGGACATTTTTTGCTGCATTTACTTTATATATAAATACATGGAACAATAATATATTGTTGTTTCTTCATCACGCAACTCTCAATCCTCTTTTTCTCTCTCGCTTACATCATCATCATCCACTCCAACTTAATTGTCCTTGTTTTTTCAGCTCGAAAATCATACGGAACGTTATCAAACGAGGAAGACTAGACTATATTGTTATTATTAGTCTATAAGAGTATTCAGAATTTTAAATTGCTTGCGAAAAATATTATTATGTAGTTTACATACATGAGTAACTGTTATGAAAAAAGTATACAGAATGTTACAATGACATATTATATAATGAAAAATGCTTGCGAACGGTTATAAAATATTATGGGCGAAGAAGAGAGATGGATAGTCAACAAAAAATGTAAAAGATAGACTGGATAAAATGTTTAAACAAAATAAAGAAGTCGTCGTGACTAACACAAAGAGTTTAAAAACAATTAAATCAATCAATTTAATTTATTTACTTTTCATACTAACTTTATAATGGCACGATGCAACATATGTAAAATTAAAAAAGTACATAATATTTAATAGTGTAGAGAAAACTGTGAACTACTTCGATCTGTTGAGAAGAAACTGCATCAGAGTATGCCTCGGACATTCAACAATGATGATAAAAATGGTTTTAAGACAATGTGTGAACTTCACACTGTGAAGTATAACGGCGTACAACAACAGAGGAATCTTTACTTTTCACAACAACCAACTGAACCAACAAGAGATAATAATAATATAATATGTATAATGAGATCAAAACATATAAAGCTTATTATAGGACATGGGGACACGTAAGACTGATCTACAAGAATTCGTCAAATCGTCAAATGTCAATTTACCTAGATCTATGGTCCCATATCCCATGATCCCCGTATCGACTTTGTAACTCCAAATTCTCACACGTGAAAAACCTGTCAGTAGAAAGTAATAACAAATGAAATTTATGTAAGTGGCAATATATCACATGTGCATTTTAAAAAAAGTTACAAGTGACTTTTTGGGAGAATATGAGATATTGCACTCATCTGAAAGCTCTTAAAATCGCATCTTTTGGTGTAAGCATCATGGTTATAGTCGGAGTCAAGATACTGGCTCAGCAAAACAGTCAAATAAAACTTGAGAGGAGCAGCTCAAATTTGCATTCAAGATGATTTGTCCAGCCTAAAAAAAATTTGTAATTAAAGCCATTAATTAACTAATTGATAAAAATCTAAATAGTTTATTTATTTATCAATTTGTTGAAAAATGGAAAACTTGGCTATGACGTCATTTTTATTTCGTAATACCAGTGGTATTATACCACTTTATGTAGTAAAATGATCTGCCCGAATAAAACTGAATTTTCTCAAAATCATGATTTTTGCACTTGTTATTTGTTAGCACTTTATGAATTTCACTTGTTATTTTTTGACATTTTCACAAATGTTACTTGTTATGTTTGGGCATTTACATGAATTTCACATGTGATATAATGGCACTGAGAAATTGAAGTTACATAGTCGATATCCCCATATCCCACGATGCTCACCACATTGTTTCCTCATTTATTTTGTCTGAAAAGGAACTGAAAGGAGGCGATAAACAGTATTAACAAAACATAAAAATATTCAAACTCCAATTAAAAATATACACATATATAAAATATATACTTCGTTGCAATTCATGTGCCAGTCTTCTTCAACCAATATTCAACGGCTGCCTCAATGTCCTTTCCAGTAGCAACAGAGCCTTTCGGTTGGTTTCGGACCGCAACTGCATAATCAAATAAATTTTAAACTGAAGTACATATGCACCAAATTCTCATAAATACCAGTAAAGCATCTATAATCCCTACCACATATGCAAGTCAGCAATAGTGTATTGCGAATCATTTGAAACGTTTCCGGCAACTACAAAGCTTGGTTGTGGGGAGGAGAGTGTAACATTCGGAATATTTGCCAAAAATTGTGGAGGTGATGGTGGCGGTGGCAGAGCAAACGGTTGACTTCTCTCCTTCCTATCGAGTTTTGTTGTAGGTTTTGGAGTGGGAATGTACTCATCATCGTCCGTATCAGGTTCAACAATATTCTGTTCCTTCCGTTTTCGAAACAATCCAATGTCCTCAGCAGATGATAGATCGGACTCGTTAATGTTTCCTTGTGGAAGTGCCATTTTAGATTGGGCTTCTTCAAAGGATCCTGAAAATTGTAAATGTGTCTCGATTTGAGTTTTATATAAATGAATAACATTAACACTATTGGTTTTTAGTGAATTGCTACGTTACCAAAGAATTTCCCCACAATAACGTGGTATTCATATATTTTCTAAGTGGCAGGATTAGGGATCTCTCCACCTCGTGAGCTGTAATCAAGTTTCTCCAAAATGGAGGCCAATAGCACATTTCAGTACCGATAAGCTAATTTTTATGCTCCACTGCATATTCCTGCCTTGGCCCATTGAAGACCACTAAGCAGTACATATTAGTTTACTGTATGAAATAGTGGAAGGACAACGTAATTTGGTTCTACTGGAAACGCGAGCACTTTACACTATACGTCATTTTATTCGAAGGAAGCAGACAACTGCTGTCACCTGGAGACTTGGACAGATCAAATTCTTTTATGAGGTTCTTCTGATCAACGATTGGAACTTTGAGCTCGTGATGCAAAAGTTGACCTTCATTTATTCTATTGTTAATTTCCTCCTATGGCCGACTTCAAGATCGTAACTGCTGAAATTGTCTAATAATTGTCCATATTTTACACTTTCCTGACCTAAATGTATTAAATTGTATATGTTATAAGAAATGCTGTTCAGCCTGGGAAATCTCCGTAAAGCCTGGGAAAGTTTTCACAAAATACACTAACAAATTTGAACCGTAAAAGGTTCACCATAAAAGTTCCCCATAAAAGTTCCCCTAAAAAGTTCCCCTAAAAAGTTCCCCATAAAAGTTCCCCTAAAAAGTTCCCCATAAAAGTTCCCCTAAAAAGTTCCCCATAAAAGTTCCCCTAAAAAGTTCCCCATAAAAGTTCCCCATAAAATTCCCCTAAAAAGTTCCCCATAAAAGTTCCCCTAAAAAGTTCCCCTAAAAAGTTCCCCTAAAAAGTTCCCCTAAAAAGTTCCCCTAAAAAGTTCCCCTAAAAAGTTCCCCTAAAAAGTTCCCCATAAAAGTTCCCCTAAAAAGTTCCCCTAAAAAGTTCCCCATAAAAAGTTCCCCTAAAAAGTTCCCCATAAAAGTTCCCCATAAAAGTTCCCCATAAAAGTTCCCCTAAAAAGTTCCCCTAAAAAGTTCCCCTAAAAAGTTCCCCATAAAAGTTCCCCATAAAAGTTCCCCATAAAAGTTCCCCATAAAAGTTCCCCTAAAAAGTTCCCCTAAAAAGTTCCCCTAAAAGTTCCCCTAAAAAGTTCCCCTAAAAAGTTCCCCATAAAAGTTCCCCATAAAAGTTCCCCTAAAAAGTTCCCCATAAAAGTTCCCCTAAAAGTTCCCCTAAAAAGTTCCCCTAAAAAGTTCCCCTAAAAAGTTCCCCTAAAAAGTTCCCCTAAAAAGTTCCCCTAAAAAGTTCCCCTAAAAAGTTCCCCTAAAAAGTTCCCCTAAAAAGTTCCCCATAAAAGTTCCCCATAAAAGTTCCCCATAAAAGTTCCCCATAAAAGTTCCCCATAAAAGTTCCCCTAAAAGTTCCCCTAAAAGTTCCCCATAAAAGTTCCCCATAAAAGTTCCCCTAAAAAGTTCCCCTAAAAAGTTCCCCTAAAAAGTTCCCCTAAAAAGTTCCCCTAAAAAGTTCCCCTAAAAAGTTCCCCTAAAAAGTTCCCCATAAAAGTTCCCCATAAAAGTTCCCCTAAAAAGTTCCCCTAAAAGTTCCCCATAAAAGTTCCCTATAAAAGTTCCCCTAAAAAGTTCCCCTAAAAAGTTCCCCTAAAAGTTCCCCTAAAAAGTTCCCCTAAAAAGTTCCCCTAAAAAGTTCCCCTAAAAGTTCCCCTAAAAAGTTCCCCTAAAAAGTTCCCCTAAAAAGTTCCCCATAAAAGTTCCCCATAAAAGTTCCCCTAAAAAGTTCCCCATAAAAGTTCCCCATAAAAGTTCCCCTAAAAAGTTCCCCTAAAAAGTTCCCCTAAAAAGTTCCCCTAAAAAGTTCCCCTAAAAAGTTCCCCTAAAAAGTTCCCCATAAAAAGTTCCCCTAAAAAGTTCCCCATAAAAGTTCCCCATAAAAGTTCCCCATAAAAGTTCCCCTAAAAAGTTCCCCTAAAAAGTTCCCCTAAAAAGTTCCCCATAAAAGTTCCCCATAAAAGTTCCCCTAAAAAGTTCCCCTAAAAAGTTCCCCTAAAAAGTTCCCCTAAAAAGTTCCCCTAAAAAGTTCCCCTAAAAAGTTCCCCTAAAAAGTTCCCCTAAAAAGTTCCCCTAAAAAGTTCCCCTAAAAAGTTCCCCTAAAAGTTCCCCATAAAAGTTCCCCTAAAAAGTTCCCCTAAAAAGTTCCCCTAAAAAGTTCCCCTAAAAAGTTCCCCTAAAAAGTTCCCCTAAAAAGTTCCCCTAAAAAGTTCCCCTAAAAAGTTCCCCTAAAAAGTTCCCCTAAAAAGTTCCCCTAAAAAGTTCCCCATAAAAGTTCCCCTAAAAAGTTCCCCTAAAAAGTTCCCCTAAAAAGTTCCCCATAAAAGTTCCCCTAAAAAGTTCCCCATAAAAGTTCCCCATAAAAGTTCCCCTAAAAAGTTCCCCTAAAAAGTTCCCCTAAAAAGTTCCCCATAAAAGTTCCCCTAAAAAGTTCCCCTAAAAAGTTCCCCATAAAAGTTCCCCATAAAAGTTCCCCATAAAAGTTCCCCTAAAAAGTTCCCCATAAAAGTTCCCCTAAAAAGTTCCCCTAAAAAGTTCCCCTAAAAAGTTCCCCTAAAAAGTTCCCCTAAAAAGTTCCCCTAAAAAGTTCCCCTAAAAAGTTCCCCTAAAAAGTTCCCCTAAAAAGTTCCCCTAAAAAGTTCTAATAACGTGGTATTCATATATTTTCTAAGTGGCAGGATTAGGGATCTCTCCACCTCGTGAGCTGTAATCAAGTTTCTCCAAAATGGAGGCCAATAACACATTTCAGTACCGATAAGCTAATTTTTATGCTCCACTGCATATTCCTGCCTTGGCCCATTGAAGACCACTAAGCAGTACATATTAGTTTACTGTATGAAATAGTGGAAGGACAACGTAATTTGGTTCTACTGGAAACGCGAGCACTTTACACTATACGTCATTTTATTCGAAGGAAGCAGACAACTGCTGTCACCTGGAGACTTGGACAGATCAAATTCTTTTATGAGGTTCTTCTGATCAACGATTGGAACTTTGAGCTCGTGATGCAAAAGTTGACCTTCATTTATTCTATTGTTAATTTCCTCCTATGGCCGACTTCAAGATCGTAACTGCTGAAATTGTCTAATAATTGTCCATATTTTACACTTTCCTGACCTAAATGTATTAAATTGTATATGTTATAAGAAATGCTGTTCAGCCTGGGAAATCTCCGTAAAGCCTGGGAAAGTTTTCACAAAATACACTAACAAATTTGAACCGTAAAAGGTTCACCATAAAAGTTCCCCATAAAAGTTCCCCTAAAAAGTTCCCCTAAAAAGTTCCCCATAAAAGTTCCCCTAAAAAGTTCCCCATAAAAGTTCCCCTAAAAAGTTCCCCATAAAAGTTCCCCTAAAAAGTTCCCCATAAAAGTTCCCCTAAAAAGTTCCCCATAAAAGTTCCCCATAAAATTCCCCTAAAAAGTTCCCCATAAAAGTTCCCCTAAAAAGTTCCCCTAAAAAGTTCCCCTAAAAAGTTCCCCTAAAAAGTTCCCCCAAAAAGTTCCCCTAAAAAGTTCCCCTAAAAAGTTCCCCTAAAAAGTTCCCCATAAAAGTTCCCCTAAAAAGTTCCCCTAAAAAGTTCCCCTAAAAAGTTCCCCATAAAAGTTCCCCATAAAAGTTCCCCTAAAAAGTTCCCCTAAAAAGTTCCCCTAAAAAGTTCCCCTAAAAAGTTCCCCATAAAAGTTCCCCTAAAAAGTTCCCCTAAAAAGTTCCCCTAAAAAGTTCCCCTAAAAAGTTCCCCTAAAAAGTTCCCCTAAAAAGTTCCCCTAAAAAGTTCCCCTAAAAAGTTCCCCTAAAAAGTTCCCCTAAAAAGTTCCCCTAAAAAGTTCCCCTAAAAGTTCCCCATAAAAGTTCCCCTAAAAAGTTCCCCTAAAAAGTTCCCCTAAAAAGTTCCCCTAAAAAGTTCCCCTAAAAAGTTCCCCTAAAAAGTTCCCCTAAAAAGTTCCCCTAAAAAGTTCCCCTAAAAAGTTCCCCTAAAAAGTTCCCCTAAAAAGTTCCCCTAAAAAGTTCCCCTAAAAAGTTCCCCTAAAAAGTTCCCCATAAAAGTTCCCCATAAAAGTTCCCCATAAAAGTTCCCCATAAAAGTTCCCCATAAAAGTTCCCCATAAAAGTTCCCCCAAAAAGTTCCCCTAAAAAGTTCCCCTAAAAAGTTCCCCTAAAAAGTTCCCCTAAAAAGTTCCCCTAAAAAGTTCCCCTAAAAAGTTCCCCTAAAAAGTTCCCCTAAAAAGTTCCCCTAAAAAGTTCCCCTAAAAAGTTCCCCATAAAAGTTCCCCTAAAAAGTTCCCCTAAAAAGTTCCCCTAAAAAGTTCCCCATAAAAGTTCCCCTAAAAAGTTCCCCATAAAAGTTCCCCTAAAAAGTTCCCCATAAAAGTTCCCCATAAAAGTTCCCCTAAAAAGTTCCCCTAAAAAGTTCCCCTAAAAGTTCCCCTAAAAGTTCCCCATAAAAGTTCCCCATAAAAGTTCCCCATAAAAGTTCCCCTAAAAAGTTCCCCTAAAAAGTTCCCCTAAAAAGTTCCCCATAAAAGTTCCCCTAAAAAGTTCCCCTAAAAGTTCCCCTAAAAAGTTCCCCTAAAAAGTTCCCCATAAAAGTTCCCCTAAAAAGTTCCCCTAAAAAGTTCCCCTAAAAGTTCCCCTAAAAAGTTCCCCATAAAAGTTCCCCTAAAAAGTTCCCCTAAAAAGTTCCCCTAAAAAGTTCCCCTAAAAAGTTCCCCTAAAAGTTCCCCATAAAAGTTCCCCTAAAAGTTCCCCTAAAAAGTTCCCCTAAAAGTTCCCCTAAAAAGTTCCCCTAAAAAGTTCCCCTAAAAAGTTCCCCTAAAAAGTTCCCCTAAAAAGTTCCCCATAAAAGTTCCCCTAAAAAGTTCCCCTAAAAAGTTCCCCTAAAAAGTTCCCCTAAAAAGTTCCCCTAAAAGTTCCCCTTACAAAGTTCCCCTAAAAGTTCCCCTAAAAAGTTCCCCTAAAAAGTTCCCCTAAAAAGTTCCCCTAAAAAGTTCCCCTAAAAAGTTCCCCTAAAAAGTTCCCCTAAAAAGTTCCCCTAAAAAGTTCCCCTAAAAAGTTCCCCTAAAAAGTTCCCCTAAAAAGTTCCCCTAAAAGTTCCCCTAAAAAGTTCCCCAAAAGTTCCCCTAAAAAGTTCCCCTAAAAGTTCCCCTAAAAAGTTCCCCATAAAAGTTCCCCTAAAAAGTTCCCCTAAAAAGTTCCCCTAAAAAGTTCCCCTAAAAGTTCCCCTAAAAAGTTCCCCTAAAAAGTTCCCCTAAAAGTTCCCCTAAAAAGTTCCCCTAAAAAGTTCCCCTAAAAAGTTCCCCTAAAAAGTTCCCCATAAAAGTTCCCCTAAAAAGTTCCCCTAAAAAGTTCCCCTAAAAAGTTCCCCTAAAAAGTTCCCCTAAAAAGTTCCCCTAAAAAGTTCCCCTAAAAAGTTCCCCTAAAAAGTTCCCCTAAAAAGTTCCCCTAAAAAGTTCCCCTAAAAAGTTCCCCTAAAAAGTTCCCCTAAAAAGTTCCCCTAAAAAGTTCCCCTAAAAAGTTCCCCTAAAAAGTTCCCCTAAAAAGTTCCCCTAAAAAGTTCCCCTAAAAAGTTCCCCTAAAAAGTTCCCCTAAAAAGTTCCCCATAAAAGTTCCCCTAAAAAGTTCCCCTAAAAAGTTCCCCTAAAAGTTCCCCTAAAAAGTTCCCCTAAAAAGTTCCCCATAAAAGTTCCCCATAAAAGTTCCCCATAAAAGTTCCCCATAAAAGTTCCCCATAAAAGTTCCCCATAAAAGTTCCCCATAAAAGTTCCCCATAAAAGTTCCCCATAAAAGTTCCCCTAAAAAGTTCCCCTAAAAAGTTCCCCTAAAAAGTTCCCCATAAAAGTTCCCCTAAAAAGTTCCCCTAAAAAGTTCCCCTAAAAGTTCCCCTAAAAAGTTCCCCTAAAAAGTTCCCCTAAAAAGTTCCCCTAAAAAGTTCCCCTAAAAGTTCCCCTAAAAAGTTCCCCTAAAAAGTTCCCCTAAAAAGTTCCCCTAAAAAGTTCCCCTAAAAGTTCCCCTAAAAAGTTCCCCTAAAAAGTTCCCCTAAAAAGTTCCCCTAAAAAGTTCCCCTAAAAAGTTCCCCATAAAAGTTCCCCTAAAAAGTTCCCCTAAAAAGTTCCCCTAAAAAGTTCCCCTAAAAAGTTCCCCTAAAAAGTTCCCCTAAAAAGTTCCCCTAAAAAGTTCCCCTAAAAAGTTCCCCTAAAAGTTCCCCTAAAAAGTTCCCCTAAAAAGTTCCCCTAAAAAGTTCCCCTAAAAGTTCCCCTAAAAGTTCCCCTAAAAAGTTCCCCTAAAAAGTTCCCCTAAAAAGTTCCCCTAAAAAGTTCCCCTAAAAAGTTCCCCTAAAAAGTTCCCCTAAAAAGTTCCCCTAAAAAGTTCCCCATAAAAGTTCCCCATAAAAGTTCCCCTAAAAAGTTCCCCTAAAAAGTTCCCCATAAAAGTTCCCCTAAAAAGTTCCCCTAAAAAGTTCCCCTAAAAAGTTCCCCTAAAAAGTTCCCCTAAAAAGTTCCCCATAAAAGTTCCCCTAAAAAGTTCCCCTAAAAAGTTCCCCTAAAAAGTTCCCCATAAAAGTTCCCCTAAAAAGTTCCCCATAAAAGTTCCCCTAAAAAGTTCCCCATAAAAGTTCCCCATAAAAGTTCCCCATAAAAGTTCCCCATAAAAGTTCCCCATAAAAGTTCCCCTAAAAAGTTCCCCATAAAAGTTCCCCTAAAAGTTCCCCTAAAAGTTCCCCTAAAAGTTCCCCTAAAAAGTTCCCCTAAAAAGTTCCCCTAAAAAGTTCCCCATAAAAGTTCCCCTAAAAAGTTCCCCTAAAAAGTTCCCCATAAAAGTTCCCCATAAAAGTTCCCCATAAAAGTTCCCCATAAAAGTTCCCCTAAAAAGTTCCCCTAAAAAGTTCCCCTAAAAAGTTCCCCTAAAAAGTTCCCCTAAAAGTTCCCCTAAAAAGTTCCCCTAAAAAGTTCCCCTAAAAAGTTCCCCTAAAAAGTTCCCCTAAAAAGTTCCCCCAAAAAAGTTCCCTAAAAGTTCCCCTAAAAAGTTCCCCTAAAAAGTTCCCCTAAAAAGTTCCCCTAAAAGTTCCCCTAAAAAGTTCCCCTAAAAAGTTCCCCTAAAAAGTTCCCCTAAAAAGTTCCCCTAAAAAGTTCCCCTAAAAAGTTCCCCTAAAAAGTTCCCCTAAAAAGTTCCCCTAAAAGTTCCCCTAAAAAGTTCCCCTAAAAAGTTCCCCTAAAAAGTTCCCCTAAAAAGTTCCCCTAAAAAGTTCCCCTAAAAAGTTCCCCTAAAAAGTTCCCCTAAAAAGTTCCCCTAAAAAGTTCCCCTAAAAAGTTCCCCTAAAAAGTTCCCCTAAAAAGTTCCCCTAAAAAGTTCCCCTAAAAGTTCCCCTAAAAAGTTCCCCTAAAAAGTTCCCCTAAAAAGTTCCCCTAAAAAGTTCCCCTAAAAAGTTCCCCTAAAAAGTTCCCCTAAAAGTTCCCCTAAAAAGTTCCCCTAAAAAGTTCCCCTAAAAAGTTCCCCTAAAAAGTTCCCCTAAAAAGTTCCCCTAAAAAGTTCCCCTAAAAAGTTCCCCTAAAAAGTTCCCCTAAAAAGTTCCCCTAAAAAGTTCCCCTAAAAAGTTCCCCTAAAAGTTCCCCTAAAAAGTTCCCCTAAAAGTTCCCCTAAAAAGTTCCCCTAAAAAGTTCCCCTAAAAAGTTCCCCTAAAAAGTTCCCCATAAAAAGTTCCCCTAAAAAGTTCCCCTAAAAAGTTCCCCATAAAAGTTCCCCTAAAAAGTTCCCCTAAAAAGTTCCCCATAAAAGTTCCCCTAAAAGTTCCCCTAAAAGTTCCCCATAAAAGTTCCCCATAAAAGTTCCCCATAAAAGTTCCCCTAAAAAGTTCCCCATAAAAGTTCCCCTAAAAAGTTCCCCTAAAAAGTTCCCCTAAAAAGTTCCCCTAAAAAGTTCCCCATAAAAGTTCCCCTAAAAAGTTCCCCTAAAAAGTTCCCCTAAAAAGTTCCCCTAAAAAGTTCCCCTAAAAAGTTCCCCTAAAAAGTTCCCCTAAAAAGTTCCCCTAAAAGTTCCCCTAAAAAGTTCCCCTAAAAAGTTCCCCTAAAAAGTTCCCCTAAAAAGTTCCCCATAAAAGTTCCCCTAAAAAGTTCCCCTAAAAAGTTCCCCTAAAAAGTTCCCCTAAAAAGTTCCCCTAAAAAGTTCCCCTAAAAAGTTCCCCTAAAAAGTTCCCCTAAAAAGTTCCCCTAAAAAGTTCCCCTAAAAAGTTCCCCTAAAAAGTTCCCCTAAAAAGTTCCCCTAAAAAGTTCCCCTAAAAAGTTCCCCTAAAAAGTTCCCCTAAAAAGTTCCCCTAAAAAGTTCCCCATAAAAGTTCCCCATAAAAGTTCCCCTAAAAAGTTCCCCTAAAAAGTTCCCCTAAAAAGTTCCCCTAAAAAGTTCCCCTAAAAAGTTCCCCTAAAAAGTTCCCCTAAAAAGTTCCCCTAAAAAGTTCCCCATAAAAGTTCCCCTAAAAAGTTCCCCTAAAAAGTTCCCCATAAAAGTTCCCCATAAAAGTTCCCCTAAAAAGTTCCCCTAAAAGTTCCCCTAAAAAGTTCCCCTAAAAAGTTCCCCTAAAAAGTTCCCCATAAAAGTTCCCCTAAAAAGTTCCCCTAAAAAGTTCCCCTAAAAAGTTCCCCTAAAAAGTTCCCCTAAAAAGTTCCCCTAAAAAGTTCCCCTAAAAAGTTCCCCATAAAAGTTCCCCATAAAAGTTCCCCATAAAAGTTCCCCGTAAAAGTTCCCCTAAAAAGTTCCCCTAAAAGTTCCCCATAAAAGTTCCCCTAAAAAGTTCCCCTAAAAAGTTCCCCTAAAAAGTTCCCCTAAAAAGTTCCCCTAAAAAGTTCCCCTAAAAAGTTCCCCTAAAAAGTTCCCCTAAAAGTTCCCCATAAAAGTTCCCCTAAAAGTTCCCCTAAAAAGTTCCCCTAAAAAGTTCCCCTAAAAAGTTCCCCTAAAAAGTTCCCCTAAAAAGTTCCCCTAAAAAGTTCCCCTAAAAAGTTCCCCTAAAAAGTTCCCCTAAAAAGTTCCCCTAAAAAGTTCCCCTAAAAAGTTCCCCTAAAATTTCCCCTAAAAAGTTCCCCTAAAAAGTTCCCCTAAAAAGTTCCCCTAAAAAGTTCCCCTAAAAAGTTCCCCTAAAAAGTTCCCCTAAAAAGTTCCCCTAAAAAGTTCCCCTAAAAAGTTCCCCTAAAAAGTTCCCCTAAAAGTTCCCCTAAAAAGTTCCCCTAAAAAGTTCCCCTAAAAAGTTCCCCTAAAAAGTTCCCCTAAAAAGTTCCCCTAAAAAGTTCCCCTAAAAAGTTCCCCTAAAAAGTTCCCCTAAAAAGTTCCCCTAAAAAGTTCCCCTAAAAAGTTCCCCTAAAAAGTTCCCCTAAAAAGTTCCCCTAAAAAGTTCCCCTAAAAAGTTCCCCTAAAAAGTTCCCCATAAAAGTTCCCCTAAAAAGTTCCCCTAAAAGTTCCCCTAAAAAGTTCCCCTAAAAAGTTCCCCTAAAAAGTTCCCCTAAAAGTTCCCCATAAAAGTTCCCCTAAAAAGTTCCCCTAAAAAGTTCCCCTAAAAAGTTCCCCTAAAAAGTTCCCCTAAAAAGTTCCCCTAAAAAGTTCCCCTAAAAAGTTCCCCTAAAAAGTTCCCCTAAAAAGTTCCCCTAAAAAGTTCCCCTAAAAAGTTCCCCTAAAAAGTTCCCCTAAAAAGTTCCCCTAAAAAGTTCCCCTAAAAAGTTCCCCTAAAAAGTTCCCCTAAAAAGTTCCCCTAAAAAGTTCCCCTAAAAAGTTCCCCTAAAAAGTTCCCCTAAAAAGTTCCCCTAAAAAGTTCCCCTAAAAAGTTCCCCATAAAAGTTCCCCTAAAAAGTTCCCCTAAAAAGTTCCCCTAAAAAGTTCCCCTAAAAAGTTCCCCTAAAAAGTTCCCCTAAAAAGTTCCCCTAAAAAGTTCCCCTAAAAAGTTCCCCTAAAAAGTTCCCCTAAAAAGTTCCCCTAAAAAGTTCCCCATAAAAGTTCCCCTAAAAAGTTCCCCTAAAAAGTTCCCCTAAAAAGTTCCCCATAAAAGTTCCCCTAAAAAGTTCCCCTAAAAAGTTCCCCATAAAAGTTCCCCTAAAAAGTTCCCCTAAAAAGTTCCCCTAAAAAGTTCCCCTAAAAAGTTCCCCTAAAAAGTTCCCCTAAAAAGTTCCCCTAAAAAGTTCCCCTAAAAAGTTCCCCTAAAAAGTTCCCCATAAAAGTTCCCCTAAAAAGTTCCCCTAAAAAGTTCCCCTAAAAAGTTCCCCTAAAAAGTTCCCCTAAAAAGTTCCCCTAAAAAGTTCCCCTAAAAAGTTCCCCTAAAAAGTTCCCCTAAAAAGTTCCCCTAAAAAGTTCCCCTAAAAAGTTCCCCTAAAAAGTTCCCCTAAAAAGTTCCCCTAAAAAGTTCCCCTAAAAAGTTCCCCTAAAAAGTTCCCCTAAAAAGTTCCCCTAAAAAGTTCCCCTAAAAGTTCCCCTAAAAAGTTCCCCTAAAAAGTTCCCCTAAAAAGTTCCCCTAAAAAGTTCCCCTAAAAAGTTCCCCTAAAAAGTTCCCCTAAAAAGTTCCCCTAAAAAGTTCCCCTAAAAAGTTCCCCTAAAAAGTTCCCCTAAAAAGTTCCCCATAAAAGTTCCCCTAAAAAGTTCCCCTAAAAAGTTCCCCTAAAAAGTTCCCCTAAAAAGTTCCCCTAAAAAGTTCCCCTAAAAAGTTCCCCTAAAAAGTTCCCCTAAAAAGTTCCCCTAAAAGTTCCCCTAAAAAGTTCCCCTAAAAAGTTCCCCTAAAAAGTTCCCCATAAAAGTTCCCCTAAAAAGTTCCCCTAAAAAGTTCCCCTAAAAAGTTCCCCTAAAAAGTTCCCCTAAAAAGTTCCCCTAAAAAGTTCCCCTAAAAAGTTCCCCTAAAAGTTCCCCTAAAAAGTTCCCCTAAAAAGTTCCCCTAAAAAGTTCCCCTAAAAAGTTCCCCTAAAAAGTTCCCCTAAAAAGTTCCCCTAAAAAGTTCCCCTAAAAAGTTCCCCTAAAAAGTTCCCCTAAAAAGTTCCCCTAAAAAGTTCCCCTAAAAAGTTCCCCTAAAAAGTTCCCCTAAAAAGTTCCCCTAAAAAGTTCCCCTAAAAAGTTCCCCTAAAAAGTTCCCCTAAAAAGTTCCCCTAAAAAGTTCCCCTAAAAAGTTCCCCTAAAAGTTCCCCTAAAAAGTTCCCCTAAAAAGTTCCCCTAAAAAGTTCCCCTAAAAGTTCCCCTAAAAAGTTCCCCTAAAAAGTTCCCCTAAAAAGTTCCCCTAAAAAGTTCCCCTAAAAAGTTCCCCTAAAAAGTTCCCCTAAAAAGTTCCCCTAAAAAGTTCCCCTAAAAAGTTCCCCTAAAAAGTTCCCCTAAAAAGTTCCCCTAAAAGTTCCCCTAAAAAGTTCCCCTAAAAAGTTCCCCTAAAAAGTTCCCCTAAAAAGTTCCCCTAAAAAGTTCCCCTAAAAAGTTCCCCTAAAAAGTTCCCCTAAAAAGTTCCCCTAAAAAGTTCCCCTAAAAAGTTCCCCTAAAAAGTTCCCCTAAAAAGTTCCCCTAAAAAGTTCCCCTAAAAAGTTCCCCTAAAAAGTTCCCCTAAAAAGTTCCCCTAAAAGTTCCCCATAAAAGTTCCCCTAAAAAGTTCCCCTAAAAGTTCCCCTAAAAAGTTCCCCTAAAAAGTTCCCCTAAAAAGTTCCCCTAAAAAGTTCCCCTAAAAAGTTCCCCTAAAAAGTTCCCCTAAAAAGTTCCCCTAAAAAGTTCCCCTAAAAAGTTCCCCTAAAAAGTTCCCCTAAAAAGTTCCCCTAAAAAGTTCCCCTAAAAAGTTCCCCTAAAAAGTTCCCCTAAAAAGTTCCCCTAAAAAGTTCCCCTAAAAAGTTCCCCATAAAAGTTCCCCTAAAAAGTTCCCCTAAAAAGTTCCCCTAAAAGTTCCCCTAAAAAGTTCCCCATAAAAGTTCCCCTAAAAAGTTCCCCATAAAAGTTCCCCTAAAAAGTTCCCCTAAAAAGTTCCCCTAAAAAGTTCCCCTAAAAAGTTCCCCTAAAAAGTTCCCCTAAAAGTTCCCCTAAAAAGTTCCCCTAAAAAGTTCCCCTAAAAAGTTCCCCATAAAAGTTCCCCTAAAAAGTTCCCCATAAAAGTTCCCCTAAAAAGTTCCCCATAAAAGTTCCCCTAAAAAGTTCCCCTAAAAAGTTCCCCTAAAAGTTCCCCTAAAAAGTTCCCCTAAAAAGTTCCCCTAAAAAGTTCCCCATAAAAGTTCCCCTAAAAAGTTCCCCTAAAAAGTTCCCCTAAAAAGTTCCCCTAAAAAGTTCCCCTAAAAAGTTCCCCTAAAAAGTTCCCCTAAAAAGTTCCCCTAAAAGTTCCCCTAAAAAGTTCCCCTAAAAAGTTCCCCTAAAAAGTTCCCCTAAAAAGTTCCCCTAAAAAGTTCCCCTAAAAAGTTCCCCTAAAAAGTTCCCCTAAAAGTTCCCCTAAAAGTTCCCCTAAAAAGTTCCCCTAAAAAGTTCCCATAAAAGTTCCCCTAAAAAGTTCCCCTAAAAAGTTCCCCTAAAAAGTTCCCCATAAAAGTTCCCCTAAAAGTTCCCCTAAAAAGTTCCCCTAAAAAGTTCCCCTAAAAAGTTCCCCTAAAAAGTTCCCCTAAAAAGTTCCCCTAAAAAGTTCCCCTAAAAAGTTCCCCTAAAAAGTTCCCCTAAAAAGTTCCCCTAAAAAGTTCCCCTAAAAAGTTCCCCTAAAAAGTTCCCCTAAAAAGTTCCCATAAAAGTTCCCCTAAAAGTTCCCATAAAAGTTCCCCTAAAAAGTTCCCCTAAAAAGTTCCCCTAAAAAGTTCCCCTAAAAAGTTCCCCTAAAAAGTTCCCCTAAAAAGTTCCCCAAAAGTTCCCCTAAAAAGTTCCCCTAAAAAGTTCCCCTAAAAAGTTCCCCAAAAGTTCCCCCAAAAAGTTCCCCTAAAAAGTTCCCCTAAAAAGTTCCCCTAAAAAGTTCCCCTAAAAAGTTCCCCTAAAAAGTTCCCCTAAAAAGTTCCCCTAAAAGTTCCCCTAAAAAGTTCCCCTAAAAAGTTCCCCTAAAAAGTTCCCCTAAAAAGTTCCCTAAAAAGTTCCCCTAAAAAGTTCCCCATAAAAGTTCCCCTAAAAAGTTCCCCTAAAAAGTTCCCCTAAAAAGTTCCCCTAAAAAGTTCCCATAAAAAGTTCCCCTAAAAAGTTCCCCTAAAAAGTTCCCCTAAAAAGTTCCCCTAAAAAGTTCCCCAAAAGTTCCCCTAAAAGTTCCCCATAAAAGTTCCCCTAAAAAGTTCCCCTAAAAGTTCCCCTAAAAAGTTCCCCTAAAAAGTTCCCCTAAAAGTTCCCCTAAAAAGTTCCCCTAAAAAGTTCCCCTAAAAAGTTCCCCTAAAAAGTTCCCCTAAAAAGTTCCCCTAAAAAGTTCCCCTAAAAAGTTCCCCTAAAAAGTTCCCCAAAAAAGTTCCCCTAAAAAGTTCCCCTAAAAAGTTCCCCTAAAA